>OX243852.2:12350833-12977500 GCA_945859575.2 Herminia tarsipennalis
CACACGAATTCTTCTTCTATGTTACTACAAAACTACGAAACCCTTGGAAAATAATGAGTTTGTACAGACTCAATTGCGCTTAATTGCGTATGAGATCGACAATTATTCTTGTACTTAAAGAGGGTCTAATGAAACTGTAAGTATGTCGCCTCTTGATTTCAATTTCATTATTAAATTCCAGATCTTAGAAGTGTCTCAAGGATATTCAAGCATCTAAGGCCTCTATGAATATTTTAATGTCGGCCTTATTAAATCGCAATTGTCGACTAAAGTCTGCCTCATTAAGAAAGACCGTGGATTTATGTTTGGAAATTGTAGTTATACTTTTCTGTAAGATTTTCAGTTCAAGTAATTGTTTAAAGATACGTTTAAATTTTACAAAAACTTTATCGAAATTCGACTAGAGTAAATGTATAGTGTTGTAGTCGAAAGTTTGTTAATAAATTCCAGATAAACCCAGATGAGAGTGTATTATAGATATGGGAAGAAGCAAAGAAAGCAATAAAGGAAAGGCTGCAAACATTCAAAAGCTAAAAATACAGGACATGCCCTCACAGTATCTACTCTGAAATCATAAATGGATGCTATAATTCTTATGTCAGTAAAAAGTAATGTCTTTAGATGAAAACAGACCATTAGAAACAATTTATTATACTATTATTTGCTTTGATTTTGACGTCATTTTAAGAAACTTCTTTTATAGAATACTAGCTGACCCACACAACTTCGTATGCGTCAATTGTCCCCGTTTGCAACATTTTTCATTGCTGCGCCGCTCCTGTCAGTCGTAGCGTGATGTTATATAGCCTATTGCCTTACTCAATAAATGGGCTATCCAAAAGTAAAATATTTTTTCAAATCAGACTTGTAGGTCATGAGATTACCTCGTTCAAACAAACAAAACAACTCTTCAGCTTTATAATATTAGTATAGATAAGAACCGTTTAAGTTAGAAAAGTTCTATCACCCATCCAGCAAAATTTAATTTTCAGAGACTTAGAACTAAATACAAACCAGGTTTAACATGTTTAAATGAAAACAAAAATCAGACCGACCAAGTTTCGCAGACTTCCAGCCGTACCTACATACTGCTGTTGATGATACGGTTAATATTTATAGATAAGTATACTGTCTGGCTTCGCCAACGCCGCTGGGGGTACTGCCTATAAGATATTCTCTGTGATTTCATTTACTTTACCCTTGTAACAATGGTTGGTTACATTCATAACCGACTGTTGTCTAGATAATCTTCTTTTTATGTTTACTGCAGGTTGTCGAGACAAAAGCCATTATGATGAGATTATTCCAGAAATATTGATGATAGTGTTGTTGTTGGGACTTTAGGAGTGATCCACATAAATATGGAAAGTGCCCCATATATTATTTGTTTGAGGACGACACCTACTTTGATGATGTAGGAGATTGTTAAGGTTAGGTTAGTTAGGTTGTTAAGGAACCTCTTCACTTCTGAATGAGCTGTCTACTATATTAATAAAACCTTATTTTGTTATAGATATCATAGTTTATATAATATAAGATTTTGAATTCGATCGGTGAGATTAAATTCGACCGTTTGATGTGATCAGAAAAGACTTTTACCAATTTATTTCGAAAATATAATTGCCTGTCAATTATGATAAAAAGGCACAAGAGAAACCCTCAAGACAAATGAAACACATAATTTTATAGAAGGCAAGTACTTGTACCTATATTCTCGGCCTTCCTGATCATTAGATTTTATGAAACAAAAGAGGCGCATTAAGGTTCTGTGGGACTCCCATCGCGGTCGCTACAATTACGTCATATTAACGCTAGTCACTTCCTTATAAACGAGAAGACATTGATTAATTTTATACATTAGAGACAATCTTCAAACGACTTTTTTTTTTGCTTTGCATCATCGTCGTTTTTTTTTTTTTTTTTTTTTATTTATTTATAATAAGTACAACATTTTACTAATACATATTACACCTCACCAAACTTTTACGTTTAATGGCGAGACACGCTCATTTACATTTACAATACTGTACATATTCTTACACTATCATGCGATCTTACATCTATACATATGATTAAAAAAAAAAGATAAACAGGAAAAAAATGGATTACCTATTTTTCAAAGGCAAGTAGACCTTGTCTAGTGGCCATTGAAAAAAAGAAGTCCTTTAATTTTGATTTTAGAACACCTTTGCTACACTTAGGACTATTTCTTAATATATCTATATTATTAAATATTTTAGGTACTAAATACTTGGTCATTCTTTCCCCATAGTAATTGGTCACTTTCGGTTGGACTAATCTTTTCTCTCTTACGTTTCTAGTATTATATTTATTACTTATATTTATTTTATGAATTTCCCTATAGTAATGCTCTAACCCTATTAAATAATTAATTTTTTTATCAACTGGAATTATTTTACAAATTGGGAATAACTTTCCATAATCCTTATTACAACTAAGTTTAACTTTTTTAGAAACTAAATATTTAATTAACCTGATTTGTAAATTGTGAATATCTTGTAAATATGTTTTGAATGTCCGTCCATACACAATATAACCATAGCTAATCAGTGAATCAGCAAGCGAAAAGTATACAGTACGTAGAGTATGTTTGTTTACAACCCCTTTCAGTTGGTAAAATTTACCCAGTACAGATCTTAACCTATTACAGACATTGTTTATGTGTGTTTTGAAGTTAAAATTTTGATCAATGGTTAAGCCTAAGTATTTGAATGAACTAACATACTCTAGTTTAATACAACTACAATACAGTTTATTAGAGTGAAGACATTCATAAGAATGTCCTATAACTGCAAGATGTTCTTTATTAATGTTCTTAGCTCGTAAGTTATGTGGAGAGTGTATATGCATGCATTTGGTTTTCGAGAGATTTAATATAATCCCATTGTCATGGGCCCATTTAGTTATGCTTTCAAAATCTTTTTGTATGTTCATTTGTGCCTCCTGTAAGTCCTTTGAAGCATATACTAGACACATATCGTCGGCATACATATACACCCGACACTTGTTTACAACATTAGACACGCTATTGACATGCATCACGTAACCCACGGGACCATACACTGAGCCAGTCGGCACCCCAAGATCAACATCCATTTCCTTTCCAGTCACACCTGCTACCTTAGTGAGTATTTTCCTATTAGCTAAATAACTCTTAAACCATGCGTTCGTTGGACCTCGTATACCACATTCATCCATCGCCTGGAGCAGGATTTCATGATCCAGGGTGTCGAATGCCTTCTTGTAATCAATGTACAGTGTAATTACTTGTTTGCCGCAGTTTAAGGATTCATTGATATAGTCAGCAAAACCCGTTAAGGCTGAAACGGTACCACGCCCCGCGCGGAAGCCGTGTTGCGTGTCTGACAAGATATTGTGATGTTCTAGGAATTTACTGATTTGACCAATTAGTATTTTCTCAATTATTTTATCAATAACGGACAATATCGCTATAGGTCTATAATTAACATATTCTAAGTGACTCCCAGATTTATAAATGGGACGTATAATTGCAATTTTTAGCCTGTCAGGGTACACACTTTTAGCTAAACACATGTTCATAAATTTCGCCAAGACAGGACTTATTTGCTTCCTTATGTATTTTATATCCTTAACCCTAATTCCATCAATGCCAGGTGCCTTATCACATGACAAACTATTTATAACATTTTCTATATCTAACGAACACACTGCTTTGTATCTATAACTCACGTCGCTTGGCTTCACATACGTATTTCTGTCCAAAAACTGAGTACTACAATTATGTTTTATTGTTTTTATTTCTTCGGTAAAAGTTTTCGTGAAATTTGAACAAATTTGACTAATGTCACTCGTTTTACCCAAATGTCTTAAAATTACATCGTCTATATTACCTTTTTTTCGCCCTAACCACATCTCCGTTACATTTGTTTAGTTCTAACTGTCTATAATCATTTTTGGCCTGGTTCACTAATTTATTTACTCTGTTCCTATATTTTGTGAATTCCAGGCGCCTATTCATATTTTTTGGCTCAAGTTTCCACCTTCTAAATAAATAATCTCGACGTAGTAACATTTTATACAAATTTCCATCAATCCATGGCTGCCTAGACCTTTTTTTATTATTCGTAACAATTACTAATGTGCTTTCCTTATAAATAGTGTCAAAAATATTATACAGCGATTGTATTAGTGCGAAAGGACAAGTTAAATCTAGTAATTGCACCCACTTACATGCGTCCAGTTTTTGTTTGACGAGATTTTCACAAATAACTTCGCGTGCACTATTATTTTGTCGGGTAGAAATGTTATTATTTGCGCATAAGTCTATCGATACACCTACAGCATGATGGTCAGAAATATGTGTTTCAATAAGGTACGACGACGCTTCGCTCTCGCTCCGTCCCGCTCGCACCCATACGTGGTCCAAGCACGACGTCACTAGCCGCCCTTTGACGATCGCCTCTCGCGTTATCTCTGAACTGGGTATTACGCACTGTAGGCCGTAACCACACAGGGCGTTTTTGTATTTTGTTGTGACTGGATTATTTACATCATTTAGGATGTCTATATTTGTGTCACCAATCACAATAATATTGTCCAAAGCTGGGATCTTATTTAGCGTAACATCAAGGTGTTCCACGAAGTGTAACTTATTTCTGTCAGGTGGTCTGTATACAGCTATTAAATGGGTGATATTATGGCCGATTTTTAGTTGTCCGTGCATAATTTCTAAAGATTCCAATTGTGCCCCCTGAGCATCAAAGCTAAGTCTGTCCTTTGCATATATTAGTATTCCTCCCCCTCTGTGGGTTTCTCTTGTTATTATGTATTCATTATAGCCCGATATTCTATAAAATGACAACTCTTCACTTTTTATATTTATTTCACTAAGTATAATTATATCTATTTTGTATTTCGTTGCTTCCAGCAAGACTAGTAACTCGTTGAAGTGTTTTCGTAGTGACGCAATATTCAGGTGTAAGATTTGAATGTGGCTTGTATTTAGATTTAAGTCAGTACTTAAAACAGCTATATCATTGTACCTCTTATATTTAAAATCAGTAGAAAGATCTGCGAATCTATCGAATTTTGATGATAAAATCACATAGTGTGTACACACCGTACTTATAATGTAGGTGCTTGTTTATTTACATTCTTCTAACTTCCTCAAATCTTCTTCCGATCGAATGTTGTAAATCTTTTTTTCATCAGTGTTCTTTTTTACTAATATATTACTATTTTGAACCCAGATATATTGGAAGCCTTTGGGTTTCAAACTGCTTCTCACAGTCCATAGAAGTTGTCGTTTATATCTCGGTAAATCCTCATTTATAAATATCTGTCTGTTACTGTCATTTCCATACACTTTGCTGTTTGTTAGTTTGATTTTCTTATTGGCTGACAACCAGTTGTTTCGGGAACTTTTTGTCCGTAAAGTAACCAGTACAATACTGGGTTTTGTGTCGTCAGTTTTTTCTTTTCCTACCCTCTGTGCATCTTTTATTTCATTGGGGTCCAAGTTTAACTTTTGAGCTATTTTTTGTATCACCAATTTCGTATTTTCGTTGTTATTCATCTCCAATCCGTGTATTTCAATGTTTTTTTCCTTTTCTTTTACTTCCAACTCTTGTACTCTTTCTTCCAGAGCTTTATTACATTTTTCTAAAAATACGTTTCTTTGTTCCAATGCCTTCATTTTTTTCTGTGATTCTTCTTTAAATGTTATTAACGTCTGGTACATGTCCCCGTAGAATTCTACGCTGGTAGTGAGCTCCTCAATCTTTTTCTCTAAGTTATAAAGCACCTCTAACTTCTTATTGACTTCTGCCAGTACCTTCTCGCCTGATGCTTCACACGGGTTTAGCGTTATTGCTGGGTCTTGTGCAGGCTGCATGGGACTGCCTTTGATTTTCTGACAGTCATCGCACTGTCCTGTTTGCAGGAATTGCTTGCTGTTTTGTACGCACTTTTTGTGAAACACCACCTCGCATCCACCCTTACACTTAATTATATCATCCTTGGTCAGTGACACAAAGAGTTTGCATTTTTTGCACTGAACCATTTTGCACACTAAATACAAATATTTACACTCGTTAATCGCAGATTGTAAGCACGGTAGCTACGCACACGACCGTACGCTGAGCGCGAGCGCACGCATCTCATATTATGTATATAGGTTATTTAAGCTAACCAATAGTTTTGATTTATTTAATTTTTGGTAAAAGTGAACGTTCCTAATGAAGTAAGAATGAAGGAATGCAAAAATCTATTTAGCAATACATCAAAATGGCACTCTTGGCGTCTTGGCACAAAAAAATATTCAATAAACTTTTTTAATGCCTATTTTTACGTTGTTTTATCAATAAAAGTATGAGCTGCAAAATTCAATAAGGTCTATTGAATTTGATCCGAAATCCATTACTTTATGTTAAAAGTGTCAAGTTCATAACAATCTAAGTTTACGTAGCTATCAATAAAGCAGTCTAGAATGTTCTTGGACCTTATCAAACCAAAAACATTAATTAAACTATTGTATATGACAGACAATGCGTCATATCAATCTCAAGTATAGATTAATCTAGATGTAATAGGCCATTTTAATTAATCATTTATATGTTTGTGTATCATATACCAATACCACTCACAATCTCCCCTTTAATACCAGTCACCTCGCATTTTACATCCAACAGCCCAGAAAATGTCTAAAATTACACAATTACAGGAATAAAAAAAAACGTTGAGAAAGCTACAAGAATAAAAATCATGGATAGCAAATATAAAAACCTAAACATATAAACAAGAAAAAATAGACAAAACATACTGAATAAGGCAACTGAATTCAATCGTGATTTATATAAAACAAAACATCGTAGCACTCTTACGACACCTGTATGCAAAACAGATGAATCAATACCACCAATATTAAAAAAGAGTAGAGTTCGCCATTTTGTCCCAAAAGAATAATAAGAGCTCTGATTCTGACCACCATAACTAATGAGGTAATTAAATTTGCCTTCCTAGGCATTGGCACAAGACTAACTGATTTGTTTAACACTGTTATAGATTCCGAATACATACCCACGCAATGGATGGAAAGTGTTATAATCCTTTTACATAAAAATGGAGATCAAGCTGATATAGACAATTACCGCCCCATAAGCCTGATGTCTAACATTTTCAAAAATTTTGCAAAAATAATACAACATGGGATAACAAAACAACTAAACAACAACCACAGGAACAAGGCGGGTTCAAAACAGAACATTCAACGGTGGACCATATTCATGTGATCAACCAACTTCTTGGAAAAACTGCAAGAATTTTGGGATTTTAAGACATTTGACACCTTAAAACATGACCATATGGATAGCCCTTAAGAACCGAGGCATTGAACTAAAATACATAAACTTAAAAAGAAATATATACTCCAACAGTACAGCACGAGTTAGACTCGAAACGACAAGGGACAGTTTTGAATAGGAAGAGGAGTCAGGCAGGAAGACCCACTTGCCCCGAAACTCTTTGCTGCAGTGCTAGAGGAAATGTTTAAAAAATTAGATTAGGACAACTTCGTCATCAATATTAATGGAGTAAGACTCAACCATCTAAGATTCGCAGACGACATAGTGTTAATATCAGAAAGTCCAATCGACATGCAGTCAATGATAGAGGAGCTAGCAGACAAGAGTATTGAAGTTGGCTCAAGTATAAACAGATTCAACACAAAATTAATGACCAATGGAGTGGAAGTCGGTGTCAAACTGAAAGTGGACGCTGTTGAATATATAAAAACTTACACGTAAATACGTATATCCCAAAAGGGACAACTCATATTCTTTAGCAACAGGACGGACCGTGAAATTGAAACCAGAAAATAGCAAATGCTTGGAAAACCTATTGGACGCTAAAAAAAATCGTGAAAAGCACCTACTATCCCATCTCATTGAAAATAAAACTCTTAGAGTCTCTACTCCATATTGCCAGTTCTAACGAATAGCTGCCAGGCCTGTGCCACGACTGTCAAAAACTAAAAATAAACTGAGAAGTTGTCAAGAAAGCATGAAGCGAAGCATGTTAGGTCTTAAGCTAATAGACAAAAACAAAGCCACAGATTTATGAGACATCACTAAGGTTCAAGACGTCACTGTAAACACCAAAAAAATTTAAGTGGAAGTGGTTGATCAGCTATTTAGGCAAAAAACAGAGAAGTGGTTTCAAAAGATATATATGGATACCAAGAAGCGGGAAAAGAAAAAGAGGTAGTCAATCGCCATACGAAAAGTAGCTGGCCGGTTGTGGCCCAGATAGGCCTCAGAGAAAAATAGTTTGAGCCGCTGGAGAAGGCCTATGTGTCTAAAGAACACGCTGAAAAAGAAATATAAATAGGATTTTACGTGTGCATTTAATTTGTATTTTTGTTGTAATTCCAGCAATAAAGGCTAATAAATAAATTAAATGTCCCTTATTAGCCTAATTTCCTAGATAAAAAAAGTATCAACGATTAAGTTCCGATTAAATGTTGTGTTAAATAGATTTTTTATCATTAATAATAAAAAGAGAGATTTAACTAGAAATAAATTGTGACGTCATAGTTCAGCATATTTATGAGATCTCCAAAAATGGGGATTTTGTATTTTTTTTTTTATTGTTGTTTTGACTTTCGAAATTTTTAAAAACAAATCTATCCCACGGGAACTTATACGGATAAACTTCACGCGAATGACACATATGGAATTCTTTTGACGGATTTGTTGCTAAGCCCCTCGCCCGAAACGGTTTAACATTGGTTTATAGTTATAGCCAAATCCTCCTTTGGACGCCTGAAGCTGACGAAAAATAATCCTGAATAGCGTATCCTGGATTATTTTTTTATTTTTTTTATTTTATTTATTAGGTTCACCAACAATTATTTACATTAACAATACATTAAAAACAAAGGTAAAATACGACAAAGAGTGTAACAATCACTTATAGGTAAACACCACATGCACTAAATAAAAGAGAAACATTTATAGACTAACCATACACACATACCAACATTGTAAAAACTATAGTTATAAAATTAAAGAGAAAAAAAAATACATAGTAGAACATAAAACAACAAAGAAAAATACTGCAAGGCTAACATATCTCTAGCAAACAATTCAAAATTCTAGATTTAAGTTTCGCAAGTGAATCGAAGTGGAGGTCTATTTGATCACTGCAATGATTTAAAACCTTACTGAGTCTTACAAATGGCGAATTACATCCTAAAACAGTCCGCCTGAATGGGGGACAGAGTGGGGTAATTGAGTTGCGAGGGATTATTTTCCTAGGGAGGGCGTAAGAACCCATTTGCCAAAAATCACCAATTTAAATTATTTTTATAACCACTATTCACGGCCATTTTACTGACTACTGACCCTTGAATAATCAGCCTGAATTTGTACATGCAAATACACAATTGGCATTTAAAGCCCATGTAAATTCATGTCTGGTTAACAAACATTTTGGCGGAATACCTACATCTGGTGAATTTTATAACAATGAAATTGATATTTTCGCTTCGGCAAGGTTCCATTTCGATGGTAATTTGGCTATCAAACTGAGGGTTATGTATCAATTTGTGTTTCGGGCCTCATTCAAATTAGACAGTAAAAAGTTCCAGTAGATTAAACGTTTATCGAATTTGTCGAAAATCAAGAAACACTGCTTATATTTATAAGTCTTTTTCACTAATCTGTATTGGTAAAGTTTCATGGAGACATCTTATTTTAGAGATAGCTGTAATAATCATTTTCCGTTGGTAAAAATATTGTGATCATCGTCCATTTTTATCTTAATGTTAAAATGTTTTAGAAAGTTACTTTCTTTTGATTTTTATAATGCTAAGAAGAACATTAATTAGAAAATGTAAAATACCTAGAAAAGATCATATTGCATGAGTAATTGTATCCGACTTTCCTTGAAAAATAGAGTAATTGAGAAAACTCCAATGACAAGAGCACACAAAAAAATAAAAAAATAAAATTATAGTTTCAAAATAGCTTATACGCTGAAGAAAAATTAATACAATGAAATGTCGAAAACTTCTTTATACCATAATATTCAATATCAAAAGAATCCATTTATTTAAAGAGTATCTACAAAAAATAAAGTTTCCTAAAGACATACATTTTTATCACGGCATTCTGGACATATTGTGATCCGGACAATAGAGATTTTATTAAAAAAAGGTCGTTACATACAGTACCGGCCTTGAGTAACATGATAGAAAAACTATTTTTTGTGTAAGTTTTAAGGAGTAACATGTTCCAAATAACTTATTTTGCGTACAATTTGAAATGAAAACGTGAGTAATTGATTTATCAACGCACAGTGCTTCCATTTTTTATAAATGAAGAGACAAGCTGATCATGAGCCTGATAGTTAGCTTAAAATTGCTTGACGTTTCGACCAGGTCGCACCCGCTGTGGTCACAAGCGGACTGTCGCAGCGATGATATGACTCCGTAAGGCCGATGAATCTTCATCTACCCTCACTTTTTTGTTTCTCGAAAAGTTAGGGTCACTGCACTCTACACTGATTGTGTCCATGCTAACCGACTACGAACTAATACGAGGTTGTGTTTTGCGAATCCCTGGATTCCACGTCTCGGATTGTTTGAAACCCTCTTCCCTCTTGTTATAATTATGCAACGCGAAAGTTTAAATGTTAGTACTGATAGTTAGCGTCACGCTAAACCATAAAAGTATCAGACCGAAATCCTTGTTAGGCAAACAAATGATTGGGTTGAAATTCGGCAAATAAATAATTAATTATTATGACGTAGGTATCTACTATAGGCCGACCGCTTAACTCGTATATCGCCTGCGGTGAGAAGGGAGCGCGGGGTGATGTTAACGGGTGGGTGAGCGGGGTGCGCGGGACAGAGATCTGTTTGTCAACATCCTTTATTCCGGGGAAGCGCAGAGGCTACACACAATCAAATTTACAAACCCTAAAAGCTGTGAAAAAAATCTAACTTCTAAGTTAGCGTACGACCCTTTATGCCGCGAAAAAACGTATATTTCGACACTCGCTAGGGAATCAAAATAGGGAAAAAATATATATTTCACTTTCCGTTGAACTATAACTATAAAATTTGGCAAGTAATTACCATCTCAAACTACAAGTATAGGAAAAAGTCTGAAAACTATACATTTGTGATTAAATCATAAAAAATATAGTCTTTAAAAAACTGCAAGACTCGATTTCTGAATTATTTATAACTAGCTGTCCCGCGCAACTTCGTATGCGTAAATTTTCCCCGTTTTTGCAACATTTCTCGTCGCTGCTCCGCTCCTATTAGTCGTAGCGCGTTATAATGTAAACAAACAAACAAACAAACTCTTCCGCTTTATAATATTAGTATAGATATGCACCTACAAATTTGTACGGAACCCTCGTTGGGCGAGTCCGACACGTACTTGTCCGATTTTCTTCAAAACATTGTACACATATACGCGTAAGTCGAGGTATTAATCCATACTTCCACACTATATCTATACTAATATTATAAAGCGGAAGAGTTTGTTTGTTTGTTTAAACTCACTCACTCACTCACTCTTTGCACTAATCTTAGGAACTAGTTGTCCGATTTAAAAAAATATTTTTTGTTGGATAGTCCATTTATCGAGGATGGCTATAGGCTATATAACATGACGCTACGACTAATAGGAGCAGAGCAGCAATGAAAATTGTTGCAAAAACGGGGAAAATTGACGCATACGAAGTTGGGCGGGTCAGCTAGTACTATATACTATAATTATGTATTTACTATTTAATATTATAAATGCGAAAGTAACTCTGTCTGTCTGTCTGTTACGCTTTCACGCTCAAACAGCTAAACCGATTTAGATGAAATTTAGTATGGAGATAGTTTGAGTCCCGGAGAAGGACATAGGCTAGTTTTTATTGCGATAACCGACATCCACGCGGGCGGAGCCGCGGGCGAAAGCTAGTTACTTATATTTGAAAGATATATAGAAAAAAGATTAAGGGAAAATAAAACTGTTATGTTGAAGGCGCATTGTCCCTTTGTGTTGGGATCAGTGGAGCAGAAACTTCCTTTTATAAAAATCATTGTTACGTGGGAACAGACTTTTGTAGCAAAATTTTAGCCGAAGTTTAAAGTTGAGATTTAAAAGTTGAATGTCGTGATAGTGTTATTTTATTAGCAGTTACGATGCAGTTTGCTCTTGGCACCAACACGTTCAAGATTGCCAGATATGCAATTTTTAATGGCATGCTTTAAACACCTTTTTATTATCTTGACCTATGTAAACATGAATGTAATCGAATCTCGCATTCGTTCACATCTTGTCGTTTGAATATCTATCTTGGATTTTTCAAAGACAAAAACCAATGACAATTCAATAATTATTATATTAATGCATTGTCATCTTTCTCGTCTTTTATTATAAACTTATTTGTAATAAGAAACCGGGCAAGTGCATGTCGGGCCACGCACAAAGTAGGGTTCCGTTTTCAATGGAATTTGTAGGAAAATTTTGTTATTTCTCATTTGATCAGCTGTTACTCATAACCTTGTTAAGCCTACTTAGCTGTGATAGTAGCCTCTGTGGCGCGGTGGGGATGTATCCGACTGCTACGCAAGAGGTCGTGGGTTCGATCCCCACCCAGGATAAAACTTTGTGTGATGAGCACGATGGTTTATTCTGTGTCTGGGTGTTATTTATCTATAATATGTATGTATTTAGAAATATATAAGTATGTTTATCAGTTGTCTGGTTTCCATAGTACAAGCTCTGCTTAGTTTGGGATCAGATGGCGTTGTGTGAGTTGTCCCAAGATATTATTATTATTATTATTATTATAGTTTTCCTTTTAATTTCACTATATATATACACCACTACCGTGATTTTTTTCACATACTCAATATCAACGATTTAGCTGGCAGGGGAGGGGGGGACACTTGACTCTAACAATAAGTTGCACTTTAAAGCTTAATCACTTTAATTAGATATATTTCGGGACTTACTCGCGTGAGGTCAATAATATGTATCTAATAATTATGTATAAAAATCGCGAAAGTTTGAAACAATAATCACTTTAAAACTTAAAGCTTAAACGGACCCATAAATCTAAAAATCGTCTTTCCAACACCTAAACTGTTTTTAAAGACCAATCTAATGATACACAATGACCCTAGGTAAGAAAAAAAATTACACCTCCACTTTACTTATAGGTACAGTATTTTTTTATGGCGAAACTATAAGAGTTTCGTTTTATTATTTTGGCTACGGAACCCTAAAAAAATATTGTTTAGATTAGTTTTGTTTCTACCATGCCTTATCAGCATCTAATTGACTAGATCCCCCAAAAATATCCGGCTTCTTCCGTAAAATAATGAATGATTGTGAGCTGAACAAGTGAATTTTTGTTATAATGCCAATTTGTATCTTGTGCAGAAAAATCAAAATAATGTACTTACCGTAAGAACTTATAATCGATACACAAAGAAAACCTGAAAGGTTTCTATTGGCTTTATAAAGTAATGTGACATCAGACGAGGGTTCCATAAAAGAGATTAGGTACATACTCGTAGTACGTAATCTAGTTAGCTCATAACACCGTTTCTCAATCTTTAAAATGAATCATTTCTTTCAACCCAAGAAATACTTTATAAAATTAAAATATTAAATTTTTCTGTTATTGAGTGATTCCTGACTATCGATTTAAATTAATTTTATGAAGCGTTAAAATTAAATGTAGAAAATGTTGATCAGGGTTTATTCAGTTATTTAATAACAATAACAAACAACTATTTATTATTGATTTTATACTAATATTTATAATGCAAAAGTTTAGGTAAATGGCTGGTTGAATAACAAACACCAGGGTGTTTTTTATTCAATCACATCAAAAGGTTAAACGGATCCCAATGGAATTTGGGACAGAGATAGATAGATTACTTTTTATCCTGGCAAATTCGCGAGAAGTTATATATTTCTATATCAAAATTACGCGTATTTACGACCAACGGCTAGTAGTGTAAGAAACGATTCTAGTTAGATAAATTTTGGCTACCTGGAGCCCATTTTGGCCACATTTTGAAAAATGTAAAATACATAAAAAATATACTTGTACTCTATTAACATTTACTTTTATTCTTATACAAGCCCTTTTGCTAATAGACTAGTTTCCTACTAGTCAAAACAATAACTTAAAAATATATATTAAAACACGAATACAAAATCTATTTAACACAAAATTTAATCGGAACTTAATCATTGGTAGTTTGAATGCTAGTTTTATTTACTAACTTTACTTTAAAAGAAACTAAGCTATTATAAGACATACAAATATATAAATCATTAAATAAAATTATTGGGTCATCATGACACCAGTTTGAGAAACAGTGGCCTTTTACATCTAGAATAGCCAATGCCTGAGATTGACATGACGCATTGTCTATCATAGACAATAGGTTAATTAATGAATTTGGTTTGATAAGTTCCAAGAACATTCTAGACTGTTTTAATGATAGCTTCGTAAACTAAGATTGTTATGAACTTGAAACTTTTTAAATAAAGTATTCAATACAGCTTATTGTATTTTGCAGCTCTAATTATCTGTATTCATATAGCAGCTTAAAAATGAGCATACAAGTCTATGAAATACATTTTTTATGCACTATTTTAATGTATTTCTAAAATATATTCTTACATTCCTTCTTCATAATTTGATAATTTAAAAGTTACTTCATTATAAGAACGTTCGCTTTTGATCAAAAATGAAATAAACCAAAGCTATTGAAGATTAAATAATAAACTCGTATTTATTTAATATGATGATAATTCAAAGTGAAAAATGTTGTCTCGTTTATGAGAAAGTGAGTGACGTTAATATGACGTAATTGTAGCGATGGTAGCCTCTTTTGTTTCATAAAATGTATGGATCGGGATTGCCGAGAATAGGTACCTACGTATCTACTTGTCTTCTATAAAATGATGTGTTTCATCTGTCTTGAAGTTTCTCATGTGCTTTCTCATCGGAATAGACTTTGCAATTATATCATCTAAATAAATTGATAAAAGTCTTTTCTGATCACATCAAACAGTCGAATCTAATCTCTCCGTCCAAATTAAAAATCTAATTAATTCTTTAATTTAGGATTATTAAGATTGAGAAGGGAGATTTGATATTAAGAAGTGAAGAGATTCCTTAACAACTACAAATGCAGAATTCGCAATTGGCATTTCTGAAATCTTCTACATCACCAAAACAGATGTTGTCCCCGACAAATTATAGCATTTTAAGCCTTTAAGTTAATCACTCCAAACAACACAACTTTAATAATAATAATATCTTGAGACAACTCACACAACGTCATCTGGCAAAAATGGCATTGAATTTATTGCCATTTTTAGGGTTCCGTAGCCAAAATGACAAAAACGGAACCCTTACAGTTTCGTCATGTCCATGTCTATCTGTCTTTATGTCACAGACATTTTACTCTAAGACTACTACTAGTTTGGTAGCTAAATAATAAAAATTAATGTTCACTTCATACATGTAACAGAAGCTGATTTTTTTTTATCAGCAAACATCAACGTGTTGCACCTCATTCGACAGATCTCTCAAAAACATTTTAAGGTTTCTAATAAACTTTTTTTATTGAGTAAATATTTTTGGAAATAATTCCTCCGAAAGTTGCATAAATTGTGTCTGTTGTGTCCTGAACTTTAGACCAAAAAAATATGAAAAATGACAAAGATAGTGCTTAATAAGTACTTGAAACTAAAATTATTTCGGACATGATCGAATAAACCGTCAATGAGTTATGGCTGAAAAACTGTGTTTCTCAAAAAAATGTTGCAAGTGACATGAACATACGCTCTTCAAGGCAATTATTCAAGGCTGCGGAACCCTACACTGAGCATGGTCCGACATGCTCTTGCCCGGTTTATATTTTATTTTCTTGAAGCTATTTTTCTTCAAGATAATCTACAAGAACATTGTCGGACAAATCTTTATAGAGATTTATGCAGGGAGATGTCATTTGTTTCGCTGCAACGCCGCTAACAAGAGCACTCAGTGGTAATTCGTCTAATTAATATGCCTAGGCGACTCTGTGCGGCGTCCAATTCTGATGAAGCGCATGACTGTATTCAAATTATCTTATTAGCATGTATATTTTACTTAGCAGTGTTATTTGCTTTGAGATGGATCTTGGTTCTAAATGATAAGTCACTTCTGTATGTCTAGAGTTGTAGACCAATTTTCGAAACTCTAAATAATCCCCTACTTTGTGAACTTATAATTGATATTAGTTCTTAATAATAATAACCTAAGTAATATTAATTATTTTTTAAGATAACTAGCAATGTGCGAGTGTGGGAGCTTAGTTGGAGGGGACTGCTAGTGTGTAATGTGGGTCTGGCCTGTTAGTCCAGCTAAGCTAATGGCTTGCGTTAAGAGTGGGTTCACGTCGGTGGTATGGGTAGCATTTGAACTCGCGATCTAACGATTGCAAGTCCAAGATAAAACCGTAAGGAATTAAGTTCGACGGGTACAAAACCTTGAGCAAACATATTTAAAGACTTTTTGTTGAATGTTGGGCAAATTAGAAACAAGTAAATCCATATCTATAATATCTGTTTAAACTAACATAATTAACGCGGATCCAGAACTTTGTTCAGGGAGAGGAGGGGGTCAGTATCTGACCCAACCAGCCAAGTTTATATCACTCACATGAGGAGAGGGTACATTTGATTCAACATTAGTACACCAGCCACCACCGCCGAGGGGAGGGAACAGCAAATGTACTTATGTCAAAATGCATCAGTACAGTGGCAAAATTATCAAAATTCCCCAAAAAAAGGTCTTTCAGTCAGAGTCTGGGGAGTGGGACAATTGGTCCCTGCTGTCCCCCCCCCCCATGATCCGTGCCTGAATATAATATATTTATAAATACTTATTTTACGAAGATACTGGCCAGATTTAAATGAGATTTGGTAGAGGTAATAGACACGGTACATAACAAAAGGCTAGTTTAAAATAAAGAGCGAAATTTACATTTTTGTAGAAACTTTACATACGAAACATGGAAATTTCTAAATAATCCCTAAAATATAGATAACTTAACGAGAAAATGGATTATACTGGATTATCCGTGAGTAAAGCCGCCCTTGGCTACCATTAACGAAAAAAGATAATTCTCAACACTAATGGCATTCATAACATTAGCCCCGTCTCCTGAAAAATAAAATACATTTTGCATATTCAATGAGATATGTATCTTATACTCTTAGACGTTACGTCATTAGATACCTACTTTTTATCAGCTGTGCTCATCACATATAGAGACAGGATTCTAAACAACTAATATTATTATGATTATATATATATATATATAACGGGTTTTAATCGCGTGAATAATTTAAGGTAAAATACCTTGTTTATTTCCCGACGTTTCGACCTTGACCACGTCTACCCGTGACCACGGCGGTTGCAATATGGCCAAACATCGGGAAATAAACAACGTATTTTACCTTAAATTATTCACGCGATTAAGACCCGTAATATATATTTTTTCATAATGTGTACAAATCGCGAAAGTTTATCAACAATTAATATTATTATTAATTGCCTGTATTGTCTTATTGCAGAGCAAAGGCCTTCCTCCAATCTTTTTCGAAGGAGTCTAACTCATCTCGCCATCTGCGTTGTCGCTTGCCATTTTGTGGAGTCCAATTTATGATTCGTTTGGCCCAAAAGTCATCTGGAGTCATCAAAGTGGCAGCTTTTCGAGTGACAACAGTGATGTCAGTTTTGGAACAATTAATAATAATATAATAATAATAATATCTTGAGCAACACACATCGTCATCTAATCCCAAACTAAGCAAAGCTTGTAATATGGCAACGGGATAACTTATGAACATACTTATTATCTATACTTTTATACTACACTCAGACACAGAATAAACCACCATGCCAGTCACACAAAGTTTTATTCTGGGTGGGGATCGAACCAGCAATCTCCGGCTTAGCAAAATTAAAAAAAAAACATAATTCTTTATTCACTTAGGATGCAAAACAACACTTGTAATACGTCGAAATTCTACATGTACAGTCGCGGAATGAAAATTCGTCAGTTTTCAAATACACTAAATAAACGCTTTCAAGCACATGTTACCTTTTCAAACTATGTATCACACTAGACAGTTGTATACCCGTACGTTGTAAATTATGCTTATCGCTTTGACAACAGAATTTAAATTTACTCAGGCCAATTTCCTTGACTTTGAGTAGTTGAACTAAAATGTAGTGATTACTTTCTCTGTGAGTTGAACTAAAACCACTCAGATAAATTTAAATATAAGAATAGATGGAATGTATATATCTGACTCATTATCCCCTATCACTCTCTGCTACTGATTGCAATACGTGAAAATAATGTGTTAAAATAAGACAGATATAGGTTGCAGTGTTGGTTTTGTCAAAATATCGTTCTTGACATCCATGTTATCTTTGGTTCATCATGTTGTCTTTACGCGAATCGAGAAATAGTCGTATAATGTTATTAATTCCCATTGTGGATGTGACATTTCAAAATAGCCATGCTATCATTCCTGTCTATCAAGAACCTGTAAATATTTTTTTTTCAGTTATTGTATATTGTATGACCTTGAAATAAAAACTTTTTGTTTCAAGGTTCCATATTTCATATAACATATTTTTTTTTGGCGGCTGCGGATGGCGCTTGTGTAGGATGCATACCGTCTTCCTTGTAGAAACTCATAGATAACACTTTGATTAGCGACCTGTCGCAAACTATACTAATATTCCTAATTTAAAGTATTATTTATAATATTATTCCTTAAACACCACTCCATCGAGGGCTCGATTAGGTATCATTGATCAAATCACTGTTGGACGTAGGCCTCTCCTAATCTAAATCTAAATCTCCCGTGTAAACAAAAGCGGCTAATTAAAAGAAAACTGACCTCACTAATTCCTATGTTATTATTAACCAGGGAAAATAAAGAGATAAAAAATATATCATAAAGCAACCTCAAAACATAAACGTTGTAATTTAACAGGATAATATTACACGTACAAATTTAACCCTCAAATGGCAGCGTGGGTGTAATTCAGCAACATAACGCCACATGGTTTTTGATGACGTGTGTAATTAGTAAAGTGATTACATTAATTATGTTTTGGAAATTCTACGAACGTGAAAGTAATTACAAAATTGTGATAAATTATCTGATATTATATCTCAGTTGAAGCAAACTGTTACTTTGAGGGGGCAGGTAGTAATAATTTGAAAATAGTGACATGTTAGTTTGCCACTATTTTTACTACACCACTGGGTGAGTAGAAAGATATTTTTTTCTCCGTTGGCAACTGGTTGCAAATCTCAATTGCCAATGTGGCTGGAGGGTCAAATTTTACATGGTGGTAATCAACTTGAGTATCTCTGAAATATACGTCCTTTCTTTACAACTTTATAAAAAGGTATAATCCACAATTTCGCAAAATGTCGCCGGCTTTTGTTAAAATCTGCATGCCAATGACTTATTAGCATGAAAAATATTCTAGGAGCTTCATTTCTTTTTATTCATTTTGACTTTTTTTCATCACGTTACTAAAGTTTGTCATTGTTCAAAATTGTGCCTTTCGTTATTTTTATACTACATAAAATTACTTGGTGAAACTTTTTGCTATGTGTTTTGTTTGGACAAGCTTTTCTACTCCTATGTAATTTTTCTACTTTTTGTAATATAAAATAAAGTCGTTGTCCACTTTTATTTGCTTGTTTGCTAAGAACAACTAAGCAAGTAACCACACAATAGATTCTAAAATTCTTATATATTAGGGAAATAAATCTGTAATAAATTCTTACAATTAAAGTGACTTCTACAATTGTATTTTTTTAATTTTTAACTTATCATTTTGTAATTAATTCTTTAAATGAAAATGTAGAACCGTTTAACTTTTACAACACATATTTGTAGAAATCACTTTAATTGTGACAATTTATTACAATTTGTTTTTTCCTAATATATAGGAATATCAGAATTTATGGTGTGGTTACTTACTTAGTTGTTCTTAGCAAAGAAGCAAACAAAGGGGGACGGCGACTTTATTTTATATTACTCAGAGATGATATATTTAGTAGAAAAAATACATAGGAGTAGAAAAGCCTGTCCAAACAAAACAAATGACAAAAAGTTTCACCGAGTAATTTTTTTTTTCCTAAAATATTCACAAACACATGTACAAAGGTGAACAAAAGTCCATAAGAAGTCGATAGTTCATCGACTACTAGCAACCCAGTAATAAATATATTTAACACTACGTAGAACATATTAAAATAATCAAACCAAATACTTAAACTTAAGTACCACTTTCCACTTTAATATACCCACATAAGATCATAAAACGATGTTTAATAAAAGCACTGTAACGCACATTAGCACATAAGCTTTGCAAATAAAGCATAACCGCTGTAAGTTGATGGACCATAAACAGTTAATTGAGGCTTGGGGTCGTAACGACCTATGTTTGACGCGTAAACAGAAGCTTTACACCAGTGGTGTTTGACGGGTTGATTACAAAAAGTGTCGATATTTTTTGTTTACCAAATAGAAAATGAACCGTAATCAAACAAAAAAATTATCAAACACATCACTGAATGCAAATTATGACTCACTTCTATGTATCGTCTATATCTCAGGTGTTTTATAAGCTAAGACAACGTTTTATACACTCAAACCTTTCCAGAAAAATATGCAGTCGAATAATGAAAACCCCATCTAAATCAGATCATTGGATCTCGAGAAAATCGCAAGCATACATACATACATACGAGTCAATGAGTCCGAGTGATTGTTGTTTCATCCAAAGCTTTTTTAACTTTTTTACATGTATTTTTTTTATTCAAATTGCCGTTTTTATCGAATTGCATTTTCCACGTTTTTATCGAATTCAATTGTGAAACTTTTTAACAGAATTGCATTGCCTACACGTAGTGTACCCGCACTATGGTATGTACAGTCAGCCTTCTATTTTATTTATTTACTTCAATAACTATTTATTAGAATTGTGTTTGACTGCCTCTGTGGCGCGGTGGGAGTGTGTTCGACTGCAACGCAAGAGGTCGTGGGTTCGATCCCCACACGGGACAGCCCTATGTGTGAACCAAAAATTGTTGTTCCGAGTCTGGGTGTACTTTGTGTCCGTGACTTGTATGTTTGAATGTTTGAAAAGTACAGGCGACACAGGGCCTGTACCCTATTGCGGGAGTCTTGTCTTTTATAAAAAAAAATACAAAATACAATATCTAAATCACTTTAAAATCAGATTAAAAAAAACAGTTATGCAGTCGGAGGCATTAATGAATCTCGATGAACTTATTAAATTGCCTCCGACTGCATTAAATTATATGTAGGTGATCTTGTTTACATATTTTTGTGCAGGCGGGTATTTATTTATTAAATTTATTTTTTATTAATACTTTTGATTGGTTATAGGATGTAATAACTGACTTATATCACAGCCATTGCCAAGTGTTCAAAATTGAAGAAAGGAACGGTTTGACTTTGACGGTTAAGACGAATCCGTTAGATTTTTCTTGACTACTCGTCTTAATTGTATACATCCGTATAGTGGTTTGAAAGATATGAGATCATAAAGAATATTACATACCTACATACATACAAGATACGTGCGAAAAACATCACCTTCCTTGCAGTTGGGTAAAAACGAAAATAACTTTACTAACATACTACACCCAAACTTGCATTCAACATTTCAGAAATGTATTTTTTTAGAAGTATGGGTGCAATAGTGATATGAAATATGACGTAACTTCAGTCAACGCTTATAAAACTTTTTCACAAAACGGCCCAATTTATTTTTATTCAAAAAAACTAGCAAAATAAAGTGTTTCATTTTTCAAGCGCCACGAGCCTAAATTTCAACGTATCAATTCCAATTCCAATATTCGATAAAGGTTCGTTCTACGCGCTTGAAGCCTCCTAGATTAATCACTATGCAAATTGACGTTTGTGATGTAAATTATATCTGGGAGATTGTTATGTAGGTATACTTCTGTGTCATTGGAATTGCCTTGTGGTGTCTATAGCCAAGATCTCTCAGCCAATTTCCAAAAAAGTAGCAAATATTCGACACACCGGCCGTCTGAAAAATGACAGCACCAATTCGACCTTATGGAATAACTTGAAATCTATTTAACTTACACATTTGCACTTTTGATAACATATTATAATTTTTGAAAAAAAAATACAAATTAACCCTTCACCACCTACTTTTGTCACACAACCATTTACTACATATCTGAGATACCCTGGAGTAAAATCGATATTTCTTTGTCTGATTGAGGGTCTAAACCTTACAATTAACAATGATTTTAGTAAAATAAAATAGTCTGTAGATGGTGTGGTGGATGTGATGAAGGTCATAACCCCAAAAACAAATGATATGTGATTAGAGGTTTATATATTATATATTTTCTAAAACTGATATTACAAAGTTATTTATTGTAAAGAAGCCACAATCAAGAGGTTATTACCTTGTATATTAAAAATAACCCAGTATATTCGAACAAATACAAAATTTCAACGAAATATATCTTTTCGTTTACGAGAAACCGACGTCAAAAAATCCGTATTTTGATCATTCACTGACTAGTGAATTCAATTTCATCAAAGTTCAAAGTATTCTCTTAATCTAAATTCTCCACTTTGATGGCCTCAACTTTAAATTAATTACTTCTTAACAACCTTTTCAACGAAACCCGTTCAACAAAACCCGATGAAACTTCATTGTAGATAGACACATTCATCAAAACTCAATTAAAATTGAGTCGCTTTTTAATCTAACATTTGGTAGGTACATCAGTTTTATGGCAGACAACTGATGCCTACCTCTCTGTTAATTGTAACAGTAGTACTACCAAAGGAACTTTGTATTTTATATGTAGGTACATAATTATGCTAATAATAAAAAGCTAAAAAGTTTGTTTAATTGTTTGCTTATTTGGTTGCACGCGATAATCTCAGTAACAACTAGTTCGAATAAAAAACTGATTTTAGTGTTGGATAGCGAATTTATCGAGGAAGGTTATTGGCTACATAACATCAGGCTACGACCAATAGTAGCTGAGCATCAATGAAAAAGGTTGCAAAAACGGGAAAAAACGATGCAGACGAAGTTGCGCGACTCAGCTAGTGAAGTATAAAGTCCGTGCGTACTCAGACAACTACAGAATTGTGGACGACCCCCATTCTATGGACACAGTGAGATTGTTAAAAAACCTACCTCAAAATTTGAAATAGCAGTGGTATAACATGGTTTTTAG
Organism: Herminia tarsipennalis; assembly: GCA_945859575.2. Lineage (NCBI taxonomy): Eukaryota > Metazoa > Arthropoda > Insecta > Lepidoptera > Erebidae > Herminia > Herminia tarsipennalis. The sequence goes on from OX243852.2 coordinate 12,374,217, forward strand.
AAACTTTTGAATTATACGCACGGTTTAAGTACGTATATTTATGAAATATAAATCAGTGACGTCATAATGTTTTATAGTCAAATCATTTAGTTTTAGTTTTTGTGATTACACAAGGTTATTTTTCGTATACCGCAAAGCTCAGACACCCTAACAAGTTTTTCACTTCAAGACTCATATAAGAATTTCGTCAAGAAAATGAAAATATTGAAAACTTGCAGAGCTATAAGCCATTAAAGTTGTCATTATGTTCTTCGATATGATTCTTATGCCAATATGGACGTACGGAATCCAACTCTGGGGCTGTACAAAACCCACTACCATAGCTATTATCCAGAGGTTTCAGAATAAAGTGCTAAGGGACATTGTCATCGGGATCTCAACATAGATACAGTCCACCAAATTATCCATAAAAGTGCTGAAGCACATGAACATAGACTTCGTCACCACGTGAATGTCGAGGCATTCCTGTTGACCGACCACACGGATTTAGAGCGAAGATTAAAAATAACTAAACCATTTGAGTTAGTGTAGTTATAGTGAACAAATAAAAGTGACAGTGCTTTAAATTTACACAAGAACAAAGTGTTTTCATGTTATCAGACTCTAAGAAAGTGCAACAGACATTATTCTTATAATAATAATAATAATAATAATCTTTATTTGCTTCGCTAATAATAATCTTTAGTTATAAAATTAGTGTAAACGTCTAAAATTAAGTTAGAGTAAAATTGCTTATTAGCCTTATAGGCTAGATCGTAATGAATTGTAAAGAACTATGTTCTTTATACCCAAGAATAAAAAAATAAAAAAATGTTCTTCGCTTCCATGCTCATTGTGTCGCGTAGTACGTAATTCATAATTATTATTAAACGATTATATTTCTCATCACATTGTGAACAAGATTTGAACTGTTAAATTGTTATTTTTCTTTATTAAAAAGATAACTAGCTAACTAATGTGGGATTGGGTTCCACATTACTAGCAATCTTGTTAAGGGTAGATTACGCGAAACAGGGTTCGGCTCTCTCAAAAATGTATATAGAAAACCTAAATATATGAACACGAAAAAAATTGTGTCACTAGTCAAAGAGTTTTTCTAGTAGATGAAATAAAAAAAAATAAGGATATGTCTTAATATGATCCCGCAAATAAATCTTGAAGTTGCGGAAAAATGCAAAAACGAGCATTTTCGTATTGTCATAGTCATGGCGTTCGTAATCTAACGTATGTACGAACTAATATTCTACTTTATTTTGACCTGCGCTCCTGCGCACTGTGAAGTAATGGTTGTGTGCGGAAGAGCGAGGCCGGCGATCATGTCGCTGTGCCCCCTTAACCCCTCCAACCAAGCTCAAAGACTTGTGTTAGGAATGGGTTCACGTAATCTGCCCGCGGAGGCGCGTCGCCCTGTGTGTATCCAGGGGCCGCGTAGGTGTGAAATGCCCGGAACGCAACAACATCGCGTCCGGGCATTGCCACTGGGCGGGCCGCCGACGGTATAACAAATTCCGGCGGCCCGTTCGCGAAGGTACCGAGCGATACACTGCGGTTTTTTTAGTGGGTGCAAACCCCACACTATCTCCATCGTCTTCCCCGGACGGTGGGGGTGTTCGTAAGGATTATTTCCCGCCAAAAAAAGAATGGGTTCACGTCGGTAGTATAATGGGTAGGATTCGAACCCACGACCTCACGATTGCGAGACCGAAGCCTTAGTCATTTCATAAAACATGGTCCAAAAACTATTCCATTGGATTGTGTTACTGATTCTGATCAAACTATTTTAGGGTTTGCACTATACCAAGAATAAGGTTGTATTCATGAGCACGTTAAATCATAAGCATAATAACAAGGCTACTTCTTAATTATTGTAAAATACTCGTAATTTATTGACATTACAGTCATCAACCTAATTCCAATAGTTATACAATAAGTACATGGTTAAACGAATCATTCATGTCCACAATAAATAGCGGAAAATGAGGCAGAAGTCATAGCAATGAGCAAATCAACGATTAAACGGTTGAAAGAGCTTATATCCATCGAACCAACCGATTTTCGGTTCGTCAAATTGGCTCAATTTGTACTATCCGCTTGGTTATCCACTCATGTGGGTAATTTATATACCCTCCTAATACGTAATCTGTCAGTGAATTTTCGATGAACAGTATTAGGTTAGGTTTTTTTAAAACACGACACATAAATAGAGTACTGGTGGAGGTTTGAAGCTTTTAATTGTCTTGCAAGTGTTTGTGTGTGTGTGTGTGTGTGTTTGTGTGTTCGAATTGTTACGAACGAACTCGAATGTTCGAGAAGCTAGTAGAATACGCGCGAGTACATCAATAAATAAAAACAACTATGTATCTCTCGCTCTAATCTGTGGTCGACTTTTCTGGATCTTAGAATTTTTATATAAAAAGGCGGCCCCAACGCGAGTCATTTCAGTTGTTGAATGCAAACTCAAGCGACTGCATCGAGGCGATAGTTTGTGACTAGTATACAGTGTTATTAATAGTGTTGATCAGTGGACATTGTAGTAGTGTTCTTTGTGGAATAGTGATAATAAATACGTCATTGCGGAATTTGGCATCCTGATATGTAACAGAATGTAGTGAGGAATTTATAATATGTTATGTGACATACAGTAAATTCTTTGCTGCAAATATGCAGAGTTTTTAACACATTCGTGGTGCTTCTAGCGGTATCAGTTTATTGACACGGATCTGTACTACGATTTTACAATGTCAGAAATAAAAGGAACAAAATATGGACAAAAATATTCAGAAAAAAAAAATACAAGCTACTTCTACTTTAAAAAAAAAATCTAATCTTATGTTGCTGAGGCCTTTACAAACGAATGAGACATCAATTTAGATCATACAACATAATGACACGGCATTCATCAATTCCGGACCCCTGTTCGGACCCGTGGCACCCCCAGGTTACTCCTCTCGTCATTAGTCGATTCGGGTGATGCAATAACCAGTTACAAAAAAAGCTGACAATATACACAAAAACGAATATGGCCTTTAATTTCATAAATACACATAATAAATAAATACAAAATCAATCTCCATTACGCATTCACATTTCATTCGCAGTTATCAGATTTTAACAGAATTATTGGACATTCAAAAACCAATTACAACAGTAAATTAAATCCGCTTATAATATTGACAAATATTTCAAACAAGCTGTAAAACGGAACGAGAATGTCCTATTGTTGAAATTTGCACATCAATGGAGCTATGTAGGTTATTTATAAAGGGCGGCTCTTTTACCCGCAAATGTTTTACATAATTATATTATTTTACATGTATATGTGAAAATAGCAAATTCGTAATAAAAATTGAGATATTTTAACGATTTTTTATTACACCGAGTGAATTATTCATTTTACCCTACACGCTCTTCCGCACACAGTCATTACTTCACAGTGCGCAGGACTGCATGGCAAAATAAAGTCGAATATTACGAACGCCATAACTATAACAATACTAAAATCTTTGTTTTTGGATTTTTTTTCGTAACTTAAAAATTAATTTTTGGGTTCATATGACATTCTTAAATTTATTTTACCATTTATTTTCTCAGAATTTTTTCGTGTCTTAATATTTCAGTTTTCTTTATAAATTTTTGACAGAGCCTTATAACGTTTGGAGTAACTTTTACTCGCTGTTCCATTTTCATCGATCATGGTTATATTGATCGTGGAAACGGGAAACCTTTCATAGAAATATGTATATCCAAATAAGAGGATCTAGGGGGTTCGTGATGACCTGAGAGACTATCGAGGTTAATGAATGTCATCACTGTTAGACCCTAGATTCGTGACCATTCTCGAAAAATGCTACACCTCTCCATGTCTCAGAGAATAGCATAAGTCATCGTTCATGCACCTAATCTCTATCCGTACGAAATTCCAACATGATTTCCGTCCCATCGTACATTTTATTTTAATATAACTAGCAATGCGGGTTTGGGTTCCACATTACTAGCAATCTTGTTAACTACTCCAGCTAAGCTCAAAGGAGTGAGTTTAAGTCGGTAGTATAATGGGTAGGATTTGAACCCGTGACCTCACGATTGTGACGCGATGCATTAGGCTACCGTCACTTCAAAAGGTTGTCACTAAATAACATATACAAAAATATATTTAAAACGTTTACTTTATACTTCGATATTAAAACACGAACACACTTATTTTCACACTGTTGACCTCCAAACCTCTATTTCCGTTGTCATTATAATAACTAATGTTAGCACATTAAACTAGATCGGTGAGAGGGCTCGTCAATAAATAAAGTTATAAACTTTACGATGGACTCCACACCCCGGATCTTTCTAATTGATTAATACATCCGCCATTACTGAGCCAATCAACATTTTATGGACTCGCCCTGTTTCAATAATAAAGTACCTAGTACTGTGTATTATACTCGTGCGTAGCACATGGGACTACGATTTTCGTAGCCGGTCGTAAAGTATCTACGCCTCGTAGACCGCTACGAGTTTATGAAGTATTTGTATATTTTTGTTTTCACGGGCTAGAGAGATACTAAGAGTTTATTCACACTGTACTTAATGTCGGTCACGACTTGTTCTCAGTCTGATAAATACGGAAATAAATATTACGAATCTTTTGTCATTATTTAATACAATTTTAGAATTTTTTAAAATGAATTCTTTGACTTGACTGGCCTGTTGGTCTAGTGGTTAGTGACCCTGACTGCTAATCCAGAGGTGGTGGGTTCGGATAAAATTTTGTGTGCAGCACGAAGGTTTATTGTATGTGTGGGGTGTAATTTGTCCATAATATGTATATATTTATCTATAATATGTTTATCAGTTGTCTGGTTGCCATAATACAAGGCTCTCTGCTTAGTTTGTGATTAGATGTAAATTTAAAAAAAGAACAAAATGAAGTTAGGTGACAGTTCTAAATGTAAAGCTCATGAGAAGGAGCTGCCAACAAACTCATGGGCCACTCTTTTAAAATTACCAAGTTTTTCTTTATAAAATTCATTCTATTGAAGGAATCGTGACCGCGTGCTGACCGCGTACTTGCATTTTAAGTCTCAATATCTAGGCATAAGATTCAAATTCTTGGACCGCAAGAAATATTTGGCGTCGTGAAAACGCAACCTAACTTTCTTTCTGGTAAATAAACCTATGTTATGTACTTAACATAAGTAAATACAGCTGTCCATCACTTATTATAACCAAGTTATTACTCTCGGCACGTGCGGGCTGTAACAAAAGTAATGAAACCTGCAAATAGTGTCAATGAACTTATAAATAAAGTTTTGCATCGTAAACAAAATTAATACAAAATACCTTAAGCACAGAAGGTAACTTTCATATGTACTCCGCTCGAGTAACACACACATAGACACCGTTTACGGACACGGAATAGGGTAGATGACAGTCAAGGTAAATCAGTATCTTTTTAAGAAACGTCAAAACGATGCGCCTCGTACTAATTTACATGAAATACAAAACAATGACGTCATTCTTTTGTATGGTCAAATCATGTAGTTTCAATGTTTGTTTTGATGTTTATAAATTCATGACAACGTAAAATTGTAGAGAAACATTGTTTTTCGAACAGTGCTATTTCCTGTGTAGTGTAAAATAATTTATTGTTATTGTAGTCATCTACCCAATTAAAGACCACTTCAGACACTGACCTCTAATAGTATAGCATGTTGGATTTTTTTTTGACAGCAATTGCCGCCTAAGTGTCAAAATTAAATGCAAGTCTTGTTATTGTCGGCAGTAGCCTGTTCAGCATAGGTACTACTACACATCATAGGTTCGATTCTTGGGTCTGGACTTCAAATTGTTCTATCTTTCAAACATGCAAATGAAATTACATCAATATTCGGCCGGCGACATCATAATTTGTTAAAATGCTCTCTGTAACGAAGCAATAACTGAAGCCGTGATAGTTCTTTAACTACCGGCTAGATGACGCATGCGAGGGCCCAACTCCCGAGCATCAAAGGATAGAGAAATTTGAGGTCCAGTAACATAGTCCAGATAGGTGGTTTGGCTACGGAAGCCTCGGGTTCGATTCCTGGGTATGGACTTCAAATTTTTCTATCTTTCAAAAATGCAATTATTGTATTTGTAAAGTAATTGGCAAGAAATGCCTATAAAATTACTTCAATAGGTACTACTACTTTATAGGTCTGACTTCAGAACGTTTTGATTGCAAGGCTTTTGTAAGCAATATTTGTGTGTATAGCTCTAACGCGTTGTATGAAGATTACCCTCTTTACTCTCGATATTTTGTTAAAATAAGTTAAGGTAATAAAGTAAAGTGTTCGGCATTTTTCGGAAGTGTTCGGCTATGTTCGTTACTCAACTGTTGGACGAGAGCCAATGCTTGTAATGTGAGGAGACGTCTGATCAACATATGTCTGGGTCAATTACCTTTGAGCAAAGTTAGTTCGCAATTCATGTGTGAATATTTGTGGAGCTGTGTACAATGTTGATTGAAGGTAAACTGAGCTTGATCTTAGAAGGAAAGTTCGTGATTATGTAACTTGAATTTATTGACTGTAATGTAGTACGTACATTATGTTAATAATAAAACTTAACGTACACCTACTAAAATCTAAAGTAATTCTATGGTTTTTACAACAGGACTATCACAAAATTAGCTGTGTCCGACTGCTAGGCAAGAGGTCATAGGTTCGATTCCCACACGGGACACCACTTGAACACGATAGTTTATTCTGTGTCTGGGTGTAATTTATTTATTATATGTATGTATTTAGAATGATATAAAAAGTATGTATATCAGTTGTATGGTTGCCATAGTACAAGCTCTGCTTAGTTTGTGTTGTGTGAGTTGTCCCAAGATTTTATTATTAAAATTCTATAGCTTACTACGGATCATGGATGTACCCAGGGGGGAGGGCTAGATGGTCCAATTGACTAAAATCCGGCCAAATGAAAATAGTGTACCTACCTTTTTGCAATTTCGGGGGAGGGGGGGGGGGTTAGGGTTTGAACCACCAAATCCCCCCTTGGGGACGCCCATGCTGCAGATACATGTTAAGCTACACAAAAATAATTACGAATGGCGGCCTCTGTGGGACCACCACTCACACGGGACACCACATTGTGTGATCTAAAAATTGTTGTTCCGAGTCTGGGTGTACTTTGTGTCCGTGACTTGTACACAGGGCTTGTACGCTACTGCGCAAGTCATCTTAAAAAAAAAAAACTACTAACTCAAATAGTGTAAGTATTTATTTACCATCACTTAAATATAATATTTCTTTACTCAGCCAGACACACATTTACGCACGTACATAAACACACACACGGGCTCACACATACACACACACACACACACACACACACACACACACACACACACACACTTTCAAATTAATTATTTATAATCACCGCTATCTGATCTACATGAAAATTGCACAGTCCTTCTGCATACTCTACTTTATTTATTTAAATAAAACCCGTGTTAGTGCTGAATACTGCCTTTTAAGATACAGGCATTCAACCTAGTTTAAAAGACAGCTTTTATAACTGTTAACTTGATATTATACGTTTAAGTTATTTTAAGGAAATTTTATAGTGGAGTTTTTATTGTAATATGTAAAAACTATTATTATTATTATTATGTTATTGCTGAAGATCTGTTTTTTTTATTATAATAATAAATGATAATAATAAGAAATATTTATTCACTTAGGAAACAAAATACTACACTTGTGAAAAGTCGATTCTACATTTACATACATGTATAGTTTTACTTTTGTTATTCCTAATTATTTAGAATTTCTCTCACATACAACATTCAATAGTTAAATTATATAGCATACATGTACGGTCTTTAGACTTTCATCATGAACAAAGTTCCTTAAACGTACCTCATTCAGATTCACTGAGAGAAAGAGAAAGGTGTATAGGGAAAAGTATAACGCAAACATCTAAACGTGACGTTACATTTTCTTCCAAGCCTCATTAAGAAATTTCATTTCATAAATTTACATTTTTTACGTTTATGCAGACACTACTAAGTACACTGACTAATGAGTTCTGGAGACCTTATTTAATCCATAGATCTATGATATATACTATATATACATATACTAGTAATTTAATTATTGAAACACAATAGTGTACATAGGTAAATGATCTCATTGAAAATCAGCGTTGCAAGTTTGTCGCAAAACTCGCAACATATATGCTGAATGGGACCATTTATTAACATAGTTATGACGTGCAAAGTCGAATTCTTTGTTTATGCTAAGGTCAACGTCATATACATGGCAATAAAGAAACTTTTCTTCTTCTTTCAATAGCCATAATGAAACAATCACTACACCATTTTATAAAATACAGCAACTTCCTCTGCCGACCGAACAATTCAATCGATAAGATCATCGAGATATACAGCGTGATTTTTAATATACTAAAAACCTCCTGCTCTTGGCTTCTTAACATTACACAAAATAACTTTGTTATATCATTTTTGAAAAAAAAAAACAAATTAACCCTTCACAACCTACTACTTTTGTCAACAATCATTCACACACATCTGAGAGACCCTGAAGTAAAATCGATGTTTTTTTGTCAGGTTTAGGGCCTAAACTTCACAATAAACAATGATTTTACTCCAGTAAAATAGTCTGTAGGTGGTTAAGGCAATAACTACAATAACAAAAAATAGGTGATTAAGGAGTTAACTTATTAAATATTTTCCAAAACTGATACTACAAAGTTATTTGGAGTTATGTAAAGAGGCCACGAGTGGAAGGTCATTAGTTTATTAAAAATCACCCTGTATACTACTAGCCGTTATCAACATTCCTTCTATCGATCGATTTGGCTATTCAAGATACATATTTGTCATAAGCTCCATACAAAACATCTCAAAATTCTATCTTTAGTAGCCAAATCCATCGATAGATAGATTATTGAAAACGGCCACAAGAAAAAACCCACAACGCCCAACCTTACAAAAATAATCTCTTGAAAATAGGATAAGTAACTCTTTAGCTAACAAGATATGTAATATTATACTATGTCAGCATAATAAACATATGGCTACACACCCACTCGGTGTGCTTCGTGTATCGTTTGCGTCCTACGCAGCGATCTATCATAGAAAGTACACAAACATTGATGTATACTTACGAAACATACATCTTAATCATAGAATTACTGTGGTCTGTTGGCGTCATCGTCTACGAAAATAATTGGAATATATGTCATACATCTCCAGAATTCTATCACTCTATATATCTTATATTAATAGGTAAAGTTTTTTGGTATGGACGTAGGGGTTAATTTCCAAATATATTACGACAACATTTGCTTTGGAAGTAGCTAATAATGTAGGCGTATACAACTGTTTAGATTAGATCTAGGAAGAGTGCTACACACATAGCACGAATACATTTTTGAAGCCTAAAAGAAACTAAGAGTTGTTCAACTAATATACAAAAACTTATTAATTTATTAAAACTAAAAACTAACAAAATTGAGGCAAAAAATTGAGGCCCCTGGGCATGGTTCTACAGATGCTGGCAGCATTTCCTCGCTGTATAGCGATGCTGATGCGTTGTGCAAAGAACTTGCCAGCTCTACGGTGACCAGTGGAGTCGACCAATTATTTGGAAATTTCTTGACCACATGGGCGTTTTCTTGACCATTTGGCGTCAAGGCCCTTGGCCTTGACGCCAAATGGTACAAATATATATATTCGCTGCCAAGACCCCTGTACTTTAAAATTTTAAAATTTTCGGCCGCTTTCGTGGAGGTAGGAAGGAGCAAGTATGTCTTAGTTTCGTCAAAAATATATTCAACTGTTAGAATATTATTATTATTTAAAAATAAAATAAAGCCTAAAATACTCTGTCAAATTCTACCGAATTACCCCAGATTATAAGACCGTCTTAACACAAATGATATGTATGTATGATGCTCTAGCAGTGTCTAAGTTTACTGTTTGTCGGATTCTTTTCAACACAAATGCAAAGCGGTTTATTTTGTTGGGGATACGTTCTACGTGGGGTTTCCAGTTGCAAACTTTGTAGTTTTTGTAGTTGATGTCTGGGTTGTGTCTGTTTGAGTTTACTGTCTGGAAATGTAGTAATTTTGTCTTGGTCGTGTTCATTCTTAGGTTGTTTTGTTCTAGCTAATCGTTGCAATGAATCTGCGGTAGCCTTGTAGTTAAGGCATCGAATTTACAATCGAGACGTGGTAGATTCGAATCCTGCTCTTAATTCTGCTGATGGGAACCTACTCGTAATACAAACATTTTAGCTTCGTATTGAATGTTAACGATTTGCAACTATTAAGATATAAGTGTAATTTTTTCGTCTTTAAAGTTTCTCACCAGACAAGAATTCGAGGTTTTGTCTCCTTTAAAAGAAATTGCCTCATAGATAGTCATAACAACAACTTCTTAAGAAATGACAAAACGCAGATTTATTGTGTAGATCTATTTAAATACTTATAATATAACTTATAATTTAATAATACATTATAATTGCGTCACTATTTTTTTAGTCAAATCACTTGTTTTTTATGATATGATTAATGATATAAAAAAGTAGGTACCAAAATGCTCTTGTATAGCGCCCTGATCCGCTGAAATCTCGATTTTTTTTTATTACAACTCCCACAGTAGTGTACAAGCCTTGTGTCGCGGGGGACTTTACAATCATACAAGTCACGGACACAAAGTACACCCAGACTCAAAAAAACAATTTGTGGATCACACAAAGTGATAAACCGTGTGGGATCGAACCCACGACCTCTTGTGTAGCAGTCGGACACGCTCCCACTGCCCCAAAGAGTCAGTCGAATATACTAGTATTGTATGGTATATCTAATAAGCAATTCATTCGCAACGAATCGAAAGCGTTCAACAAGCCTTTACTAGACATCTTGTTTTCTCTTGCAGTTGTTTTTCTCATTGGAGCCTGTTACAGTACAATATCTTTGTGCTGTATCTACAATCTACATCACAATCTTATGTTCCTTATCGCACGTTCAGTATCTATTAAATGTTTCTACTATCTGTTATCAACACGAAGTCGTTAGTATATAAGATGCACCTTTGGATAATTATAACCAGACTATACTACATCTTTTGTCTCATTTATACCTAATCATATACTGCCAAGAAGTTAGGCAAATTGGTGACCCCGACGAACGAATACGCAGCAAGAAACATGGCACAATCACCGTGCAAGGCGAACATAAATCAGCAAGGAACACTTGAAGTAGCTGCTGGCATCTCGGTTTTATCCCGCATTCCGGAATTTTGGAAAGACCAACCAAGATTATGGTTCACGCAACTAGAAGCCATATTAGCACCACAGAAGCAAGGAGACGAATACAAATACTGTACAGTAATAGCAAAGTTATCCAAGGAAGAAATACTACAAGTTAGTGACCTAATCACTTCACCACCGACTACAGATAAATACAAAAACATCAAGGAACGTTTAATTGATTGTTACGAAGAAACAGAACAGCGACAGTTTCAAAAATTAATATCAGAGACAGAACTCGGTGATCAAAAACCTTCGCAGTTATTACGTCAAATGCGAGTCCTCGGGAGAGGAAAAATCAGTGACGAAACAATTAAACTACTATGGTTCAGGCTTTTACCAACATCAGTTACTACTGTTCTAGCAGTTACGGAAGACATGGAAATTGACAAACTGAGCCAAATTGCAGACAAAATAATAATGAATTCAAAAGTAACCGAAATATCAGCTGTTAGCAACGACACTTCAAACGACAACAATACAGCATGCATTTTAGCCCAGCTAGCAAAATTACAGATAGATATTGACGCAATTCAGCAAGGTCAATATGGCTATCGACCCAACACGCACAATCATTTCAAAAAAACGTCAACAATTCCCGATTATGAGGCCGAGAACAAACTATAGAGGAGCAAATCGATTTTGTTACTACCACGAAAGATTCGGAAAATATGCAAAGAACTGCATTAAACCATGCGGTTGGAAACCAATGACTTACGTACGGAACCAGGGAAACGAATAAGAGCACAGACAACGGCGAAACTCTGTGCAATCCACCCATCCAATCGCCTCACCATTACCGACCGAAAAAGTGATATGAAGTTTTTGATTGACACGGGCGCAAATATTTCAGTCATTAGCAAGCAACAGAGACATTCAATTTTACAAAATGAACAATACACACTATACGCTGCAAATGGGACTAAAATTAGGACTTACGGCGAGAAGACGCTTACCTTGAATTTAGGACTACAACGATGTTATAAATGGAATTTTGTAATCGCCGATGTTACACAACCAATAATTGGAGCAGATTTTCTAGAGCACTATAAACTATTAGTCGACATAGCAGGTCGCAAACTTATCGACAAAGTTACAGAGCTGACAACGCATGTAACTTCGGAAAAAGCGACACAACAAACAATTCGTACTATCGCAGTGGGAACGAATCCACGTATTACGCAACTTTTAAACAAATACGAAGACATCACGAAAGGGTCCTCTCTCCGCAATGCGCCCAAACATAAGATTGAACATCACATTATCACTACAGGACCACCCGTCGCAGCTCGGGCAAGACCATTACCTCCAGAAAAATACGACATAGCCAAAAAGGAATTTCAAAATATGATAGAACTCGGAATTTGCCGACCGTCAGATAGCCCATGGGCAAGCCCATTACATATGGTAAAAAAGAAAAATGGCGAATGGAGACCGTGCGGAGACTATCGAATGCTCAATAGCACGACAGTACCGGACAAATACCCACTACCAAGATTAACTGACTTTACATACATATTAGAAAATAAGAAGATACTAAGCAAGATAGATATACGTAAAGCATACCATTGTATTCCTGTTAAAGATATAGAAAAAACAGCCATCATCACACCTTTTGGACTTTTTGAGTACTTAAGAATGCCTTTCGGATTACGCAATGCGGCACAAACATTTCAACGATTCATGGATTCCTTATTTAGAGATTTAAACTTCGTATTTATATTTGTAGACGACTGTCTCATCGCATCGGACAACGAAGATTTGCATTATCAGCATTTAGAAACGGTTTTCAAACGTTTACACGAGAATGGAATAACCATTAATCTCGAAAAATGCGAATTTCTCAGAAGGCAAATAGATTTCTTAGGTTATCATATAACGAGCCAAGGAATACACCCTACCGAAGAAAATTACAAAGCAATCATGGAATTTCCCAAACCGAAAACAATTCAAGAATTAAGAAGATTTTTGGGCATGGTCAATTTCTACAGAAGTAATATTCCACGCGCAGCGGAAAATCAAAGAATTTTAAACGAATATCTACATGGTTCAAAAAAGAACGATAATTCACCTGTTCCTTGGACAACGGAAGCAGACAAAGCTTACGAAAAATGCAAGGAAAGCATGAAAAACGCAGTGTTAACAGCGCATCCTTCCCGCAACGCATCACTAGCGCTCATGACCGACGCTAGTGCTACTTGCGTTGGTGGAGTTTTACAACAAAAATCCGGACGCAATTGGGAACCATTAGGATTTTTTTCACAAAAATTGAGCGAAACTCAACAAAAATATTCTACGTTTGATAGAGAGCTGTTAGGAATATACATGGCCGTCAAACATTTTCACAGATTAATCGAGGGAAGAGAATTTACAATATTTACGGATCACCGACCTTTGACATACGCATTCTCCCAAAAACCATCATCAAACGATACACCGCGACGGGTCCGGCAGTTAGATTTCATTTCACAATACAGTACCAACATTCAACACATAAGCGGACGTGACAATATTACCGCCGATGCCTTATCTCGAATAGAGGAAATATACGTGCCATCACCTATCGATTACGCTGAATTGGAAAAATGTCAATCAACAGATAATGAACTAAGTAAATTACATGACAATAAAAGATTAAAATTCAAAAACATTACGCTTCCGGGTTCCACAATAAACATCACCTGCGACACGTCTACTGGAAAAAGCCGCCCCTACTTATCAAAGCATTTTCGCAAACAAATTTTCGATACCATTCATGGTATGAGCCATCCAGGAAAAAGAACTACGAGAAAAATGATAACCCAAAGGTATTTATGGCCGTATATGAACAAAGATATCAATAATTGGTGTAGATCATGTATAGCCTGCCAAAAATCAAAAATACAACGACATACGATATCACCTCCTGGTACATTTATGACAGCGCAACGTTTTGAACATTTACATATTGACATCGTCGGACCACTTCCGATTTCACAAGGGAAGAGATATTTAATCACAATCATAGATCGTTGTACGTCATGGCCCGAAATATTTCCGGTAGAAGATATAACTGCAGAAACAGTAGCCAAGACACTTTTCGAAGGATGGATTACTCGTTTTGGATGTCCATTGCGCATTACTACGGATCAAGGCCGACAGTTTGAATCAAGAATATTTGAGTCATTCTCACAATTTTTGGGAATACATAAAATTAGGACAACACCTTATCATCCACAATCCAATGGAATGATAGAGAGATTTCATAGAACTTTAAAGGCGGCGTTAATGACAAGAGAATCCAACGAAAATTGGTTAAAAGAAATTCCAACAGTTTTACTCGGGTTGCGGAGTAGCTTGCGAGAAGACACAGGTTATAGTTCAGCAGAGATGACATATGGAACGCCAATACGACTCCCTCGAGGATTTTTTGAGTCATCAGCAGCACAGTTATCAACGTACGAAGAGTTTGTAAAACAAATTCAAAAGGACATCACACAAATGACATCAATTCCGAAAAGAAAAAAACACAATCAAGCTATATTTGTGCGTCCCGAACTCAAAGAATGCTCACACGTATTTGTTCGGTGTGATAGAATTAAGAAAGCCCTGACACCCCCGTATGAAGGACCCTACCCAGTAATTAGTAAAACAGATAAAACATTTTGCATTAGAATTAGGGATAAAGAGACAGTGATATCAATTGATAGATTGAAACCAGCTTTCATGATCAATGACGAATCAAACTACGTGCCAGATTCAAAGGATTGCGACAGGCATTCACACACGTACACTACACGATCGGGACGTAAAGTAAAGCCAGTAGTACGTCTATAAAAAATCGCTGATCTAAGCAAGCTATTCGTATATATATTAACATAGATCTTAACATATACCATTAATTCACAACTACTCGTAACAACAAGACATCTAAAATGGGAAATCAAAGTTCTAAGGACCAGATAACATACAATACGGACAATTGCCTCAATCAAAACGAAGCGGACCAACTCCGTAACCTGATCCAGGAGGACTTACGGTGGACAAGAAATGTTGCAATGGGACAGATTATTTTAACAATCGGCGTGATCCTAATTTACGGCATAATGAAAACACTGGACAGAAGAATGAAGAGTTTAACGGAAAAAAATAATAAACACTCGTGCAACAGCTAAGTCAAAATTACAGACGTCAGCAAATCACACCACAACAGGCGTCATCAAATTCCACCGCGTACAATAGCATTATTATTTATATACATCAGCAAATAACTAATGACAGGCGTCATCAAATTCCACCGCGTACAACAGCATTATTATTTATATACATCAGCAAATAACTAGTAAGGTCTAGGTCAAATTTATATTGTAAACACTATTACCATATTTTTTTTAAAGGGGGGTGTACTGTTACAGTACAATATCTTTGTGCTGTATCTACAATCTACATCACAATCTTATGTTCCTTATCGCACGTTCAGTATCTATTAAATGTTTCTACTATCTGTTATCAACACGAAGTCGTTAGTATATAAGATGCACCTTTGGATAATTATAACCAGACTATACTACATCTTTTGTCTCATTTATACCTAATCATATACTGCCAAGAAGTTAGGCAAAGAGCCCATACAACCAGCGGCTATCCATATTTGAAACTACCACCCTCAGCAATCGAAGACACGCATCTGATCTCTGTTTCCTTCCTAAACTTTTTTAAAGAAAACTACCAATGTAGGATTGAGTCCCACATTACTAGCAATCTTGTTAACCCCTCCAACTAAGCTCAAAGGCTTGTGTTAGGAGTGGGTTCACATCGGCAGTATAATGGGTAGGATTCGAACCCGCTACCTCACGATTGCGAGACCGATGCCTTACCCATTAGGCTACCGCCGCTTTACTAATCATAAACTAATCAACAATCAAATAAATTGCAATGATATTTTTGAAAAAGTACTCTTGGTTGTCCTCTACTCTTACTCAAGGTATAAAATTAAAAGGTATTTCATAAACTCTCATCTAGAACCAATTTGGGTACACAATCACCTTCAGAATCATCGATCAGTGCAATACTATCCAGGTTCGCTATCCTGACATTGACATCTTCCATGATTCACTCAGCAAATTCAAAGCAAAGATACAATTAACATTTACAAATTCAATCTGCTAGTCCTCAGTTTATATCCAAACTCACTTATTACACACTATATATTATCATGATCCTCAAACTAGTATAGAACATTATTGTAAAAAATATTGTAAGAATTAAAATATATATGCAATAACTTTTTATAATTATACCAAAAATGTATGGATATGTATCATATAGTTGTACTTACTTAAATAAATAAAAAATAAATAAATAATGAATGTATAAATGATAAGAGAAATCTAATAAATACAAAATTTAATCAGGGCTTAATCGTTGATAGGTTAACTGCTAGTTTTATTTACTAATTAGTCTTTTAGTTTTTTTTCCATGGGAAACTAGCCTATTCCTGTTCTTACAGCAAAGTTATTTTTATATTTACCTAGAAGACCATTACTTAATTTTCTTTCACGAAACATCAATTTATTGATTTAATTTCTTCCACGAACCATTAATTCGATTAATTGGCTCCTATCTACCCACTGAAGTATACAGCTGCTCATGGTGTTCTAATAAATGGAAGCTATTAGTTCATGGCGTTTCTTAGAATTAATCTTAACCACTCTTTTAACCAATATAAAATATTACTAACTATGGAAAAAAAACTAACGAACTAAGTGAATTACTTATTTTGCGTAATTCATGGAAATGATGTTTTTATTTCCATGAATTACTTAACATAAGTAATTCACTTGATATTGTTTCTAGTCAATAGTACTTAATGAGAGGTAGTTCCTCCTCCTCCACCTGGTGCTTCACCTGGATGGAGCACGAGAAATTGTGTGACCGCGTGTTCCATCTGATGATAAGTACAGTCAGTTACAATGTCATAATATCTATTAGTACGGGTTCCCTAGAACAAATTTTAGAATTATACATATCAAGCTAGAATTGCCATGGTAGCTTCGTTTTGAGGAGACGCCCAACTTTATGTATATACGACAACTTTATATAGTGGTACGTTAGTAAAAAAAACAGAACGATGAATTTACCAACCGCAAATAAATTTTATCATTTTAAAATTTATTCTAGGGAACCCGTACTATATGGTGCTCTAGTAGCGCAAAACAAGAACGTTGCAAAAACAAATAAGTATATGTAAGTTATACGTTTGTTTTTCTATATTATAGATCAGCGGTTTTAATCATAGACATAATATGTACTATAGGTAGTTGTAATAACTCAATGGTTATAATATATATTTTTATTAATATTATAAAGAGGTAACGTTTGTGAGTTTGTGACGTTGTAGGGGGTAATCTCTGGATCTACTGAACTGATTTTGACCTTTTACCAATAGAAAGCCATGTTATTTGTGAGTGCCAAAAGCTATATAACATCACGCAACGACCAATAGGAACGGAGCATCAATGTTTTTTTTTCCCAAAACGGGGAAAATGGCCCAAACGAAGTTGCGCGGGTCAGTTAGTAGCGTATAAATGTTTTAAGTTATAGAACTTTAGTTTATTTCGTCCTCGAGGTTTCGACCGAATCATTGGTAGCCACTGGTGAATGGAAAATTTATTTAATAAACTTGTACAAAGCTTAAGATTTAATCACACAACTCCATCTGATCCCAAACAGCAGAGCTTGTATTATGGAAACCAGACAACTGATAAACATACTTATATATTTTTATCTTAATACATACATTTTAAAGATAAATAACACCCAGACGCAGAATAAACCATCGTGCTCATCACACAAAGTTTTACCCTGGGTGGGGATCGAAGCCACGACCTCCGGCTCAGCAGTCAGGGTCCCTAACCACTAGACCAACAGGCCAGTGAAATATATATGTATGTGAGATGTACTTAATTGTTGACTGACGTAATGTAAAAATTGGTAATTTTAAAGTCGGAAGTAGGTTTACGTAATTAATGCGGAGGATTAAGTAACTAATTCGACCGGAGGATGAAGTAACAATCCTACCCATTATACTACTGACGTGAACCCACTCCCAACACAAGCCAATGAACTTAGTTGGAGGGGTTAACAGGATTGCTAGTATGTAATGTGGAACCACAATCCCACATTGCTAGTTATCTGTAAAAAAAAATACTATAGCTAAACAGTACTAGTGCATCGTTCTGTTTCTATATTACTAAAAGTTGAAACACAAACATAGTTTCAGGAAAGAAAGAAAGGATTAAAGAAAACATATATGTTTAATGTTTGTAGGTAATCTGTGACAGATTACCTACAAACGTTGTGGAGGACCAACTACGGCGCTGTTTTCGTCGCACGGACATGCCAAATCAATCGCACTAAAATGAAATTTAAATAAGTAATTGTAGGTATTTCTCGGTCCTTTTACCATCTGCAGTAACTCAGCAAATTAATATTCTCTTCTTCACTTAATTCAAATTTAAATTATTTATTTGCAACTAACGTCTGGTCTCAATAATCTAACTATCGATGGATTTGGCTACTAGAGATATATATTTGACATAAGCTACATACAAAACATGTCAAAATTCTACCTCTAGTAGCCAAATCCATCGAGAGGTAGATTATTGAGACCGGACGTAAGTCTATAATAGTTAGTCTTAACGTTAGAAAGTGTGTCACTAAGTACCTTTATCAGGTGCTGCAAGAAACGCTTACATTTTTAGTACTTAAGCTGATTTCTGTGAGAAATACATTTTATAAAAATAAATTAATTTTTAAAGTTTTAATTTTAAAAACATTTAATAATCGCTTATCTGAATAAAATAATCAAAAAACCATTCGCGTTACAATCTAATCCACTTTAACGCTTACCCTCTGAAATTTACAGAAGGAAATTCTAAAACCTATTTGTGCCGCAAACAATTTCTACCTTCTATATGAATAATATTTACATAATAATAATAATAATAATAATAATAATAATAATATTTTATTTCAGACAAAATCCATAGAAGTGTTAGTAACAATATTCTTAATAACTATGTTAGTAATAATTAGGTACAATAAGTATTTACATATTTCCCATTACAATTCCCACCCAGTGCGCCTGTATGGGACAATCGCTACGGGATGCAATCATTTTCAAAATACTGTTGGTACTGCCGCGTAATCGGTCAAATATTGACGCCACTTTCTTGCGCATAATGGCTTGAAAGCCGTCAACGTGCGCATTTGCGAACATTTGCGACGCACTGCAGTATCGCGGCAATCCCAACAGCATTCTGAATGCATTATTATATTGTACTCGCAGGACGTTATAGGCTCGCTGCGTATACCGAATCCACAGGCTGCTCGAGTAAAAAGACTGGCAGTATGCCCTGAAAAGGGTTATTTTTACTTCGGTGGTACACCGAGCAAACCTGCGGTTCAGCATGTTGCTTCTTACCGCCAACGCCCTGCGCTCCCTCTCTATATCTAGGTCATCCCTTAGGTCGTCCGTGACAACATGACCCAGATATTTAAAGTTTTGTACAATCTTCAGTGTACTGTCATCAAGCATGATCGGAGGGACTGCATTAGGTCTTTGTTTACCTGCCTTAAAAATAAGTACCTCACTTTTTAGGGAGTTATATCTGAGGCCATGCTTGAGGGCGTATCGTTCACAAATGTGAACTAAAGTTCTCAAGGCGTTGACCGAGGGGGCCAGCAGAACCATGTCATCAGCATAACTTATGTTGTTGACACAAGTACCGTCAATGTAGCATCCAACATGGGTTCCGCTGAGCTCCTCGATCAACTGGTTTATATATAAGCTAAAAAGTCCAGTAGATGTAAGGCCACCTTGTCTTACACCGCATTCCAATTTGTACTCATCGGACAGCGCATCCATCCATCTCACCTGGTTAATTTGCTTTGAGTACCAATATTTAAAAATATTAATATACTCCGCCGGCATACCCGTTTCTTTTAGCTTGTGCCACAGTATGTCATAGGAAACTGTGTCAAAAGCCTTTGACACATCGAGGAAACACGCATATATAGGAGTCTTTCTTTCTGTGTAATACCTGACAGTATGCTTAAGGCACAGAATAGCGCTCTCGGTGGATAGTCCCGCTCTGAATCCAAATTGTGCGTCATGTAAATGTAAATACCCACCGAGAATCCCATTAAGCAAACTGTCAAATATTTTTGCAGCTGTTGTAGCCAGTGAGATAGGCCGATAATTCGCTATATCCGATTTATCTCCTGTTCTGTTTTTAAGAATAGGTACAACTACAGTTTTCATGAGCGATACCGGTAAGTGCGAGTGCCCAATACATAATGTATAAAACATCGCTAATACACGAGGGAGATGTACTCCAGCATACTTGAAATGCTCGATGCTGAGACCGTCATGCCCTGGTGACTTACCTTTTTTCATTTTTTGAATTGCAGTAGCAACATCTTTCGCCGAAAATCGAGTTTTAGTCCCGGGCACGTCGGTTCCAGTACCACTTACATCAAAAGTGGAAGGACCCAAAGGAGATCTGACAATAAAATTATTTTTAAAATTATTTGCTATACCCCTTGCGTCACTAATACCACCAACATTCACCGGCACACCAGGTCTGGGGTTCATAGTGTTTGTGTTCTGCCAGAATGCTGAAAAGTTCCCCTGTGAGTGGTTTGAGGCTAGAATGTCCATTTTTATTTGTTCCTGCCTGTCCTGGCACCATTTTAATTTAGCCTTAAATGACTTTCTAGTGTCACACATACGCTTATGGACAATGCCATTTGATGGTTTACCAGCTAACACCCACTGCTGAAACCCCAGCCTAGCCCCCCGGTGAGCACCCGCGACATACCGGTTCCACCCAGCTATATACCCTCCTTTCTTCAAACACTTTCGATAACAGGAGCTCACAGATGAATTTACTAAAATATTTACAATTTTTTCATACATGTTGTCCAATAGGGATCTATGTTCTGGGTCAGAGCAAAAGGTGTCAGCGCATAGTTTAAAATCCGTTGGGAAATCAATTAATTTCAAATTCTCGTGACACGAGTCATGGTATAAATGTATCTGCTCAACTTCTCTCCTGCCCCAGATCACACCATTACATGCTGATTTATTTTCATTATTACATTTAGCAACAATTCTGTCAATCTCACATTTCAAGTAAAGAGGAGAATGGTCAGACCAATACACATCATGCTGTACCCACACGTCTCTAACAGTCTCTTGTGCAGCTTTCGTGACTATGCAGTGGTCTAACCATCTCCTACATCCGTGCGCCTCACTTGTAAAAGTATATGTATCAGATAAAATACCTAGTCTCGCCATATCAATGCAACACCAATCCTGTTCAGAGCAAAAACTCAATAGCTCATTACAAAAAAGTTCATTTGGGTGAGCATTAAAATCTCCTAAAATATAGGCGGCTTCACTGTCAGTATTTACTTCTAACACTGACTTTATCGAACTTAGACAGTCAGTAAAAATAACTAAATTGTCAAAGTCATTTACTGGCATATACACACTAAATATTATAATGGACTTATTTCGCGTAGTCACTTTGATCGCCGATATGCGCACATTATCACAATTTATCACTGATACCGACTCAAATGCACTTTTCCGCCACAAGATTGCCACCCCACCATACGGCCTCCCGCTCAGTAGACCTGACGATGTGTCCACCGCAGACGTGCCGGTACACCCGAATTCGTCGTGTATTGTGCCAAGTAATCCCAAATCATGCGGCAGCAACCATGTTTCCTGTAGAGCCAATATATCCGCGTCCTTACATAGTGATCGTATCCCCTCCATAGATCTCTTTAACGATTTGCAGTTAAAACTTACTAATATGCTACTCATTTGTGTTTAGTAGTTTAATTTAACCGCTGCTTATTTTCGCCTTTTGAGCGCGTATTTCCCATAATATTGACAAAACGTCTAAAAGTAATGCCGGAAGGCCATAGATTGTCGTCTAAGAAGGTGTCAATATTATGCTTTGTTACATATATCTTATATGAATTATAATCCCTAGGTTTTTTCATTTTGATTTTTAACAGCGTTACATTCTCTTTAGTTTTATCATAAATGTAACTCACAATATCTGACTCAACCACATCTTTGTGCACGTTAGATACAAACAATGCAATTTTTGTATCTGCCGCCTTAAAATTACTGCATTTTGAGTCAGCTTTGCCTTTGTTCCCAATAAACATATTTCTTGATCGCCTTCTTTGCACTTCAATCCAGTTTTCATCATCATTTACCTTTTTCCATTCTTTACCATTCCCTATAGTCTCCGCAAAAGACAACTTACGCATCAGCGCCGCCGCCGAGTCGGTTGTGGTGTTTCCAATCATCGTACTTAAATCAGCTGACAATGTACCGTTATCCCCGCTTATCGCAGAAACTGGTTTTACACCTTGGCCATCCGCCAGACGCCCTTCCTCACTCGCACAGCCGTTCATTGCATTCACACTCGTTGCAACCATAGCGCGCGTTATAGAAGTGGGGAGCGCCGCATTCTCATTTACCGTTATACCGGTTGACTCGAGCGAAAGGCAATGAGGTGCGCTTGCTCCATCGCAGTCGTTCGCCGGCACTCGCGGCGTCGCTACTACTGCCGCACGTTTGTCCATTGTGTGTGACATTGACATATCATCGTTAACACCTGATTGCAACAGGTGCTGTTGACAATGATAGGTGTCAACCGTTAATTGAGTCATCAACCTGTCATTCATCAAACTTTCATTAACATACCCTCTTTGCTTTTTATTTTCTTGGTCGTTAGAAACATGATGGTTAATTAACCACTTGTTTTCTAGAGCTTCAATCTGCTTTGTAGTTACATACGCTTCTTTTATTTCTATAACATCTGCCTTTAGCCGAACTATATCTTTTAATAATGCTGTTACGTCTACATGATCGAAAGTGACGGGGGGTAGTTTATTTAAGTCTCTAGCTACAAAAATTGGCATTACCTCGGGATCCGTTTCCTTGAAAATGGCAATAATGTCCTCAAGATCACGCTGGATTTTGCCA
Source organism: Herminia tarsipennalis (assembly GCA_945859575.2). NCBI lineage: Eukaryota > Metazoa > Arthropoda > Insecta > Lepidoptera > Erebidae > Herminia > Herminia tarsipennalis. The sequence goes on from OX243852.2 coordinate 12,397,590, forward strand.
TCCTTCCTTCTTGAGATGTTACGCTTGTTTGTTTTGATGGAGTCAAACAGCAAACATTTCGCCTTTTCTACCTCAGCGACGGTAAAAGCAGAGGTACATATACGCACCATACTCTCATTATCCATTGTATCCACTTTATTTTGCAGATAAGCAAGTATTTCACTAATAACAATGTTACAGTTTGTACACTTCACAGTTTTCGAGACTACATTGGCTTTTGCCATTTTACACCGTAACGCTCACTCACACACGCACGATCGAGACCGCGGTCGAGCGCGAACTACTTTTACGGGAAACGTTTTATTTTTAACGTAGCTTGAGGCTTAAGAATGTAATCTTCATTTTGGTTATTCTCCGTAACATAAAATGTTCATTAAAAGAAAAAAATAAATGCAATTGCTTGTCTAAAATAGTCTGTTGTACCTTGCTTCTTGTTTTGGTTTAAAATTGTATTCTAGTGAAACATATTGTCTATATTAATTTAAATTAGTGTGTCTGTACATTAATAATAATAATCTTTATTTCCTCACCAGATTGTTAAAATTAGACTAAATTTAATTGCTGCAATTACATTTAGTCTTATTTTAACAATCTTAATCTTATATTAGGTATTGTACTGTTTATTATTACTATTGTATTAAATCATACTTATCATATGTATGATTTAACAAATCTTTACAACAATAAACATAAAAGTGCGGTACGGTACTCTTTTTTTGCCTATGTTAACTAATAAATAACAGTTATTTATTTATAGTTTGTGAGAAATGTATACGGTGTTTGTGTGTAGATCGACTAATTAAGGGTTTCTGGATCCAAAACCATGCTTAGGTTTTTTCGTGTCTGTTTGTTTGTTTGTTCGACGTTGACGCAAAAACTACTGGACAAATTCTATTTAAATTTTGGGAGCATAATCTCCTATGTCCGGATTAAGTTATAGGCTATATATCATCACGCTATATATGCACGCGTATATTGCCACGCAGGCGGAGTCGCGGGTATAAGCTAGTACTAAATCAAATTAACGTCAGGCGGTGTCTTTATTGGAGAGAACAACAATATGTCTACTTATGTAGCCATATCTCTCACACGCAACTATGTCTAAGTAAATTTTTACCGTTTTTGCAACATTTCTAATTGCTGCTCCGCTTCTTTTGGTCGTAGCGTGATGTTATTTAGCCTAAAGTCTTTCTCGACTATTCAACAGTAAAATAATTATTCAATTCGGACCATGCGTTCCTGAGATTATCGTGTTCAAACAAACTATTTAGATAATAGTATGGATTATTTGTTTTTATCATTAACTAGCGGACGCCTCGCGGTTTTACCCTCGTAGTTCCCTTTCCCGTGGGAATACAGGGATAAAAAATAGCCTATGTAACCCGGGAATTTTTCAAATCCATCCAGTAGTTTAGGAGCCAATTCAATACAAACAAACAAGCAAACAAACAATCAAATCTTTCCTCTTTATAATATTATTAGTATTAGTATTGGTATATTAGTATTGGTATATTCGTACTGCTCACTGCTTTTCTGAGTCACAGCTTTTTATTCACTTTTTATCACGCAGTTTATTCTCTTAGTGTCTTTTGTTCATACATTTTTGCAAACGTATGCGGGACCTATACTTAGCTCGTACAATGTAACAGGTCTAAGCATTCGCAAGTTCAGCTATATATTTATTTATATATATCTGAATAGATATATATAAATAACAAGAAACCGTAACAAATAACGAAAATATAATGTACATTTCTTCTAAAATAAAAAGTCTGGCAATGAACCTAGCGTGGTACATTAACCCCTAGCCGGCTTTTTTCCTTGGCATAGAGTGCTTCATATACGCACGGTCTGGTTAGCAATTTGCAAAATCACGCCCACATCCCACTATACTCGTTCTACTTGTATCAATCTTTATTTAATCTACAAACTGAACATTTTTTAATCGTCTTTCCCTTATTATGAACTAGCTTTAGCCCGCAGCTTTATTCGCATTAAGTTTGCCCCCCCCCCCCCCCCCCATTAAGTTAAAATGTTCTAAAAAAAATTCTTATTTATTGTCACAATCATAAAAAAATCTCTGCAAAAAAAAAAAAAATTCTAGGTTACAATCAAAAGTCAGGACATTCATGTTTTTTTTTTACTGATATGGATTTTGTTTTTTTCTCAGTAGAATCAAATATCCGATTTACAAGGTTTTTAACTCTTGCTATGTTATTTGGTAAGGATAATTGTTTTTGCTGTATAGAAAAGCTGTGTGACGCGTCATCTTTATCAAGAAAACTTTTTACTCACAGTAAGGTAAAGTTTTACAAAATTTTAAAGTGAAAAGTAACTGACCTTCACCTCCGATATCCCTGAAGTTTGGCTTTGAGGGTTGTCACACACGCGGTGTACCTATTAATAAAAATATATATTGTTTATTAGTAAAAATGGTCACATATTTTAAGTATCATCTTTTAAGTTACAACATATTTTATCAAGACATTTAATACACAGATTAATATTCCTAGACAAACTAACACATACGTGTTTACGACGTCTAAGAAAAATACTGCCATTACAAGACAGTGATCCTTTTAATTGTTTTTTTTTTTTTAAATACTGAAAAACTTCTATGGATGATATATTTTAATTAAATCTCATCAAAGAACTCTCTCCATAAGCCTCCATACAAAGTTTCAGGCGTCTGAGCCAATTTTCGAAACATTTTTTCCAGTCCGCCGCAGACGCCTCTTCCACGGCCTTCTCGAACGCTGCTAGCACGTCTTCCAGCGATAAAAACTGTATCCCTTTCAGCTGTTTTATTTTATATTAGGCCATAAAAATAAGTCACACAGATCAGGACTGTAAGAAAGGTGACACAGGACTCTGACCGGTGGGGGGTCTAGGAAGCCCCTTGTTGTGAGCGCTGAGTGCGCGGGCGCGTTGTCATGGTGAAGCAGTACCCCGCGGAGCCTGGTGTTTGGTCGCTTGTTGCTCATTTCAGACAAATCTTCTGGCAGGTATTTTATGGTATATCATTTGCGTGATACTGCTTTGCGCCCGTAGTGAAATTGAAACTAGATGCAAGTCAAAGTGAAGAAACTAGCAATCAAAATTTTCTCTGCGCTTCTCGATCGCTTCACTTTCGTAGGCGTTGCTTCGTTTTGAAACTGTCGACTGACGCAATGTTTCTGGATCGTTTTGTTAAATCCAAGATTCGTCACCTGTCACAATGTCCTCACGCGAAGGTGCTGGTGTAGAATCTTGTGAACGCTTCTCGAACCAATCTGCAGTGTATGCTGAATCTTTTCGTATGTAATTCACCTGTTTTTTTTACTGCCAACACACTTTCTTCCGTGACAGCCATCGTAGGAAGACCACTCCCTACTTCATCTCCCAAAGTAAGGCGACCGCGTTTGAACTTGCTATTCCAACGGCAGATGGTTGCTTTTGAAGGTCCTTCATCTATAAAAGCCATTTGAAGTCGATCAAATGACTGATCAGGTTTTAGGCCATATTTAAAATCGTAGAAAATCATCGCACGAAAATTTTCTCGAAGCAGATCCATTTTTAAATGAGACACGATAATTTATTGTGGCTCTCCAAAAAATGAGGAGATTTAGAAGGTCATTTGAAATTATAACAATGGTATTTTTACTTTTTAATAATCATATTTTTCACAATAACTACAAGTGGCCGCTGCCTTATACATAAAAACTTTTTTTTCGCCCTAACTTTCTGAGTGGCCTGATATCTACTTAAATTTTGATGTATTACAAAAATAAATTATAAAAATAAAAAGACCCGCCTGCACTTTAGTTCATCGAGATCCATTAATGCCTCCGACTGCATGAAATTATATAATTCTATAGGGGATCTTGACTGCCTCTGTGGCGCGGTGGGAATGTATCCGACTGCTACGCAAGAGGTCGTGGGTTCGATCCCCACCCAGGATAAAACTTTGTGTGATGAGCACGATGGTTTATTCTGTGTCTGGGTGTTATTTATCTATAATATGTATGTATTTAGAAATATATAAGTATGTTTATCAGTTGTCTGGTTTCCATAGTACAAGCTCTGCTTAGTTTGGGATCAGATAGCTTTGTGTGAGTTGTCCCAAGATATTATTATTAGATATATTATTATCTTGTTTCCATCTTTTTTGTGCAGGCGGGTCTTTTTATTTTTATAATTTATTTTTTTAGTTAATACTTTTTAGTACTTTTTAGTACTAACATATTTATTGCGATGTATTATACCTTCATATTATTTATTTAATTATGGATATACCTTAATGGTTTCGGACGTCACTTGGGGTTCACACTGAAAACCAGCGCTGTCTTGTGGCTCATGCCACAATATGGCATTTAAGCTGAGTGGAAACCTCGTTTGTCGCAGATACGACGTGCAAGCACAAACTCAGTGTAATTTTATTTGTTTCTATGAAGCGTATTGTATCTGTGGCAAATAAACGATTTTTCTTTCTTTCTTTCTTCTTCTTTCTTCTAGTAGTTGTAGGATGTAACCGATGTAACAACTTACTTTTATCACAGCTATTGTCATATATTGAAAATTGAAAAAACAATGGTTGCTAACTAACTCTTTAATATGACAGTCATATTCATGTTATACATTTTTGAAATGCTTAAGATGAGCTCTTTAATTTGATATCCATATTGCAGTATTCAAAACAACTTTTTTTTTCACACTTCTTTATTTTGACATCTCATAGCCGTTTGTTTGTTTTCAATGTTTGTTTTTTAAAAACGTCACCTATATAAGACCACTTGGGCGATTAAGACGAATCTACCGACGTGTGAATTGTATAAATCCGTTTAGTGTATTGTGAAATATCTATTAATAAAGAATATTACATACATACATACATACATACAAGATACGAGCAAAAAACATAACCCTTCTTTACAATCGGGTAATAAAAGCATTCAGTATTATGTTAATTCAAAATAAAGTTATAAGCATTAAAATGCTACACGTTGTATAATATTAAAAGAATTCACAATTTCTACAGTGTGTATCGACTTTAAGAATAGTGACGTCAGGACGATGAGCCGGTGACGTTAAAAGTATGGGTAAGCCGAGCTTAGCTCTCGGCCGGTGCCCTCTAAGCTCCTAAATTGTTTCGACGGCGGGTTGTGACGTAAATATATTGGCACTTTTCGAGGTAGGTACAATTTCGGGGTACTTCTAGGTTTTTTAACCCCTTCTTTTGATGTCTGGCAAAAGATTTTTATGTTTTTATATGAAATAATGTTAACTTTATGATACTTATAGTCTTTTTAACCTCTCGTTGATATAAAAAAGAACATTTTATATTGTTTGTTTTGTGGTACAGACTATTTGATTGCGTTTATACTAGAATACTTATTCCATACTCCATTCTAGGATTCATTTGCTCCAGCGGATACAAATCCTTCATTGCATTTCTGCGTCCTTATCCTCATCTATACTAATATTATAAAGCTGAAGTGTTTGTTTAAACGCGGTAATCCCAGAAACTACTAGTCCGAATTGAACAATTAATTCACTGTTGGATAGCCCATTTATCGAGGAAGGTTATAAGGCTATATTACATCACACTACGACTAATAGGAGCGGAGTAGTAATGAAAAATGTTGCAAAGATGGGAAAAATTTACGCATACGAAGTTTCGCGGGACAGCTAGTATTTGATAAAATTACCTGACAACATTAACTCCAATGAAGGATTTGTAACTGAAGACATCATGGATTTTTTGCAACTTTTGTTCTGCCGTACCCCAAGAGCAATTAGTAGGTTTGTTGATGCTTTATCAAAGGACATGGTAAGAATAAAATAAATCAGTATTTGTTTGGTTTTCCACCATAAATTTCCAATGCCATATTATTTTGAGCGTCTTCCTTATTATTGAAAATATGTTCTCCTCAATTAAGCAATCTAATGTGTTCTTACCTTAACAGCTATAACAACATATGAATATAGTATAACAAGCTACATTAATAAAACATGTCACACGGGTGTGTGCCGAGGGACAACCCAAATTTGGAAGCTGTTTAAGTACACAAAATCAATCATTATTATATGAGAAACTTTTGACAGTTATAAATTTTCATGTTACTTTCGTAAGAGTTATTTATGTGTACGAAAAATCAAAGTCTACTAACGTGATAATAAATTCCAATGTTTTGTTAAATTATCTTGATTATCGTTACTTACGCTTAAATACAAGCTCAAGTAATTTCAAGGACGAAAGTCGATTATTATTCTTTTTTTTTATTTGAAATGATATGAAACGAAATGATTTTTATAGCAATGTGGAATTGGGTCCCAATCTTTTGAACCCCTCCAGCTAAGCTTGTGTTAGGAGTGGGTTCTCATCGGTTGTATAATGCGTAGGATTCAAACTAGCGCCCTCACGATTGCGAGACCGATGTCATAGCCATTACACTACCGCCGATTTTATATTAGTTCAACACAAAACTTCTTATCAATTACGTATAAGACCTCGAATTTAGAAATATTGTCATCAGAAACAAAAATAATAATAAAATCCAAACTATTGTTATTTTATATAAATATATCGACAAATTTAAATAAATAAATCGACTGTACGTACCTAGATTTACTACTATGTCAAGAAAGTACCAAAAACGATCAAAAATACACAAAGTGTTTGTTATTCGTCCAAATTTATTTTATCGCTTTTTGATATGCTCCTTCAGAAACTTATACACTTACGCCAGCGAAGAGTAAAGTCATCAAAACATTTTATAAACGCTTTTTTCCGGAATTGAGTTCTCTTTTACTCGTATATCTTCTACCGAGTGAAAACGTGTGACACGAAGTGGTAATATGAGTTTAGGAAAAAAAGAAGTCCGCTGGAGCAATATTTGGTGAATTAGGTGGTTATTATCTGGTGATTGCTTGATGGCATTTGTTGAGTTTTTGGTCAAAAAATCTTTTATAATGATGGCCTTGTACAAAGGCGCATTATCGTGCTTATCTTATGCGATCGAAACTTGATGATTTTCAGTCACTATTTCAGGTAGATTATAAGGGAGGGATCCCACTACTCACCCTCGATCTGTAAATCGCCACGATTGAAGAAGTAAGGCAATGCCCTTAATACAGCAATAAAAATAGATCGCTGCCGAAGCGGAATATTGCAAGTCAAGGGTCTGGAGCTGCCTACCACTCGACTTGGTGAGAGTCGTCGACCTGTCACTAATTTTCTTTGTTGCAGGTCTCTTTTGTTGAGTGTTATCTGTCAATCTATTTCGATTGTTGTATTAAGAGTATGTCCTAACTACTTCAATCGTGGTGATTCACAGATCGAGGGTAGGTGGTGGAATCCCTTCCTTATAATCTACCGAAGATGGATTTCCGCCATATGATGCCTGATTCAATCGGTTATTATAAGTCACTATTTCCTTCACTTTTGCGATGTCAATTTCAGTTGAAGACTTTGATGGCCTAGCACAGCGAGGCGAATCTTCCATCACATCTCGACCGTTTTTAACCTTTTGTACCACTCACAAGCACCTGTTTTTGATAAAGTTAATTCACCATAAGCCTTCTGTAACATTTTCAGGGACGCCCAACATGAAATTCCATTGGCGATGCAAATTTTAAGACAAACTCTTTGTTCAATGTTTTTGTCCATTATTAAATTTGCAATATACACTAAAAACAGCAATGCATTTAATCTACAAAACAGATGCAACACTAATTCCGCGACAAAATAGAAAACAGTTGTGCCAATCTAACAACAACAAAAAAAAATTGAACATGTATGAATTTTTGCCATAAAGCCACATCAATTGTGCCTCAAAGCGCACCCAAGGAACAGAAAAAACAGAGCGCACCCCATTCATCCTGCGTCTAATCTTTCTAATACTGTCATGTCAGTTAGACGTCCAATCCAGTTAGGCCTCATTTATGGAGACATGGGCGTCGCGCGTGGCGATGGGTGATGCGGCCCGCACTGAATTCAAACATATGAATGCGTTCACGAAGAAGCGATTGTTTACGCGTTTGTTTGAAAAGGAGCGTTTTTTGCGGCGGAGCCCGCGGCGTTAATCGCGGCGTTACACGGCTGCGTGTACCGCCGCGCAATTCATGTTTTTTTTTTTTTTCAGACGACTCCCGCATACATTGCTTGAACCCTACTGTACAAGCCGTGTGTTGCGGGGGTCTTTACAAACATACAAGTCAGGGACACAAAGTACAGCCAGACTCGGAACAACAATTTGTGAATCACACAAAGTGGTGTTCCGTGTAGGAATCGAACCCACGACCTATTGCGTAGCAGTCGGACACACTCCCACCGCGCCACCGAGGCAGTCAAATCGCATAACCAAGATTCGACTTCTTTTTAAACAAAATTCTATATTTAAAAGTGAATTATTTAATACCTTTCTATAATATTATAATATTCTATAAAAGTGAACTGCTCGATGCCCACCGCGCGCTTTGCTACAAGCTTGAGGATTTGCCGCGGTCACTTCCAGCCACACATCTTTATAAACAACATCGTATATAGCCATATGTTTGTTAAAGGGTGCATCGCGGCCGATCGCGTGCCGCGCGCGGCTTACGACAAGCGTCTGACGCGCGCGGCCGATGCGACAGGAATAGGAAATGAACCTTAAGGCGTGCGACGATAAGTACCGCTTTACATGCAGCCTCTCCGCGAACTGAAAACATGTATAACGCGGCGCGAGACGCCACGCCACACGCGACGCGCAACGCCCGCGTCTCCATAAACAAGGCCTTAGGATGCGAGTCCGTACATTGAAACCACAATGCTCTCAGTCAATATCAATTTAGTAGTTAGTACAGGTACTAAAAGTGACCTTTTAAAGTAGTTCCACTGAATTTGAATACGGGTTTCATTTCAAAACTCATATTCAACATCGCAGTCGAGACTCTCGTAAGTACGACTGAATGATTTCAACGCTGGGTTGAAACTTCATAACAAAAGTGCTAGCAACTTTTAAAACGCTTTACCCTTCAAATGAATAAGCCTTTCAAAATTCTACGCATTCATTAAATGCTATGTGAGAGAAACAAATGAACTTAAGTTGAGCAATAAAGTTTTAAAATTTTTCGCTTGTAATAAAGTACCAATCTATGTTATTTATTTGGATTTTACTGTTTTCTTCTTGGTTTTACTGTTTCTTCAGATATTAAAAAAACGGCTTTTTACCCATGATTATACACCAGAAGTTTGTCGTGAACGTTTCGATCGAATAACCCTCGCCGAACACCGAACCCAGTACTACACTATTAATCCCCCTTGCCGTTTTATACAGTTTGTGATACAACTTTTAAAAATCTGTTAAAAGCCTTTATACTCGTAGTTTGTAAGATTTTGTGTTTTGTCTGTAAAATAATGACGTTCCACTATGATACAAATAGATCAACCTAAGCGAAATGTATCGAATACTCCTAATCGACTGAGAAACGTCTTCTGTTTTAATATATTTACACGCATTCAATATCGTAAAAATTATAAGTTAATTTTTATTATAAGTAGGTAGTTTTTGTTTAGAGTTGGTAAATATACATGACTTAAAGAAGCCAACGAACCAGGGCCAGGATTTTCAAAGAGATTGAACAACCTCTTTCATATTCATTCTACAATTATATATTGATGTGATGTATGCCTATTACTTTGGCAAATACATCAGTTCGTTGAATCCCGATCGTTTCAATCTATCTTCCGCTTCTATTTCCAAATGTATCGAGGTCGACTTCAAAATATATGAGATGTATCTTTACATCTATGTTTTCACTGGAATTAATTGATGTAACATTCATTTTTTTATTTGAAGCCTTTGTGTGTCTGTGGAAAAGAGACGATTCATTAAAGTGAAGTGTTTGTTTGATATTAACTGTCTAGCAGTTTATTGCTAGTTAACAGTGAAAACTGTTAACTAGCAATAAACTGCTAGACAGTTAATATTGATTAGTGATAAACATTTTCACAAAAACTATAAAAATATTTCTGCACAATGTCGTTTATATTTGAATATAGAGTTTATATAAGAAACAAATATCCTGACATCGTAACATACTAAAAAGTAGGTATGATTAAAGAAGCCATTCATAAAAACAAACAAAAAACAATTTAATGAAATGAATACTTACCAAACAAAATGTTCCACCAACTCATAAACAGTTTCTTCAAAACACACTTGTTTCTTCTCAATTATTATCAAGATGTCCTTCAAACTTGGGTTACACGCATTTATTTACGATCTTGACGACCTTGACTTGTCGCATGACGTGACGAGCTTGCCAAACACACTTGTATTAATAAAAATCATTGTTCGGCCTCTTAGAATGCCAATATAGGTGACTATAAAGACTAAATGGAACAATATTTTGTCATTTATGTCTGTTTTGTTGCGGTAATCGACATACAAGCGGACAGAGCTGCGAGCGAAAGCTAGTATTCCATAAACATTAATGTATTTATTGTTTTACTTTATTTTCTTCTGTGATTTCGGTCGCAGTCGTCAACCTCATCAATCAACCAACTACGCAGGTGATAAAGCAGGCACAAGTGCACTTTCTGTACGGCGATGTACGCTTTTAGCTTTCTCACGGTCCGGTATCCGTCGGGTCCGGTCGCCATACACTTCGCGCCGAACACCCGGATTTAATCCGGCGCCGAATACCCGGCGAAACCAGGTAATCGGTGCGAAGTGTATGGCGATGTACAGTAGCTTTCATATGTTCCGGTGTCCATCCGGTCCGGTCGTCATACATTCGCCTACCTAATTGCGAGAGTTTAGTTAGTTTAGTTTAGACAGAGAGATTAGGTGCTCGACCGACAGCTTAACATACTCTCCGAGGCACGAAGAGGCATAACATTTCCCGAAAAAGCTCACCCAAACGACAGTGGTAAAGTTACTTAACCTCTCAGAATCAGAACTCTTGATTTGCTCGCTACAGAATCGCCCTCATCGAGCTTCTCAGAATGCCAATAAAGGTTAGTATCAACGCAAAATGGAACAATATTTTATCGTTTATATATATTTTAATAGGAACTGTCGACACGATAATAGAAAGTAACGGTACTTATGAATACTTTGTTACAGCGTTTAAAGATACAATCTTGATACTTGTCTGCGTCTTCTTTAAAATTTCATTTCCAGTATTACCTTCAGAGGAAACTTATATAAAACTTTAAAGGTAGCTTTAATCAAGGTAGCTTCGAAGATTAATCTATCCGGTCTTTTCCATCTAGACCCCTAGGTATAAACTCTAATCGATTAGAATGACAATTGAATATAATGTCGTCGTTGCAGGTGCAAAAGCGCGCAAATGAAAATTTTAATATGAGCTTTGCGGTTTTGCACACGCGACGATGTCATTTCGTTAGGGGCTCAGCCCTCTATCTTTGTAAGTACCTAAAAAGCCTAACAATTATGTTCTAAAACGTGATAAAATTGAATTATGAGCTCATGCTAAATATAGATAAAAATCGAATCGAAAGTTTGTGAAGATTTATAGCTATCAGTTATTCATACACGCGAAAATTTCTAGATGGATTTTGATAAAACTTTAAAATAATATAGTTTATACCTCAATATAGCCCATAGGCTACAAAATCAAAATGAGAGGGGGCAAATTCTCGAGAAAAACCTAGAAACATAATTGAAAACAAAACCATAATCCTTGCATTATAGTATAATACAATTCATACATAACACTGACAACTCTGGAGTTCAAAAGTTCGCAGTAAAATCTCAATCAACATCTGCTATATTTCTTTTAGATTTTCTTCACGTTTTCATTTTTGTACACAACCCAAATCTATGTGTGTACAATAAATTCGAACAGTTTGTTTTCTGTCGTGAACTCAAGTTTCAAGTCTCTGGAGCTACATTTGTAAGTTTGTTCCAAAACGCGTATGTACTTTTAAGTTCCTTAACTGAAGGAAATACATATCAAAGTTCAAAACATTCTTTTTAATTAAACTGACTTTAAGCACGCCAGAAACAAAACAACAGAACAAACTAAAACTCATTAAGCGCCAAAAACAAGCTTCACAAGAATGCCAGTAACATGTGCAAAATGTGAACATAAGACTTGCTCTTTACTTGCTCTGAGACGTTTTTCTCTGAAATATTCTGGGCTTATTCTTAAACCTTGTCTTGTTCTATTATAAACACAAAATATTCGACTGCTTAAAATGTATAGTGCTAACACACATCTAGAATTATGACGAATCCAACAAACCAAAATCCATCCTTTCCACACTGTCAGGTAAAAAAATACAAACAGTTTCTATGAAATAACAAGTTCGGGAACAAAAAAAAGTATGGTAGAGAGTGAAGTGGTTTAATTTACAACTCTTCAGTTGAGAATAAAATGGAACTACAAATTGCAACATCCTAAATGGCTCTTGAGTCTTGAAGAGCGTTTAAAGCCTTTTTTGGCTATCATGAACAGATTTGATAGACGACGTGACAAATATGAGGATCCCTCAAATATCTAATAGCAAAATATCGATAAAAGGTTCCTCCCTCGGTAACCTAAAAACCCCAAGGGTTAAACACCCCGATAAATTCTCAAAAAACCCATTGCACTTCTAATGTAATTTTACAATCTGGTATCATTTATATAGTTGGGTAAATTTATATTTATATAAACAGCCACGCAACGTGATTATCTCCCTGAAAAGCCCAAAGACACACATTGTACTTGTTTCATAAATTTCTAATAAATATTAATATTACGTATTAAATTCACAAACTCTGTACAAAAATACACTTTTTAACAATCTGAGGATGTTATTGAGCAACAACTATTACCTACTTAGAATAACACCTAAGTTAAAACATTGTTAAAGTACCAAAGTTTTACTACGTGATAAGACTAGATTTATTCTCACTATTCAAACCAACCACCACCGCCATTGGAACTTAGAAGTCGCTCATTGAAGCCGTGAAATCGTTTATAATCGATTAAAAACGGTTCTCAATCTCGGAAATTCATCTGGAATTAAAAACACTAACAAAGATTACAAAACAATCAAATGAACGAAGGACTAATTGGACTCAGTGAACTGAACTAAGTTTTATTGAGAGATTTATTGGCAATAATTCTCTTAAATACAGGCGTTTTTCCAGATCTCCAGTTCTGTGATTTACAATCTATAAAACTTATATCAACTAATCAAAGAAAATCCAAACAATACTCTGTTTTTTAATTGCCTGTTTGTTGGTTATTTAACCTTCACGCTAAAACTGCTAAATACACACGATAACAATCCACTATAATTTAAGGAAATACCAAAAAGATCCTCTGGGTCCTCAAGACCCTCCGCTACCCATGCGCACGAAAACTAGTAGTTTATAAGTATACTGTCTACACACTTAGACTCGACAAAAGAGCTTCTAAACTTTTCTCTCCTCTTTTCAAACTTGCAACTAATAGTAAAACGCATTAACTGGAATTCCGCAACTAAATTAAAGTGTAAGTTTTGTAAGAGCGTGAGTCTTGTAGTTGGTAATTGTCAATTAAGACCATCTGCTGAGGCAATTTACTTGGAACCACACTTGTATTAGCTGCTCTGAATGCAGCCTGCATTCCTGTTAAATGACTTTAAGTGGAAACTGTGATTGTGGATTGTGGAAGCAATCTTACCAGCTAAATGTTTCACGTAATTTGGTAAAGTATTTACAAGGAAAATTGAAAATTTTATTAAGATTGATAGTATTATTGATGTGAATTTTACTGATGATAATGTGTTCCCCCGTTTGGTTGCCCTGATTCAGTCGCGATCAAACAGATTGAGATATCTGCGAGGTAAAGCAACGTTACCACTGTCTGTCCATAGTTAAGTAACCATTTTCGGACATTGTTACTCCACTCCGTGCCTCGGAGAGCTTGTTAAGCCGTCGGTCCTGTCGCTCGCTCCAGTCGTGTCATATTTCCTTCTCATAGGACTATGGGAGTGAAGTAATAGCGAGCCTTTTTCAGTTTCCTGTTAGACGTCTTCTCTGTGCTCTCCTTCGCTTCTTACGCCGCACTCGTCCATGCTGATGCTGGCCCATAAGTTAAATGAATTGCATTTTCTAAGGATACGTTTTATATTTCCCTCGGTAATTCTGCCGAGTCAAATTAATTTTCCTTATTAAATGATCGGCATTTTTCCTTATCTTTATAATATCGAGATTATTAAAAGGATGGAAAAAATATATTACTTCATTTCCAAAAGCCACATAGACGTTTAGTTAAAAAAAGTATGTTGCATATCTGCTGGTCTAATTTTTTATTTGTCAAGTGACAAAAAAGCGTCCGTGAACCAATAGCTGGCAATTTACGTGAATTCTTAAAAGCTTTTTTTTCTTGTTTTTATATATTTTTAATTGTTACTTAAATACAGTATAGAATCTCGCAGTACACATTAGCACGAAGGAGTTTCTGAGTGACAGAAACTGACTGTCCGTTAAGTTTTTCACAATGACAAGCAATGGTACAGTTGATGACTAATTTGTCTTTTAGTTAAACTTTTCTACGAAATTGCACCGACTGCTACAAGCACACACATACACAAGAAAATAAATCATGCTACTTACCAAAAGCAATTAAACTAGCAATATGGGATGATGGGTTCCAGACATTACTAGCAATCCTGTCAACCCCTCCAGCTAAGCCAAATTGCTTGTGTTAGGAATGAGTTCACGTTGGTAGTATAATGGGTAGGATTCGAACCAGCGAGATTTGATTACGAGTCTGATACCTTAATCATTAGGCAACAGCCGCTTTAATTAACTTCTTTACTACATTTTTTTTTTATGAACACGAGTGGTATTTTTAAGCCATAGGCCGTCTTGGTTGGTACCATAACAATGACAGATATTTTTTTCTTTTTAAACTAGTACGTTAATACATCTCTGTATTTCGGTTGAAGGGCATTGTGGCAAGTGTAATTACTGGCCAAATGAGACTTACAAATTAATGTATGAAATGAGTAACGGTGACATTTAGATGTTCGTCAAACAAGGATTTCTGATACTGTTATGGGCTAGCGTGACGCGTGATCATCAGGCCTTTTTTATACAACAAGATAAAGGTCGTGATGTGTTTTGTTAAATAAAAAAATGTAACCTGAGTTTTTATTCAAACAGTATCTATACGTATAAGCCTTCTCTATTATGTAGAGCCTGTTAAAATGTACAGCACGTTAGAGTAACGTTACCTACTTCAGTTAGCGAGATCGTTGACCTACTTCGACACAAACATATATTCGATGACACCTTACTTCGTGTATATATGTTGTGAGAAGCTTTTACTATAAATAAGATTCCACATAGGTACTAAGCGTATTTTCTTATTTTACTTTTAATTTTTTTTTTGTTGAAATTTTCTTATAAATTATAATTAGATTTAGTTTTATTTATAATTATCATTACCAATTATTCTGAAATTTTATAAAAAGAAAATAGTAATACATAATTTTACTTTTAACTACTAGAGTATAAATTGAAATATTGTTTTGACCAAAAATTGAAAATGTGTGGATAAATGAATATATATTTTTTTATTTCTTAATATAACACAGATCTGTTTAAAATAATATTAGCTTTAATAAATTTATTTAAATTAATAATTTCGTAGCTTCATAAAAATAAAGTTTTATAAAACCACGAAACCTAAAAAAATACATAAAAACAAAACAACTATTAACCAACAACAATAAAATAAAACAAACTTACGTTACAAGTCAGAACAAGTTCACAAAAAGTCACTTTCACACATTCACAACGTAGTTTACACTTGTTTATGTAGCGCACGTCACGCGTTCGTAGCAGCTGGCGCTACGGGCGTAGCGGTCTACGGGCGCGACACGACTGTGCTACGAATAGTATTCGGCCTACGAACGCCTCGGAGAGGCTTGGAGGCTTGCGGAATTCCATTTTGTGATCGATGAGACACATCATGCTAAGGGTGTGTTACACTTGTCCTTCCTATAATACAATTATATTGCAAGTAAAGGGAAATTGATTTTATAGAACCAATCCTACTTATATTGAACGAGCGGCCCGTTTCACCTTTGAACGGAATTAACTCAACTATCTAAATATCTATACTAATATTTTAAAACTGTACTTGAGTTTGTTTGTTTTGTTTTTTTTTGGAAAATTTACGCAGATGAAGTGTCAAGTAGTATAAAATATACTTATGTAATATATACTAGCTGACAAGCGCAACTTCGTATGCGTAAATTGCCCCCGTTTTTGAAACATTTTTCATTGCTGCTCCACTCCTATTGGTCGTAGCAGGATGTTATATAGCCTATAGCCTTCTTCGATAAGTGGGCTATCCAACAGTAAAATAATTTATCAATTCGGACGAGTAGTTCTTGAGATCATCGCGTTCAAACAAACTCTTCAGCTTTATAATATTAGTATTAACTTATTACCTGGAAGAAAATTATCTGAATGTTAGTCATAACCGCGTCTAAGTCCATTGCGTAGTTTAGAAGATCTAAGCGTACTTATGGACAGACAGTAGAAAGTGATTGTTTTATAAAGACCAAAAGTAAAATTTATTTTTTATAACTAGTAAAAAGGCCGTCGTCGGTAAAGTATTTGTTCGAAAACAAAGTTGGTTTTGTATCAAATAATTAGGATGAAATGACTGTTCAATGAGTTTTTATTTCATGTTTTATAGCTTATGGAAATTTGTTGATTATTTACGCTTCTATTTTACTTGTAAATGTTTTTACTTTGCGTTTGTTTTTTTCTTGGTAATGTTGAATATTTAAACGTAATTTTCATAAGTTACTTCTTTTGATCTTTATTTCGTCACAGTAATGGAATCTTAATATAGAACTGTAACAGCATGGATGAAGTACATAACTGTATTCGACTGCCACTGTGGTCAGTGGGAGTGTGTCCAACTGCTATGCAAGAGGCCTGGGTTCGATTCCCAAACGGAAACCACTTTGTGTGATCCACAAATTGTTGTCCCGAGTCTAGGTATGCTTTGTGTCTGTGACTTGTATGTTTGTAAAGTCCCCCGCGACACAGGGCTTGTACCCTACTGCGGGAGTCGTCTTAATTTAAAAAACAAAACTGTATTATTTTAGTCACATTAAAAGAAAGAAACATGGAGGTTACATAAATGCCTCCACCCCCCCCCCCCTAAACATATAGACCGTATTGCAACGCCCGTGGTCACGTTGGGCAATAAACAAGGTATTTAACCTTAAATTATTCACGCGATTAAGACCCGTAATATATATATTTTCATAATGTGTACAAATCGCAAAAGTTTATCAACTTTGTATATTGTCAAAAATTTAATCTTAGTTTTGCATTTTTTTTTCTGTATTTATTTCGAGGTTTGGGGTCACATATACGACCAATTCAGTCTCTAACGTGAATATCTACACTTATTCTAATATTTTGTAAACTAAAATGGCAGCTGCCGATACGGATGTAGACATGTAGGATGTTGACTGGCCTGTTAGTGACCCGGACTGCTAAGCCGGAGGTCGTGGGTTCGATCCCCACCCAGGATAAAACTTTGTGTGATGAGTACGATGGTTTATTCTTTGTCTGGGTGTTATTTATCTATAATATTTATGTATTCAGAAATATTTAAGTATGTTTATCAGTTGCCTGATTTCCATTCTGATTCCACAAGACCTGTTTAGTTTGGGATCAGATAGTTGTGTAAGTTGTCCCAAAAAAATATTATTATTTAGTATGCTTTGAAAAATACCAACATCTAACAAATTCATTATTTAACTAAGCCATTAAAGACCGCCATATTGCAATAATTTTAATTTAATATAATAACAAATACGATGAAAAAATATTTGATATTCATAGCTTTCTTTTGATATGATATTTGTCTACCGTGGATCCAATCTGCTGAGTAAATAAATAAACAATAATATTGATAACGATTTATACTAGGATTTAGCGTGGTTAGGCTTGTGGAGATATTCGTATTTTTATATGTTTGTAACGATTAAACTCAAAGATTCCTGAGTCTGGATTCAAATTTTTCTATCTTTCAAATATGCAATTATTGTATTTGAAAAGTCTTTGGCAAGAAATGCCTATAAGAATTTAGTATTTACTACTTTAGTTGTACATCAAATATAAATTAAATTATCATTCTTTAAAGTTTTGCTATAGTAGCTTTTTAGTTTTGGTAACATAAAAAAGACTAATAAAGTTTTATTTCAAACAAAGATAGAAGAAATGTATCACAATATTATTACTAGGTTCGTTCATCATAAAAACCTCGCTCCAAGTTTTCACACTTCATTTAGAAAGTCATAGAGTTTCTCACATTATTTATTTTACTACAAAACTTTAATTTCACATTTTGCTGCTCCTTTGTTGTAGAAAAGTATTTTTGTAAATCTTATTTTTTACGTTGTAAGCTAGACCTACTTGATGAGTCAGGCAATCAGTTGGACGAGCCGCCTTAGCAAAAATATAAGTTACAATAAAGATTGTTCGTTTTATGGGCCAATGTAAAAATGGAAGTCTGTACATTTTTTACACGACTGCCTAAAAAAAAAGAGTGTATAGTTTAGAGAATTCGTGTAAGTTGGTGTGCGTAAAATATATATGAATGCCACTTACACATCGTTATCTAACCCCAGTGGGGTACCCACAATCTGTAAATCTTCATGCAAATCTACTCCCTTCCTAAATCGAACCACGCGTGCTGGCGTTCGATGTCACCATCTGACCGTGGATATAATTTCATCCCGAACAGAGAAATCCGGTGACTCATTTCTCTGCCGCACATTAAAAAAATAGAACTCCCTACCAGCACATGTGTTCCCTCCTACCTACGACATGGGGTCTTTCAAAAGTGGCGTAAAGAAGCACCTTGCAGGTGAGCAAGGTAAGGACAGTCAGTGCTGCACATAGTGCTGTACTGTCTGGCCTTGCGTTTAGACTCTATTTACACTTAACATCAGGTGGAATGGAGTCATTTGCTTACTAAGCAGAGCTTGTATCTATACCAGACAACTGATAAACATACTAATAAATTTCTAAATACATACATATAGATAAATTACAGCCATACATAGAATAAACCATCGTGCTCATCACACATTATTTTTCCTGGGTGGGGACCGAACCCACGACCTCTGGCTTAGCAGTCAGGGTCACTTACCACTAGACCAACAGGCCAGTCAAATGTCTGGGAGTTATTTATTTCACCATAACTATTCAACTCTTAAACTTAAAATTAGATGATGGTTATATGAGTCTGGATATCACAGGCCCCATTATTATCTGATATATATCATATCACTTTAGAAACGCATTGTAAGTTAAATGATAAAGATGTTTATTAAGGGCTTAGATTTAATTTAATTTTGTGAGTGCCTCATAAGTTTAATATTGTTTTTTTCATTGTAAGTTTAAAACTGCATTTTATTTTTATTTTCAATTTGCATGCTATTTTTTTATGGCGAAATGTGTCTTGTTCAATTATTTTATTTAATACCATCCTCATGTATACCACATTTTATGCAAATAAAGGATTTATGATTATGATTAATTTAAAATAATAGCAATATTGCTGCCGTCAGTTATAATGAATGTATGTTCTTTTAAAAAATGTGTTCCCGTTTGACCCAGCCGCTCGAGTTTGGCGCTTAACAACACAGCTAACGATTATTTTTTATTTATATAGATGTCAGAGTTTACATCTGTTATACTCGCAATAAACTCTCATTAACCTACAATTGTTTTTAATCCAATTTCATACGAGCACGTTGATCAAAAACACACGAGTTTTATAATTTAAATGTAATTCCCGTGTGTTTCGAAACGTGAATGTTTAAAGGTCCTCTCGTACAGACTGACTCGGTATCAGATGTTGCAAGCTCACTGTGATTTATGACTTGTTTTCTAAAGACCGTCGTAAAGTTGTGTGTTCAGGACCGAGCTGTTGCTCTATCGAGAATCTTTCTATACTTCTGTAACTATAGTAATTGTATAGTTAGAGACGCACTGAACACGTACTTGTACGCATACTGAATATAGGTTCAGTATGCGTATTACAAATGAAACTACTTCGCCCGCGTTTGGTTTGAATTTGGTTAAAATGACTGCCCCTATTTGAGGACATAAGAGTTGGAGTTTTAAAAATCCGTTTATTTAAGATGCCTACGTGTGACAAATTTAAACAAAACGCATTTACTGGTTTAAGTTGTGATGACAGATTAGTCAGACACGGGTCCTTATTCACTATCTTTATTTCGTCGTCGTGAAAAGGCCGTGCGAACTGTTCGCACGGCCTTTTCACGACAGTGATTAAGGACTACGGATCGGTATAAGACATTTCCGTTTTCACTGACACATCTGACAGAACAATAATATGATACCTGTTCTGATGATAGAGTTAGAAGGTGGCCATACGAATCTCTAAACTAAACAATATAAATCTATCGAGATTGGGGTTGATTGATTCGTCATGAGGAGTACTTTTTTTTAAACTTTTATATCTTTATAGCTCGTTTTAAAATATTTTTTTATAATGTATCAATTCCATTTACGCACATGAAGCTTTTTTTCTACGTCATATTGCAATAATTATACCTACAATTACACAAAGCACAGTAAGATTCGTGCTGGAGCAACTGTTGTATTATCGTTACAGCTTTTAGAATAGGACTGGAAACTGAATGTGAGTTTATCTTGGATTGCATCAAGCGCAATGGATTAAAGTGCTGTGTTCCTTGTTGTTCCTGTTCTCGAAATATAAAGCAGGGAACAGCGGAACAGCTGTTTTGTAGACAAAAGTAGTTTAACATGCAAATAAAATCTTTGAGTTAAATTATTCATCTGCGACTTTTCACCCTCACATAGTAAAGTTAAATTACTTATGTCCGCAGTTTCACTTGCGCTTCAAAACGAATCTAATATATCCTGCAAACGAGATAGATTGTATTGCTTTTAATTAGAAAGCTTAAATAAAACCATAGACAGACACTGGACTCAGTAATAGCCTCACAAAATTAACTACTCTCTAGAAAGAGACAACGCAACTATGCGGCCAATATAGAGCTACAAGGAGGTTTATTAAATCATTTATCACTTAAAATTACCGTTTAGGCTATATCGTTGGGTAAAGTTTGTTACCAACCATTTTTACACAAATTTTCGGTAGTTAAAGTCAGTTAGTTAATCTTACAACTAAGCAATAAAAAGTATTTAAAAAATCATAAAACCAGCCTGCTTTTTTTAAGCTGTTTTTAATTATATCAGAACAGCTAAAAAATGACAATAATTAATACTGTAAGCGTTGGAAGAATTACTTAACACCAACATAATTTCTACAATTGAAACTAAGGTATAGAATAACAAAGTTAAGTGTCCACGTACGCTCAACAATTTCACGACAAATTTGCAGTCTGAGCACCGGGACCGTAGTTACCATCTGCGGCACAGTTTCTGAACTTACAACACGTAAACATAGCTTTATAACATCTAACTGTACAGAATGTTATACTGTTAGTTTTATTTCTAGTACCTGGATGACCGAGCTTCGCACGATATTTTTTTTAACCACTTTTTCTAGAAATGTAACCTAGCTAGATCGATTTATCGCCCCCGAAACTCCATGAATACAAAATTTTATGAAAATCGCTGGAGGCGTTGCCGAGATTCAGATTATAGATATATATATATACTAGAATTGTTTGTTTATAGGTATAAAGATAACTAGGTTTTACTCGGGACTTTGCTGATGTGGATTGGCCCTGTTTAAAAGTATTTCCGTACCAACCATATAAATCGACTCAGTATCTGCAAAGATTGACGCAATCAAATAAACGAATAAACAAACTCTTCAGATATTAAGTACTAGTGGACCGTCTCGGCTTCGCACGGGTGGACATATGGATCCCTATTTTCTAGTAATAAATGTAGCCTAAGTTATTTAGGAATAATGTAGCATTCTAATGGTGAAAGAATTTTTGAAATCGGTTTGTTTTTGAGTTAAAAATGTGGAGGACAAGGTGTTAAGTCCCTCCAACACAAAGGGAGGATTCTCCGACCAGGCGTGGTGATCGTGCCTGGCGGGCCGCGGCCCAACGGTTAACGTTGGGAACTTGAATATATAGTTAGCAGCTGTGGAAACTTCTATACCGCGATTCAGGATTTTGACGCGAGCTGTCAAGTGACAGTTTATTTATATTATTGTATGTGGGTACCACCACATCTATATAAACATACAAATATACAAATCTTTACTCCATAATATTAAGGTAGATGTAGATTGATATAGTAGGTATATGGTTACTGAACCTGTGTCTAAGTCCACATCTGAAAAACCTACCCTTAAGGTTCATTTCCGAGCATCGCGGCCGATCGCGAGCCGATCGCGAGCCGCTCGCGGCTCACGACAAGCGACTGACGCTCGCGGCCGATGCGACAATATTCACAGTGCGCGCGCAGGCCTACGACAGTCGTCGGCCGCGCGCGTCTGTCACTTACCTCAGCCGTTTGTCGTAAGCCGCGAGCGGCTCGCGATCGATCGCGATGCACGGAAATGAACCTTTAGAGAGGCCTAATATATCCCTCCCTCCCCCCTCCAATTTAAAATCTTGCGGTTCTCTCGCTACTCGCATTACCATCTCCATGGTATACCTAGTATAAATTCTTCAGGGTCCTTATTCACGTTCTTTTTTTTTCTGTTTTTGCGGCAAGCCCGTGCGAACTGGCGCATGTCAAAGAATCCGCCGCGCATGCGCGTTGATTAATTTCTAAGCGCAGTTCTCTATTTACTATTATGACAAGTTTTTGACAATTCTAACTATAGGCCGACCGCTTAACTCGTATATCGCCTGCGCGGTGAGAAGGGAGCGCGGGGTGATGTTAACGGGTGGGTGAGCGGGGTGCGCGGGACGCACGCACACCCGCGCACCCCGCTCACCCACCCGTTAACATCACCCCGCGCTCCCTTCTCACCGCGCAGGCGATATACGAGTTAAGAGGTCGGCCTATAACTAACAGTAGTCTTAACTCACCATGCCTTATCTCCAATTTCAACTAGTACTACGTTCACACAGCACAAAAATAAGCCCTTTCTAGGTGTCTCAGTCTAGGCTCTTTATCTTTATTCTTTGTTGTATAATGACTTTTTCAGTTATTAAGTGAAACACTAAACAAACACACTGGTATACCTAGTCTATACCAATATTATAAAGCTAAAGAGTTGGTTTTTTTTAATGCGATAATCTCAGGAGCTACAAGTTCGAAATAAAAAAAACTGTTAAATAGTCAATTTATCGCGGAAGGCTATAGGCTATATAACATTGCGCTACGACCAATAGGAGCAGAGCAGCAATGAAAAATGTTGCAAAAACGGGGAAAATTGACGCATACGAAGTTGCGCGGGTCAGCTAGTTAATAATATTAGTAAGGAGTAACATCATACAAATACATAAATCTTAAAGGTTGACAAACAATGTTTCCCGTAAACAATATAAATTAACTCGTTTGACGTTCATTTGACTGTGAAACAGGACGACTCGGGGATTTCCTTCAACATCGGTGTTTAGAATAGCAAGTGTTTGTTCTAGAAATCTAACAACAAAACTTTGAATCATGCGTGTTGTCAGACACAATATAATTTAATTGTTTAATACTCATAATTACGTTGTGAAGTAAAGCGATACTTTTTGTTGATTGCTATTATATTTTAGTCGTGGTTTTTTATATTGTGTATCTATCTCATAAACTATATTTTCTTTAATTAAATCGTATGAAGTGTTTTAAACATTTAAAGTAGGTACCTACTTTAATGACATAAATTAATTGTTCGCACAATAAAATCATTTTGTAATATAACTTAATTATGGTAAAAGAGTGGTCCATGAGTTTCTTCGCAGCTTCTTCTCATCGGCTTTAGACTTGGAACAGCTGCCTAACTTCATTTTATTATGTATTAATTTGACGCTTTCAAATAATAATTAATTTGGATTTACGAAATAAAGATATTTGTTTAATCTAAAATAACTCTCTCAGTTGTTTTTTTTTTTCGTGCAAGAGCAACAAAGATCAATGCATCCATCCTCACCAACTTACTGATTTATAATATTAACGGAATAGAGACTTTCACCATTAGATAGTCTATGAATAGGATTTTATTATAATCCTGACCTTACACGAGATTCGGATCAAGCAGCGTTTGCCGAGACGTGCTCAACCGCTTCTTTATTAACTCTTATGTACAGAACGTGGCATGTTTTAAATGAATACTTTATTATGTATCAAACGCGGCAGTAGCCCAGTGGTTTCAAATTACCAATATCTAACCACTAGTCATTTAGCTGGTGAAGTTGACAATATTGCTAGTAATGAGCGGACATTGTGCACGGGAGGACTTGATGACTGCCCCCGAAAATGCAGTTGATGTGGCTGCTTTCAGGGCCACATCCATATAAAATGTTGGCAAAATTTTTGCTGTCGAAGCGCCAAGGAGTGCTTTCTATCTCTAAAAATAATTATATAATTAAGTATTATTCCCTGTGGATCTTAGTAACTGCGATCAAATGTAATGTACAAGGCCGTATGCGACTTTTAATCATTATAGCCAACCCTGAGCTTCAAACTGACTCTACGTTTATACCAAACCTTCATAATCGAACCAATAGTTTGAAGATTTTACTTACTACATCCAATGCTTTTTTCACTTTATCAGTATTAGTTTCGATTAAATTTCGCGAAAATTGTTTTATCAGAAATTGTTGACTTGGAAGTACTAGGAGTTCGAATCATCATCATTCCCCCTCTCTGAGAAAAGGCACGGGCTACTCCACCGCACTAGCCTCGCACAAATTGATGGAGTGTCCATAAATTATTGTTGCCAGTCTAAAGACACTTGTGAAAAATAAAAAAGAATGTCCCTATTTTGGTATACAACTTGCTTTATAATTTTTCTGTCAGGCAACTCTCGGTACCAACATAAAGATTTTGAACAAACCACAGTAGAAGATAATAGATTTATCTCTTTAACAAATCACAACTTCAGCCATCAAAAGTCAAGTTTCCCCATTAAAACTTAAACAACTACTTCCTAGGGAAAACAATCAAAACAAAAGTAATTTTAATCACAGTGTCATTGTCCGAGTTATTTTAAGGCTTCGAATCTCACAAGGCAAACACTGACTTACGTTTTGTAATATGGGACGGGAATAACCCTGTCGTGTAATGTAAGAGCCGAGTTAACGCTAAGTTGAACCGACAGTTTTAGCGGTTGTCGAATCTTCACTTGCCTTTTAGATAAGTGGCATAAACTCTAATCGAATAGGAAGACTTCGGAATGACGTTTTGCATGACGTCATTCTATTCGATAGTCATTCAATTCAGTTCACAGCTCGATTCAATTTGGATGTTCGTACCATAAAATGTTTATTAGCTTAGAAAATATTACTTGATGTATTGGCCAGGTGGCAGGGCCACAATATGTAACAAGTGTACTGGGATTGTGCATTCCTCAAATCCTAATATATGATTTTAAGGGTAGATTACGCTAAACAGGGTTTGGTTCTGTCATATGTTATTTATATTATAAAAATAATTTGTGACTAGCCAAAGAGTTCTAGTAGATGATAAAACGAAATAAGGATATGTCTTAATATTAACCCATAAAACAATTTTGATGTTACAGAAAATACCTAAAACGATGATTTTCGTGTTGTCATAGATAAAGCATTCGTATTATTTTTAATTATTAAGCTATTGCATAGCTTTTATCGCGGGCATTGAGCGCGGCGACCGAATCATGAAATTCCGTAACGAAAATAAAACCTAACACCCCCACTCCGCCTACCATGTAGCTCGGCCGAGCGTTCGCATAACGTATATGTACTCGTATATGGTACGACCATACGAAGCTCGCACGGATCGAGATGAGCTGCTCCGAAATGTAAAGAAAAAAAATAAAAAAAAACTGCATAAATAAATAATTATAATTGCATAAGTTGATAAAAAATGCTATGCAATAGCTTTACCGCGGCAGTCCCCGAGTGCCACACTTTTTTTTTTATTTAGGTCTGCCACAGCTCATGCATACAATGTTAAAAGTACATATAAAGCAACAGGCAGTTACGGGTTAACTAATATTTTATAAGTAACATGGTTAAAAAAACGAAATGAAGACTAATAACTACTTAGTACCATAATACTTAATTTTTTTAGGTTACATTGCTATAAGTAGGCAATAAAGGATTACAAATTATTCAAGATTTTGGATCTAAATACATTTTTTAATCATAGTGCACGTCCATAATCTATACTAATATTATAAAGCTAAAGAGTTTGTTTGCGTGTTTGAACGCGACACGCAGACAAAGTTGCGCGGGTCAGCTATATAACATATGTACAAACGAATATTTGACTTTATTTTGTCCTGAGCTCCTGCGCACTGGCAAGTAATGGTTGTGTGCGGAGAGAGAGCGGCTGTGTGTTACTGTGTGCGTACCGCTAAATAATAATAATAATAATAATAATATCTTGGGACAACTCACACAATGCTCTGATCTGAATCTGATCCCAAACTAAGCAGAGCTTGTTTGATTGCTATGAAAACCAGACAACTGATACTTATATATTTCTAAATACATATTATAGATAAATAACACCCAGACACAGAATAAACTATCGTGCTCATTGCATAAAGTTTTATTCTGGGTGGGGATCGAACCCACGACCTCTTGCGTAGCAGTCGGACACACTCCCACCGCGCCACAGAGGCAGTCGAAAAGTAGTAAATGGATTATTCTTTTATAGTAGTAATTGGATATTTTTTTTACTCTTTATTTTGGTTAGTGGTTTTTGTCCTATTGGATAAGCAAGCCTCATCGTGCCCGGAGATATATCACAACAAGTAATCTATTTAGTTTAAAATTACAATATAAAAACATTCATTAATGCCCCCATAAATAGGCTATTAAACTAGGAGAATCTATTTTTATTTTACTATGCTTCGAATTTGATATCACTACAATCAACGCCTTCAATCACAGCGAACTACTTACCTTATACATTTACAGCCTAAAGGAAGTTTGTATACGGGGTCATCTTAGAGCATTGGCCGCTAGCCAAATCTTTTCACAAAGGACTGCCTAATAAGCAACCTGCAAACAAAGGATTGTTACCCGCCTATTACAATGGTTTATTGATGGTAGGGGTGAGCAATTAGATTGTTTGCGCCATTTTTTTCTTTTCTACTGATGGGGTGAGATACATTTTTGTCTACGTAGAATGAAATAAGTCAAATGAACCAAGATCTAAAGCGGTATGTAGACAAACTTTATTATTTTTATTATAATATTTTTAAATCTACGTTTCTTAGGGTATAGTTAATTGTCTTCAAAAATAAAATATAAATGTTTTTCATTTCAATTTATTTATTAACAGTTAACAGATATCCATAGTGTTTACTGATAATCGAAATTTTGCTCGTTGCTTTAAATGATGATGTAGAGGGAATGCCGTAGAGTTGTTGTTGAGTTGTGGGAGTTTAAACCAAGATACCCATCGAAAGTGAAATATAAACTATGGGTAACTTTTTCCTCTATTGTGAATAAATATTTGAGATAACTTGAACTGAGTTAACTTCCTTGTTCGTTTATTTTGATTTCGCCACGCGTGGCTATTGTCTCCCCCTAGTAAACTCTCATGTTTCTGTTAGTATAAAATCCTACTAATTCTGTAACATAGAACATTATTTATATTGTATATTACATATCAACCCATATGATGGCCCACTGCTGGGCACGGGTCTCCCCAGTAGAACCTTACTAGTATGTAGATCCTGGGGGTAATTGCCATAATCGCCACGCTTGGCGAGCGGGTTGGCGATCGCAGTAAGGCTTTAAATACGTAGAGGACGCTGCAGCCCGTCTTCCGGGGTGAAATCCCTTAGTCGCCTTGACGACACCCACGGGTAGAGATGGGGTGGTACTATTCTTAAGCCGGCACCACACGGCAAGTTTTAAATATATTATTGTTGTATGAAACAAATTCAGTAGGTACTTATCATAATTTAACATCATAACGTTTGCATGTCACTATTGACTGAAGTTGTGAGAACGAAATAGTTTATAAGACCACAGGTGTACCAGGCAAAAAAATAATTTAAGACTATGATTTACTTCGACTTTTTGTAATGAGCTTATAGTAGACTAGCTGACTTACAGCCTTGTAACTCTTACTACTATAATTACTTAGATAAGAATTAATTTAATGTTTACAACCAAAGTATATCTATTATTTTAAACTTTCGCGATTTTTATACATTTTAGATATATTTCGGGAGTTAATCGCGTGAATTATTTAAAGGCCGTACGCAACTTTATTTACCCGACGTTTCGATCGATATGGACCGATCGTGGTCACGGGTCGACTGATAGCAGCTTAGCAATGTTTCCGTGAGGCGCGGGGTTATAAAACTACCGACAGTACGAATGATCAAAATTAAAAAGACCAGGCGAGGGTAGTTAAAAACCCCGCGGCTCACGGAGATATCGCTAAGCCGCCATCAGTCGATTCGTACCTTTAAATTTTAATTCACGCGATTAAATCCCGAAATATATCTAACAATGTATATCTTATAATATTCTTCGTAGACTGTCTGTAGTTTCTTAGGGGTACATTTCTAACGTTGAGCAGCACAGCTCAATGTTGCAGCTCACAGCTCAGCGCTGTTAATAGTTGGTCCAACTCGGTCCAAGACAAACATACATAATATCAGGCGCTATACTGGGCTGGACAGCGTTTTGTATAAATAGGCAATGACAAAATGGAAGTGCAAAAATGGTGATTCAATAAAAAACTCAATTGATAATTTAATATGAAAGTTGCCACGACAGGTTCTACTCCATTTTACGTGGCAGATGCGATACTACACCTCGTCAGCTAGTTTATAATGAAAGCAAGCTGGTTAAACAGAAAACAGCACAGACATCAAAACCCACCACAAGATAATTAATACATCTTAGCAATTCAGGCTGTTCACCCTTACGCTTAGTAATCTCGATTCAAACTATTCAGACGTACCAAAACTAAGTAATATTATTAAGGAATTAGGAACATACAACGTCTGTTCGCCCTTGGGTCTACCTTTTCATTAGTATTCTGAGAAGAGCCTGTTAATTTCCAATATATCGTTAGATGCCTAGAATTTGGGGAAAATTTGTTAGCAACAGTTTCCTTAATTATAATGTACTTACGTAGGTTGGCTAAAAATAAATACTTTCTTATTATCAACAAACATTTTGTAAGTACTACCAATCGAATAATAAGCCGAAACTGACTTTTTAGGATTGTACCTAGATATATATTACTAGCTGACCCGCGCAACTTCGTATTCGTCAATTTTCCCCATTATTGCAACATTTTTCATAGCTGCTTCGCTCCTATTGGTCGTAGCGTGCTGTTATATAGCCTATAGCCTTCCTCGATAAATGAGCTACCCAATAAAAAAGTTTTTTTTTTAATTCGGACTTCTTGAGATTACCGAGTTCAAACAAACAAACTCTTTAGCTTGATAATATAAGTATACTTAGATGTATATATATATATATATATATATATTCATTAATTAAACAAATACAAGGTACATAAAACGAAGTTATATCGCACTGGAATGCCAAAAGTCTATTAATTTATTTTGTTAACATAATATGTGTATCTAAGGTATTTGTTTTGTCTATTGTCCACTCTGTACAACGGAACATCACTAAGAAAAAACAAGTTGTATCTAAATATATTAATACATTGCTTGTATATCTATTGCGTTTCAATTATTTCAACATTTATTAATTTTAATATTTTTTTATTAACTTCAATTATTTCAACATTTATTAGTTTTAATATTTTTTTGCTTTTCTAGAACTGATATGTTAGTAGGTGCATGATATCCTAGAACAGAGATTCAGACTGTAACACGTGGATAGAATCGAAAGTAGGTGAAAATATTCAGAGTACCCATGGAACGTGTTACTAATGTTTTCATACATTTTATGTAGATATATAGATACTTAATAATAATACTTAGTACTTACTTTTTGTAAATGGTAGACTCTATTTAGGTTTCTCATTGAGATTACAATTTAATCTATAGACTAATAAGTAACTTTTGAGTGAATAGAAAGATTGTGTATCTATCACGCTAAGTAATAAATACTTAACGGTTTTGAAGAAACTTTGATGTATTATCAATGACGTTTAACATATAGACACACCTTACCGCACTCTATTTTGGCAACATAAAACGGTAAGTACCGCAATCTCAAACTCGAAGTTTACAAAAAAAATATCATCTGGCAAGCTGACGACGAGAAAACGACGAGGTGAAAATAACTTTCTTTTTTAAATAAAAACAATATTCTATTCAAAATGGCCACCTTTGGCTTTTATACAGGCCTTTAATCTATCTGGCCACGAATCTATGGATTTACGCACTGTTTCCATGGGAAATTTCGCCACTGCTTGCTCCAGAGATTTTTTAAGAGACTCAATGTCGCCATGTCGTTTAGAGCAAGCCATGTCCTCTAAAACTGACCATAATTTGAGGTCTGGGCTATATGAGGGCCAGTCTTCAGCTCTTATAAAGTCCGGTTGGTTTCAAGCCAGACTTGGGTAGTTCGTGCCTTGTGACCAGGTGCAGAGTCCTGCTGGAAAGTCCACGGTACATTTTTAGAAAGTGTATTGCTGAGAGGTTTCACACCACGATCGAAGACTATCTTTTTATACACTTTGGCTGAAGTTTTCACTGCTTTTTCACAAAAATGTAGCTTTAAATAAGACACGCCCCACCAAACCATCACTGACGCAGGATGATGACCACGCTGTACCTTTTCGACCACTTGTGCGCATCTTTAGAACTGTGAGCGTACACTTAATCATTTTGCTTATTGTAGTGCTCTTCAATCGTCAAAATTATTTCATAGGAAAGAGGATATTTTTGTGCCCTTCACCTGCGTATCGCGACAGAAAGCGTTTTGATCGATCCACTCTCTTTAATTGTAAAGATTGATTTAGGGCATGTCCTGTATATCGACGATAAGCATCGAGCTTTAGGTCTTGTTTTATAATACGCGACAGAGTCATAGCGGGAAACTTCATTTCTCGCGACAAGATTTTTAACAGCATTAACAGCCTTTGAAGTTCTAACAGCACGCACGCTTGAAGCATTTGGAATATGACCGACGGCTCCATACCCACTTTGTGAAAGGCGATCACAGCAATCCTGTTTTCTTTAACACCCCAATTCATATTGTAATTTGATAATGAACACGAAAAAATATGTGAAATGGCGCGAAATCGAAAGTACTTTTAAGAATAATAAACGCGTTCCAAATTCAAAGTAATTAAAAAGTTGAAAAAAAGAAAAGTCTTTATGTAACAGTATTTATGGCCGGACTAGTTAGTTTAATCATCAGAATAATACATTCATACACATTTTGTTACGATACATTACGGTTGATGCTAATTCCTTCAACTGACCTCAAAGTTCTTTCCTACGCATATAATATATAATATAATATTATAAATGCAAAGTTTGAATTGATGGACATATGAATGTTTGTTAGGTACTCCATTACACCTGAAAGGCTGAAAAACTGTGAAATTTGGTACAGTTAATAATCTAGAAAAGCGCATAGATGGCGACTATTATCCCAGAAATTTCAACGGTTCCAGTAAGTAAGATTTATTTCTCAAAATTTCAATACAAAGTCGCAGACAATTATAACCTACATAATATAAAAATCATGATATACAAAGCACGTTCGTGCCGGCCTCCACATTAGGCTGTAGAGATAATGGAATGTCAGAACATCTATAAGAGAGATAGCAGTAATCATGAGTTGTAATGGACCTTCTGATATAGTAATATGAGGGGTAATAAACACTTTAATATGCTGTAATGGCTGTGAGAATATCCCTCTTGATTACGAGTTTGATTCTAGTTAGGAACTTTTATTTGTGGCTTAGTTTTGTCCTCAATTGTGTACCTACTTATAGAATTATTTTGACGTGATAACGTCTTATAAATCGATGACGGGGTGCACGTGATAGATAAGGGGTATATTAATGGCTATTTACATAGATAAATAGCCATCGTAATAAATAAATTCAGGTAAATATTATACCTGTGTACTAAGGGATGAATATGTTTGATGAATTTGTTTAGCCTGTCAATAAATCGTACACATAATGACCACTTTAATAAGGAATCCTAAATACCACTGTAACGTTGTTAACTGTAGAACATGTGACAGTATTTGTACATTAGAATAACGGAATACGTTATGGCAGAGTAAATTGACATTATAGAAGTAGGTACAGGTTGTTTATATTATAACAATAGCCATGGATATGCAAGTAGCCATGTCTATATGTCAATTGTGTTTTTAGTAACCTGAACAATAATTTGTATCACGGAATAGTTTATGTCAAAGTACAAGTACTTACGGTTTATGTTGTAATTAACATGTAAATTACTTAAGATGATTATAACACATTATAAAAGCACCACACAATATTATAAATGAATTAAAACAATAAATATCCACTGGTCACAAATGTAGGTACTGCTTGAAACGTCAAATATTGTTGTTGTGATATTTCACTTCTTTTATTGAAAATTAAAAGGTAGTGTGTTTTATCTGTGTAATAGTTTTATTATTATTCATTTATTTAAATAACATAATTCGGTGTATTCAATTATTTTATGGGTTAAAGTATTTGTGAAGTACCCGCATGTTCTTTAATATTCAGTGTATTTGTTCTATAAAA
Organism: Herminia tarsipennalis; assembly: GCA_945859575.2. Taxonomy (NCBI): domain Eukaryota; kingdom Metazoa; phylum Arthropoda; class Insecta; order Lepidoptera; family Erebidae; genus Herminia; species Herminia tarsipennalis. The sequence continues at coordinate 12,430,394 of OX243852.2, forward strand.
GGACTGACAGATTGTGATCGAGGCTCAGTCTGATTGCAACATTTGTGGAAACAGGTACGATCCGATTTAGATTATATTTATTGCTGGTTCTTTTGTGCTGATATCCTACTATTGTGTATTATGTATAGATATTGACTAATAATAATATATTGCAATGTGGTATGATTTGATGAATATTGTCTGGTGTGATACTTATCAGCTGTTCTACAGCGATATGGTCGTACATTGCAATAATGTTGTGAATTGGTTATGTTAGAATGTATCTGTGGTATATTGTATTTAGGATGTATGAAAGGTAGTACGGCAAATGTTTATTAGGAGACTGGCTATTATGAAACCTTTGATACAACTAGACCAAACAAGGTAAAATATATGATACTTGCCATTTATTCCTTTGTATTATTTACCTCCCTGATTTATTCTATTCCCTATTGATACTATACTGGTTGATAAGGTTAGATTGCAACTGATTGGGTATATGATCCAAATATCCTGACAGAGTAGTAAGTGTAGTTCTACGATGAGTCGTAGTGGTCTACAATGAGTCGTAGTACTACTACGACGAGTCGTAGGACTTTTACAAGACGGAGTCGTAGGACTTCTACAAGAAGGAGTCGTAGGACTTCTACAAGAATGAGTCGTAGGACTTCTACAAGAAGGAGTCGTAGGACTTCTACAAGAAGGAGTCGTAGGACTTCTACAAGAAGGAGTCGTAGGACTTCTACAAGAAGGAGTCGTAGGACTTCTACAAGAAGGAGTCGTAGGACTTCTACAAGAAGGCGTCGTAGGACTTCTACAAGAAGGAGTCGTAGGACTTCTACAAGAAGGAGTCGTAGGACTTCTACAAGAAGGAGTCGTAGGACTTCTACAAGAAGGAGTCGTAGGACTTCTACAAGAAGGAGTCGTAGGACTTCTACAAGAACGAGTCGTAGGACTTCTACGTAATTCTACAATAAAAGCTTTAGTAATTAATTACAAATCACTTCGACCCCTATGTAAAATCTAACACACGCATGAAAAAGTTAACGGTCACATTATTGATTGGTTGCTAAGCAGTCTCGTTATTGCTTGGTTGCTAAGTAACAGCGAATTGCACAGTAGCACATCCATATTAATATTATAAATTCAGAAGTAACTCTGTCTGTATGACACGTTTTTATGCTTAAACTGCTGAACCGATTTAAATACAGAATGATTTGTAATCTATAATCTATACTAATATTATAAAGCTGAAGAGTTTGTTTGTTTGTTTGAATTCGGTAATCTCAGGAACTACTAGTCCGAATTGATAAAACTTTTTTTCTGTTGGGTACCCCATTTATCGAGGAAGGCTATAGGCTATATAACATCACGCTATGACTAATAGGAGCGAGCAACAATTCAAAATTTTACAAAAACGGGGAAAATTTACGCAGACGAAGCTAGTATACTAATAAATACTTAGTATATAGACACACGGCACTGTATCAACCAAGTTGCAAAAGAGCGACTCACCGACTGTGATTACACGAAGCATTTTGGGTTACGGCAATGTGCGACCTATATAATAAAGACAAATTTAAAAAAAAAGCTTGACAAGGTTGACTTTTTTTTAATCAGGATGATAATATAACCATACAAATAACCTCCTCCTAGTGGCCTCTTTACATAACATTAAATAACTTTGTAATATTAGTTTTGGAAAATATTTAATATGTTACCCCTTAATCACCTACCACTTGTTTATGGAGTGTTATACCTTAACCCCCCACAGACTATTTTACTAGAGTCAAATCAGTGTTTATATCGAGGTTAAGGCCCTAAACTTGACAAAGAAATATCGATTTTACTCCGGGGTCTCTCAGATGTTTAGTAAATGATTGTGTGATAAAAGTAGGTGGTAGGTGGTCAAGTGTTCATTTATAATTCTTTTTTTTTATTATATTACAAAGTTATTTGGTTTAATAAAATAATTTCGTAATGAAAAGATTGTTTTTCGTAAAATAAAAAAGAAACTAAGAGCGGGAGGTTATTAGGGTGTTAAGGTTATTAGGAGTTTATTAGGTGTATAATTTAGAACACTGTAAAACGTGGGTAAAACTGCAGAGAAAAGCTAGTGTACAATATTAGTAGGATAGTAGTATTTTTTCTATGTGAATAACAACCTAACCTAAATTAAGTAAGTTGAAGTAAACCTATTAAGCACCATGTACTTGAATGGGTACAAAGAAAGGACATTGACCTCAGCTGCCTCAGGTTTTTAGATAAACAACTTTGGGGAGACAACTATGACCTTTCTGATAATTTATGGACATTGGTTACAAGAAAAAGGGTAAAGGTACAAAAAATTTATTTGTCTCTGGTTCTTCCCAAGACTTACTGTTATAATTATATCTAGTTATATGTAACAAACAATACGTCCTAATCTTATAAGCATTTAGGTATTCGTGATAACAAATTGTAGTTAATTATTTATTTATTTATATTCAGTTAATAATACACAGTTATAATACATCTTACCAATTATACAAGATATTTACAGAATTAAAATAAAATAAAAAAGGAGGGCAAAACCGTTTAGGCGTCAAAGAATTCCTCCCCATCGATGACAACAGGTTTAGGTATTTGTATATTTATTACTTATCCCTTTTTATTTCTTTTAACGTATTTTATAAAGACTTCGGTTCTTAGGATGAAAAATTTACTGTTAACGTCTAATAATATCTTGGGACAACTCACACAACGCTATCTGATTGTACTATGGAAACCAGACAACTGATAAACATACAATAATTGCATTTTTGAAAGATAGAAAAATTTGAAGTCCAGACTCAGGAATCGAACCCGAGACTTCCGTAGCCAATCCGGGGCCAGAAGCGAACCACCTATCTGGACTATGTTACTAGACCTCAAATTTTAATTTTCATTTCATTCAAATTTCAAAAATGCAATTATTGTATTTGTAAACATACTTATATATTTCTAAATACATATATATATTATAGATGAATAACACCCAGACACAGAATAAACCATCGTGCTCATCACACAAAGTTTTATCCTGGGTGGGGATCGAACCCCCGACCTCTTGCGTAGCAGTCGGATACACTGTCACCGCGCCACAGAGGCAGTCGAACTGCTGCTATCTTGTGAAAAATGTCGTTTTAATTATCGATATGTTTGTTCAAGTCAACATTAATACATAAATGTACATCAATACACTTGATTTCAATCATGTTTAATTTAATAACACATAATCCATCTATACAGCATAATGACATGGCACATGTCCTACCGTTGACGAAGTAGCGATTAAGTCAATATCAAATCAAATCAAATCAAATCAAATCATTTATTGCATACCATACGTTACATAGATGTAGATATTGACGATATTAGAATAGTATCGGGACTTCATCGCGTGAAATATTTAAAGGTGGTCTACCTTTAAATATTTCACGCGATGAAGTCCCGATTTAACTAGGGTTAATTATAAGATTTGTACTTTTAAAAAAAATCACGCATTTAAGTCCCGGCAATATTCTACTTTGTGTAAAAATCGCGAAAGTTTAAAAACAAATATTGTCAATTCTCGCTAAAATAAATGTACCTATTGTTGGCAAACAGACAATGATTCTGCATAAATTAATCTCTGACTGTTGACAAAAATCTCTCTACTAGGAAGGGGGCGTTATAGGATGTATTAATTTTGAGAGCAAAGGGGTCCCCGGGTCCACTAAAGCTGTCACCGGCATGGTTGTTTATTACAATGTCATCAATGGTTTAGCGATTGCAGCGACATGCGATACAATTGGAAATAAAAAAAGCTGTCGCAAGCATGGTTGTTTATTACAATGTCACGATTTTATTATTTTATTCCGTGTCCACGGCAAGCCCATACAGAACTGTCAAAATCTTGTCATAATGGTAAATGGGGAGAATGTGCTCACAAATGCATCAGGCGCATGCGTGTTTCTCTCAAAAATGTCCACCTCAGCTCTCCATTGACTCTATGACAAGACTTTGCCAGTTCCGTATAGGCTTGCCGTTGATACGGAATAACGACCATGAATAAGGAGCCGTGGTCTTACCTAGTTTCTAATTTGACAGTTAAGCCCTAGCCGCATTACTAACGGCCGGTCTCAATAATCTACCTATCGATGGATTTGGCTACTAAAGGTAGAATTTTGACATATTTTGTATGGAGTTTATGTCAAATATATACCTCTAGTAGCCAAATCCATCTATAGTTAGATTATTGAGACCGGCCGTTAGTAATGCGGCTAGGGCCTGTCAAATTAGAAACTAGATAGCAGTTATCAAGCAGCGATTTGCCGTTACCGCTAATCGTCTGCAGTGGGACAGGTGCGTAAAACCTAATACTTACAAAGGAAGCAAGTTCTACCCAATAGCGACTTAAGTCTCGTGGCTTCGTTGTGAATAACATCGTACACGTGCAACGTTATTAAAGCTGCATGGCGCCTTTATAAACGTGTAGGAATATTAACAGAATAAAGGTATCCCCATATTCTTTGATGCGATAGTGGACTATGCATTTCTAATGAGTTGATAACTGTCATGATGACATTTGATTCGCATTACGACTGTAATAGATTTATGACTATGTAAATAGTCATAAATATAATATTAACCAATTTGTTATTGAGATCAGAGAATTGAAGTATCAATCTCTAATATGTGTAGCTTAAAAGTTTAAGCGTAATTAGATGCTGACATTCTAAGTATGGTTCTAATAAAGAAGTACTTACGTACGTACAGTTATTTATATGTTGTATTTAATATGTAATACTTTTTAAAACTAACATCATTCTTAGCTTAGCATCTGTTTAAATATATTACATGAGTAAGAAAGTACTAAAAACTATTTGTTATTCCACTATGTACCTTCTTCTTTTATGTTTTGTTTACATTGTATAAGTAACAGGTGATGTACATTCTTTGTACATCACTGAATATTGGTTTTGCAATTATAAATTATTAAGTCGTCTAGTTTAAATTAAAATGTTTGAATGTACACACTTAGAAAAAAAATTGTTTGATGCCCAATGACTGTCATATGTAGCTCTCATTCCTCTACTGTTGTCAGCTGGAAAAGGTACGATTTGTATATTTGCTGATTGTATTTATGGTTATTATTGTAGATGTACTGTAATGTTATGTGTTTTGACAGATGGCAAGATATTGCATTAGCCATTAAGATTGTTTTGGTATTGTGTATAATGCTCATAAAACTGCTGTGCAGAAGATACTATAGTAATATTTTAATTAGTTGTATTACTGAGTTTACCTTAGCTCTATGTTGTGCTAAATATTTATCTAAACTGAATTATGTTTAATATATTACTTGTCCTTCATTGATTTGTATTATTTGAACCCCATAAGCAATACTAAGCTACCTTATAGTCTTGCAGTGGGTTATATTACACTTGATTTAGCCGTTGCCGTTATACTCTAAAAGCGTCTTATATTCTGTCACAACTTGCTATAAATTCCCATAATATAACAACTGCATCTTCATTGTATGACGTAAGGTCAGCAATAAAATGATTCGTAAAAAGGTGCGGTTAGTATTACACTGAAGTACCTACCTACTATAAAGCACATCATTTTACTATTTATTATTATAGATATGTTTTAGTTTAAAAAAAATCACATCTGACCACAAAAGTGTAGAATATTCTTATATTTTGTCTAATTTGTTTAATTCTATTTTGTGCTTATTAAATAATACTAATAATATTATATTAAACAAAAATGTTAGGTACATAGTTTAAAGAAAAAAAAGTGCGGCACTCGGGGACTGCCGCGGTAAAGCTATTGCATAGCATTTTTATCAATTTAAGCAATTAAAAAAAAAAAATAATGTGTGGCACTCGGTGACTGCCGCGGTAAAGCTATTGCATAGCATTTTTATCAATTTAAGCAATTAGAAAAAAAAAAAAAAATAAGTTTTTTATTTAATTATAAAAAAAACAATGTTTTTAATTTTTATTTTCTTTAATATTTTTTTTTTTTTTAAATTTAAAAAAAAGTCATTAAAAGTTCTGCTTAAGAACAAACAACTAAAATTAGATCAGCGACAGAACATAAAATAGTATACCTACTTATAATAATACAATAACACAACACAATAGGGTGGAAAATGAACCAACACCTAAACCAAAACATAACCACAACTCCTGTGTGGCCCTTTGCTGTGGCCTTTATAATAGAAACAACAAGAAAGGGGAAGACTAAAATGACAATAGGCAACATAATGTCAATAGATGGCGCTGTATTTAATTTTGTTACTATTCAATACAAAATGTACTACGTTCTGAATCGCGCTATTATGATTTTTGCAGCCAGAATCATAAGTACAAAATGAAACGACGTTAGACGATGCACGGCCTTCAAGCCACACCTCCGTGGCCGTCGGAGTGGGGAGCGTGAGGTTTTTTCGTTACGGAATTTCTGGATTCGGTCCCCGCGCTCAAGGCCTGCGATAGAAGCTATGCAATAGCTTATTAAAGATTACGTTCGTTCCATTACCACACACATACGTACTTTACACGACTTGGGAGTTTTTGCTGCTAGCGGTACAATTTTGACAAGTATAGAGTAAAGTTGTCGCGATCGCGATTATCTTCTCATTTGAAACATATAGTACAGCAGTACAGTTCGAGCAGTCCAACAGCATCATGAAAACAAATAAAAAGTTTGTTTGGACAGGCATTACTGCGCTTGGTGACAATTAAATTGCGCAGTCGCCCGTTATGTGAAATAAAATATAATTATTTTCAAAACAGCTTAAATATTTATCACCTTTCTCAGGTACAAGCTTTTTATTAACTTACTGTGATCGTATTAAAGTTGCCGCTTCATTTAAAATTTATGGGTTCCATAGACTTAGAATGTACCTACTAGCGTAATATCCTAAGTCTACGATGGGTCCAATATATAAAAAAGCTGTTTGCTGTTTTTTTTTTTTTTATCTTAATTTATTTAGAGCGCTTTTAGTCATAATATGACCATGTCAGTCCCATCGTACCAATTACAAAAATAATAAAGTTTATCTAATTATAAACTTTACCTATTATTAAAGAGACATTCTTTTAGTTAGTGATTTATACACAAACTTATAGATGTTATAACAAACATCGCGTAGGCGCGATGTATTTCTAAGCGCAGCTCTCTATTAATCATTATGACAAGATTTTGACTGTTAAAAGCGCGGGCTTGGCGCGAAAACGAAAAAGAAGACAGTGAATAAGGACCCTTGGTTGTATAAAAGAACCTGAAAAGCTCCCAAATCTAAGCTATTGGGGTTTAGCTCACTCACCAAAGTATCTCTTTCACGACTGTTTTGGAGACATTCCACTTACAAGTGGTGCACATCATCTATTATTCCGCAGTGTTCACAATTTGGTCTATTCACTTTTTTCATTAGAAAGTCAAACTTGTTGATGGCATGTGTCCTGTTCTTGTTCTGTGTTTTTCAAAATGGGTTTATGTAAAACGTCATTGAGGTTTACTTCATTAATTTTTATTGTTTTTAAACTATCGCGATTTTTATACATATTATCGATCGAAACGTCGGGTAAATTAAAGGAACTACCTTTAAATAATTAACACGGTTAAGGTACCGAAATATATCTAACATTAATTTCTACCTGCCTATGTCAATGTCATTCCCACAAAACGGGCTTTCGAATAAAAATAAAATCATTTAAAACTAAATAGTTTGGTTTAATTAAAATTGGTTTGAAGCTCAAGTTATTCGTTAAATGAGTCTCATCTAATGTGAAGCGACTCTTAGAAATCCAGGCGATCTTGAAATTATCTACTATAGTGAATTGGCTACACGTGTTAGCGAGTTACTCCTTGTGTAAACCAATGTTACTACGCTTCATATAAGTATGAATACGACATATATTTTACGTATTTTAATGTAAGTGACAAACATAGTAGAGGTGTCTCTTCTACGTTTATAAAGAGTACATAATTGACTGACTGGTTAATATCGTCAGACTGACTTACAACCAAAACTGAGAGGTCTAGAATCTTTTGATAATAATGTCGGTAACTGGCTAGTTGGTCTAGTGGTTACTGATCCTGACTGCTAAACCAAAGGCCGTGGGTTCGATTCCCACCCAGGATAACATCACGATGGTTTATTCTGTGTCTGGGTGTCATTTATCTATAATATGTAGCAATATATAAGTATGTTTACCAGTTATCTGTTTACCATATTACAAGCTCTGCTTAGCTTGATCAGATGGAGTTATGTGAGTTGTCCCAAGATATAATATAATAATTCCTTATGTAATGTAAGTAAGTCATAAGAAAGAATATTTTGAAATTTCAAACTTTAAAGGGATTCTGTGACCTCTACGCGAACGAAGTCACGAGCAAAATCCAGTTATGGTAACGAAATTCAAATGAAAATAATTAAACGTGACGTGTCACACCCACGCATAATAAATTCATTAAAATATAAACACTTTTGAATAATTATTTAACCTTCGAATCCACTGTAGGTAACGCAAAGCTGCAGCGCTATAAATAAGTGAAGATTCTGAGTGATAAATTAAGTCCTTTATTTTCTCATTTTCGCAAAACATTAATATACTTAATCATTAATTAGCAGTAAGCCAATATTAAAGCACATACAGTTTATAAACATTGTAGATAGATAAACAACATTCGATCTTTTAAAAATGGCAAACCAATGCACACATAGATAGCTAATACCTACGCGGCGACGTACACGCTTCAGTTACTGAATCGTAAAATATTGATAAAAAAACAGTTGAGTAGCAGTTTTCAAGTTCAACAGGATGTATAAATGCCCTCCATGTTATTAAATGTGAAGGGTATTTTGTTTCCGTCTTTTTGAGGAAAGTCATAAGTTGAATGATAATAATATTTTTTATAGATATCAACTAGTGTGTTTGACTAATTAGTATAATAGTTATTAACTGTAATGTTCCCGTGGCTCGTTTGTATATATCTAATCAAATTTACAATAATGTAGAAACATTTTATGTATAAAAAACTTACTTAACTTAATACAAGGCAACTAAAAAGCAAAAAATAATATCTACCTAGAATAACAAAAACAAATTAAACATTTTGAAGTTTATCAACATTTAGTAGCCTTTATGTTTTATACGGCACCAACTTCAAAGTTTATCAACATTTAGTAGCCTTTATGTTTTATACGGCACCAACTTCAAAATGTTTAATTTGTTTTTGTTACTCTAGATAGATATTATTTTTTGCTTTTTAGTTGCCTTTTATTTATTTTTGAACTCTGTAATATTTTTTTATTTCTTACTTTTTAGTGGGATGGTTTGTAATTCACTTAAGTTACAATACGCTTATGTCAACTGCTCATATTGTTTTACAAAATATTGCTTGCCCCGATACAGGGCCGTTAATTGTTGAGGAGTTCACTATCAAAGTAGAAGTATAGCCTTTCAAACACAAAAACAATTTTTCAAATCGGTCCAGCCGTCTTCGTGTAATCGGTGAACAAACATACAAAAAAAACATACAGACGAGTTGAGAACCTCCTCCTTTTTGAAGTCGGTTGAAAATTCAAAAGAGAAATATGCAAATATTTTGGTAGCATCGTATAGCATTTTTTTCGTGGAACCGAAGCCCTGCTACAGCCGTAAAACAGAATTCCGGGTATGAAAAATATACGCTGTGAGAATTCTTTCAAAAGTAGGCTTAAATACTCGCGAGCTCTGTCTAAACAGACAGATGTGTCTATGTTATGATACGTTATTATATAAAACACATTTTATGACGTTATAAATTTAGAATCTTTTATTGTAGTCAGTGTGTAAAAGATATAAAATAATGAAAGTAAATATAAAGAAATAATCCCTAAGAAAAACATCTGTTATATTTAGTAACTAAGTTTTGTCTTAAGTTCTGTTTTGAAGAAAACAAACTTTTTATTTAAGGTCTCTGGGGCATTTTGACTTCATCGTAGTCAGGCCAAAAATACGAAAATGTATAATATATAATAGCAATCCCTGCCATTATTGGAAACGCCCAGCTCAGGTCAGAAACACCGTTATTTATTAAATTACGACACCAAATCGAAGGGCCAGCCCCCGTTAATTTCATTTCCTTATTGATTCTACCCGACCAACCTCATTCGCTTACAGTTTTATTCAGTCTTCGAGGGAGTTTTATCGTTATAAATTATTTAGGTAGGTAGGTATAATCAGACATGGGAATAAAAATGAAAACGGTAAATTCGGATTGCTTGACGTTACGACCGCTCCTTGACGTTGCAGATACAAGCTGCATCAGCATCATGGTACCAGTTCTGGCCGAGAAGTCTGGGAATGTGAAAACTGCATGTGTATTTATTTTTGTTAGTTTGAGCATTATTATGCTTGATGGGAATACGAAGGTTGCTCGTTTTAAAAAAGTCGGTATTTTTTCTGCTGAAAGACGTGGTAAATAGCGTGATAATTGTCTTAAATTGTTACATAGAAACTCCAAGCGTAGCTCCGTGGTGGGACCGATAATAAATTAATTTTCAGCTAATTTCTTAGAGTCCGGTATTTTTAAGTGAACTTGCAGACGATCGTCTTACTTGTAGGCTTCATTATTTTCAAGACTCGTTGTTATGATTTCATTTTTATGAGACATCTGTGTTAAAAGGACTGACATTCCTGCATTCCATTATCTCCGACAAACTCTGCAAAAGGACTTGTAATCACTTTGGGGTACAACTGGGGAATAGACATAGTACATTTGGAAACGCGACAAATTAAATAAAACTATTTATTTACCATGTATAGTTGCTATGAATTTAGCTACTTTAATACTACATTAAAGTGGCTTAATTCACAGCAATTATACAACAACTAGCTATGCCCCGCGGTGTTAACCGCGGTTTATCAGCCTATGTGTTAATCCAGAGTGTCAGCCGTTTAGACGTGAAGAAGTAACAAACATACACACTCACATACTCACAAACTTTCGCCTTTATAATATTAGAGTGATCAATTTGTTTTGGTTGACCTAAACATAACTCATTTTATAAAAGAAATATGTTTCTAATGAATAATGTAAATAGTAAAACAAAATATATACACCCAGAAAACTGACGTTTAGTAGGATTAGTAGGATCTACGAGTATGTATTTTTGTCGGGAGCTTTTTATGGTTTAAAATTTAATCTCAGAATCGTAAAAATGTTATTGCTAGTACCTTAATAAGAAGATTTTTACGCTGGTGTAGTACAAGGAAAAATACAACTTTAGGGACTGTTTTTAACACGTAACATATTTTTCGTATTTTTTTTCCTGTGAACAAATAAGTAAGAGTAAGCAGTTGGGAACCTGGATTGGTTTTGATTTGTGAGAGGCTTAGACCCGTCGAGGAACACGAGCATTTTGAGGAGACTTACTTCTACTGAGTGTAGGTTTTAGCTAAGATCATTTAAAAAATGTATACGTAACTATATATCAGTCTTTACTTACTACTCCTTCCTCCTCCTTAGGTATAATACATAATATATAAAAAAACCGGGCAAAAGCATGTCGGACCATGTTCAGATTAGTGTTCCGCAGCCTTAAATAATTGCATCAGCAGAAGAGCGTATGTTCATGGCACTTACGCCATTTTGTTGAGAAAAACAGTTTTTAGGCTATAACTCAATGACGGTATGATCCGGTCATGTCCGAATACCTTTGTGATTTTTTTCATATTTATTGGAGCGTTTATTTTCAAAAATATTTACTGAATCAAAAAAGTTTATTAGAAACGTTAAAATGTTTTTAAAAGACCTGTCGAATGATGTGCCACAAGTTGAGGTTAACCAAAAAAAAAAATCAGCTTCTGTTACATGTATGGAGTGCTAAATAATTAATTAGCTATTAAACTAAGTAGCGGCCACTATAAGACACCTTTTCACCAAATTTCATCAATATTCATTGAGAAGTCTCTGAGTAAAATGCCTGTACGGCCGGACAGACAGACAAACGCACGGACATGACGAAACTATAAGGGTTCCGTTTTTTGCCATTTTGGCTACGGTACCCTAAAAACGACAATCCGACTAACTAAAAAGGTTGTCTAAAAGATTGTTTACCGTAGTGGGGTCTATTAATCAGCCTGTATCGGTCCGCTGCAGGACAGGGGCCTCTTCTAAATTACGCCACAACCTCTGGTCTTCAGCCTTTAGCATCCAGTCCATCCCAGCGACCTTCCGTAGGTCGTCGGTACATCTGGCTGGGGGTCGTCCTACATCGACATTTACCGAGTCGCGGTCTTCGTTTAAGGACTCGTATGTCCGGCGTCGATCCGTCTTTCGGTAGATATGGCCAGTGTAACGTGCTAAACCAATAATAAGGTTTCGCGACGCAGGTAATATTACAGCCGACTGTGAGATTTCTTATTCATTAAAAGCGTGTATAAGCAACCAGTCGCGTGGAACTATGATATCAACTTGCTTGATATATTGCATATCATACAATTTTTTGTTCCGGTCAACAACATTCTCGTTTATAAATGGACGAACTATCTACATCTACACTAATATTATAAAGAGGAAATATTTGTATTTTTGTATGTAACGAATAAACTCAAAAAGTACTGGACCGATTTTAATTTTTTTTTTTGTTGGATAGCCCATTTATCGAGGAAGGCTATAGGCTATATAACATCGCGCTACGACTAATAGGAGCGGAGCAGCAACGAGAAATGTTGCAAAAACGGGGAAAATTTACGCATACGAAGTTGCGCGGGACAGCTAGTTTATGTATAAGTAGGTATCATTAACTTTTCTTGACGTACAAATTGCGTCATGAATGACGCACCCATGTGTACTAAGTTTCAAGTTATAATCGTTCCAAGATTACCGACTCGGCTCCAGTTAATAGTCCAATTCACAAAGTTTTAGAACTCCGATGCAAATTACTTGAGGATCTGTGAGATTATGAAGGAGCCCTTAAATTCGAAGTAAATGTAATGTAAATGTGGGGCTGACGAAACCGGATTTAATCGGAATTGACTAAACGAAAGTGAGCACTGAAAAAGGAATAGTCAACGTTTTTTTAAATGTTTATGTATTTTCTTTTCTTTCTATTCATCTGCAGCATTGGAATCGTTCATTTTTCTTTTGATAAAGCCATGTCAAAAGCCTATTAATTTGTTTAGTGACCCTGAATGCTTAACCTGAGATTAAGGTTTCGATTCCTATACATCGCATAGTCACAACTGAGGTACTCTTAACAATGTGGTTTGCCTTTTCCAGGTTCACAACTCCCTTGAATTCTATTCGGCATATGCTTATCGAAGTGTTACAACATTTCTGAGTGGATACTAAAGAAATCACATGCAGAAGATTTACGTACGACCGGCACCACATTCTGATGAAACCTCAGCAAGGATACGACTGAAGTTTGTACCTAGAAAATAGTAAGGGTTTTCTTCTGTCATGTTAGACACATTCGACAACTATTGTTCAGTACCTACTTGTTCGACCGGGCTCTGTCATCACCGGTGTACCAGCTATACGGGAACCCGTGGGTCTGGCACATGGCGATGGGAAAAGATCGGATGGTACGTCGTTGTTACCTTAGAAAATGGACCGGCCTTTGGTATGAGACGCAATCTGCATCGAAATCCTTGCGCCATCACAAATTGCAGGTACAGCGGGATGCGCCGGCGCTGTTATCGCATGGAGGCTACCAAACGGCGCAAACAATAATCTTATCGGAGATTATGTTTTGAGCCATTTGTAGTCGAAACGGTAGGGTCTTTTTAAGCTCCTGATCGGCGCTTAGCGTGACCAGAAGGCTAGCCTGTACTTAGCTCAGCGAATCAGCATTGCGATACAACGTGGTAATGCTGCCAGCCTTCTGGGCATGGTCGTTAACGATGTGGGGAAATTATATGACGGCTTCTGACTTTGTTTTTATTATTTAACTAGCTGTGCCCGCGACTTCGTTCGCGTAGAAGTTGGGTTTATATTAAGTTTATATTACAATTCAACTTCTGTGTAAAACATATTGTAAACATGCTCCACAATGCTCTGTGGCATCTATGGATATTTGGGCCTAGCTTTAATCAGGATCCAACATATGATAGGGCAAGCCAAGCAAATGCCCAGTGCAGCAAAATGAAGGGCGATAAAATTTATGGCGCCAGACGGTTAGAAGACAAATTATTAAAATTCCCACGACCACACCTCGACAAAAAAGTGATTTGCATCACATCAAATACTATTATTATTGAAAAATTCCCCCACCACGCGAGTACTGGGGCGGTTTCGAGTTAAATGAAGCTCGAAACCGCCCAATTACTCGTGCGAAATTTTTAGTTAAGGAGCTTCGATTCTGACTCCGATAGGTCGAAAATTCCGATTAATTTTAAACCTCCGACTCCAACTTCGGCTCCGACACTTTTAAATCGGACCTTTTAATCGAAGGTACCTAGCCGCTCCTTCAAGATAATTTATACATAGGTAATAAAGGTATGATGGGAAAAACTCTCACAGATTCCCTATGATCGCAGGTTATGTCCTGCCCGAGCGATCTTTTCCGCGTCTAAAGTACACCTACTTTGTGTCCGTGTTTGTACCGCGGGAATGCAATGTTTTAAAACTATTTTGCGGGGGCAAAATAGTTTTAAAACATTGCATTCCCGCGGTACTGTGATGCGTGTTAAAACAAACGTTTCTAAAAGATATACTCAGATATCTTTCTTGTGTTTAAATACTATTTCTAAACTTATTCAATATTTTTTTTCACTCACTTTAGAAGATTAAAATATTATTTTATAATGTCTACATTGGTGAATTTAAAAATAGGTGTGTCAACCTGTCGCAAATTATGATCATCATATATTCATATCCCTCTACGTAAGAATTTCAGTTTTTTTTTTAATCAATTTTCCTGATTCTTTTTAATTTGTATTTAAACGCCATCTATTTTCAAAACTGGATAAGTTTATTTTTATACTTGATGATTTTATATTAAACTATCATGCATATTAAACGTAGGTAAGCAAGGTTTTTAACCTTAAATTATTCACGCGATCAAGACCCGTAATACATATATTTTCATAATGTGTACAAATCGCGAAAGTTTATTAACATTTGTAGGTAAGCAATTTTGGCACTCAAAGAAATCGAATCACAGATGGCGCCACGTGTTTTATTTTGATGTAACGCGGACTTAATCTTTCATTTTTTTTAAGCAATTAACATTTATAAATTCTAGAAAATATCAAGTAATTACTGTTTATTTGTAATGTAATATTGTTTTTCATTTCTACATTTATAACATAATCACTATTCATGCAAAACAATGATAAAGGTGCCTATTGGAAGTGATTATTAATATGAAAATTTGTTAAACAAAGTAAACATGTTAAAGTCGAAAATAAAAGCTTGTATAAATAAGTATACATTTAGAAAAATACTTAAAAAAAAGAATAAAAATAATTTTAACACAACACAAAAAGAGACTCGCAATTAGGGAGTCGATCCTCCGACCTCGCTCGTTTAATACCGCTACTTGTGCCAATAGGCCACCTCAGCTGATGCAAACACGGTTAAAATAGCTGATCTTAAGAAAATTGAAAATGTTGTGTTTAGCTCCTAATAGTTTTAGCGTGAAGTTATTGTTTCCATGGGTTACAATTGTAAATAATGTCTTATTGTGGAAAAAATTGTGAAAAACCATAATGGTTCGACAAAACATACGTTGCTGCTCACTCCCCATAGACGATAGCATAATGATTTATAGTGCAAGTAATAATCTATAGTATTTACAATAAAACTGCAAATTTTCATGAAGATCCGTCAAGTAGTTATTGTATTATAACGATAAATAGCTACAGACATTATCCGTCATTGCTTAGCTCCTATGGCAAATAGCGTGATAAATTATAGCCTATATGTTAATCTAGACTTATTAGAATACACATACAAAATTTCAACCGAATCTGTCCAATAGTTATTGCGTGATGCGTGTTCAAACAAACAGACAGACAGACAGACATTTATAAAAATGTAGGAATGTGTTTAAATACTCTTTTCGAACATTTCCCAATATTTTTTTTCACTATGTTCGGCCATGTACAGTACAGACACGTGAAATTTACAATTTTATTATATGTATAGATATAGATATATAGCATGATTCAGTATTCACGCGGGATGGCTTATTATTAGCGTATTTCATGTATAACTTTGGTGTTTCTATACCGATTTTTATTAGTATTTTTTATGGAATAGTTAATTATGTTAACTTTTTTAATTAGGGATGACTGAGAGTGTTATAAACGTAAGAGTAGACAAATATAATCAGAAAGCTTCGAACTACTAAGCTATCGGGAGTTACACGTGATATTGTGAGTCAACCATAAAAGATAGACATATGCTGTCGTGGGATATTTTTTATATAATTTTAAGGAGAACATTTCCGTCATACATGATTTCTGTGTAGCTTTAACCATTACGGTTGCACACGCGACGAAAGCTTAAAAAATGGAGTAACTTCTCCCGTTTTCCTTCACTGCTCTGCTCCTAATGATTGTAGCGTGATGAAAAGTATACTATAACCTACTCAGGAGTATGAAAAATAATTGTACCAAGTTTCGTTAAAATCCGTCGAGTAGTTTTTGTTTCTATAACGGTTATACAGACAGACAGACAGACAGACAAAAATTCTACTGATTGCATTTTTGGCATCAGTATCGATCCCTAATCACCCCCTGATAGTTATTTTGGAAATATATTTCATGTACAGAATTGACCTCTCTACAGATTTATTATAAGTATAGATTTGTACATTGTGTAAATATTAGTAAGTAGTATAAATAGTAATTAGCCTTTAATGTTGAAATTTGATTTGAATTAGAAATATATTTATATAGACCGTAAATCTAAAATGGGCCAAAATATTTTTAGTTAATTGTGTCGGTGTATTCGGTCTATGTTTTGTACTATATAGCTTATGCCCAGGGCTTCAACTTAATATATCGAACCACAATAAACTGCCTCTGTAGCGCAGTGGGAGTGTGTCCGACTGCTACGCAAGAGTTCGTGGGTTCGATTGCCACACGGGACACCACTTTGTGTGATCCACAAATTGCTGTTTCGAGTCTGGGTGTACTTTGTGTCCCGTGACTTGTAAAGTCCCCCGCGACACAGGGCTTTACCCTACTGCGAAGTCGTCTTTATAACAAAAAAAAAAAAATTGCGTCGTATAATAAATAATATGACTTGCCTTTGTACCTACTTGTTTATATACTAGACAATTACCATCAAATTCCCATCGACGCAAACTACACACAAGCTAATGCAAGCAACCGTCTGTGTAAGTATTTCACATATCAATTTAAGCTTATTAAACTGTATTCAACTGTAATTTACGTACGTCGTAGCGCTACAGGATTCGTAGCAAGCGACGTGACTGGCGTAGCAATGCTTATTACATTGCTAACTAACTATTGTCTACGACTTTGTCTGCGTTCTATCCCTTTTATAGCGAACCCGACCTTTAATAGATTATGGAAGCACAACAATCTTGTTTATATAGACGAGAGTAGGTGCTAACTTTGCTGTTGCTTTTGATATTGTCTAGTGAATATGATATTTGATATTAAAATAAAGATGTGCTGGCTTAGTCGTGGGAATCATAGCTATAATATTTATGACTCACCCATTGCAGCAATATTAATAATAATTTATTTTCGTAAAAATGTTTTTTTCGTAACACACTTGTGTGTTTACATTACAAATTAATACTTAATTAAAGTTTGCTATAATGTACTTAGGTCACTCGATAAGTTTTGAGATGGACGTGGATTTATCAATATGATCCGGAAAATAGGAGACAATCGTTAGTACGAGTCATTTCAGACAAAACTGCAAAAACCTCGTAACGTTAGCAAAAAAAAAATGGCGGCTAGAGAGGAGACCAAAGACTGGGCTTCGGGGAATCGTACAAAAGCGTTTTTTGAGGAATCCAGTGTTGAAACCTTGCCTCATCCACCGTACAGTCCTGATTTAGCTCCCTGTGATTTAGTTATGTTTTCGATAATAAAGGAAAAAATAAAAGGGTTTTTTTTTTCTTGCGCCAAATAGGCCGTGGCCCCCTACGAAGTCGCAATTTCGGACCTATCGGATCAAGACTGGCAAAAGTGTGTTAATAAAATAAATATTGTTAAAATCTTGTATAGTTTTTTCTTGTCTCAAAACTTATTGAGCCTGTTACATACGTACATACAATTAAATTAAAAATCAAACAGGCCACGAACAACACAATACTGGAGGACGAGGTGTTACGTTCCTTCAATTCAGAGGGCCGATCAGGCGAGGTGATTGTACCTGCCGGGCTTCAAACACACGTAGTCACGATTAATACCGATCTTTTATTAGATTAGCGTTTATGCCACTTAATTGTCTCCTCGGGGGTTAACCCTGTAACAGAAGGATGGCAAAGTATTATTAATATTGTTCCGTTCACACCTTTGGATTCTTCTTCTTTGTGATGTTCTTCACTCAGTGAAAGTTGTGTCAGGTTTGAAGAGGCCGTAAACAGCCTAAAGTTTAAATCGATACCTATTCTATTAAAATACAATTTCTTAGTTGAATGAATCGATCGTAATGCGTCTGAATTTAAAATGCTTTGTGTAAAATGTGCAGTAGACTGGAATATTACTTTGGGATTCTTTAACACATATTTACCTATGGTATTTTAGACCAACAACTAAAGATATCTAGTAACAACAAAAAAATATAAATATTAATGAATAGGTACTATGAGTAAGGTGCTTTTTCTAGAGTGATCCAAGTATCTAAATACTTGGTTTAGCTACCTACAATGTCAAGCGAAATAGTTGTTTGTAGACAATTCTCATTTTACGTTGACTTGGAATGAAGAAAATACTACCTAGGTACTGTATTTTCTTTATATTAAGTACTATTTTTTTTTAAATTGGCATGAATAAGTATTAGCGTTAACGTGAGTATTGTCCAGCACACGATTTCTTATTCTATGTTGTTCTTCACTTCAGGAGTGGATACAAGGTGGGGCAATTCCAACCAACTCACCTCCTAGGGTGTAAAGGGGGAAATTCATGAGTCTCTCAGACTCAATTATTTCAAGTCTTCACCAAATATTACTTACGTCCGCGATTGACACTTGCGTTTCGGCGATAATCAAATGTACAACCCCGTCGCGCGTGCGACTCAGACTTGAACGCTATGACGTCAAACACACCCTCTTGTGCTACGCTATAATTAGCATAGTACTTACTTTAAATTTGTAACCTTGCCATGTCGCGTCGTGTCACGTTGTCAGCCTAACCAACGTGTCTCGGTGTACAATCAAAGCTAATTCTACGTCTCATCTTGTAGATATCAACGTGTTTGTTTGTTAATAAATAACGTGTGTTCGATAGCGAGTAAAACGAGAACAAATAGAATTAAAATAGGTACGAAAAGGGATATTTTAGCTTCATATTCTTTACGGTAAATGCCTAATGACTAAGTAATAGTAGCTTAGCTTTAATGAATTCGTATCATACCTACTTTCTTATCATCATCTTTTTGTTATTCCCCGGCCCTTATCCCAATTTATTTGTAGTCAGTATAATATGTGTTATTCTTCATACTTTCCTATAAGACGTCTTGCCTGTGCTCGCTTTTTATGACGCACTCATCCGTGGTAGTACGACACCTATGACCATTTGTCGCAGGAACCCGGTGCTCTATGCGAGTCGCCTTCAGGTTACACTCTAAACATAGCCAACTCTTACTATAAACACGAAGAGCTTAAAAACTTCACTCTTTTCTTTTATCCCTTGTACTAGGATCTTCGTATTTTATAAAGCTATTGAACGACAAGACGCAGACGAACGTCTTTTAATTGAATATTCAAAATAATTCAGCCGAATGGTCAGACACGTCTTTTCTCAACCATTGCTAATTCCGCTACTAGGTAAAGCCTGGGTAATGCCCAACCAAAAAACTACCCTGAACAAGGTCTCATTTCTTGCGATTGTTTTTTTTTTTTTTTTCAAAAGCGTCCAAATCATTCACAAGTGTCACTTGCAGACCTTTAAGTCTTTTTAAAGTAAGTCTTTTTCGTAGATAAATTCATCTACCAAATATTTAGCCAGCGGAAAATCCTTGAATTATATGACATAAATCTAAATTATTACTAAACCGCTTCAGTGATTACGTTGTAGAACACAATTCAATCGATAGATACCCACGCAGGTATTTTTGTTTACTCCAACAAACATAAACAGTGTCTTATTAAAATGCATGAGCCTTGTTTATTAACACGGCTTGAGATTATCGAAATAAACAACCGAAAATTGTATTAAGTAGATGTGGAGACAAGAGACAAGACGATAAATATTAATGGCTGCTTCTATTCGGGTTCATGTTTATAAATATAATCTTATACATGGTGCGTGCTGAAAAATGTTTGGTTATACTCATAAATGTTAATATTTAGGTACTTATTTTATATTTTCTTCGTGTAGTTTGTGTAGTCTTAGGTCAAGGACGGGATGAGAACAAATAGAGAGCGTGTCTTTTGAATTATTTGATCAAAATCTTTAGAGGAAAACATAGTGGATACCGGCATGTCATATTAGATTCTGTCTTAAGGTTTATTTCCGTGCATCGCGGCCGATCGCGAGCCGCGCTCGGCTTACGACAAGCGGCTGACGCTCGCGGCCGATGCGACAATATTCTGAGTGCGCGCGCAGCCTACGACAGTCGTCGGCCGCGCGCGTCAGACGCTTGTCGTAAGCCGCGCGCGACTCGCGATCGGCCGCGATGCACGGAAATGAACCTTTAAAGCGAATCTTTCCTCAAGCGAACAAGGGGGGTACCATCGCCAATACACAGGGTCGTAGCTACTCGTATATTAAAGCCGAACTAGATGTGAAACACTGACATCTACAGCACTAGTAGGTAAAACGAAGTGAATACTTTGTGCGTTACTACTTACTAGGTACGTTGGATTGTTTACCCCGTACAAAATGACAGCAATTTCAATTGCTGAATAGAAATACCGTCAATGCCCCCTGCGCATCTATCCATGTGCCCACACGAACCATCGCTATTTAACCATACTCCGTTCTCTCAGAGTAAACCCAATAAAGTACTGAATTAAAAAAAACATCGATTGAAACTATAACAGAGTTTTTAACGCGCATACAATTAATATTGAAAAAGAAAATGCCGTCGGCAAATATCCTAACGAGCGAAAAATTCAGTCGACGGAACATTTTAATACACTGTTTGTACGGTTCAACACCTATAATTCCGTTCTACTTTGACAAAGGCCAATTAAAATTTGATTGCTATTTCCATGTTTGTTTACTCCTTTAGTGAAATTGACCCAAGTGTATACTCTTTCGCAAGGATAAATATTATACACAATGCCTATAATGTTCAGTCAAAGTTCTACTGAATTGCGTAGATATTACCTAAAGTTGGTAAGTGCAAGTCGCAAAATGTGCAGTTCGCAAAATGTACAGGTCGCAAAATGTACAGGTCGCAAAATGTGCAGGTCACGGAATGTGCATATCGTAAAACGTGCAGGAGCCTATTTGCATTGCAAGAGTGTCTGATGTCGTATGTATTGTGAGTTTTGTGAGTTGTCACTGGCTTATCGGATAGAAAGGCAGATACAACAATAAATACGAAGTGACACTTTCACCAAAATGTGAACGAACTCCTTAAAAAATCCTTTCTTACTTCTGCACAAACTTTTTAGTTAGTTATAGGCAATGAAGTTTTAAGTAAAAAGGTGTAGATAGGTTAAGACCCTAAAATACAATACAATTGACTTGTTTTTATACGTCAGTGACGCATCGCCGGCGTCAACAGATGAAAGCATATATAGTCAATGCTTCTCCTTTTCGCTCGTGATAATTACATCATGCTTTTCTACTTTTACGACTTTTTTTTATTAGTGTGACATTGTAACATTTGAATTATCTACGTATGCATTAGCTTTCTGTTTTTAAAGATCGAATGTTGTTTATGTAACCTATCTACACCTTTTTACATAAAATATCATTGGTTATAGGTACTCTGTTATACTTACTCAGTACCGCTCGATTATTCAAACCTCATTATTACCCCCTTTTGCAGTAAAATTACTCTACATTTTGCATCCAATCGCTCGTTATTGTTATGATCCGATAAATAAGATGTCTACGAGTGTCTACATCGGTAACTGCTGAAAAAACATTCTATATTTTTCGTCTCATGCTACGTTCTGCGACTAGCAAACTACTTTACACTACGTCAAAAGAATAATAAAATAAAACATACATATAATATTTCACAGTCTTTATTGTTATTTTATTTCATAGCATAATAACAATGTACAGCGTCTTATATAAACATCTCATAAACACATTTAGGAATAGAAATAACTAAGGCAACGCGTCAGGAATATAATAATCTCTTACTTTTGTATCGGTGAGTTGCTGAGATAAAAGCCTCTAAAAATAATAATAATAATAAAGCCTATTTCACATGAGACAACTGCAACAGTACTCGATTTTAACTACGATGCAACTCGTTTTTAACCGCGACGCAACGAGTTTCCAACTTGTTTCATGCACGGTAGTGACATAGTACAAATTAAACTATCAAGTCTAACTATCAGTTGTCTCATCTGAAGAACTTTAGGCAAAAAAAATATAGAAAAACCTAATATAACACTTTAATTTTTTGCTCTGTGCAAGGGAGACAGATATCCGAGTAAAACAAGTTAATAGAAAGAGATGGATGCTTGTTTTTGAAGTAGTACGAAAAGAAATAAGGGATTACAATGATTTCCACTTATAACGGACGAAAAGGTCCAAATAATGTCCGATTTGGCGACTTGAATCCAGCTTAGAATACGCACGCAATGTGTTTTTATTGTCATTTTTTGTAAATTTCAGATGAAAGGTTTTATGAAGAAATCTTTACGATACAAAATAATACTGTATGAATTATGTTACGAGCTTTTTATTTATTAAACTGCGGCGTGTTTTTACATGGGTATGTTAATTTTGAAAGATTTGTAATAGATCAAGATTTAAAAATTGTATATGGTTAATAGTAGTAGCTAGTCTCGATTTATAGTAAGAAATGTCTTAAATTATGTTTTAATGGTGGCAATTTTTAGAAACTAATAATATTAATTACTGTATAATCAAAACCAATATTTACAGATCCAATATTTGAGCTAAATTAATTATTAGTCGCAGTACTAAGTTCTGAAATTACTAATGAAGTTCTCAAAGATTAAGTCAATCAAAGGATTGTTTGATAAAATCTCTGAATTTCAATGCACAGAATTAGAAATGTCAACTTAGTAATAGCAAAGATAATGAAATACAATGTTTAAACAATCTTACTTGAAACTGAAATATTTGAAACAAACGTGCCTGTGCTTGTTATTAGAACTATCAGATTAGATTTTTTGTTACATTATTTAATTTTTGACGTCAGGAATACTGAAGCATTGTTAGAGCAATCAATGTTTTATGTAAAACTAGCTGTGCCTCGCGGTGCTACCCGCGGTTTATTAGCCTATGTGTTAATTCAGGGTGTCAGCTAACTCCATACCAAATTTTATTAAAATCGCTCAAGCCGTTTAGACGTGAAGAAGTAACAAACATACACACTCACATACTCACAAACTTTCGCCTTTATAATATTAGTGTGATAGCTTTCGAGCCGTGAGAATAATTAAAAACAAATTACGCGCACAACAAATTACGGTGTCAATTTAAACTAGGCAGAGAACAGGGAACATTTATCCGATGATAATAAATTAATAGTCGTTTTATTCAGTAGTTGAACCAAAACTTTGTTTTAGTGGCGGGCATTTACAAAGCCCGTTTAAACGGTTTTATTTTATGCTTTGTTTGATTATTTACACTCTATAATATTATGTACGTTATGAATTTAAGTATATGTTTATTTGAATGTATGGTATGTATTTAAGTATACGTATGTGTATATATATTTTATGATCGAGTGTATTTCTATACTAATATAATATTATAAAGAGGAAAGATTTGATTGTTTGTTTGTATTGAATAGGCTCCGAAACTACTAGACGGATTTGAAAAATTCTTTCATCGTTGTGAAGCTACACTAACCCCGGGTGACATAGGCTATTTTTTATCCCTGTTTTCCCACGGGAACGGGAACTACGCGGGTGAAACCGCGAGGCGTCCGCTAGTATCATATATAACTAAATAAATTTTATGTTACATCACCAAAAGGTTGGCTGGTAGCTAATGCTTTAATATTAAGTCCGACTTAGTACATTATTGTTGTGCGTAAAGTCATTAAATAAATAAATAATAAATGAAAATCCATACGTAGGTTTTTTAATATTGAGTGTCATGAATTTGAAAAAAGCGAAATTCAACAAAAAATTCAAAACCTAACCATGACAATGTGCGCTCACCTTTTCAAAGAAATCTTTTAGGCAATTCATGTAAGCGTTTATCGTTTACGTGGGCCGGTCGCCTCAATAACGGCCGGTCTAAGTGAAACTCATTGTATCCACATCAACCTACTTCGTTCTAATAAAGGGACCGATCTCAATCGTCATTTCTAGGGGACGGTTAGGTGTTACTGAATTGAAGACTGTTGGAAGTAATTTGATTTTGTAACATTTTTTTATACCTATTGCTTTACTGAGTTTATGTGATGAAGATCATTTTAAAGTAAATTTAAGATACCTAAATTTAAATCTACTTTATTAAAATTATTTCAATCGTAAAATTCGCCGAATGAAAATAATATTTTATATCATTTACTGTCTTACGAATATATGAGTCCAAAAATCATATCAAAATATACCAATGATTGCCTACTCTCATATTACTTAACAATCCCAAAAATAAGCTACAAATCACATTAAAATCTTTATCGGAACATATCACACATTTCGTAGGTACGTGTAAATACCTATTTCACACAAAAACTTGAAAAAATTGCCAGTTAAAAAAACACAATTGTCATTTCCCAACAGCTACATATCAAATCAATACAAAAACAATACACAAGGTCGTATACAGAATAAAATATTATAAAATATTACCGTCCCATCAGTCTTGCCCCTTGATATACCATCAATCATATTCACACATATGTGAATGTTGCCCACATGGCCTATGACGTCATAAGACAAAATTTATTTGTTCTCAAATAAGTTTGAGATATGGTGAATTGAAATTTTGGAGTAATTTGATGACATTGATTCGGTTTAGCTACACATAAGGCCAAGCGCGGAAGACTGCCCGTGGCAAATGTCTTACCGCGCTTTTGTAATAGACTTTAATTGCCAGTATAAAAAAAAATTGGAAACGGATCTCCTTGCACGGTACGAAGATATGTTATACCGAAAGGAAATTTATAGTCAGTAGATATGTCAGGCCAGAATAATAATTGACAATACATTTTCCTGCTTAGCTCAAAACATATAACTCTTATATCACACAAATTCAAAATACCCAACGAATCACTTAAAATGATACAACTTCCAATCAATTTAAACTTAATTATAAAATACAAAAATATAAAAGTCTCGTACAAAATAACCCACGCAATTGACTCAACATGAGTCGCTTGATATGTCGAATGTTATTCAACAAAAACGTGTCGTGAAACTATCAACAGTTTGTAATCGATTAACGCGTTATCTTCATACTGAATATCGATATTATAATCGAAAACTCGGTGATATCGATCTTTGTGTATAATTTGATTCTGAATGACACAACGTTGAATATAATAAACTCGACAAATTAATAGTTTCATGACACTAATATTTACGTACATTTCTATACATAAAATATATAATATTGTATTGTAAATAAGCATCTATTTCAAATAAACTATATAGGTAAATATTTATGTCTGTAATATTTCATTTAAAATATGAATATAATATTTATTGTATGTGAAGGCACCACTATTTGTACTGCTTAATACGAAATACATTTTATTTAAAATTACATTATGTTTATTAAAAATAATATTTACATTAGAATTTAAAAACCTACTTATATACATGGCACATAATTGGCTTTGTCGTATTCTCCTTTATACTCAATTTATATTAACGAAGATTTTCATAGCAAATTGACCAATATTTTCTAGGATGCAGTGAACATATTCGAATGATACTGAAACATTCTAACGTTGAAGAACGAATACTCACGAATTACAAAACCACGCCAATTCGTACACTATGCCATAATGAATAAAAGTCAATATGGCATGTAACATTTGGGGAATTCTCTTAGACTTTTCGTCAATATAGATTGAGCATTAAAATATAAAACTAAAATACACTGGGCTACATTTTTACAAATTTTAGAAACAATGGCACTGGATTCGTTACCTACTGTCTAATTTAATCACCATATTTAAATAACTAAAGTAAAAATCTATATAAATTTCTACTGGCATCTCGTAATATTTTTCATAAATACATTATTTATATTATGACATGTTTGCAGGGAAACAATGTCAAAATTGCAAAGGTCAACATTGCAACTGTCAAAAATAGGACTGTCAATAATTGATATGTCAAAATTGCACCTGTCAACTTTGAACTGTCATAATCACAGTGAATGCAGTTTAGTGCACTCTGTCTTAAAATATACGATTCTGACCGTTTCGCATAAAAAAAGGACTTTACTAGGCAAGCCTAATTTCCAGCTGCTGTAGTGTAAGCTGTAGCTGGTACACATTCATAGCAGTTCCTTACATGTATGCTGTGTGCTACATAATTGTGATATGTATACACTGTGTATATTCGCGTTTATGACATTGCTGAATTCGGATTCAACAGGCAGTGTCAGATTCGGTTTTTTTATTTTACTTCGAGGCGTGGCAAAAACTTAATGATAGCGCCCTCACCTCGAAGAACGTGCTTACGATGGAGGGGGGGTGCATTTCGTTTCAACCAATACAGCCCTTGTGAGTACTTCGCGTGACCTGGAGTGGGTGTGCAAATCATTTCACCCGTTTGAGCCTCCCTTGGTAGCGTTTGCGCAGGCGCAGATAAAGAGGCAATTACCATTGTAACACCCCCCCCCCCCAAAACTCGACTAAATTAACTTTTTTGGCGAATTTCTCCCCTCGGTGGTGCTGGATGGTATACCGGTGTTGGATCGAATGCAACACCGCCCCGTGCCGAGTGACTCACACTTGACCGGTTGAGTCAAATGTTGCCCCCCCCCCCCTCCCCAGAACTAAGTTCTGGGTCCGCGCTTGGTTTGGCGACCCCTTCAACATAACAGTGTGTACCATTTTAACATGGCGGGCCCTGGCTAGGAGACGCTTTGATATTAAATGCCGATATGTCTTTTCGTAATTTTCATGTAGAATGTTCCCTCACTGGGACAAGACTCTAAATTGTAAACGGAACAGATTCAATAAAATTCTTATTGCCTGTTTAGTGACATATACGCTATAAAATTTAACTTCGTCACTTTTATAACTCACATCGGATATATCGACATTGTCATGTGAAATCATGGTTGTAGATACTCTTAAACATAATTTTATAAAACTTTTATAATAATAATTAAATGATATGTTCATAATATAAATTCATTAATATTTAAAACATTTTCATAACATCACTTGGTTGAAATAGATACATTGTACGTCAATAACATATTTGTAGAAATATTTTTGTAATAATTACATACATTATATTTCAAAACTCTTAGCGTCCATATAGATATATTTATTGTGGCATCGGTCCCACTAACGGCGAGAAAGCGAGTAGCGATTTTATCGCTTAAGAAACTTACATACCTAGATCCCGTGTATAAATATATCGCTGACCGTTCACACTCGCTCTACAATGCATCTCTTTTGTTTACATAGACCCGTCCACGTAAACAAAGGAGATGCATTATAGAGCAATCTAAGAAGAAATAAATCTACAATATACGTATGTCTATTGTACGTTTCTTAAGCAATAAAATCGCTAATCGCCGGCGGTGGGACAGGTGCCTATAGATCCCTTCTACATAGGTATACCTATAGAGGTCATATTTCATATATCTTGTCGAATTTCCAAAAAAGTTAAACCTTGAGTAACCTTTTTGTAAAAACAATAACTTCTTACATCATACCTACTGTGACATCAGTCCAATTAATCAAAAGTCGATTCAAACTTCACATTTATTTACAATAAGGCTATCACAGAATCACATACCTCCAATCTTCAGTAGAACTTATCCTCTTCCAAGTCCAAATTGTTCTTATTATTTGGTTGATTCGAATGTCTTCTTAATGTGCCTAATGAGTCGTATTCATTGGCAATAGCTTTAGGATAGAGTTTCGGTGTTGCCATAGTATTATTGTGGTTGTTAGCGTTTGATATGTTGTTCGCTTTTGATAGTAGAATACCGCTTGAGTTGCCGATGCCTGAGAATGATGGCTGACGTTTCGCTTTGCGGGGCTGTTGAGAAAGGTTTGATGTTAGTACTACTACTACTACTACATACGACAAACATACAACGAAAATATATATTTGTGTGTATGTTAATAAGTTCGTCTAATTTCCTGAAACACAAGCCTTGAGCTTAGCTTAGGCACTAGTCTCCCACAATAAATTATTGAAATGTACAAAACCTATTATAAGATTAATTGTTGTGGTAAGGAAAAAAAAAAAGAATCAGTTGCGGCTACCAATCTTATCTACGAAATATATCTTATGTTGCGAAAAACGAGAATTCATATTGTTATTGATTGTACAAAAACGTCAATCAAAATCATTATTTAATTACATTAATATAATAATATATTAGCAATAATAAATCAGATATTAGCCGTCTACAAACTGCACTCCAGCCAGATGGTTTAATCTAATCTGAAGTCAGTTAAATCTATCACGGTCTTAAAGATCAGGAGCAATGGATGGTGCTTCGGAGATCAGAATATGTTTACCGAAGCACGGAGTGGTGTGATATTTTTTTAGAAATAGAACTCTACATGGGCTTGAAGTGGCGGTAGTCTAATGGCTAAGAAATCGGTCTCGCAATCGTGAGGTCGCGGGTTTGAATCCTACCAATTATACTACCGACGTGACCGCACTCCTTACACAGACCATTGAGCTTAGATGGAGGTGTTAGCAGGGCACAATCCCACATTGCTAGGAGTTCTATTTTCAAAAAAACTTTGGATCACTTTCTTGTGGTATATTCCATCAAAACCGAATATTTGACTAATATTTAGCGACGAAAAACATTATTTAAATATTGAGATCTAATCTTTAAAGAATGTTTTTGAAGCTTTAGCTTGTGTGAACAATCTTTACTAATATTATAAAGCTGAGAGTTTGTTTGTTTCATTGAATACAGTAATCTCAGGAACTACTGATCTGAATTGAAAAATTGTTTCACTGTTGGATGGCCCATTTATCGAGGAAGGCTATAGGTTATATAACATCACGCTACGACAAAGCAATGAGAAATGTTGCAAAAACCGGGAAAATTTACGCAGACGAAGTTGCACGGGACAGCTAGTAAGTTATAAATTTCGTATATCTAATATAAAACAAAAACACTGTTTTCAATTGTTCCCCACAACAAATAATTCAACAGACGCACATAAAACATACAAAACACAGATATAATAACCACCATATCGAGTACGACCATGGAAGGGCTAGTTATTCATATTTACATAATGAAATCGTGTTATGGTAATAGGCATATCGGCGGCCAAGGCCTCGCTACAATACAGGCTTGTTTTGTAAATAGTTAGAGAGAAATGTGGGGCACTTGTCTGATATGAATATTTTATATAGTTGGCTATTATAATAGGCGAATATGGCTGAGAGCTATAGAGCGTCCTAAGGTTTAGCACCTCAAGTTTAGCTTAAGTAAAACTACACTATGTTTTTTTTTAAAGACGACTTCCGCAGTTAGGCACTAGCCCTGTGTCGCGGGGGACTTTACAAACAAACAAGTCACGAACAAAAGTACACCCAGACTCGGAACAACAATTTGTGGATCACACAAAGTGGTGTCCCGTGTGGGAATCGAAACCACGACCTCTTGCGTAGCAGTCGGACACACTCCTACCGCGCCACAGAGGCAGTCAAAAGTATGTGTAAAGGCTAGGGAAGTCAAAAAGTCATTTTTTTTTTAATGACCTGCATAATTATAACAAAGATAGAGATCGTGAATTAGATTTCTAACCAGGATAATTCTATGTATCTGGGCCCGGACAAAATAATCACATACCAAAATCGTCCAAGTGCGAGTGGTACTTACTTAACGAGCGTTCCGTACATGTGCAAATATACAGAACCCTCAGTGCGCTAGTACCACTCGCACTAGGCCGATTTTTGTTATAATCTGTTAATTTTTTGCCCGGGCCTACATGCCAAATGTAGCAGATTTGGCATGTAGGCCCGGGCAAAAATTAATTATATATTTCTAAATACATACGAATCTATATAAATCAATGTTTGTCTGTATGTCCTCTATGCATTCCGAAACCATTGATCAGATTGTGATGAAACTTTAGCAGAATGTTCTGACAAGGCCGGTGAGTGTCTGACTCGGCCACGCTTTGCTGTGGCTTTTAAAGCCAGGAGCTTTAAAAGCCACAGCAAAGCGTGGCCGAGTTCAGCTAGTTATAGATAAACAACACCCAGACACAGAATAAACTCATCACACATAGTTTTATCCTGGTTATCGAACCCACGACCCTCCGGCTTTGCAGTCAGGTCCACTAACCACTAGACCAACAGGCCACTCAAAAATAACAAGTCAATTGAATTTCAGTCAATTTCGAAGTACATAATTATTATCGTACGTATACTTACAACTTCCTTCAGAGGCACAGTGACGTAGCTGTTCTGTTTAGCGGTGATGTAATGAGGACTGGAAGGTACTCGATGTTGCCGGTTCCAAGGTAGTCTGGTGCCGCGCCGTTGGCAGAATATTACTGCCGCCAGGCAAACGAGGCAACCTGGTGAAATATATTAGCATATAAATACTGCTATTATACTCAAGCGATTTATATTAATAACTAGCTGTCTCGGTGAACTTCGTACTGCCTCTTTTTTAGGGTTCCGTAGCCAAATTGGTGAAAACGGAACCCTTATAGTTTCGTCATGTCCTCTGTCTGTTTGTCCGTCCGTATGTCACAGGCATTTTACTCAGAGACTTCTCAATGAATATTGATGAAATTTGGTGAAAAGGTGTCTTTTCGTGGCCGCTACTTAGTTTGATAGCTAAAAAATAAGAATAAATATTTTTAGGGCGGCCACTCTTTCGGCTAACATCAACGTTTGGCACATCATTCGACAGGTCTTTTAAAAACATTTTAAGGTTTGTAATAAACTTTTTTGATTGAGTAATTTTTTATTGGCCTGTATTATCTTTACTGCAAAGTATTTTTTTATGAAATCTGTAAATGATCTCTAAAACAAATTACGAAAAACGAGTATTCATATTGTTATTGATTGTACAAAAAACGTCAATCAAAATCATTATTTAATTACATTAATATAATAATTTATGAACGTGCTTTATAAAAAGTTTTGCCAATGATAATGAAATAATATGCAATTAAATTATATGACCAAATTATTATAAAAAGGGGATAAAAAATGTGGTCAAGTGTGCCTTAACCATTTTAATGTGTTCCATCCTTGTCAAGGGGAGTGCTAACCGTCTCTCCTTTCAATAGACACGATTAACTGACATAAAATTTTGCTTATATACTAAGTCTGATTAAAATATCACTTGCGCGATTCAGAATTATTTAAAATAAAATTCTTAAAAATGTTAACATGCACATAAAATAACACTATACATTCAGATTTTCATACTATACATTTATTTTAAAAATAATTTTATTAAAAAGATTAATTCAAAAAGATAAAACGCTGAAAAACGATGTTAATACATAAACACGCTACCACTAGCGCCATCTATCGCAACTGTCATGCACTATCTAGCAAAATTAAGAAACTTACCCATGACGAAGGCAGCAACCACACAGCCTATGATGGTGCCTAAGCTCAAGGACTCGTTGTTAGACATCGTAACGAAGGACGCCATCTCTACATTTTGGCTGTAAGCTGGCATCGCGTATAGTTCTGTTGAATAAAAATGTTTTTACAATTTTGATAACTAGAAAATATCATAATTTATAGGTTTTTAATGCTTGAATGCTCTCCCAAGCCGCAAACTACATTTTTATACATTAAGATGTAAAAATAACGTATGGCGATCTAATGAAGAGTTGTCGTAGCCTAAACGGGCGACACTAGCGACACCAGGAGTGTTACGCGAGCGGAGCTGCAGGCGAAAACTATTTTTTTATAAAAATAATTAAATTACAATATTATATTAATCATAAACTCTCGCCATAAGCTTTACACATCTTCGTTGGACATAAAAAGAGAGAGTCTTATGGACACCCGGTTGTAACCTAGTTCATATTGCTATATATTGTTTGTGTCTGTAATAATAATGATTGAAAAAAATCGTGAAGAAAATAAACATTTTAAAAATTGTCTTATATCAAATTAAGATTTTTCACACATATATTACACAAAGCCAATTTGACATAAGTGAAATAAACATTACACCCTTTTAACACAACCTCCTTAATCTAGCTTCACATAATCATAAATTATAGATTTCGATCGATGTCAAAATGTTATGCTTTTTTTCATCTAGCCTATCAGCCCGGAAATAAAAAACGTGTGATAAGGAACTATGTACGTTCTAACTAATAACATATACAAACCATTATCAAGCTCATCCCCGTTTTCCCCACACCTAGTAACTTGCAGTTGAGGCCCAAGACAGGCGCCAGCTTCACAGGATCGACGACGAACTCTTTCCCCCGCTGTGCAAGCGTCCCATGCACCCCATTCACCCCAACCGGCTTCTGGGTCTGAAATATATTGAAGGTTGTAATTTTGTTGTTTCTTTCGTAATTTGGCGAGAATCTATACTTTTATTATAAAGCTGAAGAGTTTGTTTATTTCAACGCGATAATCTCAGGACCTACTGGTCCGAATTGAAAAATTGTTTTAATGTTGGGTAGCCCATTTATCGAGGAAGACTATTTAACCTAACGCTACGACCAATAGGAGCGGATCAGCAATGAAAAATGTTGCAAAAACGGGGTTAGTTAGTGCTATAATATTTTTCAATTCAATCTCAACCTAAAATAAGACTACAAAGATACTTGAACAAAAGGATGCCGTTGAAGTTTTAACTTATTACTTATGACGCATGCTTTCAGCTACCGACATAACCTCACTTCTAAGTCAAAGCTGTTATTAACATATTACAAATTAGTTTTGGGATATTAATATGGAACCCAAAATATATTTAGGTACTTCAGCTAGTTGACAGACGCGTAGACGTTGTCTTGGTTGTAAAATGTATTCATTTTTTCTATTCAATTTTCATTTTTTTTTCTTTTCGTAAGAACCCTCTACAAAGTAATAGAAAACTGAAAAAAAGAATACATGAAATGGGTGAAGTCTTGTTATGGCATGACCATAGACTAGCAAGAAAAATAGGGATTCATTTTAACACGCTTTTATTAGCTTCACTTGTAATTAACTATGTATGTAAGAAAATCTTCGAATCTTAATTTGACCCACAGTTTTCGATTACTTACGACAATACTTGATTAACTAAGAAACGTCATTACAAATCCAATATGGCGGCCTCCCCAAGATGGCGGACTGGCTGTTTGAAATCCACCCCCATGATATGGGTATCAAATGAAAGGGTTTGCTGTCAGGAATACGAAAAAAAAATTGTCATTTTTAGTGCGTGCTAAAAGCGTGTTTTTTAGTTTTTTAAACTATTTTATTTGACATATAGAAGAAGATGTAGTAAGAATAACGTACCAGCACAGTTGTTAACACAGACACGTCGTTCAAGCGCAGCGCCTGCGTCTGCGCATCCGTCCGGCGACAAACACATACGGGTCCGAGTTCGATGCCCGGCCACGCTCGTGATGCCTTCGTTACATTCGCCGCTGCATTCACTCCATTCGCTCCAACATGACCATTCGCCTATAAAAATAAGTACAAATTAAATAATTGGTGTTGGTAATATCGCTCACTTATTGCAAGAACGTCATAACTAAAAAATAAGGCTAATTTAAACTTTCAATTCCATATATTCACAAAAAAATATCACAGAGGTTAAACCTTTTTGGAATGTTTGTGTTGGTTATTAGTGCTTAAAACTAATAGCATCAAATTTGCGAATTTGAGTTGTAAAAAAAATCCGGATCGGAGTTCGGTCACCCAGGTACAGTACGATCAACGTAACTTGACCGGATTAAAGTTAGGTTTTTGTCACTTTCGCGCATGTCAACGAAAACGATTAATTATGTTTAATCGATTAAAAATACTAACAACATTTTAATTCAACAATATAAAACCACTATTTATATGAGTTCATAAAAGTTTAAAATTAGAACAGTTACAGTAAATACTAAAGAAACTTTGAAAAACGATTTCTTTACAAAAATAATCACAAAAAAACATGAGTTATTAATACTAATAACGACAGTGTAATGCGTAATCGCATCTCTAATTCTCCCGGTTTAGCTACCGCCCCCGCCCCCCGCTTCCTGTCACCATTTACTTCCAAAAAATGCATCTGCGCAACCTCAGTCCAGTCGCCTACTTCAATCCGGCCTAGTTACGTTGATCCAACTGTACAAGGTGGTACAATTGGGTAGATGACTACAATACCTAACTATAAATTATTTTACTCTATATAGGAAAAAGCATTTGCAAAAATATTCTGAAAAACAATGTTCCTGTACAATTTTACGTTGTCATAAATTTAAAAACATCAAAACAAACATTGAAACTACATGATTTGACCATACGAAAGAATGACGTCATTGTTTTGTATTTTATATAAATTAGTACCAGGCGCATCGTTTTGACGTTTCTTAAAAAGATACTGATTTGACTTGACAGTCATCTACCCTATTGACTAAACGCCAACCAAATACATTAAATATTCTGTACTCTTACTGGGTTTAGGCAAAAATTAAAATCTTTATTTCTAAATATGCAATAGCACTATTATGTTTGTTTTTTCTTTTTTATATATTGTGTTTTTGTTTTTTTAAATATATATATTTATATATATTATTTTATTCTGTATTTATTTTAAGTACTTTTTTATGTTATGTATATTGTGGTCTTTGCATGTAGGTATGGAATGTTGAAAGTATTGTGTAATGTTTCCGAAAAAACTGTACAGACGCCCGTGAAATCACCGATGGCTTTAGCTGAAAAGCAGCGCTGCAGTCCGCTGTAGCATAAGCTGAGCTGCGGTCCTTTAAATTCACTTATTGAAAACTTTTGTTTACACAGATTGTTAAAAATGTGAATTTAATAAATATTTTTTTCTTTCTTTTATTTCTTACTCTGTACCAAGCTTTTTTTGGGAGGGGGGGGGGCGGTAAATATATGAATTGAGAGTGAACTCATGACCGCACTCACCGGTGCACGCATGCGTGTTGCAGGCCCGCAGCAT
The DNA here is from genome assembly GCA_945859575.2 of Herminia tarsipennalis. Classification (NCBI taxonomy): domain Eukaryota; kingdom Metazoa; phylum Arthropoda; class Insecta; order Lepidoptera; family Erebidae; genus Herminia; species Herminia tarsipennalis. The sequence goes on from OX243852.2 coordinate 12,465,979, forward strand.
GTCGGCGGGCCCGCGGCACGGCGCGCGCGCGCAGCCCCGTCTCCGGCGCTGGTGGCCGCCGCCGCACGCCGCCGAGCACGCCTGCCACGCGCCCCACGCCTCGTACCCTGACGAGTCTTCTTCGCGCTCCGAGCTACAGCGACCTCGGGACGTGCAGTATCGAGAGTCTTCGCGTACTAGGGATAGCTGGGTAGCACACAAAATGGACTTTGTTGGCTCATTGATGATATAAAACAAGCTATATTGGTTACAAACAAAACAAAAAAGCTATCTGTTTAAAATTAATAAGTGAAATATTTTGGTGACAAAAATCTCCGTTTTTCTAAGTCTGTTAGTGTCACTCTTACAACTGAGACGAGTGTATGTATTACATACAAAAAAAAATAACCTTACTTCTTGCGCAGTCGGGTAAAAACTATTACGCCCTCAAGCTATTATAGCCATCTACAAACATAGATTAATTTATTACAACAACAGCCTCACATTCACATATCTTGTCACAAGAACTGTACAAATTAACAAACAGACTACTATTAAACTAGGAACCAAAGTTTATGGATCTTAAAAGGTTCTGATATCAATTTTCTTATTTCAATTTAAAAGAATAATTGATCCGGTCAAATGCCTCACCTAGTGACACGTGGGGTGCAAATTGATTCTTGATCCCAAAACCCTAAAATAAATATTATTAAACCCCATTCTACTAATTAACCCCCTACTAGGGATGAGACGTATTTAAAATATGAAGTTTTTAAACCATTGCTTTGCTTCGAAGTACGGCGCCCTGAAACGGGCAGGAAAAACTTGCAAGTATAAAGGATTTGAGTTAACACATGCATAGGAAATCTATCTATATCTTTATATTTTTAAGCACAATCGTATTTGCAAATAAAAAAGCTTGAACTTCTTAGTATTTTTTCGCTGATACGATTTTGCTCCTTATTTTGGCAATGCGCCGACAAGCTCTCGCTGCCCGCGGCCGCGCCTTAGAGTCCGTGTTGAAAATACTCGCTTAATCTTTAGATAGCATAGGACAATGATTCGTTCCACCTCATAAATAAAGAACATGAATCACACACATAAATCTTTTAACTACGCCTGCTAATACTGTTTCTAAAACTAGCTCATGAATGACAAAATACCGTAAAAATATATAATTCATAAAGCAGACAGTCCTAAGCCTGTGATTAGGGAACTAGGAAAGAAAGGTTTTATTAAATCTACAAAGCCGTATTCTTGAAATTTAATCGAACAAGATTGAATTACAAATACTTTCATTATGTATTTTGTACCCGGTTATTATTACATATCTCGTACTGTCGTGCCAAAATTTTGCAAGTATATCTCATCCCTGCCAACCCTATCCTATACCCTGGGGTTACCCACGATCTTGTCACATGATTATCAGGGGGACAGCGCGTACGCAGTCCCCACTACCAAAAATAACGCATCCGAGTTATCCACATTAGGGATAATCGCAGGGGTCAACCCAACCGCAGTGCAATGGGAGAGCCTCGCCCTGGGGGAACCGCCTTCATGATCACGGTATCCCCTATGCCAGGTAAGTATGATTTCACAAACTAACAGTAGGGTAGTCATTCAGCGGCGGAGAATCTTAACACCGACTTTTAATTTTTCTAGTAACGCCATCTATGAGAGTAAGCAGTAAACATAAAGTTTGACGTCATCATACCGCTTACTAAATATGGGGTCAGTTCACCAGAAATATCTATGATTTGTGTGTAGGAAATGTTTTATTTTCCTATTTTATACACACTATTGTATTGTGTTTTAAGGATTGAACTACTTTGAATCCCCAATCTTCCCCTAGTTATGCCTATTATACAATGCCATCTAAAAGGAAGAAATTTGTTCGCGAGACTGCAGTTTCATTGACTATAACAAAGTACAAGTACAAAATAAGTACAAAAAAACAAGAAAAAAAAGACCTTCCATTTATTTTGTAAAAAATAAAATCATATTTAGAAGGAAAAATATTTTACTCGCTGTATGATCTGGATAAATTAGTAATGTCTATATTTTTTTTTAACCATCGGAATTTGCTCAACTTGTAATATTCTACATTTAAAGCAAATGAAAATTTTATTTAATTTTAAAATAACAAAGACGCTGATTCAAATGCACCTCAATTAGAATTTATTTTGTATTCAAAAGAAATTCTAATTGGAGTGGACCAGCGTCTTCATTGCCAACGTCCTTCATTAATTAATTATGAAATAACATAAAAAGTCGAATGAGTCCTAGAGTGGAGACCGCGACTCGGTAAATGAAAAGCAGGACAGTCCTCAGCCAGATGGACCGACGACCTTATGAAGATCGCTGGGATGGACTGCACGCGGAAGGAAGAAGACCGGAAGTTGTAGCGGAAATTGGGAGAGGACTTTGTATCGGTCCACTGCTGGGACCGATACAGGCTGATAATGATAAAAAAAATAGCTAAAAATTGAGCACTAAAAAACGCTTACTATACCTTTAATTGTTCAGGCGATGGAGCTCTGCATTGGAATTTAAATCTCTTTTCTGTGTAGCTGCCATCAGAATCATTACCTATGAAGCAAAATTTTAGAATTAAAAGGATATCTACTAGCTATAGGTCGTCTTGGTGGGTACCACAATAGTGACAGTTATTCTTCCTTGAAATAGTAATCCAACCAAAAACATTTTCATGTAAATTGACGCCAAGACGATTAGGTACATATTACTACCACTCTAAAAAAAATTATCAGATCTTATGGAAAGCCAAGCTCCTAACTCTACATGCCCTAACCTAATACTCTATTATTCTCATCATAACGTAAAGCGTTCTGCGTGAACTAGTCTTAAGTTCGCTAAACCCTACACCGTAGTCAAAATGCGTGGCTTAGCCGTTTCGTAAGAATGACATAGACACTCCAATGGGCTTATTAACAGAAAGTATTGACTAAATAGACGTTAATATTGTGCCTATAGGTCCTTGAGTAAACGGAACAGCTGGTGAGATATCATTTTATATAACAACATTACATACACCATTTTCATAGACTAAATAGATACTAACTAAGATGTAAAAATCACTTTTCATTGCGTTTGTCGAAATAAAGACTTGTCTTATGTTAAATCAAGAAATGCGTTTCGTTACTGATAGATTTTTTTAATTTAAATATTCTGACAAAATAATAAACTATGATGAAAATATAAAACCTAACCTAACCTAACCTAGCTAGGAATACAGTACCTCACCCAACATGTTAATGTAGTCTTTGTACACCCTAATACTGTAATGTTATGATTGTAATTAAATTGTACTACAATGTTTATTATGATAAATAAAAAAATATTATTATTATTAGTGATTTATAAATAGATATCACTTGTAAATAGATTTAAGAATATTTATTCAATAAAAATAAATCCTAAATTGTTCAAAAGTTTGAGAGCTGCTGATACAGATCTGAAAGAACCTTAAATTTGCAAGTAAGCAAGTACGCACTAAATTGTAGTAGTGGGTATTTGACTGCTATCAAAATAAAATATTTTATACTAACCATGTAAAAATATGTTCATCTATAATTTAACGTGTTTATTAATTTTTGATCATAAAAAGAAGCACTAAAAGTAAATTATTTGACCCTAAAAAACGTGACGTCATATGCTAGCATTTCATTCAAATTTGTACGGAGTGAATCGTTTTTGACGTTTCTTAAAAAGAAGCTGATTTGACTTTAGTCAAACACCCTATTACAACTACAAAAAACAAAGGGTACTAACCAGGTATTTGCACCCAAGGCGTCCAAGCAGTAGCCTTCCTAAGCTCACAGGGTTGTAAATCACAAGGCACTCGGTCCACATTAGACCCTTCACAGTCAGCTCCTCCGTTCTTAGGACTAGGATTGTTGCACTCCCGTTTCCTTTCTTTTAATCCCCCTGAAGGTCCGCAGCCAGATCCGCCGGGAATGCTAACACAAGATGACCATTGGCCCCATTCGGACCAAACACCGTCTATTGCGGCTAAAGTCGGATCTGTAGGAAAAATTAAAAAAAAATTAACAACTAGCTGCCTGTCCCGGCTTCGCACGGGTGTCATATCGTAGTTTTTTATAGCTTGAGCAATTTTCTTAGGGAGCTTTAATTTTTTGATAATATAATATAGACTATGTTACTCCCCGTTGTTAAGTTTTCTAATGGTGAAAGAATTTTGTTAGGGTAAAGCCTCTTTCGCTCGCTTTAGGTATATATATATATATATATACTAATAAACCAAGCTGAAGAGTTTGTTTGAACGCGATAATCTCAGGAACTACTGGTCCGAATTGAAAAATTATTTTACTGTTGGATAGCCCATTTATCGAGGAAGGCTATAGGCTATATAACAACACGCTACGACCAATAGGAGCGGAGCAGCAATGTATTTTTTTTTTAAACGTGGAAAATACACTCAGACAAAGTTGATCGGCTCAATTAGTTTCACAATAATACTATGAAAACTGATGTTCTACTTACCAGGACAAGGCGGTAAGTTGCAATAAACGTCATCAATATCAAGTCCCACACAGACTCGACCGCCGAACTTGGGCTCCGGAGCGGTGCAGGTTCGACGCCGGGATTTGATCGCGATGCCGCACGATGCCGAACATTTAGACCAGCCGGACCAAGAGGACCAGCCGCCGTGAACTGTGCAGTTTGTTACTGATATGCTGGCGCCTGGAGAATATAAAATATATTAGATACCTTATATGCAAATCTATACTAATATTATGAAGCTGAAGAGTTTGTTTGTTTGAACGCAATAATCTCAGGAAGTACGGGTCCGAATTGAAAAATTATTTTACTGTTGGATAGCTAATTTACGAGGAAGGCTATACGCTATAAAATATCACGCTACGACCAATAGGAGCGAAGCAGCAATGAAAAATGTTGCAGAAACGGGAAAAATTTACGCATACGAAGTTGCGCGGGTCAGCTAGTACATATATATACAGAAAACAGGATATAGGTACAGGGCACTTATATTTAAATTCAATTTAAATATAAAAAAGCCCGCCTTAAAAAAGACGGAAATAAGACACCCTTCGCATTTAATTTCATGCAGTCGAAGGCATTCATAAATCCTGTTAAACTTAAAAGTCTTAGAGGTATCTTGTTTCCGTCTTTTTACAGGCATTTTATTTTATTTTAATTTAATTTAAATATTACCTTCACAAGTTTGTCCGCCAAAAGCTGGTCTAGGGTTGTCACAGCGACGTGTTCGACACATGCACATGTCTGGCTTGTTGTCTTCATACAAAGACACTGTAGTACCATCCTGCATGCATGGCTCCCAGGTCGACCAACTTGACCAACCACCGTCCACTGCAACAAAATATAAGCCATTTCATTTTTGAAAAGTATTTTAATGTTGAGGTGGAGTAAAATAAATAATAATAAGTAGTCCTCTAATTATAAAAAATAATTAGTTTTTTTCGTACGATCAGTTAGACTTTGCAAAAGTTATCACTACATAGTATAAAACAAAGTCGCTTTCTCTGTCCCTATATCCCTATGTATGCTTAAATCTTTAAAACTACGCAACGGATTTTGATGCGGTTTTTTTTAATAGGTAGAGTGATTGAAGAGGAAGGTTTATATGTATAATAACATCCATATATTTTATACACGTGCGAAGCCAGAGCGGGCCGCTAGTAAATTATATGACAGACACTGTTGACTAATAAGGGCGCTGCCTGATTGAATCAGGCGTCACATGGCGGAATTCCATCATAAGTAGATTATAAAGGAGGGATCCTACTACCCACCATCGATCTGTGAATCACCACGATTAAAGTAGTAAGGAAATGTCCTTATGCAATAACCGAAATAGATTGACAGACCTAACTTAATAAGAGAGACCTGATCGGTGGGAGTGTATCCGACTGCTACGCAAAAGGTCGTGGCTTCAATTCCCACAAGGGACACCACTTTGCGTGATCCACAAATTGTTGTTCTGAGTCTGGGTGTACTTTGTGTCCGTGACTTGTACTCGTATATTTGTAAAGTCCCCCGCGACACGGGACTTGCAACCTACTGTCGTCTTTAAAAAAAAATCGACCGATTGTCATGAAATTTTGTGTGCATATTGGGTAGGTCTGAGAATCGGTCAACATCTATTTTTCATCCCCCTTAATGTTAAGGGTTAACCCCTAATTATTATTTTTTTAATTTTTAGGTAATTTTTTTTTTATGATACCGGATTCAAAAATACATACAACCCTGAATTTTCACCCTTCTACGATCAACCCCTATTTTTTTATTTACCCCTATTTTGTAAAACGGGTTAATTTGACGTAGACGAAGTTGCGAGGGTCGGCTAGTATATTGTATATATATATATATATATATATATATATATATATATATATCTTGTTTTAAGGGTGTATTTGTATGATATGGGCCTTAGTAGCCTGGAATAAATGGTTATTATTATTATTTGGGTTTTTATGTATACTCGACTTAAAGTCGGTAAATTAATGACGGCTACGGGTTATAACCAAGTAACACCATTTACGTAACTTGTTCGATAGAAAAAGAGATTCTTTGTTCTGTATTACTGGTGTCTAATCCTTATGAATCTTCGTTCTGCATAAATTTTCGCACTATTCTACAGGTGCAATATTAGGTGATAGTTCAAGTAGTTGTATACTATGGTGTTATGTTTATATATAGGTATATTTCTTGTGTGCGTGTGTATGTCACTGAACTCCTCCTAGACGGCTGGACCGATTTTGATGATTTTTTTTTTGTGTGTTCAAAGGGATTCGAGGATGGTTTAGATTCACAATTGAACCACGATTTACAAAAAAAAAAAAAAGAGTCGAGAAGAAGTTCGCCGGGACAGCTAGTTATTATATATAGTGAGAACAGTGTGTATATCTATACTAATATTATAAACCTGAAGTTTGTTTGTTTGTTTAAACGCGGTAATCTCAGGAACTACTGGTCCGAATTGAAAAATTCTTTCTCTGTTGGGTAGCCTATTTATCGAGGAAGGCTATAGGCTATATAACATCACGCTACGATCAATAGGAGCGGAGCAGCAATGAAAAATGTTGCAAAAACGGGGAAAATTGACGCATACGAAGTTGCGCGGGACAGCTAGTACATACCAGGTGAATCGACCGCCCCACAAAGTCTCGTGGTCTGCTTGAAGGCGGGGTCCCCGAGGCGCGCGGGCGAGGCGCGCACGCAGCGCTCGCGCGCGTCGTCCCAGCCGCAGTGCGGGTCCGCGCCCAGCAGGCAGCCCGACCGGCTGGAGTAGCGGCCGCAACGCGCGCCCGAGATGCGGACCACGCCCGTGGAGCTGCCTATGTATACTGACATCTGAAAATTATAGAGGGAGATAGTAAAAATATTCTTTATTGTACACCAATTGGGTATTTGACTACTATCAAAATAAAATGTTTTATATTAACCATGTAAAAATATGTCAAAAAGTGATCAGAAAAAATATGTTCATTTATTAGTTTAACGTGTTTATTAATTTTTAATCATAAAGATAAACACTAAAATAACATATTGTAATGTAAAAATGAAAATTATGTAATTATTATTTATTTCTTCTTATTGTTATTATTTTTATTTTTATTTTTTAAATGATGACTTATTTAAATTATTATTGCAATTTGTACCTAATTTATGTAAAAATATTTGCACGCCACCATTGGCAGAATATGCTGTACTCTTAAAACTTGATAATACCTGTAAACTACCATATTCTTGGAAATAAAGTTTTATTATTATTAAAAGTAAATGATTTGACCATAGAAAACGTGACGTCACATGCTAGCATTCCATACGTATTTGTACAGAGCGGAACGTTTTTGACGTTTCTTATAAAGAGACTGATGTGACTTTAGTCAAATATCCCATTAGAGCCGGATCAAGGGGGGGGGCGGGGGTAACCGATAGTCCCGAGCGCCACGCTTAAGGTGCGCCAAATAGCATGTTTAAGGGGCGCCCAAATGGAGTAAAAATACAAAAAATATGGTTGTCTGTAAAGTCAGTTTACGGACGATAATTTTAGGTGATAACGTCTTATGAAAACATTGATGACATTGTAATGAACAACCATGCCTGTGACAGCTGTAGTTCCATTCTTATAGCATGACGCAGCAATCGTCATTCGCTGAGGCTGATACTTCAGCCTATCAGCGAATGGCGATTATAATAATTATATTTAATTATTCTATTTAATAAAATTGACAAAGTTGACGTATGTTGACCCGACACCTAAGTGCAATGATTCTGAGGTAAAATGAGGACACTAATTATGTCCACTTTGTTCACCCCGGTGACATATAACCTTATTAATTGCCCAGGTGAACAAAGTGGAATACACCAAATGTTCGATTAAAATGTTTGTGTAGCTTTTGTGCCTCATCCACTCGTTTGTCCTAGTGTTGTAATTGTGTCAAGTATTATATTTAAAAAACTCATTCTAAAATATTCCACGACTACTACCAAGCGCTATATTTTCTTTTAGTACATAAAAAATCAATATTTACTTAATATATAGCATTTATATGATGGGTGGTAAATTAATCTATACTAGTATTATAAAGCTGAAGAATTTGTTTATTCATCTGTTTGTTTGTTTGAACGCGATAATCTCAGAAACTATGGGTCCGAATTGAAAAATTATTTTACTGTTGGATAGCCCATTTATTGAGAAAAGCTACAGGCAATATAACATTACGCTACGACCAATAGAAGCGGAGCAGCAATGAAAAACGTAGCAATACGGGAAAAAAAAATTACGCAGACGAAGTTGTGCAGGTCAGTTAGTATAAAATATGGGACTTAAATTTATAGGTTTAGATATTTATTTTATAAAAAAAAAAAAAAAAGTTAAAGCATGAAAAAACTTCTGTACATTTTACAATTTAAAAAAAAGTCAAACTGCTCACCGTATCCTTAACAAACTGCATAGTCAGCACATCAAAAGCCTTATCCCCATCATTCAATCTCCATTTCTCAACCAAACAAGCTCCATCCAACTTCGGCAGTACTCCCAACTTCAGCACATTACCAGTTTGAGTAGCAACATACAACACGAGTTGTTTCTCTATGGTCTTAGCACTGGTGACGTCAGCAGTGACGTGGGTGAAGCGTTCTGACGTCATCTTGTATACCGGCTCGCCTGATACTGGTTGGATTGATTCGTACATTAAATGGTAGCGGTGGTATTCTATTTCTTGATGTGCTCTGGAATATAAGGTTAGAAAGTCAAAGTTTATAACAGTTGGATCAACGTAACTCGACCGGATTGAAGTTAGGTTCATATCGTTTTCGGGCATGTCATAGAGATGCGACCCTAAAATTACTTACGAAAACGATTAATTATGTTTAATCGATTAAAAATAGTAAGGAAATTTTAATTTAGCAATGTAAAATACTATTTATACGAGTTCATAAAAGTTTAAATAGAACAGTTACAGCAAATACTAAAGAAAGTTTGAAAAACAATTTCTTTGCTAAAACAATCACAAAAACACATGAGTTATATAGTAATACTAATTATGACAATGTAATGCTTAATCGCATCTCTAATTCTCTTGGTTTAGTTACCGCCCCCGCCTCCCGCTTCCTGTCACCATTTACTTCCGAAAAATGCATCTGCGCAAACACTTGCCGCCAACTTCGAGCCGACCTAGTTACGTTGATCTTACTGTAACTTAGTTACAAGGAATATGCATGTATTTTTTTTAGTTCTTATACAATATATATTTATATATATAGATAATTAACATATCATTAAAAAATATATGCAGCGCTAAAAAACTACTCATATTAGGAAAACAAAACATTTAAAATTAAAACTGATAAAACATTTTCAAAAGCACACCGTCTTGGCGCGTAAAAAGTCATGGACTGTGACGTCACGGCAATCGCGACAGCCAATGAGGGCACAGCATATCTAAACATAATACGAACGGTTACGTCATAATTTGATCTGGCCAATAGCATTCGTTTCAACTACCTTGAATTTCCCGCCCGATTTTTGGGTTAGATGCATTTTATTTAAATATATTGTATTATGTAGACACAATTCTAAACCAATAAAGTATATAAAAAAATATTTAACCCTCATTTGCGTCATATGTTTATTGCTTATTCATGACTATAATCTTTTTTTCTATTATTGCAGTTTGAAAGGTAATATTCTAAATTAAATACAGTTTTACGTTTAAAAAAAAAGGTTGTTTACAGGTTGTACATTAGTTGTACATATGCCGTGTGGTGTCGGCTATGCCGTGTGGTGCCGGCTTAAGAATAGTACCACTCCATCTCTTCCCGTGGGTGTCGTCAAGGCGACTAAGGGATTTCACCCCGGAGGACGGGCAGCAGCGTCCTCTGCGTACTTAAAGCCTTACTGCGATCGCCAACCCGCTCGCCAAGCGTGGCGATTATGGCAATTACCCCCAGGATCTACATACCAGTAGGTTCTACTGGGGAGACTCGTGCCCAGCAGTGGGCCATCATATGGGTTGATATGACATTAGAGAGCTCAAGTAGAATGGTCACTAATTGAGCTGAACCGCGGGCATATAGTGACTATACCTATCTATATTGGTATCTAAACACGCTAAGGTGCAGATAGGTCTTAGCTCATGATGTATTCATAAATTAACAAGATTTTAGTTTATAATAATGTTAGAAAATACACTTACCCAGAATCCCGTATGCATCTAAAATGATCCCTAGCCTGTTTGGAAGGCGACCTTGGCTCCCAAGTCGAGGTTGGTCGGTCTTGCACCTTGTAGGGACCTTCGAACGCTGCGTTGATATCAGACATGCTGTATACGCATACTGCACTGCCGACTATGCTGTTCCTGTAGAAAAAAAGGTTTTGTTAACAATGTTGTGTGTAAAAGTCTGAAACTGTAATTAAATCATCCATACTATATACTCATCATCATCAGCCTATCGCAGTCCACTGCAAGACATAGGCCTCCCCAACGCCACTTTGTTCTATCCTCGGCTCCTGCCAGCCGTTTTGCGTAAATCATCACTCCATCTGGCTTGAGGGCGTCCTACACTATTATATGCTATACTATATACTACACTATATACTATACTATATACTATACTATATACTATACTATATACTTATATTACTTATATCCATACTAATCCATACTATCCATACTTCCATACTAATATTATAAATGTGAAAGTAACTCTGTCTGTCTGTAACGCTTTCACGCTCGAACAGCTAAACCGATTTAGATGACATTTGGTATGGAGATAGTTTGAGTCCCGGGGAAGGACATAGGATAGTTTTTATCGCCATAACATGCGAGTACGATTCCTGAACTATTTATAGTATGTACCTACAAATTTGTACGGAAAACAGCTAAACCGATTTAGATGACATTTGGTATGGAGATAGTTTGAGTCCCGGGGAAGGACATAGGATAGTTTTTATCGCCATAACATGCGAGTACGATTCCTGAACTATTTATAGTATGTACCTACAAATTTGTACGGAAAACAGCTAAACCGATTTAGATGACATTTGGTATGGAGATAGTTTGAGTCCCGGGGAAGGACATAGGATAGTTTTTATCGCCATAACATGCGAGTACGATTCCTGAACTATTTATAGTATGTACCTACAAATTTGTACGGAACCCGCAGTGGACGAGTCCGACTCGGTCACTTTTTTTTTAATTGTATGATACCTGTTATACATTTATGTATATGGAAAAAAACTTTTATAAAAATAGCATCAACTTAATGAACGGAAAAGCTTGATATGGCTTTAAACTTTCTTATTATAAGAAACGAAATACAAATATAGCTCAAGCACTCTAACTAGTAGCCGACACGACTATTTTAGTCAGTAGCAATACTTTCTTAGCACATTCTATCCCAATTAAGACCTAACATAGTTTTCCTTTGAGAAATGATTATACCTACATAAGTGAATTTCGATTTCTATTAAAACCAAATAAGAACTTGTCTAGCTTGTCTGTGTAAGTTTGTAGATGTTATGATGAAGTCAACATATATCTTAGTATCTATATTATTTTCAACTTTGTATCAAATTTCACAAACATTTGCGTTTAAACTATTAGCAGTTATTTTCTGTTTATTGTCGCCCCCTTATAAAGAGAATTAAGATAAAGTAGTAAGTAATAGTAATAGGCTCCTTAGTTATCTATACTAATATTATAACGCTGATGTGTTTGTTTTTTTGTTTGAACGCGATAATCTCAGGAACTACAGGTTCGAATTGAAAAATTCTTTTACTGTTGGATAGCCCATTTATCGAGGAAGTATATAGGCTATATAACATCACGCTACAGCCAATACGAGCGGAGCAGCAATGAAAAGTGTTGCAAAAACGGGGAAAATTTACGCAGATGAAGTTGCGCGGGACAGCTAGTTAAATATAAAATAACAACGATATTTCGCTCTTCCGTGTTATGATTTGACATTACCAACTGTTTATGTTGAAGACAGCAGCTACGGAACATATAAATAGCTTATAAATTTGCCCAGAATAGATAATTTAGTAATTTCCTACTTTGATTAACCCTAACTTTCACATTTTTGACGGGGGCTGCTAGGCAACAATGTTGGTAACTCTATATGAACTAGATATAGACGATACTTAATTATTACCGAAAGAAATCTCAAGGAACTCTTCGCCTAGATAAAACAAATTGAAACTCACGCAGGCGTAGTAAACGTAGCCACTAGTATTTTCTCTTGAGGCAGATACTCCATGCTCTGAATTTCATCGTAATGGAAAGGCACATCCCCAGGAACTGAGCACTTGATTCTGGCTTTCAGGAAAGTGCTCCAGCTGTCTTTCATGACGACGAAGCCACCTGGGTCGTTCTTGCATACTCGGGCGATGCGGGAATATATAATCTGGAATATAATACAACAAGTTATTGGCTGTTGGCTTACTACTTACTGATTAGCTGTAGTTCAGGCTTTGCTTGCGCGGAAGTACTTTAAACTCCCTATGTAGGTCACCACTTTTGGAATGAAAAATTAAAAAAATCCTTTTAGTAGACGCCCAGAAGTAGGTAATACGCTAATGACAAACGGAAACCTTATAGGATCACTCGTGTTTCTGTCCGCATGTCTCTATGTCATAAGCAAATCGGAATTTGTTCCGAGTTTATTGTACACAATCTGTATGTCATAGGCAAACGGAATTTGAGTCGATTCAACTGTACCGATTAAATATAAATAAATTAATTTTGAACATGAGGGTTGATCATTTAATGAAATAATTGCAAGGAATTTGTCGTAAGGGTCTCGATTTTTTTATGAAATTAAAGTTATTTACTTACTAGAAATAATACCATAGTTGCAGGGTATTTTATCCAACAATGGAAAATTTAGAGAACAAATCTATGCTTTTTTTATGTGAGGTAGGTATTGAGTGTAAGCCGTTAGGCTATTTACACCCTTGCGCAAGCGTGCGGCGAGCGGGTGCTCCTAACCTAAGTGTAGGTACCTACGTAGCCAAACTTTCGTTAGCGAGACTAACAAAAATTTGACTACGGTGATATGAGTGAGTGCGCCTACAAATCTATGCATTTTACAGATGTTTTATATACCAGCTATATTACTATGTAATAAATCACGCATATACTTATAGAGAGAGCCGGTAAACATCCTCTTAGTCTTAAAAGGATAATTGACCAATACATCACAATATAAATCAGCAAGACAATTGCTTAAAGAACAAATCTTTCCGTTGATATAGATTATGATAATATTACATGAACCAATTTTCTTGTTAACACTCGAGGGTGACAGAAATAGCATGTTTAACCTACTAACGGGAATGGACTTAAGGCACTTAGAACTAGACCATTTCACAACAGTTAACTAAGGGTCATATCAGACCATAATAGATTGAAGGTTCAGGAATTTTGCAATTGAATGACAACTCTAGATCTCATAGTAGCGTTATTGACTCTTGACAGTAATGTTATATTGCCTCTGTGGCGCAGTGGGAGTGTATCAGACTGCTACGCAAGAGGTCGTGGGTTCGATCCCCACCCAGGATAGAACTTTGTGTGATGAGCACGATGGTTTATTCTGTGTCTAGGTGTTATTTATTTATCTATAATATGTATGTATTTAGAAATATATAAGTATGTTTACCGGTTGTCTGGTTTCCATAGTACAAGCTCTGCTTAGTTTGGGATCAGATAGCTTTGTGTAAGTTGTCCCAAGATAATATAATATATATATATATATATATATATATATATATATATATATATATATATATATATATATATATATATATATATATACATGCTACTATATAACGCTACTATATAAATATATATATATATATATTGGCTTTTGTGGTTTCTAGACCGCCCGATTTCCCACCTGAGCTATAATCATCAAAAAACATCGTAAATGGTGGTCAAATACGTCTTACGAATTTTCGATCAGGTCACGTGTCCTGACGCGAGTTTAACATTTTTTACCCATCCCAAAAAGGGGATAACTTTCAACTTTCAAATTTTCACTTCAAAAAAGTCATGGTCAGGACTGTAGGTATCTCGACATCTATAGACTGATAGTGGTCATGCTGCTAAACTCGCTAATCTCTCGACGTATTACGTCCCTACTGAGTCGCATACTAATTTTAACACAAGATAAAATCTAACCTTGACTGTCTGTAGTAAATTCAGGTAGCAGGTTATCAACAATTACAAATTGTTATGGTGAAGTTATCTTAAACGGATGACAGCCGTTATAGCTGATAAGATAGCCATATTATCTGGTAAGACTTAATTTGCTAACGCATATTGGACAGTAAACATACCTAGTGTCACGTAGTCACTTTGATAACAGGGAGGTACCTATCAGTGGCGGAGGGTCCAAAGAACCCCATTACTTCCGGTTTCCCTTTGGATTGTAGTTACTTAGTATTATAGGTACAAATACTCATTACAGCAAGATATATTTTTGTATCGGGTTACCTCAGAAAAAATCACCCTTCGCTACTGGTACCTACTATTTTAAAGAACCTGATGAAAATGTTCTGTGATTGACTTAAATCTGCAGTTGCATTTACAAATAATAAGAAATAAGAAATAGCATTGGGCCGTGGCCCGCCAGGCATGATCACCATGAGAGACTTTAATACCTTGCCCTCCACAATTGTAATTATTAATTAAAAAGTTAAGTGAAAATGGTTGGTAACAAACTTTATATATCCTAAACGGTCATTCTAAGTGAGGCATGACTATAAAATATATACAATATTACTTTAACATTGATACCTGACTATTTGGGACTAGAAATCCAAAATCTTATTTACTCTTGTATCCCGTTCTGTTTTTCAAAATTCTATGTATTATATATATTAACTAACTGGGAGACCGAGTATCGCTTAACATTTTTAGAGTTGAAAAATAGAAACCGAGTTTCTGAGGCAAGCCAAAACTTTAAAAACAAAACTTAATATTTGAAGGGTGCATTTAGGGTCAATTATTATGATGTCCAATGTGACAAACTATATGACCAAAAAGTAATACAACTCTTACCTTTCCACAATTCATGAATTCAACAGCCACTTCTCTAAAGACGAAATAAACGAAGTGGTCATCCTCGAAGCTGCCAACGAACTGGGGTTCATTCAACCAGTTCAAGTCGTACTGCGTCGTGCGAAGGGTACCGGAGTCCCGTAGGGCAGCACCTCGGCTCCTGTGAGCATAATATACCTATATTACAAACTTTGATTATACTAGCTACAACTTATTTTAAAAAAAAACTATATTCATGGATGCATAACAACACTTGTAATACGTCATGATTCTACATGTAGGTACATGTAATGCCAAGTTCACAAGCAATAGGTAAAGCCGGAGAAAAGAACAAGACAATAAAAGCTTGCGGCCCCCAATATTTTTAGGGGGGGCACTCCATACATATAACAGAAGCTGACAAAAAATGTTTGAGCAAACAACAACACATCATTCGACAGGTCTTTTAAAAAGATTTTAAAGTTTCTACAAAACTTTTTTGATCAAGTGAGTATTGTTTTTCAAAAAAAGTTCTAAGTAACTTTTGAACTGCGTGACCTAAAATATGAAAAAAAAACACAAAAGTAGCGCTTGATGAATACTTTAAACTGAAATTATTCATTGAGTTATTGCCGAAAAACTGCGTTTCTCGACAAAAGGGCGTAAGTGCCATGAACATACGCTCTTCTGCTAGTGCAAAATATTCAAACCGGTTTTTTTTTATACGGCAACGGCACCAAAAACCCTACAAGCATTGTCCGACATGCTCGTGCCGAGTTTTTTTATTTTTGAGTAGACAGGTAGGTATTTCTGTCGGTACAATTCACTTTAAAGTTACAGCGATAGTATACTTAACGGGATTTTATAATTGATTTGTGTTTGGGAAATGGACCTGAGAATTAGTATAAATCTTTTGAAACAACAGATACCTAATGTTCGCTTATGAAAACTTATTGCTTAGGAGGTGATAAAATTCTGTGTTTATTTACTTGTCAATATTTCATTTAAATTTCAAAGGCACATAAATATCGTATAGCAAAAATAAACCTTAACCATTTACAGACCTTATCGATATTATACCTAAGTATAATACACCTCCACTCTAATGAGTACGTCATAAACATAACTATACACAGAATAAATAATTAGGTCAATGTGTAAATATTAAGATTACTAAATACATTAATTAACCAATAATTTCTTAACGTTATAAATTAGTTTTAACCTCAATCTGATAACCACAGTTAAATATAACAATAATAAATTACAGCAAAAACGATGTAAATTTTCTAGTACAAATATAATCAAAATAGTTAAAGTTAATCTAATCTATAGTACCTACTCAGATTGCGCAAACGGATAACGTTACACGCTACCGATACGCAAGGACGTTCTACTACTTAATAATATATTGACCTACATAGAAAATAATGTACTGGTTTAATATCGGTGTTAAAGGCAGACGACAAGTCTATTAATAGTAGCTAATATCATAGGCGAATCCAAGGGGGGTACGTGGGCACATCCCCCCCCCCCCCCGAATAATCATCATTTGCCTCTTGTACGTATTCTCTCATCATCTCAGAACGTATTTTTTGGGACACCCATATAGGCGGTACCCCCCCCCCCCCCGCCGGACGATTGTTATGTGGACATTTTTTTTGGCACCCACCCTCCTCCGTCGCCTTAAACACACATTTGGCCGGTGTCACACCAAAATAAATGCACCCTCCCGTTGTAAGCATGTTGGCACTACCATTTGCCTCCTCGTGGTCCCCCCCCCCCCCCCCCAAGAATCAAATCCTGGATTCGCCCCTGACTAAAACAACAATAAATTAGCTATTCCAGGACTTCGTGCGTTCCAAGTCGCAGAAATTTTGAAGAATGGTGTAACTGGACTTCTAGACTAGAGTCAGTACTTCTTCATAAAAACAGAACTTGGATAAAATAATATTTTATTCATTTAATTATGTCATATAATACATTTGCCTCCTCGTGCTCCCCCCCCCCCCAGAATCAAATCCTGGATTCGCTCCTGACTAAAACAAGAATAAATTAGCTATTCCGGGACTTCATGTGTTCGAAGCCGCAGAAATTTGGCAGAATGGTGTAACTGGACTTCTAGACTAGAGTCAGTACTCCTCCATAAAAACAGAACTTTTATAAAAAAATATTTTATTCATGTAAGTATGTACCATAAGCTTATCTTAGGGACAACTACAAATAACAAAATACACAGTTAAGTTGCCTAAACTAAGTTGAAACTTGTGTTTCAAAGGAGCTACTCTTGTTATTACATAATTTTGTAATTCGCCATTATGACTCATAATAATCCAATCTGTAGTAATTATCAAGAAATCATATTCATTCTTTATTAATTTGGGAGCGGTTACCAGTTTAACTTGAATTACTCATTACTGGTTAAATACTAGTTGCTAATGAACAAGCAAGTGGCAATACAAGCTAGAAAGTAATGTTGCAACTTCGGACTACTTGCCTCACACTTATAAGCTCGATTAAATTAAGTAGGTACTATTAAAAAGATGACTTAGACATTTATCTAAAAAGACTATCATCAGCTCAATAAACAACTTATTTTAAAACTGGAATCGATAGGAACATCACATTAAACTAAGTACAATAACAGTACAAGTAACATGTTGTCAATTTATCCGAAAGGCCTTCGATTAGCCGAACGACCGTTTAAGGCGCTGACAACAGCCAAATAGGCTTATCCTAAACAATTTTTTAGCCAAATCTACGTAGTTTGTGACGGCAGAAAAAATATATGTTAATCTTGAACATATTTCTAAGAACCCTGTTGTATTCAAAACACGAATTTAAATTATTTTCTCGATAAAAAAAAAATACAAACTAACCTCTTAAAATGATCTTCTAACAAAAATATCTGTATTACTTAACAACGTACGTTGGTAAAATAATTAACAATAACGTATCATGTTATAATACAGAATCTGGTTGTTTTTTATTTTCGACTACTCGACTTATTTTCAAGTAATTAATTGTTTTATGGTTTATAATTAGTTACGAGCGCTGCGTGATCGCGCTTCTCTTTCTTTTATAAGCAATCTGACAGTGATCGCAGAGACGCGCAGCTAGACGGACGTATGTCGCTTTGCCTCGCCATCCATTCACTTCATATTTTGTTTGTTGTTTGAAAAATTATAGACATTGGTAAAGAATATAAGTTTAATAAATATACTATTAATTTATACTATCTAAGTTGTTAATTTAAATATATTTAGTTCTAAGTTTAAAAATATTTGTTACTATAATTGGGAAACAAACAAAAATGTCGGAGGCCAGAAAAAAGCGCTTCTATACCAACAAAAAAAACATCTCATGGAAGTAGTAAAGTAAGTATTATATTTTTCATATTGACAAAATATTGCACGAACAGAAGTGAAATCGTAACCAAACCAAAAAGCTACACTAAGCTGTTTTGTACAACGTATAGCGAAAATTCATCTGCAACTGTGAAGCTCGTTTGGTCTAGCGGTATCTGCGTTGGTTCAGAATATCAAGTATCGAGTTCGAAACCTAGGTTCGCCTGTTCAATTTTTGTATTTATTTTTAATATTTTCTTTTATCTTTTCAGTAAAAAGAGACGTTTGGCGAATAGTTCAGAAGCAGGTGAAACTTCGGAAAGTTTTTCACCAATAAGTTTGTAATAAGTACCTACATACTAATATAAATAATAATTTTATTATTTATATTACATTAACACATTACACAAAAAGAATCGCCACATGGACAAAGAGGATCCCCTTTACATTTTAGAAAGATAGTTACAAACAAGTATAATGATAAACTATCACATTTGCATAGACCTACGACTATCTTAGAACTGGCCTAATAGGAAAATACTCCTAAAATACTTGTAGCTTTATCCATTGTTTCTAGCCCTTTTCATACAAATAGTTGTGTAGGTTTTAGTATTTTTTACCTATATATGGCGATCTATACATACTGAAGTGTCTGTTCCTAATGTCAAAATAGCAGTTTTTTACTAAATGCTATGAAAGTACGCATAGTACTTAAAAAAAAAATCAGTTTTTTTTTTATCTGGCTGTCTGTCTGTGTGTTTGTTTCGACAAATCTCCAAAACGGCTGTACGGAGATTGACAGGACTCACTGTCAGACAGCTAATGATGTAAGGAGTAACTTAGGCTACGTCCACAGCTAGTCTACAGCTAGTTAGACATAATAGGTAAGATTAGTGCTGAAGAAAGTTTTTCTAAGTTTAAATGTAATAAATATTTTGTACAGATTAGGAAATGTGGCTGTTGCAGTTACATTAGAAAGTGATGTTATAATTCCTCTAGAAAATGTTACCAGGTAAAGATGATGCCCAAGTGATATGAAACTTCCTCATGATCGTTCTTAAACTTCTTATGTTATTGTGAGTCATAGTTTTTTTCCATCACTGGTTTGAAGTATCAGGCAAAGGTATCTGAGACAGTTGAATCCACCGATAATATTCCTAAACTTGAGGTAAATATTATTATTTTGAACAGGTTGACGAAGATAAAATCTGGCAGTTAGTATTTAGTTACTAACGCATAGGTAAGCTTTAAGTATTATTTTTTTTAGACTGCTACAAGTCACCCTGCACAACAAAAAATCCTTATAAATATTATTATTATTATTACATCGGACGACGAATAAATTTATCGCATTTATTTTTAAATCTTCAGAATATTTCTCGCCCTTACCCCTAAACCCTTGGGTTGTAATTTAAAACACATTAATTTGGTAGGAGAAAACATAAATGGATTCTTGTCGAAGTTCACTCTTTTGTGTAGGATGTGCAATTTAAAATTTATCATTAAAAGTGATTCCAGTGACGAAAATTATTTACCAGTCAATTATTGTGCTGTAGCAGGTATGTTATCAATTTTCGGAGGACTTCAAACTTGGAAGAATTTTCTTCAGCTCTAAATTTACCTTATGTCAAATAAATAATAATATTATTAATAAAAAATAATATATATTATTAACTATCTGTGCAAATAAATAAAATTGAAGAGTCTGTTTGTAATATCAAAATAACAGTTTTATGCATATATATTAATTATTATGGATAACATATATCCATAATAATTACTGATAACAAAAATACAGTTTTTTTTTGTCTGTCTGTCTGTCTGTTTGTTCCGGCAAATATCCGAGAGCAAATAAATTATAATTATGCGAAAATATTTAAAATGTTGCTAATATATTTTCGAGTTTTATTTTTCTTTCTTTTATATTGTTTTGAAGTTCATAGCAAATAAAGTCTCCTGAAATAATTAAAAATACAAACGTATAAAAAATATTTATTGTTTTTTTTAATCGCCCTGTCTAATTTCTTTCTAGTTCTTCATATAGAACAAAAAATAAAGCGCCATCTATTGGTTTATTGTTTATTATTGACCGCGTCCTTGTGTTGGTAGTTCGCTGTTTTTACCGTCCTTTATCAATGGCACTAGGACATCGGAGAAATAGTGGGCGTGGCTAAAATAGTGAAACATCGAAGTTCAGTAGCTGTTGTCAGCGTCTTAACCGAACTACTACTCTCGTCCGACTCGGGCGTGCCTACTTCCTCTAGTGCTACAATCCTCGCGCATAGTCCTGACAGGTAGCTAGTTTTTTTAAAGATAACTAACAATGTGGAATTGAGTCCGACATTACTAGCAATCTTGTTAACCCCTCCAGCTAAGCTTAAAGGCTCGAACCCGAGACCTCGCGATTTGAAGTCAAGATTACATAAATATGTAAATATGATTACATGAATTAATTTGGATTATCCAAAAAAACGGTTTTCGAACACCCACCAAAACAACCAGGTAATCATGGCTAGTGAGCCCAACGGTGGCACTTTAATATATTTACATAGCTAGCAGCTTAGTTCTATAAAACTGAAAGTTAGTTCAAACTTTTTTCTACACCACCTAAATAAAGGTTGGCTGGTAGAGAATGCCTAAAGCGTTAAGTCAGCTTTTTGCAATGTATTTGTAGGAAGTTTTAAATAAATAAATAATAGGAACAAACATAACTTTAAACGTAGTCTACTTCTTCCAAACACCTATACAAAGTTGAAAGGAAACTTTTATATTATTAATATTTACCTGCAAATAGCTGTGTCAGAGCTAGCGAAGTCAGTTGGAGTCCCAGCATAGTACTCCCCGGTGGTAGTCAAAATGGATGTAACGTTGGAATGAGGGTTGTAGGGGCAGTTGGCCACACCAGTCAACCACTCAGTAACCGTATTGATTGACTCGATCTATGGAAGAAATATTGAATTAGGTCATTAGGTTCCGGCTTTTAAAACTTACAAAGCTGTTTTGTTGGACAAAACACGCCTCGACGTTATTCCAAAGCTATTTTATACTGATAGAGAGTAATCGAGAGTTAAAAGACGTATTCAGTTCAGCATTGGTCAATCGCAAACTAGTGAATTTTAATGCTCGGGATAGTTTATTAGACTTAAATGATACGGTCTGACTGCAACACCGAAGAAGTGAAACTGCAGAGAGCTCATCTTCATTTTCTCATTCAAACGTTATTTAGTCTTTCGCTCTGTTGTCTTCTTTACATGGGATGGCAAAAGAACGTTAACCACTCTCATTACTGTTAACAGTCAGTAGTTCTCTGTAATGACTCGTGTCATGACAAGGCTGTGGTTATCTTATAGAACTTTTGTTTACACGCGATTTACATCTATTGCACATTTCTTGAGCGAGAAAATAGTTGATAGTCATAGTAGAAATATCTTATTATATTTGTAATAATGTGTTTTGTTTGTTGCCTTTGTTTATCTACATGCGGAAGCTTGTAAATAGCAACAGTAATATCCATATAAAAAAATGTATATGTAACAATTAGTCTGTAAGCTTTCTGTAACAATAAATAAATAAATAAATAGTTGCTCGCCACTCGCCGTCGATGGGACAAGTGCCTAAAGCTACTGACTTAAGCAGATCTGGCCTGATAGAATACTTGTTAGCTTATAATGTGTTAACATTTAGTTTTATTTAAAGTTTTAATGGGCTCATTAAATAAACAAATTAAGACGTATTTGATTTAACTACCTGGCGTACTAATGTATTGGTCTAAGAATAGACTAGCCCGTTGTTCGGAATGTTTACTAACTTTAAACTTGTATGAGAAGAATCCTTTGTTGAAATGTAACTACTAATAATATAATCAAGAAAGATGATGTCACAAGTCCGGCATACTCCGACATACTATTAATAAGCATCATTTGTGAGTAGGTACCGTTTAGAAACAAGAGGGCGTCTAAGATCTGGCGAAATGGAATGAAAGAAACAAGGTTGGAACTAAAACTAGGCAAAAAAGGTTTCGGTCATTGTAACATAACATAACATAAGCTAACAAAATAATGCAGAACTATTTTCAATACATTATGAAATTACTTACAAACAATACTTAGTTAATTTATAATCCTGATATTATGTAAAGCTTTGCATAATACATTTGAAGTAACATGGTGGTTAACTTCCCAGCGATTTAATCTAATGGACGGATTTTGTGACTAATCCGGTTAAAAGTTCATATCTTCATAAAGATGTATCTTTTTATGGCCTGGTAATGAACATAAATCTTACCTGTCGCCAGCTGCAGACAGGACTGAAGGCGTGAGTTCCACAGGCGAACAGCTTGTTCTCATGCGCCAGGAGGACTTTTACAAAGTTGTGGCAATCTTCCTCTGTTTGACCCTTTACTTGGCACATCTTGATCGCTTCAGTAGACGCCAGCCAGTCTGCGCGCTCGATCTTGACGAGGCCACGAAGTGATAGACGGTATAAGACATCCCTAGAAGAAAAATATAAGGCTATTAAAATACAGAGTATCTGCTTGGTGTTTATTTCGATAAATTTCGATTGGAAGTGCACGGAAAGGCTTGCTTTCTATCGAGATAATTATGATATTCGCACGGGTGCAGCAGTGGGCAAAGGCTAGTTAATGACAAAATAAATACCGTATGTCAAATAGTACATATACTCGTACTGTTGATTCCGTGTAAATGATTCAAGGTGAATATAATATATTGTGGGGTTCGTAATACTAGATTGCTATTGAGTATTCGATTTCAAATCGAATGCCGCTGTTTGATTATTGTATCGATCTCTAACAAAACATAACAAATTTATGAGCAAGTATTTTTTTTCTATACTACTGAAGAGACCTATCAATGCAGAACAAAGTCATTTAAACGCGATGTTTCTCTACATTAGGAATAACAAAAATGGGTACATCGATTAGTCATTTTAATTATAATCTTGTCAGAAAAATACAAAATTGGAATGCAGCTATAAAAGGCACATTGATAAGCACATTGCAGATAATGCACTTATTGTTTTAAAAGCCTGATAACTAGCGAACAATGTATTATCTACAAATGTAAGTAGACTGCTCGGCGTCGGTTTTCAACGTTATTTTAATTAAACAAATACCACGCATACCATTTATGATATTGCACACTCGATACTTTTGAATATCGTAAACACTGTACTCGTGCACAAAGTTGAAATATCAGTAGGGTAACAAGCAAAGCTTTTGATAAATTATAAACAGGATCGATTTGGAACAAAAATTATAAGAAAAGTTATTTCGTTCCACATTATTTCGACTCCCATTCCGGAAACGAAATTTTGAATTAAACGTAAACAAACGACACTACTCTCAACGTAGTCTAAAACAGCTTCTTCCCTTGTACATCCACAGAACCCTGATCTCTACGAGTCCTAGTCTCGACTGGTCATTGGCGGAAATATTAATATCGCCAGAAAAAAAAACTAACTTCTCAGGTCCAATCTTTTTAAGCCACAAAATATGATTACATCTTTAACGAACTTATTGATTCCTATCTATATTCTATACATAGTCAATTTTTGAAAAAAAATAAAAATATATTCACTTTATTTTCTGTCAAATACTTCATCTTACGTGGTTTCACAACACAATCGATTTAAGATGCAATTATACAAATGATAGTAATACCCTCCCCCTACTGCAGTAGCGATACTAGTAGCGTATACTAGGTACCTAATGAAACATACAGTAGTGATTGCAATATCAAATATCAGTTGTAATAAATATCATGTCGAAATAGTGTGTGGAATACCATGTGGTTAGATACTAGTTCAGTGAGACGGATTACAAAGGAAATGCCTTGGAAATGACTCTGCAACACATTTCGCTATTCATTTTTATTTATATCTTTGTATAAATGAAATTAAATTGCCAAGTGTGTTACTACGTGAAAAAATCGAGAGCAGCTGGGACAATTCGCCGGTTTTATTTTCCAAAAATAAAATTCGTTGAAGTTTTTACAAAGAGAAAGATTGAAAATTGAAAAAAATGCTCGAAGAAACGTAACAGCCCTATTTTTCTTTTTCTCATACAAACATATCTGCTTGATGTTCCTATTTTCTAGCTGTGCCAAACATTAGACAGCTGAAGTTAAACGGTCGCAATAATAGGCATACACACGGGCAGAGCCGTGGGCATTAGCTATAATATCTCATCTTGGGACAAGTCACACAACACCATCTGATCCTAAACTAATCAGAGCTTGTACTATGGAGACCAGACAACTGATAAACATACTTATATATTTCTAAATACACATATTACAGATAAATTGCACCCAGTCACAAAATAAACAAAAAAAAAAGTTTTATCATGGGTGGGGATCGAACCCACAACCTCCGGTTTAGCAGTCAGGCTCACTAACCACTAGACCAACAGGCCAGTCAAAAGCCAGTCAGCGCTAGTTTCTATGTTGGAAAGCGGACTAATTAAAACTTACTTTAAACTATCTAGATTACTAATGATTTAAGTAGATAAATCTGAAACCTAAGTTCTAAAATGGAAGTTAAGTTATTTATAACCAGAACCAAAGCTACTAAAATACATGTTTGAATATAAATCTTCCACAAAAGGTGATTACAGACCTGTGAGTAGTCAAGTCTTCATTAGTTAATAGTCGCCTAGGTATGCGGGGAAATTACCATTACGGCTCTATAGGTAGATGGATGGAAATGTTTTACGATATGATCACTCACCGCGTTTACCCATAAGGTAGATAGTTGAATTCAGAAAAGTCACGTCATAATGTGGTCAGCGAGTACTACTTTCAATATCATCTTATTTGGGATGTTGACTGTCAAGTCAAATCAGTCTCTTTTTATGAAATGTCAAAACGATAAGATCTATAGAAATGTGTATGGAATAGGAACCTATGACGTCATAAGTTCCTATCGTCAAATCATTACTTTTAGTTTTCATTTTCATGCTTTTAAATTCAAAAACATGTTAAAATGTTAAAGAACAGTTATTTTCAGAGCTGTTAAGATCTACTATTACCTGATTAGTATAAAATAATTTACTTTTATTGTAGTCAACTACCCAATTATCACGATTTGGCCGGACACATCATGAAGTATTGGCTCTCATAGTCCATGGGACGGATATGCGATACAACCGGAGAGATTAGGCGCAGGACTGACGGCTCTCCGAGAGGGATATGACATTTTTAAAACTGGCCAAGTGCATTGCATTCACAACCCCTAAACGTTTTTAAAAGACCTATCTAAGGGTGTCATTAGATAGGTCACACACGATAGGGTAGGTAAAAAAAATCACATCCCCACTTTATATAAACCCTCAAAAAAAATGTCTTTTAAGGTTTTTTCTTTCACTTTGTCGGCGTACGAGTAAATAATATGTGTATCCATGCAAAATTACAGCTTTCTAGCACTAACAGTCTCTGAGCTAAGCTGTGGACGGACGGACGCACGGACGGACGGGCATGGCGAAACTATAAGGGTTCCGTTTTGTCATTTTGGCTATGGAACTCTAAAAAGTGGGTCTCTACGGTAATTAAATAATTAAACTAATAATAATAATCAACACACACACACACACACACACACACACTAATCCATATTATTTTATATTGTTATTTTATTTTATGTTTTTATTTTATTTTATTTCTTTTATTAGTCTTCAGTCCCACATAAAATATTGTTATTTAAAAATCACAAATGTTAAATTTATCTCAATCGAAATGATTAATATTACGAGATTACCCACAGATGTAATTAATGAATCTGAAAAACTGTATGATTGACACAAATAATTAAATACATATAAATTGTGGGCCTCGCGCCTTTAATACAAGTTATTTTAAATAACTTAGCAAAGGTGCTAGGTACCATTTAAAACGTCATGTCTATGTACCATTATAACTAGAACATAATGTATGTAATTTAGTGTGAATAAGTTTGTGAAATTAAATTGTAAGTAAAAAATAAATACAAAAAATAATTAAACTGCAACAAAAATCCAAGCCGGCAATGTTTATACAATAAAGTTAGTTGTAATAAACCCGTGCCTTGATCGTGTGTGAAGTCTAAAGCACGTGAACAAACAAACGGTTTCATAGCTTAGCCAAATGTACAGCGCTTATATTGACGTTGTGTGGCAAACACTAGCACTTCCTGGCTTTTGATATACGCCGCTTCATTTACTTTTTAAAGTATAGCCCAGACTTGTGTCGAACATAGATGAACATTAGTTCATTAACCGTAAGCCTGTGTTCAGATGGCGAGCGCTTTGGGATGCGTTTTGCTTTAGCGCATTTACAACTTCCATAATATTCAAAGCATTCACATAGATAAAGAGGGTTGTAACTACATATCAACCCATAAGATGGCCCACTGCTGGGCACGGGTCTCCCCAGTAGAACCTACTAGTATGTAGATCCTGGGGGTAATTGCCATAATCGCCACGCTTGGCGAGCGGTTTGGCGATCGCAGTAAGGCTTTAAGTACGCAGAGGACGCTGCTGCCCGTCCTCCGGGGTGAAATCCCTTAGTCGCCTTGACGACACCCACAGGTAGAGATGGGGTGGTACTATTCTTAAGCCGGCACCACACGGCATGGTTGTAACTAAGCTATTAAAAAAACATAGGCTTAATTTTAGTGACAAGCCATTTAGGAGGAGTTCAGTGACATACACACGCACAGAAGAATTTTCTTTTTTTTACTATTTATCTATATAAATATATATATGTATATATATAGAAGATTGGGCAGATAAATCATAAATATTTTATTGGTTTCTTAGTAAAAACTGTTTGATTACTCAGTATAAACATGATTGCAAATGCCATGCTTTCGATATTTGAGGTAGAAAATCAATAAGCTTTCACACAGTTATATTAGAATTCTAAGTTTTAAAATCGAATTTATGACAGATTACAGAACACTAAGATTTCGTTTATTTTTTGGTATAAAAATTTAATTCTGCTGCACGTCTGGTGCCGTCTTTATTTACTAATTATGCAGATTGTAACTGTACGTGTTAATAGAGAACTATAATAGTGTTTAATGTTCATCAGCATTTCGCCGAATATTCGAGAAAGTTTCGCCTCACAGGTGCAGTAATTAAGATATCGGGGTCAGCAGATTTGCCAATTTCCCGAGAGAGTTTAATTTGTTGGAACCAATCTACAATGTTCTTCGTTTTTATCTGTATTTAGTGTAGTATACAGCCTACCATAGGTGTTACTACCTACTCTTGTATTCTCTTATTGCTCGTCCATAAAAAGTCCGAAAACGATCCAGTTCAAGGCGCCTATAATGAAGAAACCTTATATAACCTTTTTATTCCAGTTTGTTACCGATCGATGAAATTGACTAATATCGTACAAGGAGGACTTAATGCTTAGGGTGATTCTAAAGATTCTACAAAGATCCGAAAGATTGCGGGGATGGATGTTTGTTGTTTTCTAAGCAAAATTGACAAATTACCTACTTAAGGGAATTTAAGGGTAGATTACGGGAAATAGGGTTCGGCTCTGTCAAAAATTTATATAGAAAACTTAAATATTAGGACACAAAAAAGCCAAAGAGTTTTTCTAGTAGATGACCCAATGAAATTTAAGGATATTTCTTAATATTAACACGTAAAAAAATATTGAAGTTTCGGAAAAATGCATAAAACGAGGTGTAGTATACATAAATGTAATCACAGTCATGATTATATCTATACTAATATTATAAACCTGAAGAGTTTGTTTGAACGCGATGATATCAGGAAGTACTGGTCCGAATTGAAAAATACATTTATTGAGGAAGGCTATAGGCTATGTAACATCACACTATGGCCAATAAGAGCGGAGCAGCAATGAAAAATGTTTAAAAACGGGTAAAATATACGCAGAAGAAGTTGCGCGGGTCAGCTAATAGCCTTATATAGGTAAACAACTAATAAGTATGTAAATATCCAAACTAGTACATTAACAATGTGAAATGACTCTGGTTGTTACGGTAACCCACTGAACCGATTTAGATGAAATTTGATAGGGAAATAGTTTGAATGACATAAAATACCTAGTTTTTATCGCGAAAACACATACACGCGCGAAAACAGACGTTATCATTTACGGATTTAATAGTATTTTGCGACATTGTCAAACCTAAACCCGGGTATATAGCTTCCTTAATCGAACGCGATAGATTTTGTTGCATTGAAATGAGTGCATTTTGCGTTTGCTATTCTAAGAAAGTTGAACTAGAAACAACCCCTACTGTGAATGTAAAATAAGTTGCACCGCGGCTCCAAGACTTTCCCTGTGCAATTATACGTAAAAGAAGTAGGTATTTAAGTTATGGCAATTTCAAGACGGATACGAAGCAGATTATAGCTATCGCGTATATCTAAAGTAGAGCTGGATTTTAGACGTTCCGGATGACGACTTGTGGATTAAGATTATGAGGAATATTTTCACTTAAATTGCTATAAATATACGAGTTATTTTCTTTTTAGAGAGAGGAACAACCCCAGTGGACCAACGAAGGTCATTGGGAGTACGATAAAATACTCTTTTTTACACAATGTTTACAATACTAGTGCTGGGGGTCATTCACGTATTTCAAGCAGTGCAGTTGCAATTAAGTTTCGAATAAAACGGCTATTTTCGTATTTTTGTAACTTTGGGATCGATGTCAAAAACGCTTGCGCACCATACTAGAATGTCGTTATTGCGCTCTCGAGATGCATACTTGACGCTGAACTGCAACTGCACTGCTTTAAATACGTGAATTCACCCACTTTTCTATGTAAACTACGACGATTTAATGTTTGAAGTCGTAACTTAAAAAAAAAAAAAGTACCAAAAAGTAGTTATTTACTCCCTTTGAAATCAGATTTACTCTACTTCTTCTAATAAAAGTTAATAACCGTAGATACCTATGTCCTGCAGTGGACCGACACGGGCTGATGATAATCGTCACTCCTTTCTTACTCAGTTTATAGCTCTTTGGCCACTCGTCCGGGCTGTGGTTCAAATAATATCAGCGCGTACATTTCATATGGATTCGTTCACTTTTCCGGGCGGCAGCCCCGAACTTCGGCGACTTCCACTGACGGAGCACGGTCCGTCTACCGTCTGGATGAGTATGGATAGAGCTTAAAAGACACAACATTGAACAACCAATACAAATATAGAAGAGTAAGTACCGGTATTGATAACAACTTTCAAAAATAAAGATTGTTTTCCTTTGTATAAAAACAGTGCGATAATAACGTATAACTCTCATACGTTCAAGTGAAATGGATAAATGAGTATCGATTAACAAAATCGATTTAACTTAATGTGTGTTTATTTGTATGGGAAGTGAACACGCAGGCGTGTGCGTGCTACGCCTGCGTGCTGAAAAGTTGCGGCCACTTAAATTGTAATGGCTGTAGGGAACAATTTGTGGATCATTTACAATTGCAGGGAGATTTTGCAAACATACAATTTATTAACGAACAGAAAGTACCTATTTGGACTTGGAAAAAATATTCATGGGTAACACAAACTTTTTTCCGGTGTAGAAATGGAGGATTCGTAACTGGGATGGAATGGGCGATTCCTCCCACAGAATGTATTATTAGTGTATACTTTTGTTACATTTGTCTCGCCAATATTGCAAATTGTTATGATAAATTATTACAACCAAAAGAATAGAATATAGGGTCCTACAAATTAAACTAGTGAACCCAATCTGCAATTGTATTAAATAAAACAGCGGTGGAATCGCGAGATACCAAGAGTAACTACAGAACACTTCATATATACTCGTATTACACTCCAGCACCACACGCATCAATTATTGTCTCACGATTGCACAGACAATAATCTCAGACCACTTAGGACCACTTTGTTCGAATAGCGTTCCCAGATTTTGTGGTCGTGAGTGATGCACATGTGTGCGGGCGTCGAACACGCAATTTTTGTGTATGTTTGTAATGAATAAACTCAAAAACTACTGGGCCGATTTCAAAAATGATTTCACTTTTGGGAAGCTACACTAACCTCGGTTGACATAGGCTATTTTTTTATCCATGTATTCCCACGGGAACGGGAACTACGCGGGTGAAACCGCGAGGCGTCCGCTAGTCTTTAATAAAGGTGTTTGTACACTGGATATTTCGTGGTAGAGGCGTGCTTATCTTTTTGAATGTTTAATCGCTTTCTTTGACACCCATGGCAAATGATGAGCTTATTGCACAGTTACGTAGTTCAGAATAAACAGTTATAAACTTATTCCAAACCATGTCTGATGACTATATCATATCGTTTTAATGAGTTAAACTTTAGAGCTTCAACTTTAAAGCAACTTTCTCAAAGTAAAATGAACACGAGTAAGACATAAACTTGTATATTTTTATTGAAGCTTGAAGAAAATCCACGTCTAAATGATTTCACGGTAAGAGTTTGCTGAATAGGGTTGTCAGATTTGTTCAAGCTTTTAATATACGGTTGCTAATTGCATCTTTTTTGTGGATGAAGACACCGCTCAGAACGAAAACAGAAAAGGCTACATTCATTATTTTTCTTTGGGTGAAAGAAAACTTAGTTAGGAAACCGACGTGTCCTACATCGGAAATTCTTACAGTGGAAAGGTTTATTATGCAATAGCTGACCCGCGCAACTTCGTATGCGTAAATTTTTCACGTTTTTTAAACATTTTTCGTTGCTGCTCCGCTCTTATTGCTCGTAGCGTTATGTTATATAGCCTATAGCCTTCCTTGATAAATGGGCTACCCAACAGACAAATATTTTTTCAATTAGGACCAGCAGTTCCGCTTTCAAACAAACAAACAAACTCTTCAGCTTTATAATATTAGTATAGATTTCCTTTTGGATATTGGTTGCTGAATCACTCCTATGTTTAAGTCTATATACCTAGTGTTTTATAAGCTAGGACAACCTTTTATACACTAAAACCTCCCCAGAAAAATATTCAATCGAATAGTGAAAACTGCATCAAAATTGGTTCAGTAGTTTCGGTACCACCACCAGGTTTAGAGAGCCACCTTTTTGAAGGCTGTTAAAAAGTAAATTAATTTATCTGATTAGTATGCAGAATGAGGTACCAATAAAGATACTTCAACGGATGTTTGCTATTATCACCACATTTAACGAGAGCTTACCTTCATTAGTTAATATTATAATTGACACCAGTCAACATAAAACATGGATTATATTTATATTAAACATCTGATCGTTAAAACCTTTCATTTAATTCATTAGCAGTTATGATAAATATATATACTTTTATGACACGTTATATCCGTACTAAGAAATGAATATTGTCATATAAACACACTTTTTTTAGTTTAACAAACAAATGTAAAAATAATTATATTGTACCAAACCAACTTCGATATCAATTAGATAACATTCTTATTAAAATCTTAACTTTATGATAAAATTTCTTAACCGTTTTCAGTAACATTCTGTTTAGTGATAATATCCTGGGACAACTCACACAACATCATCTGATCCCAAACTAAGCAGAGCTATATGGCAACCAGACAACTAATAAACATACGTATATATTTCTAAATACATACCCATAAACTAATATTATAAAGCGGACGAGTTTGTTTGTTTGTTTAAACGCGCTAATCTCAGGAACTACTGGTCCGATTTGAAAAATTCTTTTTTGTTGGATAGCCCATTTATCGAGGAAGGCTATAGGCTACATAACATGGCGCTACGACTAATAGGACCGGAGCAGCGACGAGAAATATTGCAAAAACGGGGAAAAATTACGCATACAAAGTTGCGCGGGACAGCTAGTTATAGATAAAATACACCCAGACATAGAATAAACCATCGTGCTTATCACACAAAGTTTTATCCTGGGTGGGTCTAGTAGAAGGCACTTTACCAGTTTCATGCGAGATTTTTACCCTACTGTAAAGAAGGGTTATGTTTTTCGCATGTAGTTAGATTCGTCTTGATCGCCCAAGTGTTCTTAGATATGTGACGTTTGAAAAAAACAAACATGGCGGCTGTGAGATGACAAAATGAAGAGGTGTGAAAAAAAAATGTTTTTTTGAATACTGCAATATGGGTATCAAATTAGAGGGCTCATCTTAAGCATTTTAAAAAGGTATTACATGATTATGACTGTAATACTAAAAAAGTTAGTTAGCAACCATTTTTTTTTTCAATTTTCAATACTGGACAATAGCTGTGATAAAAGTTAGTTGTTATATTGGTTACATACTACAACTACTAAAGAAACTAAAGTCGGAGGCACTTTACTAAGTTCATCGAGATTCATTAATGCCTCCGATTGCATGAAATTATATAATTATCTAGGGGATCTTGTTTCCATCTTTTTTGTGCAGGCGGGTTTTTTATTTCTATAATTTATTTTTTTATTGTATTTAGTTGTGTGAGTCTACTTAAATTAGCAGTGCAGATGTGTTATGGCTCTGAAATCTCAACATAGTGGTAAAAACATTTACCTACATAGGCGGCCTACAAAACCCTTTAATTCCTCCTCATTAAAAACGGTAATTGTCAATTAAAGGCGAGTCAGGATCGCCTGGCATGTCGTTACGAACCTGTCATTGATAACACTATCTTGTATACTTTGTAACATAAAGCTAGAACTACATACAAGGGTATGAACACGTGGACCACATTTGCTGTTTATTTAATAGCGCTAAGGAACAAACCAGATAGATAGGACAGGGCAAGGCGCGGCGTCCTTTAGATAGACTTTCATAGAAAATGTAAGAAAGTCTTGCAATGCAAAACATAATTTATTATAAAGTAGACGGGTAGTAGATACGACATTTACAATGTGTGAAAGAAAACTATGTGCTTGTACTTCTACAAATTTTATCAAATTCTAAGTACATGTAAATTTCGTGACATTAATAAATTACAAAGTTATCAAGTATATAAATTATGAATGAAAAGTTATATGCAGTATAAGACATTCGGCGCACGAGAAATGCAATGTGCCTTACACGTATGTTGCTGAAATTTGAGTAAAACAAAACGCTTTAGTTACAGCAACTTCGGAATTTTTAACATGGGGGATGTACTTTTAATGTCGAACTCTATCCGCTGCTAAAAGATTTTAACCACGCCATTCTGTTACACGTTTTATGGACCAGACGATGCGTCTTTGCCTTGTCCTCGTCTGTGTGCCTAGTGCGAGTTGGTTTTACGTTAAGGCGCTTCCCCGTGCAAAACCCAGGGCTAGCCCTTTTTTGTGCACTTTTATCCAAAAAGATATATCAACTAATAAAAATACATTACATTTCTACATCATTTTGCCTCCTAAATGGTAAATTTTGTTTTTGGAGGAGTACAATGTTTATTTAATCTACTCACAAATCGAAACCACTGAAATCAGAAATAATTGATAAAATTGATAAAATGAATCTCCTCGTAAAGTACCTACCATTTTATTTGATTTGCTAAAAGTTTCTAAATGTTTCTACCATAATGTTTTTTAATAAAAAAACATTATGGTAGAAACATTTTTTTCAAATGCTGCCTCTGTGGCGCGGTGGGAGTGTTTTCGACTGCTACGCAAGAGGTCGTGGGTTCGATTTCCACACAGGACAGCACTTTGTGTGATCCACAAATTGTTGTTCCGAGTCTGGGTGTACTTTGTGTCCGTAACTTGTATGTTTGTAAAGCCCCCGCGATACAGGGCTTGTACCCTACTGCGGGAGTCGTCTTTTATAATCTAAATGGTCAAAATTTTATTTTATAAAGATTTTATTCCAAAAACTGAGCGCATTCGCTACGGTGCGGCGAAGAGGGAACGAGTGCTCAAGGTTATTTGGTCAGGGTACGGGCTTAACGCGATCGACTTATTAATCAGAGTGCCAAACGCGGTAAACGTTTCGATCGTGTTAACGTAAAAACAATTCTCACTGGGGGCACTGACCTCCTTTTTGTTCGTCCTACGTCTAAGGTGACAAACAAGTATACGATCTGGCTAATGATAAGCAATAACGTAATCTATGAACGTTTATTAGACCAGGGATGCAAATTACCAACCATTTAAAAACTCTGCATATGAATTGATACTTCATGTTCGAACGCCATTTAGCCTTAAACGAATTATAACCAGTCAAACCACTTCTAATCAACATCATAACAAGATTATTCTAAGATAATAATATTTGTAAATAGGATCAAGTTTCGTCACAGATTTGCTATAATAAACTGTTAAGATTGTTTTGCTGTAGAACTAATTTAATCAAATTATATTATTAGTCTTTATTTAATAGACAACATAAATTATGGAAGATTTTTAAATATAAATTATAGATTACCATAATAAGGCATTCTTAAACGAAACAAGGAAAATTAATATTTGCAATAATAGTTAATCTTGTTTTTTTATGAAGTCATATCAAATTACACAACATTCGATACCCCCAGGTGGTCTTTCCCATTTATGAGAAACGACAATGACACCAATACTGAAGGTTATTGACAGCTACCGTCATAACATCTCTTGACAGTAAATGCTCTACCGTTATGTTGCCAAGGGCCTAGACAAGTTCCATTATCCTGAAACTTTAACGCCTGCGGAAATTGTATGGACTTGACATTAAATTGACAAATGTAACAGAAAACATATTTGAACTTATTGTCAAATGCATATAATGTTTCCTTTCTGCAGGCGATAAACATTTAAAGATAATGTAACTTTTCTAGGAGGCCTAGACAAAGTCACATACTAATAGCGATGTCGTTAATGGAAAAGTAGGTACAAAATGTATGAAATTGAAATAATATCACGTGGTCAATCCAAGTCTATGCGTAGATAAGCTGCACAATTGACAGTAACTTCGCTATTTTTTCTATTGCATAGATCACTAATCTAGCGAATGCTAAGCTCATGTAAAAAACGAAATAAATGGCAGTACACTTTTTTTTAGAACGATTGTTTGGAATTGACATAGTAGGCGTTAGCGAATTCGCCCCGGAGCGAATGTTCCATGTCTAACCCCCCCAGGTCGGTGTATATTATGATTGCTGCGGATTAAGCGTAGCGTCGCGCGTCTACATAATGTAGTTCCAGCTTAACTTGAGCAGGTGAACGTACGAGAGGTGTTTGAACAAGTTGTTAGGACCGGTACACACTGCTATCACATTAAAATGCTGTTACGATAATAGTCTTTATGATTTAAGTTGACGTATAACGTTTGTTTACTTTTTTTACAGAATAAATTTACTATTTTGGCATGAAACTTTGATTATTGACTACTACTGTTGTAAGTAGATCAAGTCAATAACTACAGTAGGTTACCCTATGCAAAATATATTTATAACTTGATACACCGAGTGTACAGAACGGAAAGTGTTATACAAAACTTTGCTCGAGCAACGGACACATTGACATCGTTCACATACATGCAGTCTCGGAACGCCTTTTGAGCATAGTGGGCCGAGATTCCGTCTAGATGTCCATAATGTGCTTGGGTAGTTTTTTTCCTCACTCTCGATATTTTGAATTGATTCGTAATTAAAAAGTCGTGCAACTTTACTTTGCGTTAAAATTATCAACACAAGTAACTTACAAAGTAGTTAATCAGTAAAAACCGTTTTGATGTTTTGGTAGACATTTTAAGAAGCATGATTCAATGAGGCCACTGATATGGATATAAAATAAGTGGAACTTATATTACTTGCGAGTTTTACCTAACTCGTAAACACGCTGAGAGATTCAGCGACAAATGAGTGCATTAATTATACAAATTCCGTTGTATATTTACTACATTATTAATAGGTTTACATTCCAAAGGTGTTTAAATAATAACTAGTACGATTGTATGTAAAGTTTGTGATAGTACAATGCCTGTTTTGAAATTGTGTGCACTAAGCAAAATTCTATGGGAAATTGAGGGGAGGCGACTTTGTTAATATGCTTAAAAAATTGACGTGCAGTATTGAGCGTTTGAATCAAAGTGCGTATGATCCCAGCGTTCTTAGATCTGGTTTAATCTAAAATGGTCAAGTCAAGAAACATGGATGATTCCTGACTGTGGAGTTTAGAAGATTATTTAGGGACCAACATATACGGATAACACGAAACTGTGTCTCGTATGGGCATGGAACCCACAAAAGCAGCCAAAGACTGTCAAGGTATAACTATTGTGTCAAGATTTTACCGGCAGCACGTCGTTGAAATGTGCATTACACATTATATTACCGTATAACTCCTTATCAGATGCTGTCAGTAGGTAGTCGATAAAAGTCCTGCACGCCCAATGGTAAGGAATCCAGCTGACTGAGGGAAGGGTATTTCTTTACTGCACTTATATTACGTAGGTAATAGCAAAAAATCAACCTTTATAAAATGCTTGCATTTGTTGGCGCTTTCCTACCCACATTTTACAGCATTAAGTGCCTGATTTAAGTACCTATAGCTTAACTACCATTTGACGAAATATTTCATTTATCAATCCATTGACCAAAGATTTGAGCGCCACACCACAACTTGAATAAATAATTAAGTAGCGCAGCAATTTATACCTAACATTTTCCCAATAGCTTGCCTAACTAATAAATCAAGCATGTTGGAACAGGTTGAATTATTCCAAAACCTAGTCTAGAACATAAATAGATTTAGGCAGTCACCTTGCGCCCACAATCAATTGCTCTCTTGCCACATCGAATACCAATTGTGAAAATGATTTGGTACTGTTATCCTCGAAGATATCGCTGTCCTCTGAAGTTAACAGATCTGAAAAGAAAAGAAAGTAGTCTTTAAAACTTTTTTTTACAGTAGATAACCCTATTTATAGGCAACATAATATTGCCATAACGGTGTCGTATCAGAGTTCTTATTCACAACCTTTGTTCCTTATCCACGGCAAGCCAATGCGGAACTGTCAAAATCTTGTCATAATGGTAAATGTGGAGGTGTGCTAGCCAGGCATATGCACGGCGTTGATGCATTTCTAAGCGCATAGCTCTCCATTTACCCATTAAGGCAAGATTTTGACAGTTCCACATAGGCTTGCCGTGGACACTGAAAATAAATCGGGAAAAAGGACCCAGATAAGAAAAAAAAACCTATTTTTTTATAGCTATAGCCTTATTTATGGACAACTAAATATTGTCCTAACGGTGTAGTAAAAGCTCGGGTTAATTTATTACACTTATGTTGTAATGAAAATATGAATAGTGCTAAAACCTGTTCAACTTGCTGGCGCCATAAGCTTTAGTACCTACCTAAAGAAGCAAACGACACCCTAATCACGAAACGGATAAAGATGAAACTTAGCACTCATATAGACGAAGATTTGTATCATGGAATAACAAAGTTATATGCACTAAAACTCAAAGCGAAGCTGCAGACAATGACTAGTAAATACATCTACACTAATATTATAAAAAGGAAAGATTTGTATTTTTGTATGTAACGAATAAACTTGAAAATTACTGGACTGCACTACTAACTATTGGATTTTTTAAATTCTTCACCATTAGAAAGCTACATTACTGGGGAGTAACTTAAGCTATATTTTATGTCAAAAAAAATAGAGATCCCTACGAAAATTACAATAATGTAACTCAAGGTATAAAAAACTAAGATTTGACACCCGTGCGAAGCCGGCGCAGGCATCTATCTACTTCTACTATATTATAAATGTGAAAGTAACTCTGTCTGTTACGCTTTCACACTCAAACAGCTGAACCGATTTAGATGAAATTTGGTATGGACATAGTTTGAGTCCCGGGGAAAAACATAGGATAGTTTTTATCGCGATAACCAACATCCACGCGGGCGGAGCCGCGGGCTGATGCTAGTTAGTATATAAATC
Source organism: Herminia tarsipennalis (assembly GCA_945859575.2). NCBI lineage: Eukaryota > Metazoa > Arthropoda > Insecta > Lepidoptera > Erebidae > Herminia > Herminia tarsipennalis. The sequence goes on from OX243852.2 coordinate 12,504,717, forward strand.
TACTAGTAACATAAAAACCTAAAACAAAAAGAAAGTTCAACATCCGACATCTTGATAACATCGCACTTACCTACAAGAATAAATTAAAAAGATAACTATCCTGGTGCATCTAGAAATACCTTCAGAAGCAAGTTTCGCCTCATAACTACTAGATGCGTGCTGATTACTAGCTTTATTTAAATTGTAAATTAGTTTGATTACTCTGTCCGACGATTGACGTGTGATATAAGGACATCAGGTAATAAGGGCATCGCTTAATCTATGCATAATTCTTAAAATAACATTAGTCTACAAATTAAAAGAAAAAGTGCAACTAAGTTTTTCACTACCTCTAATGTAGGTTAATAAAGTCCACAAGAATAGGTACCTACTGAAAATGTCTCGTCTATTTACTTGGATGCAACAATTCGCCTTAAAGGGACAAATGAGGACACCTAAAGGGTGATAACATCCTGGTGAACAAAATGAAATAAGCTCTGAGGTGTCATTAGCCATCAGCCTTGGTCATATTAACGTAAATACCTAAGTAATAAAAAAGTAAAAATAAACTAATAAAGTAAACAAATGCCTTGTAATAACTACCAGAGGACCAATTCACGTATTTAAAGCAGTTTAGTTGCGGTTTTGTTTATTGAAACGGCCATATTCGTATTCTTGTAACTTTGAAATCAATCTCAAATACGCTTGCGTCAAGTACCTATGCGTCTCGCTCGCAAGCGCAATAGCGGCATCCTAGTACGGTGCGCAAGCGTATTTGAGATCGATCCCAAAGTTACAAGAATACGACAATGGCCGTTTTAATCGAAATTTAACTGCAACTGTACTACTTTAAATACGTGAATTGGCCTCTAGATATTGATTAATTACTAATATTTAAATTAGCTTGATTATAGTTTTAGAATTACGTAAGGTTGCGCCGACGCACATTTAAAAGAGCTCGTCCAAAGTCGTACGTAGGCGATGGTAGAGATTACTACTACTCTTCATTCATTAATATTAGGTAAAAATTAACTCGTTGGGCGTTATTGTCTGTTTCCAACATATAAATAACGCCCGCGACTCTATAACATAGTTCTTGCTAGCATTTTGATTACCAAGAGTTTGGATATTACATAATAATAATAAAATTTCGTTATTCACTTATGAAGCAAAATACTACTTTTGTGATTGAGTAGTTAAGCTCTTTGTATAAGATGTCTCTTGACTAAATTCCTTAATTTATTTATTGGTAGACTCAAAATGCTGACTTTAATTTTATTGAAAAATTTAACACCTAGTCCTATGAATGAATTATGGGTTTTTGGAAGCCTATGATATTGGCCTACTAATTTGTGCTTATTTCTTGTATTCACAGAGTGTATATTAGGTACTAAGTAAAAGGATAAGATCGGGGTCCCTCCTTCTTCAAGTTCTTTTTTTTTTCGCTTTCGCCGCAAGCCCGCGCGAACTGGCGATGGCGCATGCGTGGTACGCTTAAAGATGTCCGCGCGCATGCGCGTTGATGCATTTCTAAGTGCAGCTCTCTATTTACCATTATGACAAGATTTTGACAGTTCGCGCGTGCTTGCCGCGAAATCGAAAAAAAAGAACGTGAATAAGGACCCAGGTGTCCTAATAGTAGGCGGTATGTACGTAATAAATATTCCAGCCAGCCTTCTTTATGCAACATTTCACGTCGCTACTCCGCTCCTATTAGTCGTAGCGCGATGTTATATAGCCTATAGCCTTCCTCGATAAATGGGCTGTCCAACAAAAAAAGAATTTTTCAAATCGGACCAGTAGTTCCTGAGATTAGCGCGTTTAAACAAACAAACAAACAAACTCTTCCGCTTTATAATATTAGTATAGATATATATCCATAGTGACTTTATAAACTATCTTTACTTTAACTTGAATATTCAAGTTTTAGTGTAGACTTTAAGTCTAAGAAATAATGTATATACATTATTTCTTAGACTTAAAGTCGCAAATACAACGAAACGATTTTAGTCTCGAGTCAAACAACTTACAAATTTCAAAACAGTCACACCAACACAAATATTATCCGTTCAATACTTCGCTAAACCACTATAGGAACTTACATACTTGAATCACTTGAGTTCACTAATGTAATTCGAAAAGAACATACATACATTTGCGTTACACTAACTTACAGCTAAGTGACCATGTAATTAGCTTTCAACTACAAACCGAGCTTGTTTGACTTGTAAATTTCATTGCATATGCAACAAGACATTGTGTACTTACTACGTTACAATACAACGACATGTTCAAAACACATAGGCTGGACGAGGTGACATTCTGTTTAATATAAACCAATCTAATCTGAACCTTACTGCTCCCAACTAAAGTATTCATTGACAAAGATGTATTGCAGCCGCGAAGTGCATTGTGGGATATGTGGGCCTCGCCTCAGGCGACTAAAATTATCTCGTAGTATTCAATAGGTTATTATCACTCCTTAAAACTATGCTATGCCTTATATGGCCAAGGCTGAAGATCTTGGCTTAGCCCTTGTAAATACACACTTAGTTCTTTCTACAATGTTTTTCAGTAACGTAATGTTTCCACTACAGTATGATCAACGTAACTAGGCCGGACTGAAGTAGGCGACAAGTAGTTGCGCAGATGCATTTTTTGGAAGTAAATGGCGACAGGAAGCGGGGGGCGGGGGCGGTAACTAAACCAAGAGCATTAGAGATGCGATTACGCATTACATTGTCATAATTAGTATTACTAACTCATGGTTTTTGTGATTATTTTCGTAAAGAAATTGTTTTTCAAAGTTTCTTTAGTATTTACTGTAAGTGTTCTAAATTTAAACTTTTATGAACTCATCTAAATAGTATTTTTATATTGTTGAATTAAAATTTTGTTACTATTTTTTATCGATTAAACATAATTAATCGTTTTCGTAAGTAATTTTAGGGTCGCATCTCTATGACATGCGCGAAAGTGATAAGAACCTAACTTCAATTCGGTCAAGTTACGTTGATCCTACTGTAAGTACTACGACAGAGGCCTTCGCCCGAAGAAAATGACCATAACGCCTGGGAGAGCCGTTGCTTCACGAAAATCTGATGAAGTGTTTTCCCTAACTCCATTCTTACTTATGGCTTAAAAATATGTCCAGCAGAGGTCCTCAGGTATGCCAAAGAGCAAAGCGGTATTATTTCTTATACATTCAGCATAGAAAAATTGCATAAAAATGCTTTAAATTTTACTAAAAGTAAAGCGGTATTATTTCGGTTGTTATTTCATGTAATAAAAAAGCAACGAAGTATCCAATTGTCATAGATCTATCATCATTAAAGGAATGTAAACAAAAAGGGCGATTAAACCATTAACCGATGTTGATTATTTTCACACTCCAATACAAACAATTAACGGCAGATACAATAAACATTAGCCGGGTGTTAACATTAGGCTCCAAATGTTCTATGTTTGGCTTGTTCGGAATGTAAACTTTATAGAATATCGAGGCTCACACATGCCTTTGTTTTATTCCAGGATGTGTTTTACTCGTGTGTATTGATTGTTGTGATTTGAGACCGAATACCTGAATATTCAAATAAATGTCATTAAAAAAAACCGGTACTTTTTCAATAGAATTCATAGGAAATTTTGTTATTTCTAATGTGATCACCTGTTACTCGTAAACTTGTACAGCCTTCTTAGCTGTGATAGTTTTCCTTTTGATTTCACTATATAGGTAGTCCCCCCCCCCCCCTATCCGAATAATGTGGCTTAAGTAGTGGGCTTTCTGTTGTTTATGTTTCATAATTACAAGTTTATTATCTGCTTATTAATATTTTCAAATGGAATTTGTACGAAAATTTTGTTACTTCTAATTTGATCACCTGTTACTCGTAAACTTGTACAGCCTTCTCAGTTGTGATAGTTTTCCTTTTAATTTCACTATATAGGTATATACTACTACCGTTTTTTACATAGGTACTCAACATCAACCATTTAGTTGACACTTGAATCTAACAAAAATTTGCAAAGCTGCGGACGGACATAGCGAAACTATTAGGGTTCCGTTTTGCCATTTTGGCTACGGTACGGTATCACAAACATAAGTCTCACTTAATACTTTTGGGACATCGCGCGAATATAATTGAGAGATACTGTTAGGCTAGACTATGATAAAATAAATCAAGCTTAAATTAACGAGAATAGCAATAAATTGTACATTTAATAAAGATCTCTGGCAACACTACGGTCATCAGCCCAGCTATTTACCGTTTGAACTGGCTAAACTACCAACTACCTGTTAATACGGCACGACTGTGACAAAACCAGATATAAATGTTAGGTGCTAGATCAACAGCCCTATACAGAAATTTCTCTATACTAATCTTAGTCATTCTAATTACCCGTTTTTGTTAAAAAAAATTAAGGTTGGCAACGTGCGAATTATATTTACAACAGTCCTTATCATCAAATGCAAATCTATGCAAATATTATTTTCTCTTTTACTCGACTTCGATACAATTTGGTTTAGATGTAACATAAAGCCAATACATTTTGGGCTTCCAACGGGTATGTTGTTGCAGGCGAAACCCCGCTAGTAATTTATAAATCTGAAGTTTGTTTGAACGCGATAATCCTGGGAACTACTGGTTCGAAATGAAAAAATCTTTCATGGTTGGATAGCCTATTTATCGAGGAAGGCTATAGGCTATATAACATTACGCTACGACCAATATGAGCTGAGCATCATTGAAAAATGTTGCAAAAGTGGTTAGAAATGACGCAGACAAAGTTGCGCGGTTCAGCTAGTAGCATAATCTTTTTAACTTGTGCAGACAATTTACTAGCCATGCATGGGCATAAATATAATAATATCTAATAATATCTTGGGACAACTCACTCAACGCTATCTGATTCCAAACTAAGCAGAGCTTGTACTATGGAATCCAGACAACTGATAAACATACTTATATATTTCTAAATACATACATATTATAGATAAATAACACCCAGACACAGAATAAACCATCGTGCTCATCACACAAAGTTTTATCCTGGGTGGGGATCGAACCCACGACCTCTTGCGTAGCAGTCGGATACACTCCCACCGCGCCACAGAGGTAGTCAAAATATGTATTTAAAAAATAAACGACACACGCAAAGTGGTGCATATCTTGGTTTTGGTCCCATCTTACATTGAACTAGTATCACTCGACATGTAGGCCTTGATGTAGTAGATTCTTAAAACGACAGCAACTTATCTCTGCAGTGTAAATGACAAAATTAAGACAAAGCTTAATGGCTATTTGGCGTAATTCGCAAGGTCTCTTGTAAAATACAATACAAGCAGTTAATAAATTAAGCAAACAATACGTTACCTTGTCTGTTTATTATCCTGAAGTCATCTTCAGGTAATTGTCCTTTGCATAATGTGCTGAGCAGTATTAGAGCGGCTACTTTGTATACTGTTAACCGCATTTTGATTGGATAATTATTCTTCACTCCTTATATCTGTAACAATATAAAAAAAACAATTATAATTGTGGTTTTACTCCAACACTCGATGTTTTTGGAGGTAGTGAGCTGAAATTTTTCCCAGGTATCTAAGAGAGTGAATAAACTTAAAACAAGCGAAGCCTCAGGCAGTAGCTAATCTACATTCTGACGTATCAAGGTGTTAAAAAATTATCTGTAAGAATTTGCAAAGGGGTATTTAATAAATATTTATGAAAATTAAAATCGTATTCATCAACAATCCGTTTTAAAGTTATTTTCTTTACTCTCAAATTTATATGCGGACTGTACACATGTGCATAGGGCTCACGGCCTGCGCAGTCGCACAGCAGCTAGCGAGGGCATTAAAGAAAGAAAAAACAAATAAATAAATCGCTCTCTATATGGTAGTTTTCTGATGTTGATCTACCACACGAAATTCTTGCAGTAAATTTTTTAACACCTAATCTAAACTTTATACTATAAAGCTGAAGAGTTTGTTTGTTTGTTTGAACGCGATAATCTCAGGAACTACTGGTCCGAATTGAAAAAATATTTCACTGTTGGATAGCCCATTTATCGAGGAAGGCTATAGGCTATATGACATCACGCTACGACTAATAGGAGCGGAGCAACAATAAAAAAATATTGCAAAAAAGGGGGAAAATTTACGTGTACGGTTACGCTGGTAAGCTAGTATACTTATATAACTCAAACATACGTAAGTCATAGGTCAGACGAATAAATATGTATACATAAAATAAAACACAACTCTAATAAACATCATGATTTGACTAGAACAGCCAATTTGCATCACAAATCTGTGTGTTCTATTAGAATTTATTGTGACAGCCGATATAAATAACACTTCATAAGACATTACCTACTAAAGAAACTAATACCAAAGATAGAAAATTCAATCAGCTAAGTTTTTTTTTACATTTAATTATATCTTATAAATAAAACCATAAAAACTAGTAAGCGCCGGCCACCTAATGGATTTCATTCATAACTATGATTTTAGTCCCGAAATATTAAAACAAGAATGAAGAAGGTATTCCTTAGTTTAGTTGAAGTTTTGAAAAAACTGGGCTGCTCGCATACATGGTTTTGGTCTTTCGAGCCAACCTCAAGTATGAGGGCGTAACCCTAATTCGGATAAAATTCATGACGTCACAGCAATCTAACAAATTAAAGAATGCCACCTTTTACTTAAACAACTATCAAACCTACCTACATCACATTCAGAATTCACGCGATTATTCAAAACCGAATATCGCTTTAAAATCAATTTATTTAATTGCCTGTATAGTGCGAATCCGTTATATCGTATGAGAAGAACTGGTTTGTGTACGATTTCAACTAATAATCCGAGAACCGAGAACTCTCGAAGTATTCAAACATTTTATCGATGTTGCTGTCAATTTAAGTTCATTTGTCTATCTGTCTGTCAACCCTCTATCTAGTTTGTCATGAAGCTTAACGTTCCACTTAAGAGTTTAATGGTGGGTGTCCACGCATGATAGAAAGCCATTGACTTTGCTTATAAGCCTTATTTTATAATCGTCGTGTATTTCCATCAATATTAAACAAGAGCACATATTAAACAAATTAACGTGTGCATGTATGAGCCATAATATAATTTTAACCCCAACGCAAAAGATGTTTTAAACTGACTACAAAAAGGAGGATTTTCTCAATTCGTATGCTTGTAGTTTGAGCATAGCTCCATCATAGACGGATTTTCATTTTTTTTTTTGTTTGGATGAAGTTTATTCCGATATGGTCCCATATAAATTTCGTACACTGATATATATACAACGAAACTCCTCAATAAATGCCAGGAAATCAACCGGGATTGGAGCCGGTTAGATGTTTTTTGTAAAATGTTTTTAGTGTACCTATCTGTAGTAAAACGGATGGACAGATTTGGACCCGATTTTGTTTTCAGTAATGAAAATCTTATCTTTAAAATTTCCCAAAGGATTTTCATGTTATTACGATTAAATGTAAACGAACTTGGGAGATTCAATGTTTAGTGAGATTATCTTATTGCTGAAAACGTCTCCGTGCATCGTTTTTTTGTACCAATTGCTCGAACCCTCGACCATAAAGTACGGATTCGCTTTAATAACGTTCAGTGAATTGCTCAATTTGTCAACAAAAGGTACCTAATTGGCGTACGAAGGGCGAGAAATGAATGAACGCCAACCAACCATGTGCCACCATCCATACTTTAAACAGTTTAAACCATACAGATGTGTACTTTGTAGTTAGAACAATGGACGGAACTTGCGATCGGCAAAAAGTTAATTGTGTACCAGCCCTTACAGTGAAAGAAAAACAAAAGATTGTAAAGAAATGTCGTGGTAGATTTAGCATGTATAACCTTTTTGTGTGTGTAATTGTGTGCACTAAGCTTTGAATGGGCGGATGGACGTCATTAGGACGGAGAGGAACTTATTAATGGACTATTATTAGAAAGCGCAAGATGCTCAATGCTAAATATGAAGCCACAAAAAGAATTACATGTCATTTCTATATGGTGGTAAAAAGAGGCCATCAAAAATTCCAAGAATGTTTTAATTCTGGTGGACAGCTGGACTGGATCACAAAGTTGTCAAAAGAAGAGTATTTTTCAAAAGTCATTAATCTGTTTGTACCGTATTCATGAGCCAATAACCATATCAAGCTATCTACTAAGATTTATTTCTATTGCTATAAACTGTTTTACGATCAATCAATCTAATGAAGATTCAGCTCACAATACCTAAATGAAAACCATAAAATATAAGAGATATCTACTACGTATGTAAGTACTTATAGGTAGGTACAATATATATTGATACCACTTAAGTTTTTAACTACTTATAAAATAAAAAGTAAAACCATACCTGTCGTACGTCTTTGTCGATTAATCACATTATGGACATGCGCAACAACGACATCTTAATATTTATGAGATGACTTATTTTTTAACATAATTACACGGCTGCTGAACAAAAAACAAGGAAAACTTGTAGACTCAAGTGGACTTGGTTCAAATATTCGAGAAACTGCAACATGTGCCTTTAACTGAGTCACCCATGCCCCAGTGAACTTAAATACTCACAAAATTAATAAATGTTAAAGAACCGATTAAATTGTATATACCTATCGTTAACCATCTTTTACACCACGTGCGCAAACAATTCAGTTCAGACGAGGCGTCTGCGCAATTACCTAATTGATTTATTAGTACCAAAGACACTACAAATATTTTTTTAAACGGTCAGTAACAGATAACAGAGTGTTTCGTTTATATCTCAAGTAGGTTCAATAACTCCGACCTACATATTGAGTGCTCATTAATTTCATATCTGATAGGTACGTATGACTTATTTTGGGACGGCTTCCGTGTTTTTAAGGCGCGGCATGTGTACAAATATAAATAAAGAAGTTAAAGCGCAAATATTTGATGATAAGTTTGCAAAAAAATAACTTGTTATCAGGTTATTTTGTCGGGCAAATCGCTGTGGTGATTTTTTTATACAGCGTCATGAAAAAACAAGCAGGTCGCGCGCCTGATGTTAAGCGTCACGCTAGTCCACAACAGTATCAGTGGCACCCAAAGCCTTGTTTGGCAAAGATCTGAATGTCACACCGCGTTCCTCATTTAAGACACGTTCGTAAATATTATTTGCCCAGTAATTACACTTGCTACAATGCCCTTCAATCGAAACACAGTGATGCGTTAACATTACTATTTCACGGAAGTATGTGTAACTAACACTAACATTGTGGTACTGAGTTACCGACGAAGACGGCCTATAGCTTAGACCTATTACTCATTATATAGACGTAGAACTGTTTGAAATAATTAGCTTTATTAAAAAATTGTACTTAATATTAATTCTATTTAAAACTGTGCCTAATCATCGCGTACGATTAGGTACAAAATTCATTAAAATTCCATGTAAGTTCAAAGAGTATTCTCTATGTCCTCCATATCTAATCAACTTTTCTGTATAACCCTACGAATAGTAAAGTAACAAAACTGCTATTATTAACTCAGAAGAAAGTCGCACTTAAAATGGGTCTGGTAATAATAATAATCATGTAAAAGCTGTTATTATAATAAGTGAGTACTGCTTTCTAGAATGTGATAATTTATAAACCTTTACGTTAGAAGTACTAATTTGAGGAGATAGTGAAAAGTAGAACTAAATTCACAATTATTTAAATTTCCAATCAATCCTGTTAACAACTTGGAGCTGTAGGTACTGCTTTAAAACTAATCTATGGATAAACGTTGACTAGACACGATACCTATTACTTACTTTTAACGAAAGAACACGAGACATGAATTAACTCCTATGAGAAACTATATAGATTAAAACCTTATTAGTAACTAGCTGTGCCCGCGACTTCTCTTGCAGTGCTGCTCATTTCATATAGACGTTAGCGTGGTGATAAAAGTAGCCTAAGTTACTACTCACATCATCAGCTGTCTGACAGCCAAAGTCCTGTCTAAATCCGTCCAGCGTATATTTTCGAAAAACCTTTTATTTTGACATTACAAACAGAAACATCAATTTTATTTATTTGTATAGATGCCTTTCTAGCATTAGAAAATAGTTTTTCTTAAGCCCAGGCCGCATTACGTTTATTTCCCGCGGCTAACCGCATAACCGTAGAAACGCCCCAATTACTAGTAAAAATCAGATGTATGTCAAAAAACGCAGTGTGGCTTGTGTTAATTTCCCTACGGTAGTGAGGCCTTGGGTGCCTTTCCACCAGAGATGTGGTATGCAACTATGCTGTGACAATGTAAAAACTAAGCTACGTTACTATGTGACCGTTTCCACTGATACGACTACGATATACTCATACGGTAAGCTATGTAGCGGGGCGAGTAAGACGTGCTATGAAGATGCGCCGCCGCGAGGTAGCTGTGCGCGCCTACTGTATGTACTCTGCTCTACCCACAGCTACACCACTCGTGACCATCCATAGCTCGCATCCAGAGCACGCATCCCTAGCATGTATCCACAGCACGCATCCATAGAACATAGCTTAGTTGAACCCGTTTCCACAAGTGCGAAGCTATATGGACCAATGAATATGATTGGTGGATATCAAACCCATCAATAGTAACGTAGCATAGCACATCTCTGGTAGAAAAGCACCGTTAATTTCAATTACTGTCCACAATTACCTACTTAACGCCGAGCTTTCTTGTCTAATGCGTTCTCCTACCATCTATACTAATAATATAAAGCTGAAGAATTTGTTTGTTTGACCGCGATAATCTCAGGAACTGATCCAAATTGAAAAATTCTGTTTGGAAAATTTTAATTCTCGTGATACGAATTTCACTTCATTCATATAATCATACTAGTTGACCCGTGCAACTTCGTTTGCGTCAATTTTCCCGGTTTTTGCAACATTTTTCATTGCTGGTCCGCTCCTATTGGTCGTACGCTATCAAGCTACTAATAGGAGCGGAGCAGCAATGAAAAATTTACAATATGTAATACAGGTTAAGGTAAGTTGAGGGGAGTTTTATATGAACTGTAGACTGAATAGTAACGGATTGGAATTGTTATTGAAATGAAAAAAGTCGGAGATTTCATTTGTTTCTTGTATTGTTATAATAGACCATCCAAAAGACCACTGATACTACTTGCGTCCATAATGAAAAATCTATCAATATTTGATTAATCGAAGGAAGGGAAACAGGATTTCAGAAAGTAAAATAATTTCAAGTATTTTATAATTAAAGCGCGTATTTCATCCATTAACTAGATATTATCTTGAGCAATCTGTTTACAGAACTTTCCCTATCTAAGAAAAAGTTGTTGACTCAGTAAATAATTTTAAAACGCTTAAGATTGATATAGATATGAGGCATAACGTACCGACGTCGACCTAGATTGATACAAGTGTAAAGTTTATTTATACCAAGTAGGAGTAAAACTACACACTCCGTATCGATAATATCATTATCTTATCTAAATTATAGTACAAATATGTACGTTCAAAGTAAATACTAAGCAGTTAAATAATCATTACGAAATCTTAGGCTTTACCCGCGACTTCAATTGCGTATCACACTAATATATAAAGGCGAAAGTTTGTGAGTATGTGAGTGTGTATGTTTGTTACTTCTTCACGTCTAAACGGCTGGAGCGATTTAAATATAATTTGGTATGGAATTAGCTGACACCCTGGATTAACACATAGGCTAATAAACCGCGGGTAACGCCGTGGGGCACAACTAGTATTATATAAAAATAATGGTTGTCTGTAAAGTCGATTTACGGACGATAATTTTACGTGATAATGCCATAAGAAAACATTGATAACATTCTAATAAACAACCATGCCTGTGATAGCTTTTTTTCCAGTTATATCGCAAGTCGCTGCAATCGCTAAAACATTGATGACATTGTAATAAACAACCATGCTTGTGACAGTTTTTTTCTAATTGTATCGCATGTCGCTGCAATCGCCAAAACATTGATGACATTGTTATAAGCAACCATGCCTGTGACAGCTTTTTTTCCAGTTATATCGCAAGTCGCTGCAATCGCTAAAACATTGATGACATTGTAATAAACAACCATGCTTGTGACAGTTTTTTTCTAATTGTATCGCATGTCGCTGCAATCGCCAAAACATTGATGACATTGTTATAAGCAACCATGCCTGTGACAGCTTTTTTTCAATTGTATCGCAAGTCACTGCAATCGCCAAAACATTGATGACATTGTAATAAACAACCACGCTTGTGACAATTTTAGTGGACACGGGCATATACGCCCGATGGCGACAATACTACAGCCTACTAGTACAGTAGTACATTCAGCCTATTAGCAGGATGAACGTGACACTGCGCACGCTTGCACGTCATCGATTTATAAGACGTTATCTCGTCAAAACTACCCCCTCCTCCCCCTGATTTTTAAGCACGCCACGAGCGGAAGATTTATATAAATTACAAATCAACCTGTATACTACCTCTACAATTTACTTTCTTGGTTTAAGTACGTTAGGTAATCCGTGGTTTAAGTCCATGAGTCAAGCACAAACGCCACAGCTTTATAATAACAAATATTGAAATGGAAAACACCTGCAATAAAGCTTCAAGGAAATAATTATGAAATCAAATGCATGTTGACCTGTGAGATCTAAGAACCACTTAATATTAAGATAAGTATTAAGTTATGAACCAGTGTGGTAGGTAATGAAATTGTAAATGTAAACCGGTTACTACAACATGATCTAAAAAGTCCTAGCTAGTATGAATATGAAGCCACGAAGCTATTTTGGTTTAATTTAGGTGGTAAAAAAATCTCGCCGAATTCACACCGTAGAAGAAACTGTGGCTAAGATTTATGCTACCTTGAACTGAATTAGTTGATCCCTATAAAGTATCCGTGTTACAACGGCCTGGCTTTACACAAAAGGCAATTATCGATAAGCGCTGAAATCTATTTATTGCCAAGTGTACTCAAACAATAGATAGGCAAAGGAATCATATGCGATTTGAAGTAGGTGCTACGTGCTCGGGCGCATGTTGGCCGTGCCGTATCAAACGTAAACATTTCTGAAATATAACTTTTAATACTCAACTGTGAAACAATGGGTTCTCTGAGAGCGCTGGTAATGTATCGTTATATCGCCGGCGCGAACAAGAAAGCTACTGTTTCCAAGAATAGGTACCGACAGGCTTGGAACTCGATAGTGATGTGGAGGCACAATACAGTAGTCGGCTCACAATTCAGCAAAAAAATCACTCACATAGACACACACGTAAGGCGATCTCAACATGCGCTGTCTCGGTTTAAGATTCGACCGAGATCTGTGTACGTGCGCTTCTATGGTGTGCATGAACCTGTTTTCGCTCGTTGTAGGGACCCGGCCTTCTGTACCTACCTATGTATTTTGTAGTGATGTGGAGGCGTGAACGTAGGGATTAACCCCGTCTATTGTTCTTTCAGTATCTCGTGGTAGGTCAGTGTCTTGCGAATATCGTGTCGTGACTTAGATAGGTTTAGTTTCAAGGCCGATTCTACTTATCAGTGATACATTATTATTTATCTAATCCGGATGTGTACTATCTAACAGAATTGCCGATGCATTTCGAATGTGGTTAATAAATGGCTTCCCGAAATTATACCTATCGTGTAATATGTGTGAGCTTAAACTCAGCACGTGTAAAAAAATAGTATCAATGAAATGTCGTGTTAGAAATATAAGTTTAACTATTATTCTTATTCAAAGATGAGTTTGCAAATGACCTGTTTCTAGATATCATTAATCGAAAACATTTAACCTTAAAATATCTAGTCGTGTAATACATGTAGTAATTTTAAACGATCATAATTCGAAGAAGACTCTAATCAAACGCGCAAAGGCAATTCACAACGCGTGCAAATTCAATAGGCGTGGAATACTCAAGTTACCTATGAAGAACTGTTAATATAAATTACATAACAAACAATACTGAGAATCGATTAAAAACTCCAATACATAATGTTACCAGTTTACTACAATCACATGAAAAATTAACACGCCGAACAGGTTTTCAAGTAGAACCTGAATTTATAATTAAATAATCACTTTTTAAAGATTATTTTGAGTATCACATCCCATCACTACGCGCCAATCAGTGGTAAAAAGTTGAAATCACACACACAACGCACAGGCAATAAATAAAAACAATTATATAAGGCAAAGGACGCAATTTATGTTCAATGTTCACATAACTTGTGCTGGCTGGCGGAAACGGATATTTTAATTTACTACAACTACCTACTACATGTTAGTCAACCTACAAATCGAGACATGAGAGTTGTAAAAATGGCGGCAAAATGACATGTCGCTATTTTTACAGCTCCGTATAATGTGTAAAACAGTGTAAAATATGCTTTAATTATGTGATGGATGGACAAAACGAGAGCGCGACTTTGTGATTCAAAGAAAAAAACTAAAAGGAGAATAAACTTGAGACTGGCGGATGCACAAAATGTGCGAGCTATAATCCATCCCTACCGAATAATATCGGAGGGCCTACCTTTTAAAATGACAATATGCTAGCCGCGTCATGCCAAAAAAAAATCGAGACATAGTTAATTTAACCACCTTACTAATAACACAGTATAAAAAGCATATATATATATATATATATATATATATATATATATATATATATCTAGATGGGTTATTAGATTTTGCTAATGGGTCGGTATAAATTACAAGTGTTGCATAATTATAAGATTTCTAGCTGACCCAAATTAGTACTATTACTTATTCTGTGCCCAGACCACGCAACTTCGTCTGTCAATTTTCTCCGTTTTTGCAACACTTTTCATCGATGCTCTGCTCCCATTGATCGTAGCGTGATAACGTCGGGCAATAAACAAGGTATTTTACCTTAAGTTATTCACGCGATTAAGACCCGTAATATATATATTTTCATAACGTAGCGTCATGTTATATAGCCTTCCTTCATAAATAGGCTATCTAACACTAGTTTTTTTTCAATTCGAACCAGTAGCTCAAATAGGTTCTTCAGGTTTATAATATTAGTTGAGATAAGCAATTGCAAATGCATTTCTTACCACTGGATAAGAAGATAGCTCTGTGACCTTTTATTTACTAGTTTAGACCTATCTTATCTTACTACTAACAAATGATAATAACTGTCGTCTTATCGATGTGTGCATATTACGCAAAAGACATTACCACATCCTGATACCTCTTATGTAATTGATATATATTTCTGTCTATTCCTTTCGCAGTATGTTTCAAAGCTAGCCAGTTACTATAATATCCTTTTTGACGAAGTTCAGTCAGAAGTCACTCACCGTATCTCTAGAAATAATATAAAGCTGAAGAGTTTGTTTGTTATAATCTCAGGAACTCGTGATAATCTCAGGAACTTTTAGTCCAAATTGAAAAAATATTTTACTGTTTGATAGCCCATTTATTGAGGAAGGCTATAGGCTAAATAACATCACGCTACGACCAATAGCACCGGAGCAGCAATTAAAAATGTTGCAAAAACGGGGAAAATTTACGCAGACGAAGTTGCGCGGGTCGGCTGGTTAGATATATGCCACAAATATATTACGTTCCTACTGCAGCACTGTCATATATATGATAAAAAAAACAAAAACATGTGTTCAGGTTTTTGTCGGAGAAATCCGAATAGGGCAAACAAAGACTTAATCTCTGGAACAGGGGACTTTAAGTCATTGCACATAAATGAAGTCACGAGCAAACGCCAACATTAAAGCACAAAGGTACATTGTGACTTTTTATGTGAACAGACTACAGATAAGTGGAACGAATAATTCAAAAGGGGTACACCGGTTCTAGACCCGTGAGTGCATTTTCTTCCTGTAATTGACGTTCAAGACATCTAGTTAAGGCATTATCCGCATTAAGTACCGGATGGATGGCAGCTTCCAATGCACACACCGCACTTTTTCAACTTTTCTGAATAAGAATCCGCATGCCAAGCGTAGACTATGACAAACGATTGTTAAATATATCGATACATCATTGGTTTTGCAAGCTTCTAATAAAAGTTAAATCTATATGTATTAATATTATAAAGCTGAAGAGTTTGTTTGTTTGTTTGAACGCGATAATCTCAGGATATTCTGATCCGAACAAAAAAAAATTTCACTGTTGGGTAGCCCATTTATCGAGAAAGGCTATAGGCTATATAACAACATGCTACGATCAATAAGAGAGGAGCAGCAATGACAAATGTTGCAAAAACGGGGAAAATTTACGCAGACGAAGTTGCGCGGGACAGCTATCTATATTTAATATTATAAAGCTGAAGAGTTTTTTTGTTTGAACACGATAATCTCAGGAAGTACTGATATGAATTGAAAAATAATTTTACCGTTAGATAGCTCATTTATTAAGGAAGGCTATAGGCTATATCACATCACGCTATGACTAATAGGAGTGGAGCAGCAATAAAAAATGTTGCAAAAACGGAGAAAAATAATGCAGACGAATTTGCGCGTCAGCTATATATGCATAACTAGCCCAGGTATTGATTCTACAGAACATCTATTTGTTTTGGTGTGAAAAATGTGCTGGTTTGGGTATGTGTCAACGTGAAAGGTCAACGGTATTCTAGCAAAAACATATTTGCAATAGCGACTGGACATATTGTTTTGTGGTGTATCGTATAACCAACGGCGAAAGTCGATGAATACATTAAAATGTTCAATACACCTGAGCGCTTGAACTTTCCCTAATTGACTGACAAGAGCGGATAACAAAAGAATCTTGTCACTGAACCGAACACCATTAGCCAAGTTGTTGATTTTGTGAAAGGAATAAACAAACTGAATGGTAAATTCAAAGGAATATTAGCCCTTTAGCCGTGTCTCTTAGATTTTAGAGAGGTTTAAGGATGCCTAAAAAAGCCGACTAATTGATGTCGGATATCGGATTGCAACTCAATGTTCGTGGGCCGGGTCTCAGTGTCGCCGAAGTGATGACCGGTGTCCTAGAGTGGAGACCCAGTGGGAGCAAAATCGACGATATAAGAGCAACCGTTGGTCATCTATAGCACCAAAAGGCTTTAGACCGTGCCAAGTGGAAATCTATTAGAGAAGCATATGCCCAACGGTGAGCAAAACAGTGCTAAGGAGGAATAGAAGTTATATAGAAACTGACCCTCATCTGCATTTAAACTAAGTATTTCTGTCATTATCAGTAGATTGTTGGACATAAGTCTATCTCCCGACCGACACCCAGTCATAATTAGCCTTCCAAATCAGGTCAGTCATTACGACCTTCTTTAGGTCGTCGGTCCATCCGGCCCGGGGGGTCGACGTAAGTAGTGTTTACCCAGTCGCGGTCACTCAAGCCCCGGTGTGAATTTGGCACTGTTAATTTGGAGCCTTGATTTTAATTGTGTGAAATCTATACTAATATTATAAAGCTGAAGAGTTTGTTTGTTTATTTGTTGGTTTGGACGCGATAATCTCAGAAATTACTGGTTCAAATTAAAAATTATTTTACTGCTGGATAGCCCATTTGTCGAGGAAGGCTATATGCTATATAACATCACGCTACGACCAACAGGAGCCTAGCTGAAAAATGTTGCACAAACAGGGAAAATTGACGCAGACGAAGTTGCGCGGGTCAGCTAGTTATAGAATATTTCTTCAAGATTTAGGGTCTCCAAGGCAATATAAAAATCTGATCGATTAACTCACGCGCGAGTATTTTTAAATAAACTTTACGCGTTACATACGTGCGTCTATAATATAATTAGTAAAGGTTAAACTTACCTACGTTTTTAACGCCCAATAGGTACATAAAGGTCAGTAAAGATAAAATCTAAATCTTAAAAAAGCTAGTACTTATTTTTAAATGACAAAGGTAAAATATCTTTACAGCCCACCTGAAGCTAATGGTAAACAATAACCGCGGCTATATTTTGGCAAAAGGAGTCCAATACATAATCTACCGTGAAACCGCACAGTCACAAATACTAATAGCTAAACTACTGGCACTTGCGTACGCGCACCGTTAACTCATTACGCGTTACGGTCTTTTGTGCACTTTCTGTGAAACGTATTTGTTACGCGTTCCTAAATTAATATTTACCGAATAATGCTAGTTGTACATGAACATATAATTAAATAAACCCAACGAATAAAGCTATTAAGAATAGGCTATTAGAATAAAACTATTAACGGAAGCATAATAGGAATAGGTATAACATAAAGTTCGGTTAGGGGACCTGAATGGAATAAACGATTTACAAAGTGACTGAGATTTAAACAATAATTCAAACAATTAAAATGATGAAGAGCTAGTACATACTTATAAAGTTATAACAGTTTACTAAAGTATTAAATATGTTTACTGTTTAAAGTTTTTTAGTTAGGATACAAAATATAATACTTAATGAGCGTCTGTTAATTGATGATATTCCACGTTTTATGATAGTTCCTAACAGATGCTCATTTTTTTTAAAATAAGTTAGCTAAAACAATGCAGCTACTGCCAGCTATAGTTCAAACTCTACGAACCGCGAATAAAATAGACTGCCTATTACCAATAATAATCAATCTTATATTTTTTTATCATAATCGTATCCTATTGCCATTTACTGAACGAAGTGGGCGGAGTACTAACCTCGGGCTTGTATTATTTTTTTCTCGAACACAAAAATCCAATTATACGGTTCGTATTTTGACCTCAAGTGCTTTGATACAGCATGAGATAATGGTCCAAGATAGGTAATACTTGTTATTATGATTTAATGAGAATGTCCAGATGTTCAGTCTTTTCTCATAATATTATTATCATAACATAGTCTCCCACCTGTGTAAGTGGTGTCCGTGATTCAGTGAGAAATCGATGAGATTCTAGAAATGTAAAACATACTGTTTGAACATAAATAAGTAAAATGGTTTTCTAAAACAATCACCTCAGCTACCGAGCTCCGAGCTACCGAGAGCACGTTAATTTGTCCAAACTGTGCTTAATCTCACAACGGTCGTGGTCACATTCCATAGGACTAATGTGATGATTACACTAATTCTGCACTGTAACATAGTATGTACGGGTAGTTGAAGTTAAGTTTGGCCTCAGTCACATCTGAAGATTTAATCGAAGGCCTTTCTTCCTAACATCCTTGCAAGTACGATCAACTAGAAGTCCCAATAAATACAATTTGATCTATAATAAATTGTTTTTGTGGTTCATCAAAAAAAATATATTTTCATTTATCTTAAAAAATTGCAAGTGTTAAGTGACTTCTGCCGCCGACTGTAGATGTTTTTGAAAACTTGCCAGTGTAGGTGTTTATGAAAGTGTGCCACTTCATTGCATGATAATTTTCGATGTTCATGTACACTGCACATATTTGTAATCATTATTAATTAGTAAATTTAACATAACGGTTACCTTCCTACGCATTGTCAGACAATGTATTCACACAGTTAATTGATTACAATCAAAACTCGGTATCAATCTTGGCCTAAATAGTGTTGCAACATTGGTAATGATTCGTATTCGTCGGCACAATTTGCATTTATTGGAAGCTATCTCCTTAAATTAATGGGTATCATTTAGTTCACACGCGTGTCGTGCGTGTTCAGTTGTGATGTTATCTGCTTTTTCATGCCTTTTTTGGTGTCTTTACATCCATAACTACAGAAATGCTCAATAATAAATGCAATGGTATGCTGGCTGGTCTGTCGCATCTCCATGAGTTCTGGAGACGCGAGGTCCAGTCTTGCAGCAGTATTTTAAACTTGCTTTCGTTTTAGATAGCGAGAACTGCAAGCAAGAGCTTACTAAAAAGTAACGGAAACCTGGACACCAAGGGATACCTTGCCTGCCTCTGTGGCGCGGTGGGAGTGTATCCGACTGCAACGCAAGACCCAGGATAAAACTTAGTGTGATGAGCACGATGGTTTATTCTGTGTCTGGGTGTTATTTATCTATAATATGTATGTATTTAGTAATACATAAGTATGTTTATCGGTTGTCTGGTTTCCATAGTACAAGTTCTGCTTAATTTGGGATCAGATAGCTTTGTGTGAGTTGTCCCAAGATATTATTTTATGGGGTGTCCAGGTTTCCTTTAGTCGAGTAAATACTTATTCTTTGATGGTTGGACTCAAAGCCTCATATATATAAATTATTAAGTTTAATTAGGCTGAATGTGCAAGGACAAGGATTGCGAAGGGGCGCATCGGTCAATTTATGACTACCGCGTATGCAATGGTTCCAGAAGTTACACCTCCTTAGCACTCGAAACCACTAGCTTCTGAAGACGTTTAAAGAGTGTAGTTAGTTACCACGCCTTAGATGTACAGATAAATTATTCAAGGCTTAAAAAGTGGTTGCCAATGTGCATTTAAGATCGAATAATAAATGGATGGAAATTGCCATGAAGTGCAAATGGACCACAATCGTCAGTCATTTGACTTTCCTGTTTGATTTTGATTCATAATTCCCTCTTTGATTCCCCAGATTAATGCTCAGAGATGGTCTAGCGACCATCTCTGGATATCAATCTAAGTCATTTATTTTTGGGGAATATAGATATAGATTTTGTAAGCTATTTTCCTGGTTTAGTTTTTTGCTAATCAAGTTGGCAGTTGCCAGTTAGCACTAATTTCTTTGGCGTACTCTGATTCATAAGCTTATCTCAGTCTCAGTTCATCTTAGCATGTCCTGGGATTTCCATTTTAGTTTGGTTTTTTTACTTGTTGTTTGTTGCCCATTCAGCAAGGAAGGTTTTTGAACCTCACCTCTGTTGTATTTCTTTGAAGTTGCGTGACCATTGTCCATTATAATCTCCTTATTTTTTTATGTGATACTTCGGTTCTTTACACAGTAACGCCTTATAACATCGAGAGTAAGGAAGGTAAATCTTCATACGGACACGGATTGTCCGTTGTTGTAGACCCATTTGTTTGGAAGATGTTCCGAGATTCCGTGTCGTTGAACATACCTGGTCTGCGTGCTTTGATCTAGGGCGTTTGTGTAAGGTTACCTTTTGTAGTACAACTGGAAAAAGGATTTCAATTGGCTCACACGAGATTCAAAAGGTGTCAAAAATCTCTAATCGATTTGGTGTTGTACGGGACGTTAGACATTAGCAGTTATCTATTCTAATATTATAAAGCTGAGGAACTACTGGTCCGAATTAAAAAAAACTTTGAATGTTGGATAGCCCATTTATCGAGTAAGGCTTATAGGCTATATAACATCACGCTATGATGAATAGGAGCGGAGCAGCAATGAAACATGTTGCAAAAACGAGGAAAATTTATGCAGATGAAGTTGCGAGGGTCAGCTAGTGTAAATAGATATGACCTAGCTACGAGTCGATTGAGACGAGACGAGTGTATGTAAACGTTTTATTTGTCCACTTGGATTTAAGAGTATAATCCCTTAAACGTCTTGATACCTTAACTACGTGATTGGTTCGTTAGTCAATGCTCGTCGTCTATTTACTAGGTAGGTACACATTGTATATTATTGATGATATTATCCCCGTGATCCCTGCAATCTGTGCCCAAGACTCATGCAGATGGCTACACCGTAGCTTGTGGACTATGGCTATACTGAAGCGGTTTTCGCGTCGCCGAGTCTTGTGTGAGCCTTGAGTGAAATCTCTGTGGAATTACTCAAGTATGTATTTAGGGTACAAGAATAACACTATACCCTAAATACATATCAATAGATAGGTATGTTAGATAGTAGAACTATTTAATATGCCTACCAAGCACAGCGTAAGTATTTAGAATAGGTTTGTAGGTAGTATAATATAAGTTTGCCAGGTAATTTGATCTTGTTTCTTAAACAAATTGATTATAAGTTCCTGTGTAATTATTCTTACAAGTAAACTACACCCTCCTGATTGAAAATTAATAATCTTACCTCCATTACATCAACATACAATCTACGAAACGTAACGAGTTTACATTGAGTAATTGCTATAGCTGGGCATGGAAAATTAAAACGACATAAAATTATGTAGGTGGTCTAATTACTTACGCACAGATGTAATAAAATACCTACCTATTTCACCTGCTTTATTTACACAAACTGCTCTCGGCAATGTACAACTATGTATTATCACTTCAGGTTTGGCAATCGTAAAATGCCGTTTCATAAATTGTGTGGGCCAGTAACACCATAACTAAAAGAGTCCCGCGCAAACCTACCTACTGCGAATTTCTCAAGCCCGCCTTTGCATCGCGCCTACGTAAAAAAATCTTCACCAACTTTCTTCACAATGAAAAACATAAATAAAAAAGCGCATCAGCATCACCAAAAGTGACTCGACGGTCGAAAAAATAAAGTTATGTTACGAAACAAGACGTAAAAGTTTTTGCTTACCATAAATGTTATGTAGGTGAGGTTGCAACAATATTCACGCACAATCGAACGAAACCCATTCTCATCCTGGATTTCCAGTTTAGAACATCTTATAATTCATCACTTTTTGTTCCGAACGCACAGAATAACTTGTCCCGATCACTGTTTATTATTATTTGTTGACACAAAACGAGGTTATTGCCGTTTGTTCTAACATCTGGACCCCACTCGACAGAGATTTCACTCGATGTAATATCTAACAAGTTTGCTTCACTAGATATCAACACTAGGAAACAAAACGAATAAGATCACAGTTATCAACAAAGTTAAAACACTTGCAGGTAAACGGTGGGCAAAGAAACAAGTGGTCGTCTGTATACGAAAAAAAATAACAAAGTTTACAACATCGCACACAACTTCCACGTTCAACGCGACGTAACAGTGTGAGTGAATGGAACACAAACAATATGCAACGCACGCATGCGCGCGCTCGCTCCTCAGGTACAGATTGCTACGTTTATTGTTAAAATTTACCAAGTTTTAAGTCATAAATCATGTTTTTTTTTTTATTTTACCGTGACTATTTTAGATTCATTAGAAATATTTATATAGCTAATTTTATAAAATATATTTTAAAATATTTATGGTCCCTTTTGCGCCTACTTACTTTCTCATTATTTTTTTGTAAAAAGTACTAAATATTTTGTGAATTAGATGGATGTTTTAATCCGTTTAACCCGTGTTATTTACTTACCGATTATTTTGTTAAACAGTAAGTTGTATAGTTGAAACTAAAAAGAACTAAAAAAAAAGGTGCAAGCATACTAGGTACCTATCAGAATCGAAACTTATATTATAAATGTGAAAGTAATTCTACCCCTCTCTCTCTCTTATACCTTTTTGTGTCTAAATCACCGATTGGTATGAAATTTGGTATGGAAGTCGTCCGTAACAACGTCTATTTAATTAATAATATTTATATATTTAACAATAAAATATTTTAAAATTTACTGAGCTTTCAAGACCCTAAATCCGAGCTAATATTCATTTTCTGGCAACATTATAACAAGAACGTCAACTCCGCCAAGACAAGAGTGTACGATGCGCACTTACACACTGAACGGCGTGTTCTGATTGGACAAGAAGTTGTCGAACGTTTGCCTCCGCCCGCGCACCAACGTCCTTGCAGGCACGGGCCACCGACCGCGCAGCCTGCGCTCTAAGCTATACTTACTTGAAACTTTAACAGGTAGATACAAACCTTACGAACTTTAACTTTGTTATTCCTCACACCAGAACGGTTTATTACTTAAAACTTGATTGTTATTTGAAAATAACTAACAAGTTGCGGCTCAAAGATTATAAAATATCTGAATGATTTGATTAGTAGGTATGATATTGATAGGTAACAATAGATTATCTACTAAGTAGTAGGTACAAGTACAACTTAAGTTTTTATTTATAGACTTGGACTTGAGCCCCAATGAGTCAAAGCTCTATGGTACCTACACTAATATAACACTTTTCAACAGAGGGTCGCTGGAAAGGAAACATTAGATATTAGTAAAGAAGTAGAATAATAGGTAGATCCTGAAATAAACAGCCACTGTTTTCTTCTTCAATAGCTAAAGAGAAGTTTTTATTAGAGCTAAGAAGCAGAAGCCCAGATAATAGATAAAATGCTTTTAAAGACGTGGTAAAAAAGGGCAGGTATTTTTTTACATTTTTTTTTTTACATTTATAAGTAGGTAGTTTGGCGTTGGTAAAAATAGTACAACACTGAATAGTTTATCAATTATTGTTACTGGCAACAACGCTACAAAAAAAAAGAAGAGTGAAAGTTGTTTACTTTCCAAAAAAATGAATGAAGGCGCTGTCTTTCAGAGTAACCTTTGATCTGGTAGTTGTGTTTGAAATGAAATCACGTAGGCAGACACTAAGAAATAAACGCGAAAGTAAACTCTCTACTGGTGTTGCTTATTACTATCTATCAGTACCAGAAAATGCACCTGATGTAACTAGAGTTCTATGTTCTCATCTCTATAGTTATATCAGGTCTCTATAGTTATACACTTGGAACTGCCGCCTAACCTCATTTTGTTTTTTTTTTATCAAACAATCATAATTTTATAAAATTTTTAGTAGGTATGTATTAATTTGACGTTTTCAAATAATCATTAACCTGATTTTACGAAATAAAGATATTTGAGTTTGAGTTTGGTGCATTTTCTGGTAGTGATAGATCGATGTAGAAGAGAAATCAATGTAGTTAAAAATGTTTTGCTAACTTGACGCACAGGCAGCCTGGACACAATTAGGGATGTTACGGAGGTAGTTTTATCGGAACCGAAGTCGGAGTCGGAGGTTTTAAATTCGGTTTGTCGGAGTCGAAATCGGGGTTGGAGGTGGTGGGCGAAGACAAATATTTTGAAATAAGTCTTAAGACAATAGTATAAAAATTAAATAACCCGCCTGCATAAAAAAGATAGAAACAAGATCCGTCGTCCGATTTAGAAGTATCTGATCCGAAGTCGGAGTCAGAGGTGTAAAATCAACTGGAAGTTCGGACCTTTCGGAGTTGGAGTTGAAGCTCCGTAACATTCCTGGTACATTATTATGCGTAACATACACTACTATATACTGGATTAACCTGAATACGGATACGATCTAAGGCGCTGAAAAGGCAAGTTAGTGTTAAAGTAGTTAAACAGACCCAAAAGGAACATTTTTGAAAATAAGGGAAGAGTGAGGGAGATAATAATATTTTAAAGACCCAGATTTCCGCCCGGAGCTGCGGGCGAAAACTAGTGGGTCCGGGCCCACATAAATATCGGTTATTCAAAATTCAAAATTCTTTAATCACTTAGGATGCAGAACAACTCTTGTGATACGTCGGGATTCTACGTGTAGATGTAATGCCAAGTCGTATATATAGGTAAAGCCGGAGAATAGAACCTGGAAATAAAAACTTGGGGCCACTATTTTCAAATTGCCAATTTTACAATGTTTGAATGTTTATAAACTTAATATGAGGGTAAGGTGCTGCCACTAATATACTTTCTAATATACTGACTGGTGTAAATTATATTACTAAAAAGTTGGAACATGAGATAAACTAAAATGTGTGTAAAAGTGGGGCCATACTAGTACCGCATAGTAGGAGCATCTACTTACAACAAAGGTAAAAACTATATGTGCTTAAATATTGGCCAAAGTACTGGTAATTAATGACTAAATATAAATATTATTTCTGATATCCAAAGAAAGAAAAGAATGATCTTTATTCGTCACGCAGAATCTTTACTTACAAAAGTAAAATTATTTTTCAAAGTGACAATTAAAACAAAGTGACAACAAAATTGCAAAAACATTATCCTATGTTTATGTCCCCGGGAAAGACATAGGATAGTATTTATTATGAAGTATTTCCATACCAATTTTTATCTAAATCTGTTTAGCGGTTTAAGTGTGTAAAGGTGACGGACAGACATAAGTACTTTCACATCTGTCCTTACCTATAATACAAATAAACAAAATTGAAGTGTCTGTTTGTAATGTCAAAATAACAGGTTTTTACTAAATGCTTAAGAAAGGATATAATTATAGTATGTTCTTATAATTTATATATTTTTTTGTCTGTCTATCGGTCTGTCTGTCTCTCCCTATAAACGTTAGCGTGATGATAAAAATCCTAAAAGCCTACATTCTTCCTTACATCATCAGCTATCTGACAGTGAAAGTCCCGTCAATGTCCGTCCAGCCGTTTCGGAGATTAGCCAGAACAAACATATGCATTTATTAAAAAAACTATTATTTTGACATTACAAACAAATACTTCTTTAGTTCTGGCCATGAATTCAGATTAACGCCAGAATTATTTACAAGAGACAATAAAACAACCTCACCAGATAACTACCTAAAAGTAGATCTTACGATCTGGTGCAGAGCATTCCTAACGTGGGTGGCAAATGGAGCCAGATATTTACATCACAATCACAATAATATCAACAAAAGTACGTACTATGTTACCTACACATAAAATACTTGCGAATATGTAAATAGGCTATAAGTACATTGGATTGGCCTCGAGCCTCGACCACACGGCCCTTATTTGATAATACATATAATTATTATAATACTAGCTGACCTACGCAACTTCGTATGCGTTAATTTTCCGTTTTTGCAACATTTTTCATTGCTGCTCCGCTCCTATTGGTCGTAGCGTGATGTTATATAGAAAAAAAATACATATATACAGGATGTAACAGAAAAGTGTGATCAAATTTCAGAAGCGGATTGGGTCAAAATTCAGTAGTGATAGGTGTATGGCATTAGAATTATACCTCCCCTGGTACAAAATTCGATTGGATTATTATGGCATAGAACTTTTTAAGTCATACTTTTTTTAATTAATAACTTTTTCATTCATAAGAAAATGAATGAAAAAATTATAAATATTTTTTTAGGGTACTCCGATTTTGATAAAATTAGGTATGCACTCAGTATCATGGGCACATACCAATCCTTGAATATGACCACGCCTTTCTGTTACACCCTATATATTAATTTCTCGCAGATCCATAACATTTACAATTACCTTAATCTAAATTTAAAACTAGCTTATCTTAAGAAACTGTCACAGATAGGTCGGTCGGTTGCGGCGAACCACATCACAGCGCTGATTTTCAGTGTGAACCTTGGGGTTACACACGGACAGGTTAAGTTAGCCTTTTGTACAATATTTTACAGAAATTAAAACTACTTACTACTAACTTAACAACTAATTAACAAAAAAGGATATCTAAATGGGTTATCCAACAGTAGAACAATTTGTCAATTCGGACTGTAGTTCCTGATATTATCGCGTTCAAACAAACAAACACACAAACAAACAAACTCTTCATCTTTGTAATATTAGTATAGATATAATTATGTACGCTCGTAGGTTGTGACCTTTACAAACAAGATATTTTGAGGTAAATAAATGTTGGCGACATAATCGTTAATGCTTACGGCTGTCAACAGCCTGTCTGATGCTTAAAGCTGGAGGTTTGATATTTATAAACGCTTCGTATTTCTTGATAGCTTATGCACGAATTAAGGAGAGTATTGTATTTCGTTTGACTAAGCTATTATTAGTTACTAGTATTTACCACCGGCTTTAAGTCTGATTTTGATTGAAATTTGAAACCTTACTATCTTAAACAAAAAACAGTTATTAGTGGATGCAATTAATGAAATGAAAGTTGAAATTTGGCACATAGATAGTTACTACGACGTCCTTACCTATTTATATAATAACTTCTATGTGCTCAACTTCCACTTTTAATGGCAGTTAGGAACCATTTGGACGAGTGAAAGAAAAAAGGGCTTTTACGATTTACCGGGTAATTTTCGCTCTTCATAAGACTGACTACGGACTTCAAAGGAATAGCTATTCGAAAAAAAATGCCAAATTAGTCCCGTAATTCTGTTTTGAGCTTAGTAACATATTTGGCTCTATTTTTATTTATATTGATATATGAGTATTAAACAGTAATGATATAATAATGAAAGTATGGATCCAATCTACAGATATATGTCTTGCAATTTGTCCACCATTATGAGCAAATTGCCTATGCCCTATGCCTATAGCCACCCGACAAAATCCTGCACTATGCCCGCAGCTCTTTATCAGGCATCAGTGGCCCCATTAACCCCAATTTGCTCAAAATTCTGAACAGAATGCCCACTTAGACGAAACCCAGACCAAAGATGTTGCTTTGAGACCCCAATACCCAATATTTAACATTGGAACTACCAACCAAATTTTAAATGGAAAGTACTAACAAACAATATTTTTTTTTTTATTATTTTTAATAGACACAAGGCCATCTAATTCCAAACTTTATTAAAGCCGAAATGGATGTGAAATGTTTAATAGCAGTGTTGCCTAATAACCATCCGTCATTAATACTTTTGTCTATGGTTGTTTGTTATACGCTTCATTTCTTCTTCTTTTCACAGATAAGTAAGTAGCAGTAAGTAGGTAGGTACTATAATATCCATTTCTGTACGGGCACACGACTACTACTAGAGTACTAAACCAACTCAGACAACTGATAAACATAATAACTAATTAAATATATAATATATAAATATTATACTATGTAGATAGAAGAAAAAATACTATAGTCAAATTGAGAACCTCCTTCTTTTTTGAAGTTGGTTGGAGGAAAAAACTAATCCGAAGTGTCCAACTGATGTAATTGTCTTGGCGTTCGGACTTGCTCCTTTAAAGATTCGTGAATCATCATAGTATAAAACTACGCAACGGATTTTGATGCGGTTTTTTTTAATAGATAGAGTAATTGAATAGGCAGGTTTATATGTATAGGTAATAACATCCATTAAACAGTGGAGAAATTAGGAGCGGAGCAGCAATAAGAAATGTTGCAAAAACGGGGGAAATTTACGCAGACTAAGTTGCCCGGGTCAGCTAGTTGATCTATAAACTACATGTTAAGTAGGTAATTTATAGATCAATATTTACGAAAATTGGGCTGAATCGCCAGGTCTGGAAACAAATGTCACAATTCTAAACCAGCAACAACACTTTAGCACGCATCTGTATTTCTCAGTTGCATCGATTGCTAATATTTAAATATATAGAAAAACTAAACTGATTTGATATGTAATTGTACCATTCTTGACTTTGTACAAGTTAGGTAAGTACTAGCATACGAATGTATAATTTTGATAAGCATGTTATCAACTTACCCACCACACCTTAGTAAAGCCTTTTACTGCTTTACTCCGATAAGATAAAAGTGCAACTGATAAAACAATGTATTGCGTAGGTGAATGCGGTTGTTTACATCGCAATATCTAGTTATTTTGGTAAGGATGTGCGTAATATCGATAAAGGTATTGTTTTTAGGCATATCTTACCTACAATCAGTATTCAGATCGCCAGACCGCTTAATTTTTATTATTTTCTTATACAAGTAGCAGTAAGTAGGTAGGTACTATAACAATTAGGGAACTTGTACACTCGTACTGGTTCCTGTACACTGGATCTTTGTTTCGGAATAAAAAGTCAAAATTACTCCCTAAAGGTTCATTTCCGTGCATCGCGGCGTCTCGTAATCGTGAGGTCGCGGGTTTGAATCCTTGCCATTATACTACCGACGTGAATCCATTCCTAACACAAGCCATAGAGCTTAGCTGGAAGGGTTTACAGGATTGCTAGTAATGTGGGACCAAAATCCCACATTGCTAGTTATCTTTAAAAAAAAAAAAAAATTGTATTATAACTCAAAAAAATGTGTTCCAAGATTTTATTCTTTTACTATGTCGGCGTAAATATTCATGTATCCATGCAAAATTACAGTCTTCTAGCACTAGCCTCTGAGCTAAGCTGCGGACGGACGGACATGTCGAATAAGGTTTCCGTTTTACCTATTGGCTACGGAACCATAAAAAAAAATTGGCCGAATTGATTAATATGTCAGTCAAATTGTCTCTACACCTCAACAATAGAAACACAGGCATTCAAATAAACCAAACTGTCTGCCTCACACTGTAATAACTTCGCCTTGAGCAGTTCTTTTAAGGAATTTTCTTATTAAGAACACTTTCGATATTGTGCCTGCTTTGGCGGTTGCTCGTAAAGTTTTGACAACCAGTTTTTGTTCGTGTCCTTATCTTCTAAGAAACCCTTGTTTACCCCTTACTGAGTGACATGGGGATTGGGGTGGTATTTATAAACATTCTAATGTTAAAAATGCAGTGTTGTATCGTGGTATCTTAGTTATAGCTGCAGTATGTAGGTAGTGAGTGGTCATATTCAAGACAGTTTGCTGGTGTATTTGTGTACCAATGATTATTTGTTATTGATGCCGATGAATAAAGGTTCAAATAAAAATAACCTAACTTTTTTAAGGTACAAATGTTTAGTAAAAGTCTGCGATTATAATGACATTTTTAAGCGTGTTTTTGTCGGATTCCTATTAACGAATACTCCTTTCAGTAGTACCTTGTGAACGAACCGTGTCTAGGTGAAATTGAAATGGTTGTTTTTCAATAAAACTCATATAATTGAAGTTTAAATTAGAAAGTAGGTAAGCAGCAGACAGAAATCAACAACATTTAGGTACTTTACTTTTTGTTGATTTCTCTTGTAAAGTACATACCGACTCTACTTCTAATTTTTAGTCGTTGCTACGAAGAATATACGAATCATTTCACTTTAGTGTCTATTTTTTTACACTACGAGTATTTCTATTCAACGAAATCAATTTTAGTTTCGAACAAAAAATATATTGCCAATCTTTTGGAAGAGAAGCAATTTTTGCATTATTTTTTCTGTTTAATACATTGGCGTTTAGACCTGGCTTTTGGCCATTGCTTTCAATTAAAAAGTAAATAAGCGTAAAAGAGAGAAAAACTCGTGCGGCCCTGTCTCTTTGACAGGTATTGTCCACAAAGTAGCGTTCTCTTTCTAGTAAATTTTGTGAGGTTATGGCGCAGTCCTGGTATATACGTCTATGGTTTAATAATTAAGAAATTTAAATTTAGAACGTTTTTTGGCACAGGCCACAGATTAGTAATATGTACTACGTATAGCACAGACAGCCTGGCTCCATGCTTGCATTGATAGCAGAAAAAGGCGGCAAAGGCCAAATTTTATCATCGATGATGCATTAACGGTTCACACACAGAAACTCCTTATTTTGGTACAAGGTTTTTGAGATAGATAAGATACGAAACTCAATACCAATTTGTTATGCTCGGTAACCTTGCCTGTGATTTGTGGTCGCGTCAGACCCTCATTTACATTTTTAGTTTGTTTGTTTTTGGATTAAATGAGGTTTACGCTTTTGAGTGAAGATTAACTGGTTTTTAGTTGGTACGGTGTAAACAGAAAATGTTTGATGATGATTACGCTCTTACGGAAGCATATTTTAGTAGCATAATCGTTTTGTATAGAAATCTTAATCAGTATGAAACTCAAAGCGGTAGTTTGACTCGAATTTTAATGTTTTTTTGTGATGATAATTTTACTCCTTATGTATTCGTAATACGGTTATAACAAGTGCAACTTATCGACCGTGTCTTTTATTTGTTTTTTTTTAATATGTATATTAAAAATCTTTACCTTCTATACTAATATTATAAAGCGGAAGAGTTTGTTTGTTTGTTTGCTTTGTTTGTTTGTTTGTTTAAACGCGCTAATCTCAGGAACTACTGGTTCGATTTGAAAAAATCTTTTTTGGTTGGATAGTCCATTTAAAGAGGAAGGCTTTAGGCTATATTACATCACGCTGCGACCAATAGGAGCGGAGCAACAATGAAAAATGTTGCAAAAACGGGCAAAATTTACGCATACGAAGTTGCGCGGGACAGCTAGTTATAAATAAGGCCTTAGTGTCCAAATCCAACTAACTTGACCAACTACATACTTTTAAAGTCGTTATCAAAATTCAGACACTGGTTCCTAGATAATGGGTTTTTACTGTTTTGTGTTTGTTTGTTAATTGACTGCTCGGACATGATATTAAGAAAAGTAAAAAAACATAGGTACTTTCACGTTTGTATTTCATTAGGCCGCTAAAACTTCCTACGTTAAATTGTAGAAATCTAATAAAAATAAAAATATTTAAATCTTATCTACACTGATCTGTAGTCATCACCTTAAGCCCAGTAGTAAAACAAAGATATTATCTGCCTCTTATCATTCCGCTCAAGTCGTAAAATTTAAATTTGAGAACTCGTCAATAGGTGCCTCAAGTCCACTTCAAGGTTATGGGTTTTAATAGCCTTTTTGATAAACATTTACCATAGTGTATGAATGTTCGTAATCTATATTAATAAAAGCCAAACAAGAACACGTTCGCGGAAGTCCTAGGAAGGTTCTTAAGCAAGGAAAAAAAAAATCCTACAAATTGTGCCTACTTACTTGCCTTGCTGCCAATTCCTGTTTTTGTGAAACTAAATATTTTTAAGCTATTGCATAGCTTTTATCGCGGTATTGAGCGCGGCGACCGAATCAAGAAATTCCGTAACGAAAATAATTCCTAACACCCCCCTACTCCGCCTACCATGTAACTCGGCCGAGCGTTCGCTTAACGTATATGTAGGTATATGGTACGACTGTACGAAGCTCGCTCGGATCAAGACGAGCTGCTCCGAAATGTAATGAAAAAAAAAAAAAAAAAAAAAAAAACTTCATACATAAAAAATTGCTTATGTTAATAAAAAACGCTATGCAATAGCTTTACCGCGGCAGTCCCCGAGTGCCACACATTTTTTTAAAACAGGCATATTTTTTCAAACAGGCATACGGCCCACTTGATGGTAAGCGGTTACCGCGGCGTACAGGCATCCA
The DNA here is from genome assembly GCA_945859575.2 of Herminia tarsipennalis. Taxonomy (NCBI): domain Eukaryota; kingdom Metazoa; phylum Arthropoda; class Insecta; order Lepidoptera; family Erebidae; genus Herminia; species Herminia tarsipennalis. Next base: position 12,537,427 of record OX243852.2, read on the forward strand.
TAGGCGCCTGCAACATTAAGTTGGTACACAGGTGCTCCGCCCATAGATGCGAGCAGTGTTATAATTAACTGGAACTTTACGGGACTCGGGAGCTTTAATAATTGCCCGATGTAAAAAAAAAATGTTTTGAATATATATTTTGTTTATATTTCACGCAATTTAGTCTCGTCTATACTCATCTATACTTCTATACTCTATGCTAATATTATAAAGAGGAAAGATTTGTATTTTTGTATGTAACGAATAAACTCAAAAAGTACTGGACCGATTTAAATAATTTTTGTTGGATAGCCCATTTATCGAGGAAGGCTATAGGCTATATAACATCGCGCTACGACTAATAGGAGCGGAGCAGCGACGAGAAATGTTGCAAAAAGGGGGAAAATTTACGCATACGAAGTTGCGCGGGACAGCTAGTGTTTAATAAGGTTAAAAAACAATAACAGTTAGTATAGGTAAATAAAAAATAATTACGTCCAATTTAAATTGACTTACAATATGTTCCAAATTTAAGCAAAATATTGCTGTACATTAATCGTCGAGTCGTACCTCGGTATGAACCGGAAAGTATCAAGGTGTCGAAATTCCTCAATACCACAAAGCACAGTACAAACTGTAACGGCATCTGATGTGCGTGGGCTGCCTGATGGACTGGGAGCACGCGAGCATGCGTGGGAAAAGTTCCAAATTCAAATGTTTTTAGTTTTAATTATGTCATTTTGAAAAGGCATTGACTGCTATTTAAACTTTTTGGTTCTGTATTCGTAACAAGGTGTAAAAAGGTTTTATTTTCAAAGAATTTTATTTTTGTAACACGATCGCGCGAAAAATGCTTATATTTTTTTAACTGTTACGTCTAACGGCCGGTCTCAATAATCTACCTATCGATGGATTTGGTTACTAGAGGTAGAACTTTGACATATTTTGTATGGAGCTTATATCAAATATATACCTCTAGTAGCCAAATCCATCGATAGTTAGATTATTGAGACCAGACGTAAAAGAGTCACTCGCAATCTCATAAGACAGTCAACAGGGGACAACGTATAGGCATCATAACCTTGCATTGTCCCTCTAAACTCCTCTTCAGAATAAGAGCGGCAGACACCACCTATGCAGAGGATGCATGGAGACAGAAGAAAGAAACACCAAAAGATGACATAGCGGACCATCAAGCACTGCTACTAGATACACTGACATTCCTTTCGGAAGCATACAGCTGTCTAGGCAAGCTGTCGGCGTTCTGGGAGTGCCTGTATTGGCTGGAGTGAGAGATAAATAAGTAAACAAGCACTTTGGCCCAATCAGGATGCTAAATGTGAACCGAACTAACGAAGCAACTATAGGTAAGTACTGAGTAATTATTCTAGTTTATTTATCAAAAAATATTCAAGTCTCTCAGGTCTCTGACTGACTGAAAAACACGTAAAATATTTAAAGATACGAACCTTTTATTTTTACCCGACGTTTCAATCGAATTGTATCGTGGTCAGGGGTCCACGGGATTAAGTCCCGATAATATAATTATACTAATAATAAAAAGCTGAAGAGTTTGTTTGAACGAGATAATCACAGGAACTACTTTTACTGTTGGATAGCCCATTTATCGAGGAAAGTTATAGGCTAAATAAAATCACGCTACGACCAATAGGAGCGGATCAGCAATGAAAAATGTCGCAAAAACGGGAAAAAGTCGTTCTCAGGTCAGCTAGTATTCTAATAAAAGTAAAAATCGCACAAAATTAAAAACAATAAGGTAGAACTACTCCTAAAAGATATAATAAAGCCGAAAAGTCAGTTCCCTGCCGTTCATAGTAACCATTTACACAACATGGGTACTTTACCTCCTTACCATGGTTAGTCATTTAACTCTTAAAAATAACCAAGAGCGTGGCTAACAAGCATTAAATTGCACGTTACGTGTGAATAATATACGGACAGATGGAAAATTACTTAAGGATTTGTGCCATTAGACACGGAATTTTGATATTAATAACGAATTGCCTTGATGGTTCAGCGATGTGTGACCTTTGTGATTGTAAGGTCCCTGACTTCGATTCTAGGAATGGATAGATATACAGGTTTTGGATTTTAGTGTTAAGCAATTTTTAGTGGATGGATATAATGACTGAAAACATGATGCTGCGAGTCGTGATTCAAGTCAACGTCTGTGAGCCATGCCGTGTTGACTATTATTGCAAACTGCGCAACTTCGTATGCGTCAATTTGCCCCGTTTTTGCAACATTTTTCATTGCTGCTCCTATTGGTTGTAGCGTGATGTTATATATATAGCCTTCCTTGATAAATGGGCTACCCAACAGAAAAATATTTTTTAAATTCGGACTAGTAGTTCCTGAGATTACCGCGTTCAAACAAACAAACAAATAAACTTTTCAGCTTTATAATATTAGTATTTAGCCTATGTCACCCGCGCTATTATAACGAATCAATTGACACGTCGACAGTCGTTCATCGAAATCGGAGAAGTAGATTAGGCGCTACAGTGGAACATACAAACATATATAGACTGCTAAAAATATTACCCTTCCTTTTTGGCTTCGCCATAGTCGGGTAAAAAACAATACTGATACGAGAGATGTAACAAAAGAAAGCGTTGACGTATACTTAGACTTAAAAAGTATATATTGACTGCAAAGCGTGAAAGAGAGAAAATCTCGTGCGGCCTCTGACAGGTATTGTCCACAAAGTAGCGTTGTCTCTTTCTAGAGGTGGTCAATTTTGTGAGGTTTTGGCGCAGTCCTGTTCTCTACGTCAATGAAAAGGAGAGATAAGTAACTTTACTTATCTTATTTTCTCACTAGCTGACCCGCACAATTTCGTTTGCGTAAATTTTCCCGTTTTTGCAACATTTTTCATTGCTGTTCCGCTGCTATTGGCCTTAGCTTGATGTTATATAGCCTATAGATTTCCTCGATAAATGGGCTATCCAACAGTTAAAGAATTTTTCAATACGGACCAGTAGTTCCTGAGATTACCGCGTTTAAACAAACAAACAAACAAACTCTTCCGCTTTATAATATTAGTATATGTAGATAGAGTAAAAAGGTTTTACAAAAGACTTATTGTAATCGAAGATACAATACATTTCGGGACTTCACAGACTTACTTTCACATTTACTTAAGTAATAAGTACATATGTAAATGAGAAAGTAACTATGTCTGTCTATCTTATATGTTTACTAGCTGTCCCGCGCAACTTCGTCTGCGTTAATTTTCCCCGTTTTTGAAACATTTCTCATTGTTGCTCCGCTCCTATTAGTCGATGTTATATAGCCTATAGCCTTCCTCGATAAATGGGCTATCTAACAAAAAAAGAATTTTTCAAATCGGACTAGTGGTTCCTGAGATTAGCGCGTTTAAACAAACAAACAAATAAACAAACAAACTCTTCCGCTTTATAATATTAGTATAGACTAGCTGTCCCGCGCAACTTCGTATGTGTAATTTTTTCCCGTTTTTGCAACATTTCTCGTCGCTGCTCCGCTCCTATTAGTTGTAGCGCGATGTTATATAGCCTATAGCCTTCCTCGATAAATGGGTTATCCAACAAAAGAAGATTTTTTCAAATCGGACCAGTACTTCCTGAGATTAGCGCGTTTAAACAAACAAACAAACTCTTCCGCTTTATAATATTAGTATAGATTAGTAATTAGTAATTAGTAATTAGTATTAGTATTAGTATAGATTACATTCTCGCCTTCTACGCCTAAACCATCGTATCTATTTTGACGAAATTTGTCTTCTAGATAGACGACCATTGGCTTTTTCAAGGTCCCAGTTATATTTATTTTATTTTTTTTAAAAAGATGACTCCCGCATTTGGGTACAAGCCCTGTGTCGCGGGCATGTCACGGACACAAAGTACACCCAGACTCGGAACAACAATTTGTGGTCTACACAAAGTGGTGTCCCGTGTGGGAATCGAACCCACGACCTCTGGCGTAGCAGTCGGACACACTCCCACCGCGCTACAGAGGCCGCCATATGTATACTAAATGTTATAAATTTATAATATAATAAATAATACATATTACCTATAGAATTCTATAAGCTACGGGTCTTAATCGCGTAAATATTTTATATTAAGGCTAAATACCTTTGTTTATTGCCCGACGTTTCGACCGTATTGCAACGGCCGTGGTCACGGGTAGACTCAGGGTAACTAACAAAGGTATTTAGAATTAAAATAAAATATTTACGCGATTAAGACCCGTAGCTTATAGAATTCTATAATGTGTACAAACCGCGAAAGTTTACAAACATAATTATTGCAAATAATACATATTTGAAAAATTTACTTAAATTACTAAGTAGTAGGTACACGAATCTACATAAGTGAATGTTAAAATAAATAAAACAGAACAAACAAAACGCAATAAAAACCTCAGCAAACAATAAATCAGAAGTGAGACGATTTCCTAGTAGAAAGAATTTTAATTTATGTTCGTTGTGTTGACCTCAATGATACTACTACGAATACGAACAAGTGAGTTGCACTCTGTTACAATAAAATGTGCGTGAGAGCAGGGGGCTTAAACAAGGTAGGTACATTGGATTCGTGGCGAATTCGATAGCTCCGTCCTAATCATTCGCAAAAAAAAAAAAAAAATGTCTGTGGTCTCCACTGCAAAGATCAAATTCTATACTGTAATTGTTTTATAATAACGATGAATTGCTATTGGAATGTGACTTTGTCTAGAACCTTTTTAATCGACTGTGCCAGAAGAAAGGTGTTTCCCGAGCGTATAATAGGGCTTACATCGAGATAATCATTAAAAAAAATGGGCAGCGCTATAAAACTACTCCTATTAGGAAAACAAATTTAAAATTACAAACTGATAAAAACATTTTCTAAAGCACACCATTTTGGCGCCTACTAAATCATGGACTGTGACGTCACGGCAATCGCGACAGCCAATAAGGGCACAGCATGTCTTTATAATATGAATTGTTACGTCATAATTTGATCTGACCAATGGCATTCGTTTCAACTACCTGGAATTTGCAGCCCGATTTTTGGCCTTTTGACGCGACTGTAAGGAAGGGTTTTTCGCATATATCTTGTATGTATGGATGTATGTAAATGACAATTGGATATTTGGATTTATACAATTAAAACGTCCTTAGATTCGTCTTGACCACACAAGTCTTCTTAGATAAGGTGACGTTTGAAAAAAACAAACATGGCGGCTGTGAGATGTCAAAATAAAGAGGTGTGAAAAAAAGATGTAACATGATTATGACTGAAGTAATTTTTTTTGTAGGCAGTTCTTGCCAAAGACTTTACAAATACAATAATTGCATTTTTGAAAGATAGAAAAATTTGAATTCAGACTCAGGAATCGAACCCGAGACTTCCGTAGCCAAACCGGGGCCAGAAGCGAACCACCTATCTGGACTATGTTACTAGATATCAAATTCTTCTATCTCTTAATGCTTACGGGTTAGGCCCCCGTAGCGCCATCTAGTCGGAAGTTAAAGAACTATCACGGCTTTTGTTATTGCTTCGTTACAGAGAGCATTTTCAAATTCAAATTATGATGACGCAGGCCGAATATTGAAGTAATTTTTTTGGATTGGACTGGATTAAAATTTTTCTATCTTTCAAAAATGCAATTATTGTATGATTATGACTGTAATACTAAAAAAGTTAGTCAGCAACCATTTTTTTTTCAATATTCAATACTTGACAATAGCTGTGATAAAAGGTACTTGTTACATCCTACACCTACTCAAAAGTATTAAATAAAAAAATAAATTTAAAAAATAAAAAAAAATAACTTTTTTATGAAGGCGGGATTTTTATATTTTAAATTTATTTTCAATAATTATTTTTATAATTTTAGATGTATTTTATTAAAATATATTGATGTAGACACAATTCTAAACCAATAATTTATACATAAAAAAATATTTAATCCTCATTTGCGTCATATGCATATTCCTTATTATTGTTAATTTCTTTGACACACTGTACAGCCTAAACAACTTGACGAATTTAATCACGTGAGGTGTCGTTCGATTTGCCGGTGGTGCAGTGGGAGTTAGTACGACTGCTGTGCAAGAGGTCGTAAGTTCGATTTCCACAAATCGTTGTTCCAAGTCTGGGTGTACTTTGGATTCGTGAAATTATGCAAGATCCCTCGTTCCTTGTACCGAACATATTCCGGGCTTTGTACTTAAAAAATAATTGTGAAAGTTCGGTAGGTTATACCTACATAAACATAATAATCTTTCTTTTTTAATTATTTTTTTATGTTTATTATAAGTTGCCGGGTATTTTATTTTTATAATATTTATTACTTGCTATCTACGGAGTACGGACACTACGGCCACAGAATACCGGAGAATAAAGCCGTGTATGGCTTAAAGAACATTGAATTATACATATTAAATTATAGTAGGCTACATAGCTTGTGATCGCGAAGCAACTCCATTGAAACGTCTGTCGAGCAGAGGAGCCGATTACAGGAGCTTTTCAAAAAAGATTTAGCCTTTTCAAATTGGGAAAACTACATATTTTTTTTACGAAAACGTAAACACTTCGTGGGAGTAAAATTCGTGTACATTGTAATCAGTATACGCACTATATTGGAGCGCAAATAAAATCGGGGACAAGTGTTAGCGTAGTGTTACAAAAATTAATATGAAACTAAGTTATGAGACAGCTGAACCCATAACGGGTCGACTGCGGCGTAGTACGTGGTCCAACAATCGCAACACATACGCCGCCGCCGTTTTAGTTACAAAGACACCTTTTGTACTTATTTCTTCAAGGACCCAACCGTGTGGTCCGATAAAATAAAAACATCGGCCTACGTAGGTATAAGTTCACCATTTTGACGTATGGAAAGTCTTGAACAAAAGTCGGACTTTTACAAGAGGTTGAATGTTTTAAGTTTTATAAATATTTTTTTCAGATCGTTTGTTGCCCCTAAACTCCCTGCATACTAAGTGTCCTGAAAATCGTTGGAGCCGTTGCCGAGATTCAGATTATACATATTGGTATATACAAGAGTTGCTCGTTTAAAGATAAATAAATACTAGCTGTCCCGGCGAACTTCGTCTCGACTCTTTTTTTTTTTGTAAATCGGGTTCAATTGTGAATCTAAACCATCCTCGAATCCCCTTGAACTCACACAAACAAAATCATAGCGGACGCCTCGCGGTTTCACCCACGTAGTTCCCGTTTCCGTGGCATACAGGGATAAAAAATAGCCTGTGTCACCGGGGGTTAGTGTAGCTTCACAACGATGAAAGAATTTTTCAAATCCGTCCAATAGTTTCGGAGCCTATTTAATACAAACAAACAATCAAATCTTTTCTCTTTATAATATTAGTATAGATATAGATGTACTCAAATACTTATAAATATTGTTGTTTTGGTCTGAAGATACTTAACAATAAAATATTTTTATTTTCAAATTACTTATAACTTATAAGTAGGTAGATAAATTAGATTAATACCAACAGACTATGACGTAGATATGTCATGAAAGTTGACATGTCAACTTCATAAAAACAAAACATGTCCGAACAAATCAGAACTTATGGTAACTGTATCAGTATAAAGACCCGTTGTTATATTGTATGTTGACATTATATTTTATTGTATTTTATTACAAAAAGTACCGCGAAACGATTGGTACATGCGTACACTTTACGAGCTTAATTTTGTCACCGTTTATGTCATTATTTCACTAAATGGTTTAAATGTGTTGGCATTTAGGAATAAAGACAATATTTTTTTGATTTAATTTGCTTGTTAACTTAAATGTCTTAACCTCTGGACTTTTTAAATATTGCAATAATTAGATTGTAATGACTTAACTACATTATTATTAAGTTGAAATTTAAAAAATAATTAAAAAAAAATTTTTTTCGAAACTACTTTAATCTAGATTATTCTTAGCTCTATTTCATGATAATCGAACTTTAAGTTCCCAGTGTTTAATGTTAATCAACTTTATTAAGATTTACTAACATTTAAACTTTCGCGTTGCATGATTAAAACTATGTTTATCGAAAAGTTAGGGTCACTGCACACTTGGACAACATGGACACAATCAGTGTAGTGTGCAGTGACCCTAACTTTTCGAGAAACAAAAAAGTGAGGGTAGATGAAGATTCCTCGGCCTGACGAAGTCTTAATTAACATCGCTGCAACAGTCCGCTTGTGACCACGGCCGGTGCAACCTGGTCGAAACGTCAAGCAATTTTAAGGTAAGGTATGCACGGTTATTCGCGTATGATAAATAGTTATATTTATTAAGATTTAATTTAAGGTTTTATGTAGACTTTTTCGAGGTGAAAAAATTAAAATACACATTGAAACACTTAGCACTGTCAAAAAACTGGCTAATTTACCATGTAGTAAAAAAAACACAAAGTAAAAAAAAACTACGCAGAAGGTCAACAGGTTAACCTTTAAACAGGCAAGATGGGATCTATTTTTTATTTGTTCTACCTGGAATTGTCTATGTTCGGAATCAAATAAAAGAGTAAAGTTACACCCACATGCTCGTAAAATGTCAAGTCAAAGATTAGAGGATGTTGCGAAACTTAATTCTATTATTTATCTTCCTTCGCGTCTACGCATTGTGTATTTTATAGTTTTACACCGATAAAAATATAGTCACCTACACCAAAATAGATTTATACGATTATTTATGACATGTGAAACAAAAGTTACTCATGTACGAGTTTCTTCGAGACTTCGAGAAATAAAAAAAAAACAATACGTACCGTACTAAAATCTACGAGTATACTAATATTATAAAGCTCAAGAGTATTTGCTTGTTTGAAGGTGATAATCTCAGGAACTACTAGTTCGAATTAAAAAAATATTTCAGTATTGGATAGCCCATTTATCGAGGAAGGGTATAGGCTATATAACATCACGCTGCGACCAAAAGTAGCGGAGCAGCAATGAAAAATGTTACAAAAACGGGTGTAAATTACCCAGACGAAGTTGCCCGGGTCAACTAATATTAGTATAGACGAACTGGTTTACAACTTCGAAATGAGGCAATTTCTCGTAATTTTTTAATCATTCATGCAGTACAAATGTCAACAGCGTTATCTAGCTAATTACATACAAGCTTATATCTTTATTCCAAGAAGTGCAAAGTCGCGTAATATAACATAAACAATGACTTCACAGCAGATACTTTATCATGCGCCGACACATCTACTGGGGCGAATGCGCAGACGCCATGTCTTGCGCGTCTTATCTGCGCACCCGTAGGTCTTATTTTTGCTGTTCGACTTTTTACTATCAAAGTCTTGTCAAACAAACAAATTGACGCTTTTTCTTAGAATTACGTTAGCGAATTGTTCGTCTGTGGAGCATACCTTGATCAGAAGAAAAATCATATACTTATATATCTTTTTATAAAAAAAAAACAACTCCTGCAGTACAAGCCCTGTGTCGCGGGGGACTTTACAAACATACTCGGAACAACAATTTATGGATAACACAAAGTGGTGTGTGGGAATCGAACCCACGACCTCTTGCGTAGCAGTCGGATACACTCCCAGCGCGCCACCGAGGCAGATATGGAAGAGAAGTTGAAAACTTGTCTAGCTGTTTGCTGTAAATAAAGGTCAGAACCGTCCAAAGTGATGCTAGTGCAGATGAAGTATGATATGTATACTGGCTGTTGTAGCAGTGGCGAAGGGTCCATAGAACACCATTACTTTCGGTTTCCCTCTGGATTGTAGTTACTTAGTATTGTAGGTACAAAGAACCATGTACAAGATATATTTTTGTTTTGGGCTACCTCAGAAAGATCGCAACCCTTCACCTCTGAGTTGTAGTAATGTAAGTAATGTAGCAACGCGCGAGTGACACCTATGGTGTTTCAAACGTTTACGCTTTTCATCAGGCGGGCCATAAGCTTGTTTGCCACAAAAAACCGGGCAAGAGCATGTCGGGCCACGCACAAGATAGGGTTCCGTAGTCACCCCCTCCCAGGATAAATCCATCCGGATAATACGGCTTAAGAAGTGGGTATTCTGTTGTTTTTGTTTCATACTTACAACGTGATACTTAATAATAATTTTCAATGGAATTTGTACGAAATTTTGTTACTTCTTGATCAGGTATTACTCGTAAACTTGTAAAGCCTTCTTAGCTGTGATAGACCGTGAATTTTTCCACATCGACCATTTAGCTGGCGGGGGTGAGAGAGAGAATCGACACTAATAAAATTTTGCAATTTAAATCTAAAGGGTTCTGTTTTGCCATTTTGGCATGTCGGACCATGCTAAGTGTTCCGCAGCCGTTATTACAAATAATTGCTCTACATATTTAAAAAAACGGATTTGAATGGCACTTAATTTTGACTGCCTCTGTGGCGCGGTGGGAGTGTATCCGACTGCTACGCAAGAGGTCGTGGGTTCGATCCCCACCCAGGATAAAACTTTGTGTGATGAGCACGATGGTTTATTCTATGTCTGGGTTGTTATTTATCTATAATATGCATATATTTAGAAATATATAAGTATGTTTATTAGTTTTCTAGTTTCCATAGTACAAGCTCTGCTTAGTTTGGGATCAGATAGCGTTGAGTTGTCCCTAGATATTATTATTATTCACTTAAATGCTTAGATACCATCTTTTTATTGAGTAATATTTAAGGAGACGTGAGGAGAAGTTAGACATCCCACTCTTCCTCCTGATTTCTATACTCCATATACATAATATCATAATATTTTTATGACAGAGGTGTGAACGCTATTGCTTGTATTGTTTGGTTAAGGCTATACCTACCTACACGAGCGGCACGTAATGGCAGAGCTTTAGGCCAAATCAATGTAATACAAACTTTTAACACAATTTTTGACGTGGTAACGATGACGGGGTGGACGCACGAAATGAGTCACGTAGCAACGGTTACATTATTAATTGGTTGCTAAGCAGTCATGTATCAACGGTCATGTTATTAATTGGTTGCTAAGCAGTCACGTAGCAACGGTCACGTTATTGACTGCTAATCAACGCGAATGGCGCTAGGCTGAAGTACCCGGGCGCCAGCCCGTGTCCACTAAAGCTATCACAGGCATGGTTGTTTATTTCAATGTCATCGATGTTTTGGCGATTGCAGCGACATGCGATACAATTGGAAAAAACAATAAAAGGCATGGTTATTTATTACAATGTCATCAATGTTAAACCTACTTTACAGAGGACCATTTTTTTATGGGTTGAAATATAGGTATCACATAATACTCGGAACAACAAAACTAACGATAACTCTTTGATATTCACAATACGAAATTCTGCATGATCCTGGCAGTTACCTGTCAGTTGGTAGGACACCATCAGAGTAAGCAACGTTGCGTATCCAGGGCACGTGGAAAGACACGAAAGATACAATTTCTTACAGCTTATTACGTTAGTCAAGGTAGCAGGGTAGCTGGTAAACAAGACAGCTGCCACAAGAAGACGTCATGATTGAGAAACAAAGGAGAGCGGACTTGCATTTCGATCGCTGCGGAGTCTTCCCATTTGGATAGAGAATGGGAATAGTATGCGGAGCTGACTGCCAACCTTCGTTATTAAGAGAGGCACTAGAAGAAAAAGCAGTAGACAGAAGCGGTGGTAGCCTAATGGTTAAAGCATCGGACTCGTAATTGTGAGGTCGCGGCTTTCAATCCTACGTGAACCCACTCCTAACACAAGCCATTGAGCTTAGCTGGAGGGGACAACCGGATTGCAAGTAATGTGGGACCCACAATCTCGCTAGAAATCTTTTTTTTATAAAAAAGTAGAATCCTACCTATTGACTACTTACAATTGAAATAGAGTCAATACATTACACGTAAGTATACTCAAAACACGTAAAAAATGTTATCATTTACAAAATAATCAGTCCATAATTTAGACATTAGAGTGAATCATTATCAACATGCAATAAAATCGTTTGTTGAACTTATGTATTTACTTTAGTACAAAAAATAATTGTACTAATTTTCTATAATCATATAACTTTGCGTTGTTAATTGTAGGTAAAACAATTTGTTTTTTTTTTTAAATTTCGGGACAACACGCCATCTGATCCCAGACTAAGACGAGCCTATGCTATGACAACCAGACAACTGATAAACATACGAGTACTTATTATTTTCTAAATAACTAGTCAGGTCATAAATACTGTTACATAAAAACTATTTTTTTTCAACTTTTTAAGTACTTTGAATTTGGAACGTGTTTATTATTTTTAAAAGTTCTTTCTATTTCGCGCCATTTCACATATTTTTTCGTGTTCATTATCAAATTACAATATGGATAGGGGTGTAAAAGAAAATAGGATTGCGGTGATCGCCTTGCACAAAGTGGGTATGGAGCCGTCGGTCATATTCCAGACACTTCAAAAGCTTGGTTTCAGCCGTATGTTCGAATATCGTACCTACTATCAACAGATACAACAACACTTCCTCTGTCGAAGGCCATAAAAGATCGGGGCGGCCGCGTGCTGTTAGAACTACAAAGGCTGTTAATGCAATAGGAAGCAAAAAATCTTATTGCGAGAAATGAAGATTCCCGCTAGGACTCTGTCGCGTATTATAAAACAAGACCTGAAGCTCGGTGCTTATAGTCGAAATACAGGACATGCCCCAAATCAATCTTTACAATTAAAGAGAGTGGATCTATCAAAACGCCTTCTGTCGCGATACGCAGGTACTCTTTAAAAGCCAAAGGTGACCATTTTGAAAGGAATATCGTTTTTATTTTTTTGCTGACACTTTAATAAATATGTACATATAAGTTTTAGTAATATTACATTACTTCATTAAAAAAATGCATTTTCATTTATAACAGAACTTATGGCCGGACTTACCTACATACATAATATAGATAAAATTACACCCAGACACTCATCGTACTAATTACACAAAGTTTTATCCTGGGTTGGGATCGAACCCACGACCTCTGGTATAGGAGTCAGGTCACTAACTACTAGACCAACAGACCAATCTTAATTTGATTAAAGTTTAAGATTGCAAATCACTCAAAGGTAAAATCAAACTAGGATCTATAACACTGATTTAACATATTAAAACTTTAATCTTATACCTAGGTAGGTACCTAGTTTAAGATTCCTGATTAATACCCGGTCCTGTGCCTTCCGCATCCATTCCATCCCAGCGATCTTCTTTAGGTTGGCGGTCCACCTGGCTGCCGTCTTACCTTACATTTACCAAGTTGCGCTGTCCACTCTAGGACTCGTTTGCTCCATCGGCCATCGGTCCTTCGGCAGATATGGCCAGCCCATTGCCACATCAGCGTACTTAACCTGCGAGCTATGTCGGTAACTTTAGTTCTTTATCGGATGACCTCATTCCGAATTTTATCCTTCAAAGAAACCCTATCCTTAAGATTGTGGACTAGCCCAACCGTTAGTGTCCACGTCTCGGCACCGTAGGTCATAACAGGTAGGACGCACTGATTATATACGAGTACCTTGGTCTTCAGGCATTGCAATAGAGGCTAAGTGAAAACTCGACGAAGTTTTTTTGACGTGATAACGTCTTATAAATCGATGACCGGGTGTACGTACGAAAAAGTGTCTAAAAATGACTCCCGCAGTTGGTACAGGCCCTGTGTCACGGGGGATTTTACAAACATACAAGTCACGGACACAAAGTACACCCAGACCCGCAACAAAAATTTGTGAATCACACAAAGCGCTGTCCCATGCGGGAATCGAACCCACTCTTGCGTAGCAGTCGGACACACTCCCACCGCGCCACAGGGGCAGTCTTGATTGGTTGCTAAGCAACGCGAATGGACATAATATGTCATCAATGTTTTGCCTATGACGTCATCACATAAAATTATAGTCCGTAAACCGACTCTACAGACAAACATTTTTTGTCTGTCTGTCTGTTTGTATAACTACCGCGTTAATTCCGTTAGTAGATACATGTGACTGTAGGACAACTAAATCGATCACTTTATTCTTTGTTACTACTATAAATGTTATCATTATAGTTAAGAGGACAGATTATTGATTAAACTATTATCGACGTGATCCCAATCAAATTTACCTAATTACTCTAACACTCATTTTTATGTCGACGTTAAAGATATGCTCCGTTATGCACTGGAGCACTGTAAGGTGTGACGTCAATTAAACTGCGAAGTCGAAGCCGTTCCTTTATAATTAGCTCAACTGGTTACTGTTTAAAACGGAAGTCCAATAAACTGTCATCCACGTTTATATCATTTTATATGTATATACTTATAAGATTAACAAGAAAATATATTTTTGACTGCCTCTGTGGCGCGGTGGGAATGTATCCGACTGCTACGCAAGAGGTCGTGGGTTCGATTCCCACCCAGGATAAAACTTTGTGTGATGAGCACGATGGTTTATTCTGCGTCTGGGTGTTATTTATCTATAATATGTATGTATTTAGAAATATATAAGTATGTTTATCAGTTGTCTGGTTGCCATAGTATAAGCTCTGCTTAGTTTGGGATCAGATAGCGTTGTGTGAGTTGTCCCAAGATATTATTATTACAAAAATTGAATATTTAAGATAATAAAAAAAGACTACTCCCGTATTAAGGTACAAGCCCTGTGTCGCGGGGGACTTTACAAACTGACAAGTCAAGGAAACAAAATACACCCAGACTCGGAAAAACAATTTGTGGATCACACAAAGTGGTGTCCCGTGTGGGAATCGAACCCACGACCTCTTGCGTAGCAGTCGTACAAACTCCCACCGTGCCACAGAGGCAGTCTAAATTAATGGAATTAATTTAAATTTCTGGTCGCTGTTGATCATGTGATCAAAGTACTGAGAGCAACTTACCTCAAAAACACCAGCGCTCGCAGTACAAAAATGGCGACGATTTGTGACGTCACATATTTCCTAATGATACTGCGGCAGTATACTGTCAGTCATAGATAACGGAACGAATTTCTCTCCAGTAAAGGCACTGAACACTGCTCGCAGTGTATATCGGAACATATCCTATATCCCATAATCTCATGCTGTATCTGACAAGGTAAAGTAGATAGTAGTAGGTGGACTTAATGCTAAAAGCATTCTCTGCCAGTCTACCTTAGAGTGATGTAGAAATGGAATGTGTAGGTGCAGTAACCTAATTGTAAATTAAAAACTTCATATTATTCTTACTTAACACACAAATAAAAATACCTACTTTTGAGAGTGTCTTATAGCTGAGTATCAAATGAGAATTCGAGGGTTAATAATATGTACAGGTAAATGTGAAAGTTTAGATGTCTTATTGCAGATATTTGTTATACAATCACGCCCGAAGCGTTTAACGGATTTGAATTAACATACATATACGCAGGTCCTGTATCCGGGCACAAATATCTATAATCTTAAAAAAAAACTTTAAATGGAGTTTAATGTTAAACTTAGACTTCAAAAAAGACAAAATGGCGGCAAACTGACATGTCGCTATTTTTACAGCCTGCGCGTTTAACGGCTGAAATATAGTTGAAATACGTGATAACTAGATGGGAACGAGACTTTGTGATTCAAAGAAGAAAACTTGAAAGAATATAAACTTGAACCTGGCATCGAGACTTTGTGATTCAAAGAAGAAAACTTGAAAGAATATAAACTTGAACCTGGCATCGAGACTTTGTGATTCAAAGAAGAAAACTTGAAAGAATATAAACTTGAACCTGGCATCGAGACTTTGTGATTCAAAGAAGAAAACTTGAAAGAATATAAACTTGAACCTGGCATCGAGACTTTGTGATTCAAAGAAGAAAACTTGAAAGAATATAAACTTGAACCTGGCATCGAGACTTTGTGATTCAAAGAAGAAAACTTGAAAGAATATAAACTTGAACCTGGCATCGAGACTTTGTGATTCAAAGAAGAACACTTGAAAGAATATAAACTTAACTGGCATCGAAACTTCATGATTCAAAGAAGATAACTAGAAAGAAAATAAACTTGAAACTGGCATCGATACTTTGTAATTCAAAGAAGAACACTTGAAAGAATTAAAACTTAATAGACAACGAGACCTTATGATTCAAAGAAGAAAACTAGAAGAAAATAAACTTGAACCTGGCATCGAGACTTTGTGATTTAAGAAGAAAACTTTAAAGAACATACATTCAACTGGCGAATGCACAGAATGTGAGAGCCGTGGTCCCCACTGAGTAGTAGCGGCGGGAAGAGAAAGAAAAAGACTTCACATATTGTTTTCGTTATAAAAGAAGCATGTTATTAAAATATATATATTACGGGTCTTAATCGCGTGAATAATTTAAGGTTAAATACCTTGTATATATAATACAGTCTTCCCGTGACCACGGCCGTTGCAATACGGTCGAAACGTCGGGCAATAAACAAGGTATTTAACCTTAAATTATTCACGCGATTAAGACCCGTAATATATATATTTTAATAATGTGTACAAATCGCGAAAGTTTATCAACATTTAAAAGAAGCATGGCCTAGTTTTATGTTCCTCGTTATCATCAACACCATCAACACATATCAATTTTGACAAAAGAAAATTGAAAAGAGGAGTGTCATTGGAGCTGTCATTATAAATCAGTTGGAAATAAATGTTGTAACAGTGATCCGTGCTACGCCTTCAGAACGACTACCTTAATTGGCATAGCGTGATTAAACTTCATTAATAACGATACTTATGATAATGAAATATAAATTTTATTATTTTACTCCACATTATGTGACCAAGCTTTTAGTTTAAGTCAATTTTCACGGCTGTCGTTTTGATTTCAATGAATGCATTTTAGAACCGCATACAATTCGTTCTAGACTTTTAGAATTATGAGCGTATAGAACGACACATATATTTTGATTTATTTTAGCATCGGAATTAATGAAATCTCTTGATCGCTTTTACTTTGTAGGTCTAAAGGTTACAGTACATACCTATATTATACTTATATCTATTGTTTGCAAAAGAAGCCTCATCTTGGGTTTTATTTTGAAATCATTCATGTGCTATAAACAGCTGCCTACATTAACTGTTGTCGTACTAATATTAAATAGGTACGCAAAAGTTTGTGAATGTGGATGAATTATTGTTACTTCTTAACACAAAAACTAATGAACGGACTTCGATGAAACTATATAATAATAAATCTATATTTATTTTAATTTATAGAAAGCTTACTTATAATATTTAAATAAATTGATGTATTAGAAAAAAATGCTAATTACAAGCTTTCACATATATATTATTTAATAGCTGTCCCGCGCAACTTCGTATGCGTAAATTTTCCCCGTTTTTGCAACATTATTCATTACTGCTCCGCTCCTATTGGTCGTAGCGTGATGTTTATAGCCCACAGCCTTTCTCGATAAATGGGCTATCCAACAGTGAAATAATTTTTAATTTCGGACCAGTAGTTCCCGAGATTATAGCGTTCAAACAAACTCTTCAGCTTTATAATATTAGTATAGATTGACTCAATGTGCTCATCAAAAAGTTATTTGCTGTCATGTATTACCCCAAGATCTCTAACACAATCTATCCTACTTATGCTTGTGCCGTTTAGGGAATATTCTGTAGCCATACTAGATTTCTGTCGGGTGAAGACCATATGTAGACATTTAGATACGTCCAATTTATTGGTTCTACTGTATAGGACAAAGTTATCCTGATCCGACACAAGTAGGTTGGCATCAGATGCTGAACGTATTGTTTTTAGGACCTTCTCCTACAACGACCGACTCCTCAAGACAAACCAATCGAGCCCAAACTCGATAGGTTTATCTTGTTTAATTCAGAAGTTCTTATGGCCACCTTCCGACACCAGCAGACCCTGGATATCATGCAGCACTAAAGTACTCACTAAAACAAAACAAATGAGCCCAAACTCGATGGGTTATCTTATTTTGGTAAAAACGTGCCTGTGGTCGCCTTCCGGCTCCATCATCAGTACAGCTTCATGGTACTATATTACTTTATTGTCACCAAAGATAAGATATATATATACATCAAATTTAAGCCCAATCGGGCACCGGGAAGTGGTTCTTATTTAGCTTCCAAGATTCTTGTCAAACACAAAAACATTGCAAGTTAAATAAAAGCTTGTTACTTCGGCTCCATCATCAGAACAGCTTCATGGTACCATGTTATTGTATTATCACCAGAGATGTCGGGATTCGTGCCAAACACAGAAACATTGCATGTTATATAAAAGCTTGTAAAAATAGGTTGTAATGTGGATAAGCGCAAGCGCACGGAAGTGCAACATGTGCTCATACAATTAGCAGCTAATAAGGTATCTAGCACAACCAGTTAGGAGCGACATCATAATTAAATTAATTCAAACCCATCTAATAAGCACTTGGCGAATGCCAACACTGTAAAGGTGTAATAATGGCGAGGTTTACATTAATACCTTCTGTTTATTTACTCTTGGCTTGAAACAAAGATGAAGATTGAACATGTTCCGTAAAGGGGGGTTACCAACGTTACGCGGTGTAATTTATAAGTAAAAAGGTGTAGATAGGTTAGTTATCATTGGATCTTTAAAGACGGCAAACTATTGCACACAACACATAGATAACCATAACCAATATATTGCAATGTCATATTATAATACTATTATAAATTCAGCAGATTCAGATTCATTTATTTGCATAACAAAGGTACAGACAATGGTATGGCACATATTCTCTGAGTTATATCGCTATGGGTGTTGCAAATTTAATTTCATGCATGGGGATTTAGAATAATAGATTAAATTTAAAAAAAATATAAAATAATAACATAACAAAATTATTAAAATAATAACAAATAAATATAAAAATAAAATATGTAGAAGTCATCACGTTAGGTAGTATTGCAAATTAATGAATTGTAAAGATTACTTCATGTCAGATGTAAATTACGAAGAGCAAAGTAAATTATGGAAAAAATAAAAAAATATCTACACTAGAAATTGTCAGTTAAAAACTCGGATACAGTATAATAACGCTTTGGAAAAAAGTCGTCAAAGTAGGAAAGCATGATTTAATTATACGGAGCGAAAAAGAGAAAAATGTAATCCGCTGCTTTGACACTGACATAAAGACTTGCAGCAACTTTTTAAGAGACCGCTTGCTGAACGCTTGTAACTGATCTACACCTTGTTAGGGTTCCGTATTACTTATGACATTTGATAACCATTCGCGATTTGATTTGATTTGATCTTAATCGCGTGAATGTTTAATCGCCCGACGTTTCGACCGTATTGCAACGGCCTTGGTCACGAGTAGATCCTTAAAATATTTATGACCTGTAGTATAAATAATTTTATAAAGTAATTGTAACATGTTACAACGTGCCCCCGTGCTCCCCTCCCTCCCTAGATCCGCTTATGTCAGCATTGACATGTACATTTACATTTACGTTAACAAAGAAAAACGTATGTACAATTTTACGTGAAAAACGTCATAAGAAACATTGATGACATTGTAATAAACTTAACTTTTACTTATCATTGTATTATATGTCGCTGCAATCGCCATTCGCTGATAGTATCAGCCTATCAGCAGGCGGAACGTGTCACTTTTAGTTCCAATTGTACCGCATGTCACTGCAATCGCCATTCGCTGATAGGTTGATTGTATCAGCCCATCAGCAGGCGGAATGTGACACTTTTTCATGCGTGTAGACGGTCATCCATTTATAAGAAGTAATCACGTCAAATAGTTTTCATCGGGTCACCGTCAACAAGATTTTACTATTTCATGTTTACTTGCGAACATGCAACATCAGTTTTTTTCTCCAGTAGAAAACAGCATAACTTTATAATATGATCTTTCAGACAAGAAGTCAAAGTCCAGCATCGAGCTGGACTTTGACTGGACCACTTTGTTGAAAAAATCTTTTTGACCGACATCTATTATTCTTCTTCATTTCCTCCCTAAAAAGATAACTAGCAATGTGGAATTGTGGGTTTACTCACATTACTAGAAATCCTGTTAACCCCTCCAGCTAAGCTCAATGGCTTGTGTTTCAAATCGGTAGAATAATGGGTAGGACTCGAACTTGCAACCTCACGAATGCGAATGTCCAATGCCTTAGCCATTAGGCTACCGCCGCTTTCATATAGGTACTATTTGCTGTATCAAAACACACTAGGTTCTAAGTAGAAATTGCACTGTTGAACAATCGTGTCTAGATACCTACTATTTATGAAGAAATACGTTTTTTGTTTTATAGAATTTGATAAGCTACGGGTCTTAATCGCGTAAATATTTTATTTTAAGGCTAAATACCTTTGTTTATTGCCCGACGTTTCGACAGTATTGCAACGGCCGTGGTCACGGGTGAGACGATTTATGTTGTTTGCTAATACATTTGGATTGGAATGCCCATCTTACATGTCACACCCTTGATATGCTGAGACATTTTATGACCAGAAATAATTAAAAGGTGAGACTGCTTAATATACAGTCAGGTATACAGTTTTCATTTTAGTTGTTTTAAACGCAACAGGAACACAACACACAACAGGAACAGGGCCTCTAGACAAATGGCACTCTATTCGACTAGAGTTTGCGCTAATCGAATAGAATGACGTCGTTGCGCGCGCACAACTGCTAATCTCATATTAACAATTTTCGTATTTACAGTATTGAGCGCGCAGTGACGTCATTCTATTTGATTAGCGTAAACTCCAATCGAATAGAATGCCATTTGTCTAGGCTCCCAGACTATATGACGAGAAGATTCTTCGTGCGTTGTTTTGTTAATACACAGTGAATTTGTAGTCGTTTGAAGCCGAACATTTTGAATCCCATATCAATAATATAGTCTATAAAAATATCAGATTTTTATACAAATTTAAATGAGCACTTGTGGTAACGCCACTTGATTTCACGTAATGGGTGAATCTTGAGAGACAAAATTTTTGACGTCCGGTGGTAAAACATACCCGCAATATCGAAATAAAGATGTAAAGTATTTTTTTTACGTCTTAATACAATGGTATCTAATTGATGCACAATAGTTTTTCTATTTAATTTGCGTGTAATTTTTGTAAAAAAAACAAAAAGTCACGAAAATTGATAACCTTGGCGCGTCCTTTACATATTTTTTTGTGAAAACAGTCCGAAATCACCAATTTTTAAATGTAAAATAAATCATTTATCAAGTATTTCAGCAACTAGACTAGTAGATGTTTAAAATAAAAATATACATTTTGTATTTTATCCCACAGTTTTACATTGAAATAGATTTAAAGTTTTGTCCCGAACTAAACAGTGATTCCATTGGCGTGCCACATAACTAGGCATAGATCGCTAAGGGAGCGGTCGAGAAGCGTAGATATCCGTTCTCATGCGAGCTTCTGTCGCACTTCAAACGCCCGCCGTGGTGGAAGGTCGCGTCTCATTTTGCCCATGGACGAAATTACGAAGGTAAATATTTGATTACCCTGGTTTTGTTTCACTTGGTCTTTGATTCCCCTGACAACATAAAAAAATAGTATAAGATTTTTTAGGATTTTACTATTATTACAAACAGAAAGGCATTAAGGATATCTCTTTACAAATCTTATTATTATTGATTAGAACTTTTGAATTTTTACATAATCGGTAAAAAACGTACTTTTATTGATTACCTTGGTGTTGATTCACTTGGCGTTTATGCCATGGTAATCAAAATTTTCTATATTTTGTTTGTAATAAGTAAAGTAAAATTACATTATTTCCTAATAAAACAATATTTCTGTATATACTGAGTGACAGGCCTGTTGGTCGATTGACAAGTGACTCTGCCTTGTAAGCCGTTTTGTTCTTCAAAAAAGGAGATAAGACCCGGCTGAAGAACCGAAGTACCGACCTATTTCTCTTCTAAGCCACATCTATAAACAGCTGTTCTCAAGAGTCATCACGAACCGCCTTGCGCAAAGACTTCGAACCACCGGAACAGGCTGGATTTCGGAGCGGATATGGAACCATAGACCGCATATACAATATACAAAAGATCCAGGAGTATAATCAGCCCCTGTGTCTAGCATTTGTGGACTAGAAGGCCTTTGACTCGATTGAAATCTGGTCTGTTCTGGAGTCTTTGCAGCGATGCCAAGTAAATTGGCGATATATCCAAGTTATGAGATAGTCTCTACAAAGCCGCCACCATGCCCGTCCAAGAACAGAATCAGCAAACAAAACCTATACCATTGCATGGAGGAGTAAGGCAAGGGGACGTTATTTCCCCGAAATTGTTCATAAATGCAATGGAGGATATGTTCAAGACGCTGCACTGGTAAGGGCGCGGCATCAATATCAATGGTGAATACATCTCTCACTTGCCATTTGCAGATGACATTGTCATCAAGGCGGAAACGCTGCAGGATCTGCAACGGATGCTGAATAACCTGGCTGACTCCTCTGTACGCATCGGCCTACGGATAAACTTGGATAAAACCAAGGTCATGTTCAATTAACATGTACTACCGGAACCGACAGCGGTGCACGGCGCCGTTCTCGAAGTTGTTCAAAAATATGTGTATCTCGGGCATTCATTGCAGTTAGGTAGAAACAACTTCGAGGACGAGGTGAACAGGAGAATTCGGTTGGGTTGGGCAGTTTTGGAAAAAAAAATTGTGATTCTGATTATTAAATTTTTAGATCAGATATTGTGTCATCAAAAGAAACGTTCCTAATTTTAGTTGAAGTTTTAGATGATGTTTAAGAATAAAAGTTTTGTTTTCAATTATTATTACTTAATATGTATATTTTATTATTACTACTTAAGACTAAAGTGATTAATAATTAGGTTTATAAATGCCAATAACTGTAATTAAAAGACTGATTATTAAAAGAATAGTTTGTTTTATTACCGTGTTGTTTAATTTTGATTCCCTTGCCATCGTTTTTTGATTACCCTGGCCTAAAAAGAAAGATTTTAAATATCTTTGTAATGCGTTGCTCAAAAATGACCCCTATTTGATAAATGTGTTTATAGTTCGGCTTAGAATCATGAAAAACTATAATTTGTAAAAAAAAATATAAATAAAAATGCGCCACGGGAATCAACTAAATAATCCCAATCTCAAGATTTACCCTAATATGAATAGGTACTACGATCATTAAATATATTTCATTCACATTTCCACCACCCAAAAGTGGCCTACGCGTCGCTTTAGGCATTTTTATAAAAGAAATCAATATTTTATTATTTTTTATGGACTAGGTCATGGAGTTCAAAATTTTCGGCTCCAATACGACTACAAAATCACTGTGTATATATATACATTTGTAGGCGTGTTTATATATATTTTTTTTATTTTAAAAGATAACTAGCAATGTGGGATTGAGTCCCACATAACTAGCAATCTTTTTAACCCCTCCAGCTAAGCTCAAAGGCTAGTGTTAGGAGTGGGTTCACGTCGATAGTATAATGGGTAGGATTCGCAGTTAGTTCAAAACGTTTTAATAATTTCTTCACTAGATCTGACGACAATCGGTCGTGACTCGTGACTCGCGATAAGCATAAAAAAATTCAATCTTAATTAAGATAATTTCGTAAATTGCAGACTTAATTTAGTAGCAACTAAAAGAAACCTGATTCGGCCATTTTTGGATGACCTAAACCTTCCTTAATTAAAAAACCAGCTTATATAAGACAATACATGTTTTTAATTCTTAATCGTCCTCACATACCAAGTTGTATATCAACACGATCTTATAATCAAGTTTGCTTATCCTGGCCCATAAAATGATTATTAAATATGATATTTAATATGGAGTTGGCGGTTGAAACCTCTCGCTTGATATGGTAAACGCACAACTTTCTACAATGAAAAGCCAATGTAACGTGAGCTATTGAATAAATTTAAGTTACGTATTGTTGTAGTCTCGAGCTTGTGTAGGAACTAGGGGTCAAGTTATTGTGGTCATTGTTTAGTTTCTCTTTGCTTCTGTAAGCCTCAGGCATTGGTTTTATTACTCGTAGGTGTTTTGACGACGCTACGTCCGCTTTGTTACGTTATAGTGCTAACGTTTTTATAGAATAATAAATCATTCGTATTACGAATATTCGCTTGTAAAATATTGATTTAAAATGTATTCGAAACAATAAAATTATTGAAAAATGATAATAAATTTTCGATTTGTGGAACATTATTTTTGTGTGGGATTATCGTTTCGAATACATATAGGTACGTTTGGAAACATACGTACTTATTACATAATCATACCATAAAGAAATGGTTAAACTTCTTGGTAAGTTATGGGCCATATTGTTTATTCCTTGGACAGATGGAATACTTACTAAGTACTTAACTATAAAATGAGAATCAGAATTACTTATTTATTTGTTAAACATAGATTTGTTATAAAAGATCTTAAATAATATTAGTTCACTATATTTTGCCATTAAGGCATACAAATGCAAAAATCGGATATAATAATACAAAAGAATACATAAATGAATACAAAAATTACCAATCTTAAAAATAAAAACCTAAAAAAAACCTAAAATCGTATTAATTTATAAGAAAAGTGTACCTATTTTCTCTGTAAGTGATATTTTTATGTCTTTTGAGAAAATAAATGTCTTTAAACATAAAATATTTATTAAATAAAAATAAAGCGCACATAAAATATTATTATAGATTTTAGAGTCTGGTCATCTAAAAACTCACTTACTGCATAATAACATGTTTTAACTAATCACTATCAATGAGAAATCGTGAAAAATTTGCAAATCGACCTAGGTAACCATTTTAACGTGTTAATAACATCACTACATAGTATAAAACAAAGTCGCTTTCTCTGTTCCTATATCCCTATGTATGCTTAAATCTTTAAAACTACGCAACGGATTTTGATGTGGTTTTTTTAATAGATAGAGTGATTGAAGAGGAAGGTTTATATGTATAATAACTTCCATATATTTTATACCCGTGCGAAGCCGAAGCGGGCCGCTACTAAAATATACTGTAGATTGGAATAAGCTACCAATGCAGTCTTCTTTACCATGCCGTTATCTGCTCTATTAACAAAAGCACATGCCATTTTTTTTTTACATTTGAGCTTAAAAATAGAACATTAATTTTAAATTTGGTATATTTTAGTGTCAAAGATCAACATCCGTGTGTCAATAACCGCTAGTTCGTTTAGACGTGGACGTATCATGTGCATGAAGCGGTTCGTGGTGGCGCGATGCCGTGTGAGAATTCCCTCAGGGTGTTTGTCCATGTGGGTTTGTGTTTGTGCACCCACCGTGTTAGACTTAGAAAGAATCCTGGGAGAATTATTAAAAAAGCAAATATTACACACAGATCATAAAGTGAAGGAAATATGTAACATTAACATCCCACTACTATCCTGCGCCAAAGTTTGTAAAATTTAGGTGTAAGTATTTCCGAGAGTGACGGGTAGGCAGGTAGGCGGATATGGCAGCCTGTCGTTTTCAAACTAGAGACGGGATTCGAAACAAGGCAGAAAATGAAAGCAAAGGATGGGGCGATAAACTTGGCCAAGGTCCGCCGGAGGTGAAGGAAACTGAAATAGTTTGCACACCCTCATCTCCGGCCATGGACCTACAAGACGTAACAACGTGTGGTTTTTCAGTTGGTTATACATACCCACCTGTCCCACCCTCGAAGAATCCATGAGTAATTTAACGCACGTAAAAAAAAATGTGTAAGAATTTCGAACTTACTCTTTTACATTAAAACTGCTAATTATACAACTTTACAGAAATATAGCTAGTACCTATGTACTTACCAACCTACTGCAAGAAAACACGTCAAACGCCATTTTATTCTATTACTGTCTTCTATCTATTATCTACACTTATCTATACTAATATTATAAAGCTGAAGAGTTTGTTTTTTTGTTTGAACGCGGTAATCTCAGGAACTAGGTACTGGTCCGAATTGAAAAAATATATTTTTCTGTTGGGTAGCCCATTTATCGAGGAAGGCTATATAACATCACGCGACCTTAAGCGGAGTAGCAATGAAAAACGTTGCAAAAACGGCGAAAATTAACGCATGCGTAGTTGCGCGGGACAGCTAGTCGATACTAATATTAAAAAGCTGAAGAGTTTGTTTGTTTGAACGCGGTATTCTCAGGAACTACTGGTCCGAATTGAAAAAATCTTTTTCTGTTGGGTAGCCCACTTATCGAGGAAGGCTATAGGCTATATAACATCATGGTACGATTAATAGGAGCGGAGCAGCAATGAAAAATGTTGCAAAGACGGACGCATATGAAGTTGCGCTGGTCAGCTAGTACCTAAAACCTAACCTAACGTAACAAATGATAATAGGATCCGGAGTCCATTAAAATGAAATGATATTTTGCCTTTCATTTCATTTATGGAGTTCTACGAAATCTAGTATTTTTTTTAAACTTATTGTTGTATTTATTTATTGTTAAGAACATAATAAATTTGTTTATCAATCCATTATGCAAAAGTTTATTTAAAACAATTATTTAACGCAATTTTAAGTTGGAATTACCATCGCCTTGACCCGATAATGGAACCTCGCACGCTCCGCGCTGTATAGCCGTTGTAGGTATAGCTTACCTAGATAACGTTAGTACAAATGTAGCTATATCGAATAGCAATATTATAAGTAAACAGACTGCGACATAAGTATCAATTACTTATACAAAATACATCGGTAAACATTCTACTGGGTAACGTAAATAGCACTTAACAAGATCGAAAATCGTTTAGGAAGAGCCAGATCTACGTATTACCTATTAAATACAAAATAAGCAATATACCATAATAAGTAGATTATTATTAAACGATGTCGTAAGATGTTTTTGTTGAAGTCCAAAGTTCGAATCATATAATTGCACTTTTAAAAGATTTGAAGTCCAGACTCAGGAATGGAACTCGAGACTTCCGTAGCCAAACCGGGGCCGGAATCGAACCACCTATCTGGACTATGTTACTAGACCTCAAATTTCTCAATCCTTTCATGGAGTTGAGTAATTGGCAAGATATGCCTATAAGAATAACTATAATTCGAATCATATCACCGAAAAGCTAGAAATTCCTGTCATCGCCGCGCTATCACAGAATAAATAGTACAAGTAGCGCTACATCAAGCTAAGGAACGTAGGTAAGGAACCTACATGATGATGACATGATGGAGACAGCTAGCTGACAAAGTAGGAAGGAGTCACGATACTGAGCAATGACTACGACTAGGAAGAAGAAATGTCTTTGTTACTGTACATTTTCGATTAATTTCGATTTCGGTACTTGGGATTCTTTTTTAAAGCATATCTTTTCACCGATTTTAATGGTCAACAGCTTTTTTCCTGATTGTTAAAAGATTTTTTGCTATCCAACAGAGTAACGCAGTGGTAACGCATAAGGTTTATAAATCCTCGCGTATTCCTTCGAGCCGGACTTTGAACTCTTGTTAGAAAGACCATAAATCTTTAGCCTACCTCACTGGTTTCCGTTACATTCAGTTTGTTTACCCCTTAGGGTTCATTTCCGTGCACCGCGACCGATCGCGAGCCGCGCGCGATTTACGACGAGGGACTGACGCGCGCGGCCGATGCGACGTCAGAGTGCGCGCGCAGCCTACGTCAGTCGCATGCCGCGCGCCGTCTGTCGCAGACCTCGGAAACGGCACCATACATTCTAATACTGTGACTATTGTCGCATCGGCCGCGTGCGTAAGCCGTTTGTCGAAAGTCGCGCGCGGCTCGCGATTGGCCGCGATGTATGGAAATGAACCTTTAGAGTCAGAGCTTAAATTTTAAAATCATATTTTTATACACTTGTAATTTCAACACCATACCTAAGAGTTTATAATAATTGCCCGCAAAACCATAATAGCTTTTGCCTTCATCCTTTCGCAAAGCAAACACAATTTTGCAAGACAATGATGCAATTATATATGATATCATAACACTAATGGTTCATCGGTATATAATAAAATAATTACATGTGCACTAAGTACTTGTAACTTATGATTACAATATTATTTATTCACGACAGGGAAGTGAAGTGTTGATTTGACCGTGACTCGGTCAGCCTGAGAAGGTTGTACGCTATATCCGTTCTCTAGGTTTTATTCAGCTCACAAAGAACTTAGCGAATGGGTTTTGTTATTCGTTTAATTGATAAACATTGATGCTTACTGTAAGCCATCTTCGTACAAAGCGCTTGAGCAACGTACAAGACATCGTTTACGAACATGAAATCACTGGACGCCTTCTAAACAATTCTGTGTCGATATCTGTGTGGGCGTGAGTCGAATCAGCCTCCCCTAGATAAGTGGCTTATGCGACTAATTCTAATCGAATAGAATGACGTTGGCATGACGTCGTTGAGCGCACAAAACTGCGAATGTCATACTGGCCTGTAGGTCTAGTGGTTTGTGACCCTGACTGCTAAGCCGGAGGTCGGGGGTCAGATCCCCACCCAGGATAAAAAAATGTGTGATGAGCATGATGGTTTATTCTGTGTCTGGGTGTTATTTATCATACTAATATTATAAAAGCGAAAGTTTGTGAGTGTGTGAATGTGTATGTTTGTTATTTCTTCACGTCTAAACGGCTGGAGCGATTTTAATAACATTTGGAATAGAGTTAACTGACACCCTGGATTAACACATAGGCTAATAAACCGCGGGTAACACCGTAGAGCACTGCTAGTATACAATATAAATGTATTTGGACATATTTAAGTATGTTTATCAGTTGTCTGGTTACCATAGTACAAGCTCTGCTTAGTTTGGGATCAGATCGTTGTGTGAGTTGTCCCAAGATATTATTATTGTTTTAATATTATTTTCAACTTGAAGTTTGTTCATAGGTAAATACATACTTTTCGCTTCCGTTCCTTTCTGATTCCATTCATTTTAGTCACATAGAAAACTGCATTCATTGACTACCATTTATTATATATCCTAGTAAAATATTAAAACACTAGCAGACGCCTCGCGGTTTCACCCGCGTAGTTCTCGTTCCCGTGGGAATACAGGGATAAAAATAGCCGATGTCACTCGGGGTTAGTGTAGCTTCACAACGATGAAGGAATTTTTCAAATCCGTCCTGTAGTTTCGGAGCCTATTCAATACAAACAAACAATCAAATCTTTCCTCTTTATAATATTAGTATACGAGTAGATATAGATATAAAGTATAGATGAGGAAACAACAGTCATTTTCTGTTTCGCATAAATAGGTAGATACATGAGCAAAACGATAGGTTACCTACATAATGTTAACCACAAATATAAAATTATCATTGCAACACGGATGCAAGATACAAAAATATGTTGCTATCGATAAAATGTAAGTACGTTGTATTTGTTATGTTTATAATGTCAATTGTTTTTTTGCACATAGGTACGTGAACACGGAACATATTTGCCATTCTACTTTGCTGTAGATTCAGGAAATATAAACACCTAAAGGAAATTGATTGGAAAAACCTCAGCCCAAAAAAGGGTTAACATATAAAATACTCAAACGGCTATTACACTACCCTGAATTAGGGCCCTAAATCAAGGTGGCCTTGAAAATTTGTTAGAGAATTTGAGCCCTAACTCTTATTAACTACACCTCTCTTTTTAAGAGTCCCTGATTCAGTGTAGTGTAATAAGCGCTTCCTACCGGAGAACGGAGGCGTAGAGAATAGGACTGCGCCATAATCTCACAAAATTGACCACCTCTAGTAAGAGACAACGCTACTTTGTGGACATTACCACGCTTTGTAGTCAATTTTTACTTTTTAATTGATAGGGATGGTACTGTCTATACGTCAATGATTCCTATTCAAATACCACTGAAAGCTGAAGTGAACCAAGACTGTTGTTTATTGTTTTCGACTTGTTACCTTTGACGTGATACGTAACGTCTTATAAATGTCACGTAGTAACGATCACGATTGATTGATTGCTAAGCAACGGTCACGTTATTGATTGATTGCTAAGCAACGGTCCCGTCATTGATTGCTTGCTAAGCAGTTACGTAGCAACGGTCACGTTATTGATTGATTGCTAAGCAACGGTCACGTTATTGATTGCTTGCTAAGCAGTTACGTAGCAACGGTCACGTTATTGATTGATTGCTAAGCAACGGTCACGTTATTGATTGCTTGCTAAGCAGTCACGTTATTGACGGGTTGCTAAGCAACGCGGATGGCGATTCCGTCTGCTGAAGGGCTGAAGTATTGTGGCCGTCGGGCACATCTGCCCGGGTCCACTAAAACGATCACAGGCATGGTTGTTTATTACAATGTCATCAATGTTTTCGCGATTGCAGCGACATGCGATACAATTGGATATAAAAAAAAACTGTCACAGGCATGGTTGTTTATTACAATGTCATCAATGTTTTCTTATGACGTTATCACGTAACATTATCGTCCGTAAACCGACTTTACAGACCACCATTTTTTTCAGTGTATATTTAATCCCTAAGCTTATTTAACCTATACCTGTTCCTATTGTAATTTCTTGTAATTCAGCCGTTCCTACCGGTTTACCACAGGCGTTTTATTCACTTTCTAATAATACTTATAAGTTAGGTAAGTATAAACTAGTGAGGATCCCATTAATAATAATTACACACAAGAAACCTTCCGGAATAGAGTGGAAACTCGATAAAAATCAGTGGAATAACATACTTGTGGGATTGTGGGTCCCACATTACCAGCAATCCTGTCAACCTAGGTAGTTACACAAGCCATTGAGCTTAGCTTAGCAATGGCTTGTGTAAAAAGTGGGTTAACGTCGGTAGTATAATGGATAATATTCGGACTCGCCACCTCACATTTGCGAGTCCGATACCTTCGGGCCTAGACAAAGTCCCATTCGAATAGAGATGTCGTTAATGGAAAAGTAGGTACAAAATATATGGAATGAAAATAAGTCACGTCGTCAATCCAAGTCTATGCGTAGATAAGCTGCACTATTGACAGTATCTACGCTATTTTTTCTATTCGATTGATCGTTATTCTAGCGAACCGTAAGACCATGTAGAAAACGAAATAAAATGGCGGATTTTATTTTTGAAGAATTTGACTTTTGCGGTGGACATAGACATTTTAAGCTATTGCATAGCTAATATCGCGGTCTTCGAGCGCTGTGACCGAATCAAGAAATTCCGTAACGATAATAAAACCTAACACCCCCCACTCTGCCTACCATGTAGCTCGGCCGAGCGTTCGCCTAACGTATATGTACCTATATATGGTACGACTGTACGAAGCTCGCACGGATAGAGACGAGCTGCTCCGAAATGTAATGAAAAGAAACATTTTAAACATTTTTTTTTTAATTGCATAAGTTGATAAAAAATGCTATGCAATAGCTTTACCGCGACAGTTCCCGACAGCCACATTTTTTTTAATTTTTATTATTAATTAATTAGCGTTAGCGAATTCGCCACGAAGCGAATGGACCTTGTTTAAGCCCCTTTAGCCTTTAGGCTACCGCCGCTTCGACTCGAACTAAACGCATAAACATACCGACGCGGAAGGCGACTTTTATAAGTACGTAATCATTCTAATAACATCTCAAGCAATCAACCAGGTAGATAGGTACAGGTTTAATTTAATATTTACTTCAGCAATTATAATTATCTTATTTATACCACATTTTTAATTTTAAAAAATCTTGAAGAGCGTTGTCTAGCTCCATAACATGATGTGATGATGCAACGTAAGTATTGCATGAGGTGAACCTTAATATAGTAATCGAATCGTAACCTGAAATACTATCTACCTATATGTAGTACTAACTAAAGCTGTCCCGCGCAACTTAGTCTGCGTAAATTTTCCCCGTTTTTGAAACATTTCTCAATGCTGTTCCGCTCTTATTGATCGTAGCGTGATGTTATATAGCCTTCTTCGATTAATGAGCTATCCAACACTGAAATAATTTTTCAATTCGGACTAGTAGTTCCTGAGATTACCTCGTTCAAACAAACAAACAAACTCTTTAGCTTTATAATATTAGTATAAAGGATGTATCTTTGTAGTTTATGTATGTTATTTTTCTGCATTATGTACTTATATTTAGGTGTATATTGATCCTAATTATTTTTGATGTTTAAAGTCAAACGTTCATTTTTGGTTCTCACTGAAAATCAGCGCTGACTCCAGTGCAATACTGGAGCCCTAGCAAAATGGTGAGTGAGATCGAAATTTTTTGCACAAGGATGAAATTGTATAATTTGTAATTACATTAAAACATACTTATATAGGTATTTGTAAATACATATACATATACTACTACTTGATGTACTGGGTGGCGCAAAAGTAAAGACCCTATTTGGTTCAGCTATAACATTTTTTCTAAATTAGAAAACTAGATTTAGATTTTTTTAAATGTATATTTGTGCCATTAAATTTCGTACCATTAGGATTTAAAGATGATGTCTTTTAAATGGTGACCTCCAGAGTTGATACACATTTGAGCCCTATTTATGACATTTTGCATAACTTGCCGTAACATTTCCTGCGATATGTTCGTTATTTCTTGACGAATGTTTTCTTTTAGAGCTGCGAGAGTCTGTGGCTTGTTCACATACACCCAAGATTTCAAAAAACCCCAAAGAAAGAAGTCTGGACTGGTCAGATCGGGTGATCTTGCAGGCCAAGGCAAATCGCCAAAACGAGAGATAACTCGGCCTGGAAAAGCGTCCCTCACTAAGTCCATAGTGTCGCGCGCTGTGTGTGCCGTAGCGCCGTCTTGTTGAAACCAGATGTGCTCCAGCCCCAATTCGTCCAAACTGGGTATCAAAAACTCACGTAACATGGTTCTGTAGCGTTCTCCAGTGACAGTTATCGCATTGCCTCCAGCGTCTTCGAAAAAATAGGGTCCGATCACTCTGTCAACACAGATGCCACACCATACAGTAACTTTTAGTGGGTGTAGAGGTGTTTCTTGAATAATGCGCGGATTATCAGTGCCCCAGAACCGAGTATTCTGCTTATTGACATGCCCTGAGAGATGGAAATGCGCTTCGTCACTCATAACCAATTTTGAAGGAAAATCATCCTCTTCAAGGTTGAGGTTTATGACGCGCTGGCAGTAATCTAGACGAGCTCGGTGGTCAGCAGGCAGCAGCTGATGAGTCATTTGAGTTTTATACGGGAACATCTTTAAGTCTTTCACCAAAATACGCTGCAGGGTCCGTCTGGAAATGCCCAATTGCGTGGCACGTCGCCTCGTTGATGTTTCTGGACACTCTTCCACATCTTCGCGCACAGCATCGATATTTTCAGCTGAACGGCCTGTTCTTGGTCTCCCAGACTTAGGTCTATCCAATGTTGAGCCAGTTGCTTCAAGGCGTGTGGCAAAGCGTCGAATTGTGCGACCAATCGGTGCCGGACGGTGGGGAAATCGTCGACGAAATTCACGTTGTGTTCTTATCACTGATGAATTATTCCGTAAGAACATTGACACAATTATTCCACGTTCTTGGGGAGTAAAACGGTCCATGTTTATTTTCAGTGTATTTTACATTTGTTCACTACACAATTTTCAACAACAGAATGACAGAAAATGTCATATAAAAAAAAAAAAAGTATTTTCTTTAGTGCCAGTACTTTTGCGCCACCCAGTATAAACATACACAGAATACATTTTAGTTAATTAGGTTCAATAAGGAAAAAAAATACGATAGTAGGTACCTAAGCTTCGAAGATGAGCAATGGCTTATCTTCTTTTTTTTTTTTTTTTGGTTAGCTCGAATTGTCAAAAATGTTTGACATTTTGGAACTCAAAAATAGGGTTGTTCTTGTGTTTCGGAATTTAGAGGATGACTTATACCGAGTTTCATCAAAATCAAAAATCATCGCGCACCCTCCTCAAGTATTTTGACATGGAATGACCCAGATGCAAGGCAAATTATATAGCGCTGGAATGGCGAAACAAAGTACCTAACTGTAGCCAAACTTCATTCTTAAATAGTTGTATCACGCGTAGGAAGTAGTTGCAAGTATGCAGACACTTGTGTCACTATACTGTTTACTAACCGGCTCGTTCTGTCGTCAAGTGCTTTTAAAACGACACATTTACTGTAATGACACTTTGATTTTGTGAAAATTGTAATACATAAACAACTTGTGTGTAAATGTAACAGATTTGGCTTATTTCAAAGATTTTTCTGCGATGCGAAGATTTCCCGCGGCTCGGATGTCGGTTATCGCGATAAAAACTATCCTATGTCCTTCCCCGAGACTCAAACTATCTCCATACTAAATTTTATCTAACTCGGTTTAGCTGTTTGAGCGTAAAAGCGTAACAGACAGACAGATAGAGTTACTTTCACATTTATAATATTAGTATGGATAATATCTACGCTTTAAAAAAAACATGGGGTAAAGAAACAGCTCTGAAGAGTATACTCTACCTTTTTGATGTTAGGTAGGTATATTAAAAGAAGAAAAAAAAATTGGTACAAAACGCGGGACATTCAGAAGAAACACTGACTAAAGAGTAATGATAACCTAAGTGTTAATGTGTATATATTGCGACCACAGGTTGAATACGCTTGTATGATTTGGGAACCATACTATACCATACCATAATATTATTAAGTTTTTTTTTAATACTACTTCCGCAGTAGGTACCTAGGGTACAAGCCCTGTGCCGCGGGGGACTTTACAAACATACAAGTCACAGACACAAAGTACACCCAGACTCGGAACAATTTGTGGATACACAAAGTGGTGTACCGTGAGGGAATCGAACACACGACCTCTTGCGTGGCAGTCTAACACACTCCCACAGTGGCAGTAATATAATATTGCAATTGAAAAACTGCAACGCAAATATTTTAGAGAGTACCGATGTAATTTAGGCTGCTCAACTTATGAGGTGTTGCTAACTAAATTTAATCAGTTAACCTTGCCATCTAGGCGCTTTCTTCTACATGCTTTAAACGGCTATTACACAACCCTGAATCAGGGCCCTAAATCGGCCTTGAAAGGGTTTAGGGTCCCTGATTTAGTGTAGTGTAATAAGCGCTTTAATGCTGCATGGATTAGTACATAACAAGTTCGACTGTCCAGAACCAATCAATAATATATTTTACATTGTACCAAGAACGATGACGCAGCGAAAGTCATGCGCTTACCCGGTCTTTTCTATAAATGCGAGTGAGCGGGCGCCTCTCCTTACTTCTAATCTAAGTACGGAGAGGACGCCTCTCCGTACTTAGATTAGAAGTTTACCCTCATTTTTGTTGAAATTTTTAATGTTTACAAAAAAATAGATTTAACAGAGCGATAATCGACTGCCTAAGATCTTACTGAGTGTTAAACTCAATATTACTTATTAGAAACTTAGTACCTAACACCTTAATCTATACTGAAGAGTTTGTTTGTTTGTTTGAACGCGATAATCTCAGGAACTACGGGTCCGAATTGAAAAACAATTTTATTGTTGGATAGCCCATTTATCGAGGAAGGCTAAATGCTATATAACATTAGACTATTAGACTATTGTCGCATCGGCCGCGCGCGTCAGTCTATTGTCGTAAGCAGCGCGCGACTTGCGATCGGCCGCGATGCACGGAAATGAACCTATAGATGTACCTATATTGTATTGTACAATTGTTTGTGCCCCAAATAAATAAAATAAAGCATTCAAACAATAGTTCAAAAACATTCGGTTGAAATTTCTTAAGGACACAATTTCAACTGCCCACAGAATGCAACATCCTGTCCATTAACTACTTATATAGTAAGAAACGAACAGATGCGTTAGTACATACCTACACACTAAACAACCTTGCAAAACCTAATAGGCAAAAACACTGAAATGTATTTCCTTTTATAGCCTAGCCTGACTCCATACAACGAGCGGGAACAAACTTACACAAACACAGACGCGCACGATCACAGATCTCGGTCGAATCTCAACCGAAACAGAACAAGATGAGATTGTCCGTACATGAGCGCCTATGTGTGTGTGAATTTGTTGATGGCCTGTGAGCCGGCCTATCTTCCTACTTATTAAGTACTAGCTGACCCGCGCAACTCCGTCTGCGTAATTTTACCGTTTTTGCAACATTTTTCATTCCTACTCCGCTCCCATTGATCGTAGCGTGATGTTATATAGCCTATAGCCTTCCTCGATAAGTGGGCTATAGGTTCCTGATATTATCACGTTCAAACAAACAAACAAACTAACTCTTCAGCGTTATAATATTAGTATAGAATTCGACGAATTCATTTCATCTAAAGTGGTTTTAACTAAATTCGTTCGCTGTAAGTAATTTATGCGCTGTCAGTATGAACAGAACACAAATGTTGAGATTATGTATATTGTATAAGCGCCGGCGCATGTTTCGCCTTTTAATTTACGAGCTTTAGATCGCTACTTTCATGGGCATACCCTGGATCGTAAGTTCAGAAGGGGTTTAGGTGGTACAATTTACTAGATACCGGCC
The DNA here is from genome assembly GCA_945859575.2 of Herminia tarsipennalis. Lineage (NCBI taxonomy): Eukaryota > Metazoa > Arthropoda > Insecta > Lepidoptera > Erebidae > Herminia > Herminia tarsipennalis. The sequence goes on from OX243852.2 coordinate 12,573,823, forward strand.
AAATGTGTACTGTGCATTTTTTACAAAAAAGATAACTAGCAATGTAGGATTGAGTCCCACATTACTAGCAATCTTGTTAACCCCTCCAGCTAAGCTCAAAGGCTTGTGTTAGGAGTGGGTTCACGTCAATTTCGGGGGGGTTTCAACCGCCAAGTCAACCCCTCCTGAATACAACCATGGCTACTTTAATTAATATTTAATTGACTACCTACACGGTCCACTGGTTAGTCAAAAACTTACATAAACTACATGTGATTTTTGTGGAGTAGTAAACTCTCGAAAATGATATTAACCTTCGACGCAAAGAGAGTTTTGTAAATTTTGTATGTATGTGGCATCGTAGGTCTTAAACAGGTGAATCTCTAGCGAAGTATAGGAATCTGACGATAGCATTCATAGCATATATCAAACACAGATAAGCTTACTCTGTGCTGTAGCAAAATTAGCACACTGAGCACTAGTATTTATGCCGAGTTGCATTATGTAACTCATAGATGTGACTCAAGAAATATATATAATAATAATATCTTGGGACAACTCACACAACGCTATCTGATCCCAAACTAAGCAGAGCTTGTGTTATGGAAACCAGACAACTGATAAACATACTTATATATTTCTAAATACATATTATAGATAAATAACACCCAGACACAGAATAAACCATCGTGCTCATCACACAAAGTTTTATCCTGGGTGGGGATCGAACCCACGACCTCTTGCGTAGCAGTCGGATATACTCCCACCGCGCCACAGAGGCAGTCAAATAGGTGACTGCACAGTGCCGGCCTGAGGTCAGATTTAGTTGGAGCGGTGCGAATCATTAGGCGCGGATCCAAGGACGCATCCCCCCCCCCCCCCAGACTCATGAATTTCAGGTGTTTGAGACCATACGGGCCGGCCCTGAACCTACAAGCGAATAACACCAGGAATGTTACGGAGCTTCGACTCCGACTTTGAAAGGTCTGAACTTCCAATTGATTTTTCACCTCCGACTTCGACTGAGACACTTTTAAAACGAACGTTTTAATCGGAACTACTAACCAAGCTAACTGATTAATATTTATTTGTACTATTACATTTTATTTTGTTAAGCTTTATTTCAACATATTTGCCTTCTCCCACCACCTCCGACTCCGATTTCGACTCGACAAATCAAACCTTAAAACTCTGTCTCCAGCTTCGGTTCCTATAAATCCACCTCCGTAACATCCCTAGTTAACCCGCTATTATACTGCCTTAAATCAAGGTGGCCTTGAAAATTTGTTAGAGAATTAGGGCCCTAACTCTTATTACACCTCTCTTTAAAGGTTTAGGGTCCCTGATTTAGTGTAGTGTAAAAAGCGCATAAAGTACTATTGCATTTATTTAAAGTACTACCTTTCACCCTTGGCTCCGCCCGCGTGGATGTCGGTTATCGCGATAAAAACTAAATCCTATGTCCTTCCGGGGACTCAAACTATCTCCATACCAAATTTCATCTAAACCGGTTTAGCTGTTTGAGCATGAAAGCGTAACAGACAGAGTTACTTTCACATTTATAATATTAGTATGGAAGTATGGATATGGATTTACTATGGTACCTACCTAAGGTAGAGGTACGTATTTCCGTCAGTGTCCCAGTAGCCGTCAACTTGTCAGTTTTTACATTTTTGCACAATTCTGCCAATAATAAACTAAATTTTGTGAATGGCAACATAATCTTAATAAAATTTTGCACAAAAATAGTGGCAACGCTGACAAAAAAGTCAAATAGCGTCGAAGCTACGTAACAACAAAAGTGCGCGTATAAAAAGTTTACAGAAAGTTCGAAGTTTTGTTACTGAACTACGAAATCAACACGTCGTGTTGATAAGCTCCCACTAGCTTTACGGGTCGCTATACGGTAAGAGTGTTATTTTTTTTTAGTATTTAAGTAAATGATCTAGCAATATTAGACAAAAGTTGCTTGGAATTTAATTGAAAAGTAAATATTTTCACATTTGACATCTATTGGTACTCACAATTCCCTACTTGTCCCAGTTACCGACAAAATCATAGGTATTTTTGACGGTGATTGGTACGTGCATTAATACAGTAAAATATCTTGCACCAAAAACCGTCATTGTATCCTTATTGACACAGAATAAGGGTCATTTTTCTTTGTAATAGTATCATACATTCTTGTCGGACACTGGAACAGATAATAATGTTGTACCTAAGTCCAAATTATTGAAATTATTTTCTACCGTGTATTTATTAACTACGTAAATTTGATGGCTTTTCTAAAATCCGCTTATCCACTTACATTCATATTATTATTATTAGACATGCGATACAATACGAAACATTTTCAAGACTATAAGGCCGATCATAAACTTTATGAAATTTGGCACGGAGATACACCTATTAAAGGATCAGTCCCTAATCTCAGAAATGAAACAACGATGTTACAGATTTAAACGGATTATATTGCAACACAAGTGATCGCTTCGACATCGACCGCTATACTGACTAAAAATCGTACCCATATCTGAATATTTAAAAAGTGACAGTTGACAGTGTTGCCACAGAGAATATATTCAATCGGTATATCGACTAGTAATCGATTAATGAAAAATATTCAAATAGGGGTTAATATATTATGCGATTACTACTCAATAAATAATTACTCTCGACATAAATTATACAACTATTGGTTTAATAAGTAATTAGCTTAATTAGAGTCCTCTCACTTGTACACAAACATCGTCAACAAAGAAAAATAATATTAAAAATAAAATAAATAAACTATAATGAAGCTTTTTAAGCTTCATTATAGTTTATTAAACAAAATTAATCGGAGTCGTTTTAGGTATATCAATTATTTATAATTCAATGACAAAGTTCAAATCATAATCTAGGATCAATCTATGTAGTTTAAATCTTACATTCTTACATCATATCCATTCCAAACAAACATCACAAATATACTCTATATATTCTCAAGTTCTAATATCTTGCTCAGTTTGTCACAATCTACAGCCATCTGTGCGACATCGTTATCTTGATGCCATTCACAATCTGCACTGGCCGCTCATGACAAACTGCGCTCATTATTTATCTTGCAATACTCTAATCAAGTGTCACAAATCTACGTATTTTGAGTACTAATATCTTGCTCAGTTGGTCACAATCTACAGCCATCTGTGCGACATCGTTATCTTGATGCCATTCACAATCTGCACTGGCCGCTCATGACAAACTGCGCTCATTATTTATCTTGCAATACTCTAATCAAGTGTCACAAATCTACGTATTTTGAGTACTAATATCTTGCTCAGTTGGTCACAATCTACAGCCATCTGTGCGACATCGTTGTCTTGATGCCATTCTTATTCTGCACTGGCTGCTCATGACCAACTGCGTTCATTGATTTTCATCTCTCAATACTCATAATCAGATAATGCTGTATATGTGACACACACTACCCCTAAATCAAGACTGCAGCCTACTACCTACTGTTAACTATCTATAGTCCGTGTAAATCGATATTTACTCTTCAGCTATGTCAGAACTCTCTCCACCCTCACTGTCAGTGCCTTCACTAGGATAACCACTAAAACTCATCCATGGGTGAATTTTGTCTAATGCGACTACATTTTCATACCTTTTGTTACCTTTTCTCGTTAACGGTGTATCTTCAACAAGAAATCTGTCATTAGGTAAAACCTTCAAAATTCGATATGGACCATGGAATTTCGGAATCAATTTCTTTGACTTACCTACTTGGTCTTTGTCAACAATGGTTCTTTCCAACCTAATCAGATCGCCTTCATTATATTTTGTGTGCTTTTTCCTATGCTTATACAAATTGTCTTTTGGAATATTCTTGCTGTTTCTCTATCTTATCCCTAGTATTTGACCTCAACTGTACCAGATCATCGCCACTCAGACGTACGGATGTTTCAGCAATAACATCAGTTAATAAGTTTTCGGACGCGTGCGCTAACTTACAACCAAAAAGCGATTCTGAAGGACTTTTCCCTGTAGTTTTATTAATTGTAGTATTAATTCCTAATTGTATTTCTCCGACGTGGTCGTCCCATTCAATATCATTTCTGCCGTGACACTTAGTGCTTAAGGCATCGGATATAGTACGATTAAACCTCTCGACCTGTCCGTTCGTTCTTGGGGTAGCTACTGCATTTAATATGTGTTTTATTTTAAATTTGTTAACAAGATCCATAAATTTTGTACTCGTAAAGCACGAACCGCGGTCATAAGACGAACGGGCACTCCAAAATAACTAAAATGCTCCTTGAATACTTTGATTGTCGTAGCGGACTTAGTATCTCTCACAGCCCGAATGTTAATGAATTTAGTGAATGCATCTATGATAACTAATAAATACATATTACCCCTCTTAGAGCGAACGAACGGGCCCAGGTGGTCTGCATGAAGGGTGTGAAATGGTTTTTCTATCTTAGGGATGGCAGCATTCCTTCTTTTGGGCCACCAGGCGCCTTATGGTGCGCACATTCCAAGCAAGCTGTGACATACTTCTTAGTAAATTTACGCATTTTGGGAAACCAGAACATACCTCTTAAACGGCTTAAAGTTTTTTCGTAACCAAAATGGCCTACATCGTCATGGTTCATACGCAACACTTACCACCTGCAGCCCCTTGGAACCACCCATCGTAAACCATCGTCCAAAATTTTGAATACATGATTACCCTTTAGCTGATAGTTCTTGCGAACATCCGCTACAAATGTTGTCTCGTCATCTTCTAAAATATCCCTAATACGTTTAATCTCGCCATCGTCACTTTGTACAGTTGCAATCCAATCACGTACATCTACTTGTAATACATCAAAAACGTGTTCTAAATTCTCATTGTCAGGCTCAGAAACAGGACCACGACTCAGTGCGTCGACATGAGCCATACGGGAACCCGGTCTATACTCAATTGTACAGTCGTACTCCTGGAATTGGACCCACCAACGTGAGATTCTAGGTATTAAATCTCTTTTAGTTAACGTAGTACGGAGTGCATTACAATCGGTGACTATTTTAAATTTAATACCTAATAAGTATATTCGGAAACGGCTTAACGATGCGACAACTGCAAGAGTTTCCAGTTCGAATGAGTGTAATTCTACTTAAAACCTAACAACTTTGTAACGAGTTTTTAAAACGAATGTGATTTATTTTAAGTGATAGTCGATTAGTAGAAATTTGTTTTAAAATACATATAAGATGATTACAACCTAAACTTGAATTATTTGTTAAAATATATTTCTTTTAATCAAATACGTGTCTTTTATTTGAAAAAGAAGATATTCAATAAGATTTTGTTTCAAATCAAAGAAATATGTAGATTAATGTGATCTTTAATGCCAAGGCATAGAATTTAAATTCGCAATAAAAATGACGGCTACTGGGACAATTTTAACGGTTACTGGTACAAGTATAACGGGTACTGGGACAATACGCCTCTTTTTACATTATTTCGTAATATTAGTATATTAACTGTAAAATTAGTTTAAATAAAGTAAACCGATAAAAACTACAATAAATTACCTATCATATCATATAAATTAAATTCTTGTAAGTCCAACAGTTTTAGCATAGCAGATAACCAAAGTCGGTAAAGTTCGAAAATTGACGGTTATTGGGACGTTTACCTTATTGTCAAATCTATCATTCAATTTGACGACTAAATAACACTAATGCACTAACGCTATTGTCCTATACATACTAGTAATACTAAGAAGTGGAATCATCTAGTAAGACTATAAAAAATCTCATTATCTAAGGAATTATATTCCCACATTCAATCTGTCACGAATTAAGTTCATGAGATCAAGAACACTAGTTATTTATACAAGGTAATAAACAATCGGAATAGTAATCTTTAAGTTCATTATAATAGGATAGAAGACTCGTATATTATAGTCAAATATTTGTGTTAATACTATGAAAAATGTGGGATTTTCGTCTCATTGAATATAATACCTAGTTACTCTATTTAAATAGTTATGTACAAACTATTCCAAATGCATCAAAATTGATTCTAAGCAAGCAAATACTTACCTACACATTATGAAAATATATATATTACGGGTCTTGATCGCGTGAATAATTTAAAATACCTTGTTCACTGCCCGACGTTTCGACCGTATTGCAACGGCCGTGGTCACGGGTAGATGGCCGTTGCAATACGGTCAAAACGTCGGGCAATAAACAAGGTATTTTACTTTAAATATATATATATTTTCATAATGTGTACAAATCGCGAAAGTTTATCAACATTTACTTACCTACACTATTTGAAGATTAGATATTATTTTTACAATCTGTTTTTATTTTGAACTAGTAATAGAAAGCGGTAACTGCACACCACCGGATTAGTACGATCAGTTTCAAATGCAATATTTCAAACCAATCTAACTATCAAACAAAATTTCAAAATAAATGAGGCAAACTCTGGTGTTAAACTTTCTTAATACTATGGTAAATATTTTATTGTAAACCTTTAAAAAAAAACAATCTAAAGCATCAGAATATTAATGACAGTGCGGTGAGATAACTGTTTGTGCTGAGTTTTAAAAATCTGCAGACGATAAACTACTTATTTCTTTTATTATATAGGAAAATTTTAGCTGTTAAGCTATTAAAAAAAACCGACAAGAGCATGTCGGATCATGCTCAGTATTATTGGTAATAACGGATGCGGAACCCTATGGTTCCGCATCCGTTATTACCAATAATACACTATATATGAAAAAACCCGATTTGAATAATTGCACCAGCAGAAGGGCATAATTATGTTCACGGCACTTACGGCCTTTTGTTGAGAAACGCAGTTTTTCGGCAATAACTCAATGTCGGTACATCCGATCATTTTTGACTTAATTTTAATTTAAAGTACTTGTTAAGCGTCATTTTTCATATTTTTTAGTCACACGGTTCAAAAGATAAAGGTTCACAATTTATCCAACCTTTGGAGCAATTCATTCCAAAAAATACCCACTTAATTAATAAAGTATATTAGAAACCTTAAAACGTTTTTGAAAGACCTGTCGAATGATGTGCCATACGTTGATGATAGGTAAAAAAGAAAAAAAATCAGCTTCTGTTACATGTATGGAGTGTCCTCCCTTAAAATATTTATTTTTATTAATTAACTATCAAACTAAGTAGCGGCTACTACAAGACACCTTATCACCAAATTTCATCAATGTAAAATGCGTGTGACATACCGACAGACAGACAGACGGACATGACGAAATTATGGGTTCCGTTTTTGCCATTTTGGCTACGGAACCCTAAAAACATAAAACATAATTTGGTAGCAAATTAAAGTCAATAACAGGTTTTCACGAGTAGATAGAGAAAACTAGAAATTATAAACGTAACTAGCAAACACAAAAAAAACGACTTAACATGAAAATAATTGAAGGTTTAGCATGTTTCTCGCTGTACGCGTCTTAAAATTAAAAATATCTAGAGATAACTATTTGCTTACTTGATTGAAGTCTCTACTTGCTCGCACAATAAAAGAATTTTGCATATAATTTAGCTAACTGAACAAAACCCGGGCAAGAGCATGTCAGATCAGGCTCAGTGTAGGGTTCTGGAGCCTTTGCCGTATAACTATAAAGTACTTGATAAGCGTTATTTTTCATATTTTTTGGTCACACGGTTCAAAAGATAAGGGGGGCACGATACACAATTTATCCGACTTTCGGAGCGATTATTTCTAAAAATATCCACTTAATCCAAAAAGTTAATGAGAAACCTTAAAATGTTTTTGAAAGACCTGTCGAATGATGTGTTGATGTTTGCTAAAAAATATCAGCTTCTGTTACATGTAGGTACGAGTATAGTGCGCCTCTAAAAAATATTTGTTTTTATTATTTAGCTATCGAACTAAGTAGCGGCTACTACATTTTGTAGTCTTTAAGTAAAGTCCGGCCATAAGTTCTGTTACAAATGAAAATGCATTTTTTATAAATGAAGTAATGTAATATTACTAAAACTTATATGTAGGTACTTAAATATTCAGTAAAGTGTCAGCAAAAAATAAAAACAATATTCTATTCAAATGGCTTTTATACAGGCCTTTAATCTGTCTGGCCACGAATCTATGGATTTCCGCACTGTTTCCAAGAAAAATTTCGCCACTGCTCGCTCCAGAGATTTTTTAAGAAACTCATTTGTCGCCGTGTCGTTTAGAGCAAGCCATGTCCTCTAAAATTGACCATAATTTGTAGTCTAAAGGGTTGAGGTCTGGGCTAAATGAGGTAAAGTCTTCAGTTCTTATAAAGTCCGGAACGTTAGTTTCAAGCCAGGCTTGGTTAGTTCGTGCCTTGTGATCAGGTGCAGAGTATTGCTGGAAAGCCCACGGTACATTTTTAAAAAGTGTATTGCTGAGAGATTTCACAACACGATCCAAGAGTGTCTCTTGATACACTTTGGCTAAAGTTTTCACTCCTTTTTTACAAAAATGTAGCTTTGTGACACCTTCATAAGACACGCCCCACCAAACCGTCACTGACGCAGAAAGACCACGATGTCCGACCATTTGAGCAGCTTATTTAGAACTGTGAGCGTACACTTTATCATTTGCTTATTGTAGGCTCTTCAATTTCTGTGCCCTTCACCTGCGATAAAAGGCGTTTTGACCGATCCACTCTCTTTATTTGTAAAGATTGAATTATTTAAAGGTACGAACCTTTCATTTACTCGACGTTTCGATCGAATTACACATCTATTATCTTTGAATTACACCGATCGTGGTCACGGGTCGACTGATGGCAGTTTAGCGATGTCTCCCTGAGGCGCGGGGTTTTTCAACTATTTTCGCCTGGTCTAAAAAACCCCGTTCATACCTTTAAATAATTCACGCGATTAAGTCCCGAAATATATCTAATATGTATAAAAATCGCGAAAGTTTAAAAACAATAATTGTAAAGATTGATTTAGGGCATGTCCTAATCAATCTTTACAATTATGTATATCAACGATAAGCACCGAGCTTAGCAAAAAACCTTGAAAATATAATAATGCCAGATACTCTATCAGTTTACGAAACAAAATTAATGGAAACCAAGCCGGTAACCATAAAATTGTGTCCATATTTTAATCCTTTACTTAAACTTTAATGACTAGCTTATTTCAAATGCTCAAAGCAAATGTGGGCTTTATGTATTCTTGCGGGGAGTTATGGGGACATAAACATTAGTTATCATCACACTGGTATTACTGCAATAGATTTCCTAAGAAGGTATGCAAAGTGTAACAATAAAGGTGTGGTCGATATTCAGCAGCGGTCAAAGTATGATCACAGTACAAATTATACTGTGGTATGGTATGCATTGGTATGGTATTAAGCAGGCACGGATCCAGAGCTTGGTTCTAGGGGGGGATAACATTAGCCTAGGGGGGGGGGGGTACATTTGATTCTGTTGAATCCACCAGTCCACCAAATCCACCACTATCGAGAGGGGCCACTGATTGCCTAAACACTCCACTCCAGTGTCAAAATTCTCAAATTCCCCAATAAAAAGGTGATTCAGTCGAGTCTGGAGGGGGGGGGGGTGGCCCCTGTTGCCCCCCCCCCCCCTTTGTATCCGCGCCTGGCATTGAGAGTACCTACAGCACGACCAAAATTCGATTGCATTATTATGCTATAAATGTGTAAATTGTTATTTTTTTTATTGACTTTGATGCCCTTAGAAAAGCGAAATTTTAACATTTTTTTCACCTACATTTTGCTGAAATTAGTAAGCTATTGACAACAAAGACCCTTGAATTTGAGTAGAACTTTCTGTTACACGATGTGTTTTAACTTTAAGCTATGTTGTCTTAAGTCCTACACTTTTTTTTATATGATTTACGGCAAAGTTGGTATGATATAATTTTGAAAATGTTACGATTACCTACATGTATAAAATATCCAATATTTTAATATTTGCGTAAATATTATAAGTTAAGATACCTATGTACCTCTCATTTGACTTGCACGACGACGGGCGGAGAGCGACGTTTTGATCGAGTCGACTCGTGACCACGATCGGTTAAATTCAAAGGAAACGTAGAATAAAACTAAAAGGAACCTTTATATATATAACACTAGCTGTCCCGCGCAACTTCGTATGCGTAAATTTTTCCCGTTTTTGAAACATTTCTCATTGCTGCTCCGCTCCTATTAGTCGTAGCGCGATGTTATATAGCCTAAAGCCATCCTCTATAAATGGACTATCATACAAAAAAATATTTTTTCAAATCAGATCAATAGTTCCTGAGATTAACGCGTTTAAACAAACAAACAAACTCTTCCGCTTTATAATATTAGTATAGACTAGTTGTCCCGCGCAACTTCGTCTGCGTAAATTTTCCCCGTTTTTGAAACATTTCTCATTGCTGCTTCGCTCCTTTTAGTCGTAGCGCGATGTTATATAGCCAATAGCCTTCCTTGATAAATGGACTATCCCAGCTTTTTTCAAATGGGACCAGTAGTTCCTGAGATTAGCGCGTTTAAACAAACAAACAAACAAAGCAAACAAACAAACAAACTCTTCCGCTTTATAATATTAGTATAGACGAGTAACGAAATAAATAGGGAGTATTCTATGCCTCAGAGAGCACGTTAGGCCATCGGTCCTGCGCCTAATCTCTCTCCGGTCGTGTCGGATTTCAGTCACATCTTCTGCTGTGCGCAGAAGATGTGACTGAAATCCGACACGTGCAGTAAAATATCTCTTGCGTAGTTGGCTAGCCTTTGATGAGATTAGCCGCCGTACCCGATATTAAGGCACATAATTAACTGAAACGTTGCTGTTGCTAGCAGGCCTTACTTGTAGGGGTTGCCACCTTTTTTTGGTGCAATTAAAGTATTAGTAGTTGGTTATTAGTAGTAGAAAAAGTACGTTGTATCAAAATAAAGTACAATTTAATTTAGTTTATTTTCCTAAAATATTTTTCATTATTTGTAAAAATATTTAATCAATACCTAACCATAGTCAAGCATCTTTAGGGTCTGCATTTAAGTTACGTTTATTTTTTTGAATAAAATCTGAATCTATGAAATAATCTATGAAATCTGAATTCCGGAGAATCAAATCATATAAAATAAAGTATTTTTGCTTACTTTATACTTTTTAAAAAGTATATTTCATTACCAGAAATAAAGTATAATACTTTATTAAAAAGTACTGGTGGCAACCCTACTTGTTCGAAGTTCTTTCCCTCTCTGCTGTCATGCTGCTTCTTCATCTAAAACCACATTTATTATTTAATAGTTTTTACAAGCTATTGGTCGCGAAGACAAAAACATGTACACTTAGACTCGGAATAACAATTTCTGGAACACACAAAGTGTCACCCGTGTGGGAATCGAATCCACAACAACACAGAGTCTGACACTCCCATTGCGCGCCATTAAGGCATCTAGGCATCAAATATACCACATATTATAAAACAAAGTCCCTCGTCGCGTGCTTCTGTCTGTATGTTCGCGATAATCTCAAAAACTGCCATTCAGATCATTTCTTCCAAATATTATTATAAGAATAAATTGTAGAAAAAACTCCGTTCGAAATGTAACGGGCCTCCAGGCCATTAGATAATAAAATTTTATAAGGAAAATAATAAGAAATACGAAACCGAAATCGATTGTATGATTCGTAAAGTTATTTATAACAACGGACGTGCAGACACATCTTAATATGTTTGTAATGCGTTACTGTGTAAATCGTGATTTGAATAATAGGTATGAGTACATCATTCGTAATCAATGAGGATGATTGTGGATTTGGAAACAATCAGGATGTTTATACAGTTTGCGACGAATTTAGGGTTCCGAAATTAAAATAATTATACTAAGGTTCATAGATAACAATGTTCTATGGCTCATTATACTAGGTTTACTTATACTGGCTATAAGTACAAAAAGCCTGATCCGAATGAATAGTGTCTGTTTTACATTTTTTTCGAAAATGGGTAAAAATAAGGTGTAACAATACTTAGGCACCAGTCCCACCAACGACAATGAGCGAGAAGCGAGTAGCAAATTTATCGCTCAAGAAACATACAACAGGTAAATCTTGTAGATCCCATACGGGTAAACCATGGGTAAACAAAAGAGATGCAGTATAGAGCGAGTACTCGCCAGTAGTGTGAACACTCAGCGATCAACTATTAATATCTGTATCTCTTTCGTTTACACGGGATCTGCTTATGTATGTACGTGTCTTGAGCGATAAAATCGCTACTCGCTTCTCTTTTCCTCGCCTTTGGTCGGACAAGTCCCTTAGTAAGATTAAGTGTTTCTCCAAATCGATAGGCGAGAAGAGTCTCACGTATCGATTTAGAGAAACACTTAATCTCATTTCACTTATCTATTATACGAGTATATGTGTCGAAGCGTCAGGGTGGCCTCATGAACTATTAGCGGCTCAATATTCAAATTAACATTATGGTAAATGGTAATCGATTATATGAACGCGGATACCTCAAGCAAGGTAAAGTCCGCCGACTGTTCTAATAATTTCGATTGCACAATGGCCACTCCATCACTGTCCCTCTAACCACACTAACACTTTGCACACACGACTATACAAATAGCGACGTCTATCGGTAGACGTGTTGTCGCTACGACCGCTCGATCAAGACTGACCGAATTAGACTCACTGCCCGACTACCGGCACTTCAAATGTAAACGTCAAACTTAAGTCGGCGGCCATATTTATGATTCAATTGACAAGTAGAAACTAGGTCAACGGAAATCATTTAGCGTTTTAATAATTATGCGACATATTTATTTTCACTTATTACCATTCGGATCAGGCTTTTTTACTTACAGCCAATTTATGACTGCGGCATCACTCGCGTTAAATTTTTCATCCCTTTAGAGCTCGACTATCCTTAAATCCTTTCTCGTGCCTGGTTTTAATCGCAAAGGAAAAATAAACCTTTCTGTCCAACGGTTTAGGTTGGACGTTGATCAGTAAACGAAAGTCAGGATTTATGTACATTTTTATTTAGGTTAAAAGATAGGTACAATAGTATCAAGGACTGTAACCGAGACAAATAATACTACCATTGGGTATTACTAGAGTATCTTCATCGTAGAGAAAGGCAGCGAACATTCGAGGAATAAAAAGAGTAACACTGAATACAGAACGTATCAACATGAAGTTTCCTAGCCCATAAGAGAAAGCAAAGTTGTCTGGAAGGTTACAAAGATTCTTTCGATCTAGGCTAAATGGAAGAGGTTATCTTTTAATCATCCTCCTTCTTCCAGATGGGAATAATTTCCCGTAACAAGAAGTCTCTTGTTACAGTCGTCCTCCCTGTCCCTAGATCTTCATATCACAGACGGGAATTCAGGTTCATGTTGTTGGGTCTAGGAGGGAAATTGGGTATTTGTATTTGTAATTGGGCATTTCGGCGCCTAAGCTCGAGCTTAGGCGCCGAAATGCGGAAGTGCTCGTCGAAGAGCCACCGCCCGTCTACCACTAGGCCCAGATACTTCATCTGGGCCCGGACCTGTACGAGGACCGAGTCGACGGCTACGTGAACCTACTCCTAACACAAGCTTAGCTGGAGTGGTTAACAGGATTGCTAGTAATGTGGGTCCACAATCCCACATTACTAGATATCTTTAAAAAAAAAGCAATAATAAGTTTTTTACCCGCGACGACCACGGAGACTGTATATGCGTTTGGTTGGGGTAAGAGGTGATTGTGTGTGTGTGTGTGTGATAGCATTTTTCTCGGAACCTCGTATTTGAAAACGGTTTTTTGCGTTGTACTATGGCAACCAAACAACAGATAAACATACTTAAGTACAATGATGTTTTAAGTATGTTTATCTGTTGAAATCATATGAAAGCAGTGGATTACATTTTTCTCCTTTTCACTCGTGATAATTAAATCATGCTTTCCTACTTTTACGACTTTTTTTTTTATAATAGTTTGACATTGCAATATATAGGTTATCTACGCATTAGTCTGTTTGATCGTATGTTGTTTATGTAACCTGTCTACACCTTTTTACTTAAAACATCATTGTTTTTATACCTAATTTATTTCTAAATACATACCTGCTATTTTACCAGTTTACAAAAAACCCCTCATGTCAAAAGGTATATTTTACATCTTCGTAAACATTTACATAGGTAGATTATTATTGTCTTAACTACGATTAGTATAGGTATCTATGTACATTTGTGTAAACTACGTGGAAAACTGGCGTAAATCAACATCTTGTGACATCCTTCATCAAATATTTCTTGACTTTTATTACTTTAGCACTTGGCGCTCTTGTAAATGTTTGCTCGACATCATAACTGACAATGTCTTACTTAATTTTGGCATTTTAGCAGCACGTCCGGTGAAATTCTCGTATATTACTGCTGCAGTGAAAGTTCTTGATGTAAGGATCCTAAGGAAGTCTATTTTTTATTTTAAAAGACGACTCCCGCAGTATCGTACAAGCCCTGTATCGCGGGGGACTTGTAAACATACAAGTCACGGATACAAAGTACACCCAGACTCGGAACAACAATTTGTGGATCACACAAAGTGGTGTCCCGTGTGGGAATCGAACCCATGACCTCTTGCGTAGCAGTCGGATACACTTCCACCGCGCCACAGAGGCAATCTGGGGGAAGAACTCCCCTAGACTCATGAATTTTCAAGTTTTTATTTAATCCGCGTTGATAATGATACCCAATTTCCCTCCTAGACCCAACAACATGAACCTGAATTCCCGTCTGTGATATGAAGATCTAGGGACAGGGAGGACGACTGTAACAAGAGACTTCTTGTTACGGGAAATTATTCCCATCTGGAAGAAGGAGGATGATTAAAAGATAACCTCTTCCATTTAGCCTAGATCGAAAGAATCTTTGTAACCTTCCAGACAACTTTGCTTTCTCTTATGGGCTAGGAAACTTCATGTTGATACGTTCTGTATTCAGTGTTACTCTTTTTATTCCTCGAATGTTCGCTGCCTTTCTCTACGATGAAGATACTCTAGTAATACCCAATGGTAGTATTATTTGTCTCGGTTACAGTCCTTGATACTATTGTACCTATCTTTTAACCTAAATAAAAATGTACATAAATCCTGACTTTCGTTTACTGATCAACGTCCAACCTAAACCGTTGGACAGAAAGGTTTATTTTTCCTTTGCGATTAAAACCAGGCACGAGAAAGGATTTAAGGATAGTCGAGCTCTAAAGGGCCACTCCAGCTAAGCTTGTGTTAGGAGTAGGTTCACGTAGCGGTCGACTCGGTCCTCGTACAGGTCCGGGCCCAGATGAAGTATCTGGGCCTAGTGGTAGACGGGCGGTGGCTCTTCGACGAGCACTTCCGCATTTCGGCGCCTAAGCTCGAGCTTAGGCGCCGAAATGCTACTGCGACCGCACTAGGGAGGCTGGTGCCGAACCTGGGCGAGCAAAGTGCCTCGAGTAGACGGTTGTACACGGGGGTGGTTCGGTCAATGGCTCTGTACGGCGCACCCGTGTGGGCGGCGTCCCTGACCGTTTAGAATAGGGTCCGCTTAAGGTTCATTTCCGTGCATCGCGGCCGATCGCGAGTCGCGCGGGGCTTACGACAAGCGACTGACGCGCGCGGCCGATGCGACAATAGCCAGAGTAGGTATAGGAATGTATGGTGCCGTTTTCGAGGTAAGCGACAGACGCGCGCGGCCGACGCCTGTCGTAAGGCGCTCGCAGGATGGAGGATGCACGGAAATGAACCTTTAGGGAGACCCCAGCGGACCATAGCGGTTAGGGCCATATGTGGATACGGCACGGTGTCTGCAGAGGCGGCATGCGCATTGACCGGCACACCCCCGTGGGATTTGGAGGCGGAGGTGCTCGCCAAAGTGTATCGACGGGCGATGGCTGTTCGTTCGGGCAGGGGGTTCGGTGCCCCTGCCTGAGGAGCTACGCGCTTGGCGCGGTAAGGCCCACCGGGCAGTTATGACCATGGGCACGGGAAGGACCTGCACACGGTCGCTAGGAGGGAACCGAGTCCCGCCTGCCACCACTGCGACGGCGGTGAGGACTCGGCGCAACACACCCTCCAGCATTGTCCAGCCATGGAGGGGCAAGGCCATGATTCTGTCCATGGTCCGGAGCGAGGGGTCGTGGAATGCGGTCGCATCCTTCTGCGAGGACATCATCTCGCAGAAGGAGTCGGCGGAGCGCGTCAGGGAAGAGAGCTCCCTGGCGGATCCGCTCCGTCGCCGGCGAACCGGGAGGCGTCGGCGCGCTTAATTGCGCCTGATGCCGCCTTTGGTAGGGCTGCGGGCTGGGGTACGGGGTAATCAGCGCCGCCTGCGGCCTCCCGTGGAGGTGCGGCGCCCTGTGTGTATCCAGGGGCCGCGTAGGTGTGAAATGCCCGGAACGCCACAGCATCGCGTCCGGGCATTGCCACTGGGCGGGCCGCCGACGGTATAACAAATTCGCGGCCCGTTCGCGAAGGTGGCGAGCGATACACGGCGGGTTTTTTAGTGGGTGCAAACCCCACACTACCTCCATCGTCTTCCCCAGACAGTGGGGATGTTCGTTAGGAATTATTCCTGCCAAAACAAAAAAAAATAGTAGGTTCACGTCGGTAGTAGGTATAATGGGTAGGAATCGAACCCGCGACCTCACGATTGCGAGACCGATGCCTTAGCCATTAGGCTACCGCCGCTACTTTTTATTATAAAGCTGAAGTTGTGAACAAGAAGTTTATTTGTTTGTTTGAAATATCTTACTGTTGGATAGCCCATTTATAACATCACGCTACGACCGATAGGAGGGGAACAGCAATAAAAAATGTAGACGAAGTTGCGCAGGTCAGCTAGTTGGTTAATATTTCTTAGTTTCTCCTCTCAACAACCTAGCTCCGTGTTCAATGGACAGGCAGCCTAATGCAGTATAAATCATCACGCTTCAACCCAACGGAAGCAGTAAATTTAAGTCAGGTGAAACCGAAGGACCGCACCGACCATAAACCGTAAGACATAGTCGGAAATCGTATATAAAACCTTTTTAGGGGTCAAATTACATTAAAAATAACTTTAATGTATTAGGCATCACTCGGAGTTATTCTGCTAAAGCTAAATTACCTCTATAGAATAATAAACACTGTCCACAAAATTTAAATAATGAATTTAATCCGTATAAATAACTAACACTACGACTGTACTAGTAAAACAAAGTAATTTGAATCTTATGACAGGCAAGACATAAAGTTCAAAATGAAATAATTTTGTTCCGTGATTATGTGTGAAGTACATTCACAGAGAGAATTCATTCATGACCCATTGTTTTACTCCGTTAGCAATAAATATGTAAGTTGAATAAATATGGTCCTCATGAAATTATTACCATACGTTACATTAATATTACATGAAGTGGTATGAATTGATTGCAAAATTTCCGTTTATGGTTATTTAGTAAATTATGGAATCAAGTGACTCTTTAAGCTAACTAAGCCGATCGAATTATGGTGGGAACCCACCACTCATCCTCGATCTGTGAATCACCACGATTCAGGTAGTAAGAAAATACCTTTAATACAACAAAGGAAATAGATTTATAGACCGAACACAAAAAAGGACTGCCTCTGTGGCGCGGTGGGAGTGTATCCGACTGCTACGCAAGAGGTCGTGGGTTTGATCCCCACCCAGGATAAAACTTTGTGTGATGAGCACGATGGTTTATTCTGTGTCTGGGTGTTATTTATCTATAATATGTATGTATTTAGAAATATATAAGTATGTTTATCAGTTGTCTGGTTTCCATAATACAAGCTCTGCTTAGTTTGGGTTCAAATAGCGTTGTGTGAGTTGTCCCAAGAAATTATTATATTATTAGATATTATTATAAAAGGACCGACCTGCAATAAAGAAAATTAGTGACAGATACTCTCACAAAGTCGAGTGGTAGGCACCTCCAAACCCTTGACTCGCAATAATAAAGGTTATACGAAATGAAACTTCGCCACGTGTTTCGCCTCCTCTCCATGAGGCATCCTCAGTTTGGCTCAGTCTGACAATCTGTCAAAGAAATGGACATACATACTAACCCGACAATGCCAAAATTTTTGGTATCGAATGAATGTCGATAATTTAGTAACTTCTACCCCACAATGCCAAAATGTTTGGCATCGAATGAATGTCGATATGATTACAAAACTGGTGTCCTAAAATTATTTTAAATAAGTATGTGAAAAAAAACGCAGAAATGATGACAGCTTTCTATAAATTCATGTGGTGATTAGTGATTATTATAACTGTGGTCACATGCCAATGAGCACACGACGGATATAACTAAGTTTGTTTTATTACTGCCAATTCTGCACATTTCTACTTGTCCACACTTTCTAGTATTCAGTGTTGCCGTCTTCAACCACATAATTCGTACAAGATGTCGTTTATATTTAACCAAAACATTTATATTTATGGCTAACTAGCTTGCGCCCGCGGGTCCGCCCGCGTGGATGTCGGTTATAGTGATAAAAGCTATCCGATGTCATTCCCCGGGACTCAAACTCTGTCCATACCAAATTTTAAAATTTGAGCGTCAAAGCATAACAGACAGACAGACAGAGTTACTTTCACATTGATAATATTAGTATAGAGTATGAATTATTTCCCAAAATTTAAACTCTTCGATCAATGGCCTTCTTTAACATTTGGACAGACTCGGTGGCGCGATGGGGATATGTACATTGCACCGATCGTGGTCACGGGTCGACTCACATCAAAAGTGTCTAGGGATCAACATATATTTTTGCAATAACTTTTCTCCTGATTGATTTTTTTTTTTTATTTCTTTAAGGATTCATCAAATAAAGTGTTTTCGTTTGTCACAGTAACGATAAACCAAGTCACCTTTGCATTAATAAAGAAATTTGCCATTTTCCTAATAAAGGGATTTTTGACATTTGAACCACTAACATTAAAGTTCGAAAAAAAGACTGAAATAACAGTTTTCTTTAAAATTTTATTGGGTAACTTAAACAATTAATAATCCGTGTTTCTACCGCGAACACTAACAACACAAGAACATCGGTTTGGCATACTCAAAATGAGTTCATCCAAATCACGCTGTGGAATGGCCGCCCATGTTCGTTGCAACAATAAAAAAAGGTCTTCTTGCGACTGGATACCCTCCATATTCGGCAGAGCTCTTCTCTGTAGCATATCCCATGCATGCTCAATCGGGTTCAAGTCTGGCGACTGAGCAGGCCAGGGCAGGACATTGATGTTAGCTGCGGCGAGAGTCTGTCTTACAACTCTTGCGGTGTGCGGTCGTGCATTATCATGCATTAACTGAAATAAGGGACCGATTTGCACTTGTAGAGGAACGATGACGTCTGATACAATCGTCTCAGCATAAATTTGAGCGTTGAGGTTGCCTCTGATCCAAATCAACTCAGTTCTTCCGCCGATCCAAATACCCGCCCATACCATGATGGTTCCACCACTATAAGGATGGACTTCCTGGCAGGATTTTAATCGCTGTTGGCGTCCAGGGGTTCTCCAGTGTCGTATACGTCTTGTATCCGGTCTCATACCAAAACGAGACTCATCAGAAAAGCACACGAAACGCCATTGTTCTTCTGCCCAATTTCTGTGTTCAAGAGCCCATTGATATCGAATCCTACGATTGTGCATTGCTATAGGTGGTACCCGTAGCGGTCTTCGGGAATGAAGGTTCACTTCATGCAAGCGGTTTCTGACTGTTTGGTCGCTAATTAAGTTCCCTGAAGAGTGATGAAGCCTCACGGCTAACATCATGGCGGTTATTGTTGGACCTCTTCGAGTTAAGATTTGAATGTATCGGTCTTGTCTCCGTGTGGTGCAGCGATACCGTCCTCCATGGCGCTCAGCCACGGTACCAGTGTTTCGGTAACGTGTCCAAAGTCGACTGATAACACTCTGACTTGTATTCAGAGCTAAAGCCACAGTACGTTGCCGGGAACCAGCTTCTATCATTCCCACGGCTCTGAGCATTTCTTCCCTGCTTAAATGACGTCGCCGCTCCATAATAACGTTGGTTTTAATCAGTAGTAGGGAAACAGTAGCACTAATAATGTCTTCAATGCGTTGTATGTTTTTATAGGGAAAATATTGACAGCTGATTTTCATCTTTTACTCGAATTTGATTCACAGTTCCTGATTCAAATTATGAAATGCACCAAAAAGGATCCATATAAATTTATAAAATCATAAATTTATTACAAAGCCACATCTCAATCTCAAGAAATCCGCATAAAAATGCTTGATCCCTAGACACTTTTGATGTGTGTATGTACGACTACTGTGCAAGAAGTTGTGGGTTCGATTCCCATACGGGTGTTCCGTATGGGAATCGGAATACTTTGTATGGTCCACAAATTACGAGTCGGGTGTACCTGCTGTACTGATGCTGTACTGATGTTTGTAAAAGTCCCCCGCGACACAGGGCTGGGACCAAACTGCGGCAGTCTTTATAAAAAAAAACAATAATAAATACCTACCCAAGTTAGATCATTTCAAAAAATATCTATGTGTAGAATTATCTACCTAGTAAATACCATCAAAAATCAGTTCAAATATTAGGTAGGTACCTACCTAGATTAATAGAACCAGATTTCAACTTTGAATGATGTCTTTTAGGTACAACCTCTCGGTATTTTGTAGTACAACTTTATTAACATATATATTTACTTACACAAAATTGAACAGTTTCAATCAAACATCATATACACACAAATACCGAAATATATTCAAAGACAGCAACACAAACTGACGTCAGATTACTAACCTATTTCAACTTTTTAGTAACAAGATATTTGCGCATACACAGATCCACAAAAACCACTCAAACCACTTGAAGATACCGAGGATTAAGTTTCTAAACCTGATTCGACCAGTCAGTAAAAAAGAAAAAAGCAACTAACATCTTCAAATTACAAGCAGACATTATAATTTAGATCAGATATAAATCAACCTCTCGGATGTTTAACAACAAAAACTTGAAAGAGCTTTAGACTCGTAATGTTAGTTTTGTTTTCTGTGTTTAGTAATAACAATGGTTAATGGTAATGATTGGAAGCTCATATTGGTAGAGAAAGGCGTGTTGAAGTCAAAAAAAAAATAGATCACATCAATTTGACAACCCAAAGAGTTAAGTACCTATATACAGTAGGATCAACGTAACTAGGCCGGACTGAAGTAGGCGACAAGTGGTTGCGCGGATGCATTTTTTGGAATGTTGACAGGAAGCGGGGGGCGGGGGCGGTAACTAAACCAAGAGAAAATTAGAGATGCGATTACGCATTACATTGTCATAATTAGTATTACTATCTCATGTTTTTTGTGGTTATTTTCGTAAAGAAATTGTTTTTCAAAGTTTCTTTAGTATTTACTGTAACTGATCTAAATTTAAACTTTTATGAACTCATCTAAATAGCATTTTTATATTGTTGAATTAAAATTTTGTTAGTATTTTTAATCGATTTAACATAATTAATCGTTTTCGTAAGTAATTTTAGGGTCGCATCTCTATGACATGCGCGAAAGTGATAAGAACCTAACTTTAATCCGGTCAAGTTACGTTGATCGTACCTACTGTAAATTAGATTTTTAGAAGATATTTTTTACGGCAAGAAATAGACGGAATTTGGAAATAGACAAGAGATTTTCGCGAAATGATTTACGTATACTATATGGAGGTTTTGGAAAAGCATTTTTAGTGCATCTTCACACTTACAAATCGTTTGTTTTAAAATTATCTTTAAGTGGATAAGCTGTGGTATAACTAGTATATCTGACACTTCTGTCAGTCAATCAGACATGCGACAGGATTATGTTATGTTCAATTTGTTTGTTTCTGAGTTACAGCAATTTAGAAAATCGGAAACACAAAAGTACTTAGCTAATTTAATTTAATCTCGATTGCTGCATAGATTTCTGGTATCGAGAGAAATGGAAATCCCTCCGGCGTGCAACGTACAAGTGGTTACAATTGCAGTAATGGCGGTTTCTCGGCGCGCCGTAATGAGCGGCGTCCGCGTCCGAGTTGCGCACGCGCACCTATCATTCATACGTGACGACGATCTCAATGACGCGCGTTGCACATCATTACTGGCCGTACGGAGACTTGCGCTCGTTTAAATCAGGAAGCGTTTTTGTTTTTTACTGGTTTTGTAAGTCTAGGGTTAGGAATCAATTTTTTTGTAGGTTGTGATTTATTTGAATGGTCTTTCTGCAACACATTACGTACATTGTATTGCATCGTTATTTTACTTTATCTCATTTTGGTTGGTTAATAAATCTGGTGCGGGAGTTATTAATTTTTTAAAGTTATTTCTAGTGTAGGGCAAGCCTAGCCATAACGTAACTACTGTTTAACGGCCGGTCTCAATAATCTAACTATCGATGGATTAGGCTACTAGAGGTATATATTTGACATAAGCTCCATACAAAATATGTTAAAATCCTACCGATAGTTAGATTATTGAGACCGGCCGAAATTGGTGTAAATAATAGATTAATTCATATGAATATCTATACTAATATTATAAAGCGGAAGAGTTTGTTTGTTTGTTTGTTTAAACGCGCTAATCTCAGGAACTACTGGTCCGATTTAAAAAAATCTTTTTTTTGTTGGATAGTCCATTTATAGAGGAAGGCTTTAGGCTATATAACATCACGCTGCGGCCAATAGGAGCGGAGCAACAATGAAAAATGTTGCAAAAACGGGGAAAATTTACGCATACGAAGTTGCGCGGGACAGCTAGTTATTGAATAAATAGATGTAACTATAGGATAGAACACAAGTGATATAATGATGAATGAACTGTACCTAATGAGCGACTCGCGTAAATAACTTTGAGTATAGTAAGGATGGCGTAGAATTGATATAAAAAATCACTGCCTTCAATCACTGCGCACACAAAATAATAGAAAAACACGTCCATTTATAATACCTTACCTAAGAACACATCTCAAATAACACAAAAACATAAACAATCTGCCAATCAATACGGTAATAACAGCCACGAAACTCAACGGGTTCTCACCGAGCAAAAAATTCCAAAAACGGTAACTATTCGTTCGGATGAATGGAAGCTAACCGCTAAGTTGACCGGAGTCGGGTCTCCGGTGGTGGAACGCGGCACAATATTGACGCATTCCGGCCGGACGGGACCAGTCTCCTTGTAAGGAAACGGCCTGGACGCACTAACGGCACAAAATACATACCTGTAGAATACCAGCTCATAAGTCAACAGCAACTCCACGCACATAGACGCAGACGAACGAACGATCTCAACTTGCGCTGTTTCGGTTGTCATTCGACCGAGATCTGTGTACGTGTTTATCTATGTGTAGGTGAGCTTGTTTTTGCTGGTTGTAAAGGGCCGGCTTTCTGACAACGGTTCTGTAAAAACACTCATCTAATTGCTGACAGCTTTGAACGGCGTTGGTTGACGGTTGAGTGTATTCGCGGTTTTCTAGAAACTTTGTAATGATAGACTATTTGTATGTATGACTTGTATGTATGACTTTATTAGTTTTCTTCATTTATAAAGGTATTTCTAACTATAACTAACGGTTTCATTAAGAGTTTGTTTTAAATGTTGATAAACTTTCGCGATTTGTACACATTATTAAAATATATATATTACGGGTCTTAATCGCGTGAATAATTTAAGGTAAAATACCTTGTTTATTGCCCGACGTTTCGACCGTATTGCAACGGCCGTGGTCACGGGAAGTCCGTCCCACCTCCCGTGACCACGGCCGTTGCAATACGAAGCTGAAGAGTTTGTTTGTTTGTTTGGACGCGATAATCTCAGGAACTACTGGTCCGAAATAAAAAAATATTTTACTGCTATGTAGCCCATTTATCAAGAAAAATATGTTCGTAAGTTTCAATATAACAATTTTATATATCTAACTAGCAGACTAGCGTAACTTCGTCTGTGTAAATTTTCCTCGTTTTTGCAACATTTTTCATTATTACTCCGCTCCTATTAGTCATATAGTGATGTTATATAACCTATAACCTTCCTCAATAAATGGGCTATCCAATGGTAATAGAATTTTTCAATTGTGATCAGTAGTTTCTGAGATTACCGCGTTCAAACAAACAAACAAACTCTTCAGCTTTATAATATTAGTATAGTTAAGTAGCTGAATATTTGCTTTTTGGTTTGACAAACCATCAAAAATAGTTAACCGGCCGACAGAAGTCTAAAGTAGGTATTCCGCGGCGAAATTTTCAAACATTAAATGCCTTCGAAACTCTATCTAGATTAGTAAACAACAAGTTTTGAATAGGTACCTAATATGTACATAGAATAAACTTTAAATACTTATTGGCAATATGTGTAAAGACGACTCCCGCAATTGGTTACAAGCCCTGTATCGCGGGAGACTTTACTAACATACAAGTCAAGGACACAAAGTACACCCAGATTCTGAACAACAATTTGTGGATCACACAAAGTGGTGTACCGTGTGGGAATCGAACCCAAGACCTAGGTAGCACTCGGACACAATTCCCACCGCACCACAGAGGCAGGTTTAAAGTAAAATAAAGTTGTTATCTAGTAGGAGGTTAAAGGCTTGTCGAAAATCAAAAACTCTTATTCTCTAACACAAATTGCTTAAAACAACATACAAACAACTGAATACGTAACCAGAGGTAATCACATAAAAAACACAACGTTGATAAACGAACTATCCTAACAAACCCATAAATTTTAATGTGAATACTTATTCAAAATTGAATTAAGAGCAACTAATCTTAAAGTTTGTTTTTGTAACAAGACATCCGGTTATAAAAATCTATTAAACATGATAATAATAACAATAATTATTAAGAAACTGACATGTCTATAATTACGCCACATAATGATGAGAGTACAGAAGATAACCTACATGGAAAACGCTATTGACGCACGCACACAGTGCCGACCCAAGGTCAGATTTTGTTAGAGTGAGACCAAATTAAGGAGGCCCAATTTTGGTTAAGTAAGTAACGGGGGAAGTGCAACCCGATACCGCTTAAGTTTGTGGGGTCTTTGACTTAGTGGCGACCGAGCTGATCGAGACATCTGCGAGGTTGAGCAACTTTACCACTGTCGGTCTCAAGACGGGTGACTTTTTCGTACATTGTAAAACCCCTCCGTGCCTCCGAGAGCACGGTAAGTCGTCGGTCTTACGCTTAGTCTCTCTCTGGTCGGGTGGTGGTCTGGAGGGTGAGGGAATAGAGGTGTCTGCGCATGCACTTGTACACATAATATCACATTCGTAGTTGGATAGTCTAAATGAAATTGGCCGCCGTAGCCGAAATCGGTTAGGAGACTATTATACTATTATTATGAAAGTAGTGCAAATAAATTTAGCGCCTTTTACAAATCAATTTAGCCCTCTTGATAGCATTTAACGTCCTAGATTCCTTAGACCGAGGACGCTTTCGGCCGTTCGGCGCCCCCTAAGCTACGGCGGCACCTGGAGCGGCCGCTCTGTTCGTCCTTCGGTCGAGTCGGCCCTGCACCTTGTAGTGAAATGAAAAGGTAGGTTTAAGATAGGACTACATATATTTATAAGAACTTAAAGACTACTTAAAATTAAAGGTAAATTTAGAACCGATGCTGGCGGAGATGCAGTGCTGGTAGGTAGAGGTACGGCGTCCAGGCGGAGATGTGGCGCTGGTAGGTCAAGATGTGACGCTCGTAGGTAGAGGCGCGGCACCGATAGGTAGAGGCGCGGCGCGTCGTAGAGGTGCGGCCCGATATGTAAGAGAGGCGGCCCGGTAGGTAGAGAGGCGGCCCGGTAGGTAGAGAGGCGATGCCGGTAAGTAGAGAGGCGACGCCGGTAAGTAGAGAGGCGACGCCGGTAGGTAGAAAGGCGACGCCGGTAGGTAGAAAGGCGACGCCGGTAGGTAGAAAGGCGACGCCGGTAGGTAGAAAGGCGGCGCCGGTAGGAATGGTCTCTTTCTCTTAATTTCCCACTCCTTCTCTTTTAGAGAGCTCGTTCTTCACTCCTTCTCTTTTAGAAAGCTGGCTCTTCACTGCTTCTCTTTTAGAGAGCTGGTTATTCACTGACTCTTCTTCGATTTTGTATTCATAAAGAAAACTCTCTAGAATCAATTTAAAATTTTAAAGCTTAACTTATTTTTAATTTAGGATTTACGCACAGCCAGTTTCACAATGTAGTCCATACTTTACGAATAACTCTATGCTTATCTTGTTGTCATAGCAACCATAGAAAATATTTGTCGACATGACAGATTTGATTTATGAAAAATAATGTTTACAATAAGTCTTACAGAGATATTTATTATGTTAAAATGGCGAAATATATAACTAATATATACAGAAATGCGAACGAAATAACACTACAAGGGCATATATACATATACGAGGTAAGAATTATCACTACATTACCCCAAAAACCCGGAAAATTTTCGACTTACGAAAATTTCCTTGTCTTTGAAGTTGGAGAGACAAAAATCCCACAGCAAACATACTCATACAAGCATAAATAACCTAGTATCCATCACCAAACAAAAGCGAGGTAGCGTTCACATTCAATGACGCGTACTCCAGGGAAATGTCACAAAGATGCAATAGAAATGCAAAAGATGAAACGGAGCTCAAGAGTCTCCAAAATTACGAAGTACATTTAGTACCTTTTGAGCACAAGAAGCTCAGTAGTAGAAGAAGAAGAAGAAGTATTGCGCCGTTCCAAGTTAGGCACAAGTCAAGTTGCTTATGAGCAAGGAGACCCGACAACAAGGCTAGAGACATT
The DNA here is from genome assembly GCA_945859575.2 of Herminia tarsipennalis. Taxonomy (NCBI): domain Eukaryota; kingdom Metazoa; phylum Arthropoda; class Insecta; order Lepidoptera; family Erebidae; genus Herminia; species Herminia tarsipennalis. The sequence goes on from OX243852.2 coordinate 12,600,608, forward strand.
AAAGTCCGCCAAGAGTACAAGTCAAGGGAGTAGAAATAGAGATAATGTGGGCTTCTTTAACGAGTCATAACCCGCTCGTGAAGAAAAGAAAAGTTGCTTTAGAGCAAAGAGACCCGACAACAAGGCTAGAGACAGTGGGTTTAGAGCCCTAAAAGTCCGCCAAGATGCGGTTCGTTTAGGGAACCGTGTGCCTCCTTAATCAAGGACTCCCTTGCAGAGGGAGGAGGAATTTCTTTCCATATAAAATCATCGTTTATAGCGTAAGGAGAATGAATACAACGGTAAGCTTTATCATCCTTAAGAGTATAGTTAGGATAAAGATCAGGTTTATTCCGCACTCCAAGAATCAATTTTTCATACGACTCCTGTGCTTGTTGGAAAGAGTCATTACTCGCCAACACTGGGCATGCCTTGATAGTATCTATGGCTGGATCGACGTCGAACGACCTATCCCGTGAGAGTAAATCTGGAACAAGGTTTTCTTTACCTTTTTTATGTTTGAGAACAAAATTAAAACATGATAAGCGTACAGTCCATCTAGCTAGTCTGCCAGAAGGGTTTGAAAGATTGCTAAACCATTTGAGAGCGGCGTGGTCCGTATAAACAGTGAACTGTTTGCCAGAGTCTAAGTAACAACGCCAGTGTTCAAGGGCGATAATAACGGCTAATGTTTCGCGTTCAGTTGTAGAGTAATTTCTTTCATGTTTATTAAGGGATTTACTCATCTAAGCTATGACGACTTCGTTATCATTCTGAATTTGAGTAAGCATAGCTCCTATACCAAAATTAGACGCATCACAATGAACTGCAAAAGGAAGGTCAAAATTAGGGCAAGCAAGAACAGGGGTAGACACTAACGATTCCTTTAGTTTCAGAAATGCGGCCTCTGCTTCTGAATTCCAAGCAAATTTTGGGGCATTTTTACTAGAAGAGGTCAATTGACTGATAGGGGCTACAATAGAACTAAAGTTAGGGATAAATCTTCGAAACCAAGTGCAAGTACCGAGAAACTTCCTTACCTCCTTACGGGAAGTTGGAGTGGGGTATTGTAAAATAGCATCGATTTTAGCCGGATCAGTACGTAGACCATGAGCGTCAACGATGTAGCCAAGATATTTTAACTCGTTTCTGAAAAACTGACTTTTTTCAAAATTAATTGTTAGTTTCGCGAAAGATATTTTCTCAAAAATTTTGAGTAATAGTGAAATATGTTCCTCAAACGTTTCTGAAATACAGATTATATCGTCCAAATAGCAGAACACTTTATTTTCAAAGTCAGGAGTAAACAGCCTATCCATAAGACGTTGTTGTGTAGCAGGCGCGTTAGTGAGACCAAATGGCATTACTACGAATCTGTACATGCCTCTACCTGGAACATAGAACGCGGTCTTGTCTTTATCGGCGGGATTCAGAGGTAATTCCCAGAATGCCTTTGCAATATCAATACTGGAGAGATATTTCGCATTTCTAAGGTTATCAAGGATCTCATTAACCAGAGGAAGGCTGTATGCGTCACGGCGAGTAACTGAGTTCAGTTTCCTGCTATCAATGCAAAAACGCCACTCACCATTTTTCTTAGGCGTTATAAGTACGGGTGAGAGCCAAGGACTTTCACATTTTTCAATAACTTTCCATTTAATCATGTTATCAACCTCATTGATAAGTGCCTTTTGCTTCTCAGGCGAAAGTCTATAGCACTTTTGTCTAATAGGGAGAGTATCCCCCGTGTCTATTTTGTGACAAATTAAATCAGTGCGACCAAGTTCACCCCTGAACTCGAACGAAATCTCTTTAAATCGCTGGATTACACTATCAGCAATTGTTTTCTGAGAATCCGAGAGATTTTTGTAAGCTGAAACCTTATCGGTATCACTATCAATAGACGAGCAAAAGTTAAGTTTTGAGGTATCAGAAAAAATCTTCGATACTAGACCAAACTTTTTCCAAAAGTCTATACCGAGAATAAGAGATGGGAACATTTCTTTAAAAACGTGGGCTCTGATAATATGAGTTTGATTATTCAGAGTCAAAGGAAGGTCGAAATATCCGACAGATTTAACTTTATGTTTATTAGCAGTAGAGACAGTAATAGGATTAGACTTGAACAATGGGAAACCGAGTTTTAAAATCTCAAGATGTGAGTTATTGCCTAGAATAGTAACCGAGCTTCCGCTATCTAACAGGCCAGAAAATGTTTTACCATTAATCTGTACTCTTAGATAGGGACGTAAAGAATCTTTTTCCTTGTCAAAAAGAACCGAAGAAGTTCTATAACAGGTAAAGAAATTTTTAATTGTTTCTAGCCAATTTTGCCAATCATTGTAGTGAAATTTAGTATTATTGTTCAAGTCATTTATTAGTTTTTTGAAGTAGGATGAGACAAAGTAGTTTGCGAGGGAGTATTGCAATTTGGGCAGTGTGTGGATTTTACATCTTTAAGTCCGCAGAGGAAACAAATAAGAAATCTAGGCTGGGAACAACCTCTCGCCCTTGTAGTGTTATTTCGTTCGCATTTCTGTATATATTAGTTATATATTTCGCCATTTTAACATAATAAATATCTCTGTAAGACTTATTGTAAACATTATTTTTCATAAATCAAATCTGTCATGTCGACAAATATTTTCTATGGTTGCTATGACAACAAGATAAGCATAGAGTTATTCGTAAAGTATGGACTACATTGTGAAACTGGCTGTGCGTAAATCCTAAATTAAAAATAAGTTAAGCTTTAAAATTTTAAATTGATTCTAGAGAGTTTTCTTTATGAATACAAAATCGAAGAAGAGTCAGTGAATAACCAGCTCTCTAAAAGAGAAGCAGTGAAGAGCCAGCTTTCTAAAAGAGAAGGAGTGAAGAACGAGCTCTCTAAAAGAGAAGGAGTGGGAAATTAAGAGAAAGAGACCATTCCTACCGGCGCCGCCTTTCTACCTACCGGCGCCGCCTCTCTACCTACCGGGCCGCCTCTCTTACATATCGGGCCCCACGTTGGGCGCCAAACTGTAGTGAAATGAAAAGGTAGGTTTAAGATAGGACTACATATATTTATAAGAACTTAAAGACTACTTAAAATTAAAGGTAAATTTAGAACCGATGCTGGCGGAGATGCAGTGCTGGTAGGTAGAGGTACGGCGTCCAGGCGGAGATGTGGCGCTGGTAGGTCAAGATGTGACGCTCGTAGGTAGAGGCGCGGCACCGGTAGGTAGAGGCGCGGCGCGTCGTAGAGGTGCGGCCCGATATGTAAGAGAGGCGGCCCGGTAGGTAGAGAGGCGGCCCGGTAGGTAGAGAGGCGATGCCGGTAAGTAGAGAGGCGACGCCGGTAAGTAGAGAGGCGACGCCGGTAGGTAGAAAGGCGACGCCGGTAGGTAGAAAGGCGACGCCGGTAGGTAGAAAGGCGGCGCCGCACTATGGGACCAAAGCGTCTTTTCCATCTCAAAAACCGATAACTTTTTTGTTTTGTGACATATCTTATTGAAATTTTGTGCACGTATTTTTGAATATTGAGGCTATAAAATAAATGAAACACCATAATTTTAAAAATTATATTTATTTAATAAAAGCAGATTGAAAATCAAGTTATGCGAAAAATCATACAAAAAAAGGTAGTGGTGTTACAAAAGTAATTAATGTTATATTGTTGCATGAAATAAGTTTAAAGCTAAATTATTAGTAATTAAAAATAATTATTTACCTAATATACATAAAAAAGTCGTGTTAGTGACATCATTTATAACTCGAGAACGGTTGAACGGATTTTAATGATTTTAAATTTGTTGAAATTGTCTCCGCCTAAAACATAAAGTAATAAGCACCTGTTTGTTAATTTTCAATACCTATCTTACTCATCATTTGTGATTACCAACAAATCTTTAGCTTCGTCAAACAATTCTTTAGATATTATAAAACTTGGTTTATTTAAGCTAGATATATAGGGATCAGAAGTATACAACAAAACATGCAGAACGTCTTCGTTTGTAGCTGACCTGGAACACTTTCGGGCGTGATGTAACCTATACCTCTTATAATCTTTATTTCGAGCTTCCTGAGCATCTTCGGATAATTGCCCTATAGGCAAAATTGCAAAATGCTCTATTACTTTAGCACCATGTATCAGTATTTTATGGACTGAAGACGGCATGTAATACCAGTTATATTTACTTACATACAACTGCGCGGTTGTTAACGTATATTGTCCAAATTTTTCAGTGTTTACAGAGATACCCGATGACATAGTTTGTAGAATTATGTATAATCTCTTGATTAAATCTTCATCAACACCTGTGATCTCTGCAGAACACTGATAATTTTGAAAAAACTTTCTTGCCGTATTACCATCATTGCTGTTACCGGAACCTTGACGAGGTTTATCAATATGTAAACCAAGCAATTCTCGAAATCGTTTTTGGACCAGTTTCTTCTTATTTTCTTTAAGTGTCTTATTCTCTGGAGTTGTTACTGACCACTTTTCAAAATCTATATTGTAAGAAATGTGGAGTACCATTTCCATGCATCTAATCCATGCGTGTAAAGTTGATAGTCCGTATTTAAACGCATTTTCATTTTCAACTCTTGCTGTTACTTTTAACAGATCGTTCATCTGTCTTGGTGTTGCTCCACAAACCGTACACGTAGCACTTGATGATGTCTGTGTTAACACTTGAGCAACTTTCCCATCAATCATAGTCATGAACAGCTCGTGTTTAACTTGTATAACTTTATCATCTATAGACAAAATAGTAGGAGTCAATTCATTAATTTTATCTTCAATTTCTCTGACAACTGTTGCAGTTTTTTCTGGTGTTTCTTTTGCAAATTCCAAGGAAATTGGTCTGCAATATCTAACTGAAGAGGAAGTTGGATTTTGCCATATAATTGCGTTACTTTGCTCGTCTACTAGTCGCAGTGGTACAAATGAAACTATAAACAAATTAGCATCCGATATTAGTTCACTTTCTTCCGGCAGAGCTTGTTTATACTCACTCTGCCCGGAGGATCCATCGCATCCCCATTTACTAAACAGCTTGACCTGATTGTAATTTATTGATCCTGACATAATCTTCATAATACGACTGACAGTGTGATCCAATATATCTTGCAGATTTATTTTGGCGCTGATATTTGTGACCGTTATGCCGGATGCAGGCGGATAGCAAGCCCTTTTTGCTTCACTTAAAGACTGATACGAAGGCAATATGGAACTTAAATTCTTTTCAGCAAGCCTTTGTCTAAGGTACGCATATTGGGCTTTGGATAGATCAGTTTCAATGTAAAAGCTCAATGCCTCCTCTTTGGTAAATGAAAGTGCGTTATCTGGATTAAGTATTTTCTGCAGTATCCCTTTTTTATCTTCTCTTTCTGTATTTCTGATAATACTAACAATCGATGCTTCGTTATTTTCACCCATGGATCGTAAACCTTGCACATAAGCGTTATGTACATGTCCCATTCCATATTCTTGGACGAGTTCCATATTTTTGCGTTTCTTTGTATTTGCCGAACACTCTTCATATGGCTTTGTTGGTCTACCTCGATCACCAGAAGTGTTTATATCGGCATTTTCAGATGGTGTATCAGTTGAAGTGCTGCAAGTATTCAATGCTACTTTAAACTCACCATTTAACCAATCTGCGTTTTGACTCTCAAAACGGTCTCGTTTTCTTTGAGCTTTCGTCCATTTCTTGTTACAACTCGATATCAAATAATAATAATAATAATAATAATAATAATAATATCTTTGGACAACTCACACAACGCTATCTGATCCCAAACTAAGCAGAGCTTGTACTATGGAAACCAGACAACTGATAAACATACTTATATATTTCTAAATACATACATATTATAGATAAATAACACCCAGACACAGAATAAACCATCGTGCTCATCACACAAAGTTTTATCCTGGGTGGGGATCGAATCTTTTTGAATACTCTGTATTACAGCATTTATGTCTGTTGGCGATAATTGAAAGTTATCCAACAAATATTTTTCAATATCCGAAGTACTTTTTCCACTTATAATTTGACTACATAGAACGCGTCGAACACAAACGAATTCACTCATTTTTATATTTTGTCAATAAGTTGTTACTGAGTTGAAGTAGCCAAAGCACTTTAACGAATATGCTGAAAACACGAGTATATAAAGGACCCATCTATTAGTACATTGTGCATGCCACGATTGATATCTGCAGTTCACACCGTATTGGTGTAACCAATACTGATTGTAATAAATTACCACAAAAGATAAAACACTTCCTCAACTATAAAGTTCTTCATGCCTGTGGTTAAAGTTATCACTGCGAACAATTGTCCCATGGGAAATATTTTTTGATTAAAAATGAGTAGGTACCTAATAATTTATTTTAATGTATGTTAATATCTTACAAATTATAAAAAAAAACCGTAATCACGTTAAAATTCAATTAATGAACAGAAAAAAGAAAAGTCGTAATTTTAAGCGATTTTTTTTCCTTCCCTATATTTACATTTTGGTCAACAGCTCATTTTCGCGCACCAATGACGCAGGTTTTTTTTAAATGCTTACATTTATGAGTAGTTAAGGCATCTAAAAATGATATTAACTCGACATCGGCAGCTCTCGGCAAATAGGAAAGCTCCATTTGAAATTTAAAAAAACAAAAATTTTGGTCATGTTACAAAAAAAATAAAAAAAAATAATAAAAAAAATATTTTCAATAAATACATAACGTATTACTAAACTAGGGTTTCTAAGCTATCTATTGATGTATATACACACATATACTTTCTTGGAAAACTTAAAAGTAATCGTGAGCTCAACTTTCAATATCGGTAATTTCTTTTATGTAAAAATATCCAAGTCCAATATTTGTGAGTGATTATTAATATCTAAAACCAAATAACTTCAAATTTTTAACTTTATATCTGATAGATCATCTATCTGAGAGTATGAAACCATGAATAAAACATTGAAATTACGATTTTCATCGTAACCATTTTTGAGATGGTAAACACGCTTTGGTCCCATAGTGCGCCGGTAGGAATGGTCTCTTTCTCTTAATTTCCCACTCCTTCTCTTTTAGAGAGCTCGTTCTTCACTCCTTCTCTTTTAGAAAGCTGGCTCTTCACTGCTTCTCTTTTAGAGAGCTGGTTATTCACTGACTCTTCTTCGATTTTGTATTCATAAAGAAAACTCTCTAGAATCAATTTAAAATTTTAAAGCTTAACTTATTTTTAATTTAGGATTTACGCACAGCCAGTTTCACAATGTAGTCCATACTTTACGAATAACTCTATGCTTATCTTGTTGTCATAGCAACCATAGAAAATATTTGTCGACATGACAGATTTGATTTATGAAAAATAATGTTTACAATAAGTCTTACAGAGATATTTATTATGTTAAAATGGCGAAATATATAACTAATATATACAGAAATGCGAACGAAATAACACTACAAGGGCATATATACATATACGAGGTAAGAATTATCACTACAACCTATACATAGACATCGTAAAAAATCGCAGAGTTGGAGTTGATGTGGTCTTCGATTCACGTCCATCTAATAAGACAATGTGTGCGTCGCGTGTTTGAAGGTTGCCTTCTGCTATCGGTATTCTGTGCGATCAATTCATCAACTGTCAATAGACATCTCGCTTCGTAGCATGTATGTTATAATAAGCATAGACATTATACATTATCTATATGTATTTAGGTATCTACTAATATATTTTTGAGAAAGATGTGTCTGTACTGTACATTGAAAACATTTTCATACAACAAGGTTATATTATGATAAATTTGAGGTATCTGAGTTATGGACAATCACTTTTACCCGATGTCTGACAAGGAGTGTTAAGTTTAAATCGTATAATAATAAAATAATAACTTGGGACAACTCACACAACGCTATCTGATCCCAAACTAAGCAGAGGTTGTACTATGGAAACCAGACAACTGATAAACATACTTAGGTATATTGTATATACATTCATATCAGTGGTGGCGGCTTTTTAAAACACCATTCTTTTCGGTTTCCCTTTGAATTCTAGTTACCTAATATTTTCCCTTAAGAACCATGTCATGCAAGATATTTTTTTGTATCGAGTTACCTCTGGAAAATTGTAACCCTTCGCATCTGATACATATTATTGATAAATAACACCCAGACACAGAATAGACTATTGTGCTCATCACACAAAGTTTTATCCTGGGTGGGGATCGAACCCACGACCTCTTACGTAGCAGTCGGATACACTCCCGCCGCGCCACAGAGGCAGTCGTAGTCGTATGTTATTTACCTACGGTATACATACAAGGTGTAAATGAATGCCAGTCTGACCCGAAAGGGGTGTGTAGGTATTGTGTTAAGCATACTAATCTTTTTTATTCAATGTTAAAATTCACGATTTAAGTACCCAATTTCGTCGAAAATGTTTTTTTTATCAACATTGTACAACTCTTTACAATCAAAAGAATCTTTTCTGCCTCCATATGTTTTCCCATAAGACTTTTATCAAGAAAAAAACACCCCAATTTCCCCCCCTCCCTGGGTACGCCTATGGCGATAACCACCAAGAGCCACACATATTGTATTTTTTCTTATATGGAAATTTGTTTCCTTTTATTTTTGTGTTCGTTAATGTATGCTTGTAAGGTCCCCGCCACTTAGGGCTCGTACCCTAACGCAGGAGTCGACCTAAAAAAACAAAAATGTAAAAGAATATTTTACAAGTGAAGCCGTAACCTAAACCTAGTAAAATAATTAAAGTAACGTTTAATTTCCTCATAAACAGGAAGTGGGACATCAAAATGTAATGAAACGAAACTATTAATATAATGCAAATTATATCTATCTTATTATGAATATGAAAAGGATGCTATCAATGTATCTGATCGGAGACAATCTCGGCCTATTCCCACGGTAAAAGCACGTTCATACAACACCGAGAGAACCGAAGGTTAACTTCGCACGTACCTATTTTGCTCGAGCAACATATGCATAGATCGTTCATCACGGACATGGAATCTCGGACCACTTTGTCACAAAATACCGAAAGTACAGAAATAAGCTTGATAAATGTACGGACTCCGCTCGAGCAATCTAAAACATCACCACAGTCACCAGGGGAGAGGAGAGGGGGTCAAAAAGTGGGTACCCCATAAACATTGTTCATGGACACAGAATCTCGCAACACTTTCGGAACACAAAATACTGACAATTCAGAACGCAACATTCAAAGAAAGCTCACTTGTCACACTCACTCATAGACATTGCTCAGGGAAATGTAATCTCAAAACGCCTTTGACGCCTTTCGAACAAAGTGAACGTATTATACATGGAACTTGCTCGAGCGAAGTAGGTACGTATGAAGATGGAAGCAGTAGCCTAATTGTTAGGGCATCAGACTCACTTAATTCGATTTAATTCGTGAAGTCTCGGGCTCGAATTGGGTAGGATTCGAACATTCCATTATACTACCCACGTGAACGTACTCCTAACAGAAGCAATTTAACTTAGCTGGAGGGAATAACAGGATCCTTAATAATGTGGGGCCCAATCCCATATTACTAGTTTACTATAAAGAAAAAAGATTACTTATTATTAGTATTCTCGATAAATTGGTCCGAGATCCGGTGTCCGATAGCGATGTCTACATGTGCATTGCTCGAGCACATTTGTAAGCTTTTCTTCTGTTCTCTAGATTTATAATGGAATTTTGGTATTTTAATTCAGTGTGCGGATCTATTAATTACATATTTCGCTTTCTATATTGAATTTGGATGTTAATTCAGTTAATAGACAGATTGGAATCCTAGAAAATTTAATTAAATCTCACTATGCGAGCCGAAGCACATGTGTGCTACCTACTTCTAATATCCGCAACCATTGGTGCTCAAAGTACTCAATCGCTGTATCTACAAGACGATTTGTAATCTATACTAATATTATAAAGCTGAAAAGTTTGTTTGTTTGTTTGAACGCGATAATCTCAGGAACTACTGATCCGAATTGAAAAATTATTTTACTGTTGGATAGCCCATTTATTGAGAAAGGCTATATAACATTACGCTACGACTAATAGGAGCGGAGCAGCAATGAAATTTTTTGCAAGAACGGGGAAAATTTCAGTCAGCTAGTATACTAATAAACTCCCACTCGTGGCTTAAAGAAGCCACGAGTAGGAGTTTATTAAAAGAAACGAGTACACGAGATTGGATATAGCAGCCTCAATGGGCATAACATACCTAGTAGGATGTATGTGTATAAAATAATATTTTTTTAATAGATACCTAACACACATAAACTTAAATTACTATATCAAAGTGTGATAGTTTCGCAGTAAATGGTACCACAAAAGTGCATGCGTTGTGGGATAGTGTTGGTACGCTTCGGTCACCCTTGATAACTTTGTAATATTATTTTAGAAAAATGTATACTAATCTATACTAATATTATAAAGCGGAAGAGTTTGTTTGTTTGCTTGTTTGTTTAAACGCGCTAATCTCAGGATCTACTGGTCCGATTTGAAAAATTCTTTTTTTGTTGGATAGCCCATTTATCGAGGAAGGCTATAGGCTATATAACATCGCGCTACGACTAATAGGAGCGGAGAAGCGACGAGAAATGTTTCAAAAACGGGGAAAAATTACGCATATGAAGTTGCGCGGGACAGCTAGTAATATTATAAAGCAGAAGAGTTTGTTTGTTTGTTTAAACGCGCTAATCTCAGAAACCACTGGTCCGATTTGAAAAAATATTTTTTTGTTGGATAGCCCATTTATTGAGGAAGGCTATAGGCTATATAACATCGCGCTACGACTAATAGGAGCGGAGCAGCGACGATAAATGTTGCAAAAACGGGGAAAATTTACGCATACGAAGTTGCGCGGGACAGCTAGTATTTAATAAATTAACCCTTAATAACCTTAATTTTGGTATCTGCAGACTATTCACTATAGTACTTTTTATTTTATCATTAGTTTTTAGTGAGGTTTTGGCCCTAAATTTAGCAAAAAATAACGATGTTTACTACAGGGTCTCACAGACGTAAGGTCGGTGGTTGTGTGACAAAAGTAGGTGGTAGGTGATATAGGGTTAATAGATAGGTATCACAATCTGATCAAGGGTTTCATAGAGGACATTCATTTATTTTTATATATATATAGTTAAGTACATATGTATTTAGAAATATATAAGTATGTTTATCAGTTGTCTGGTTTGGGATCAGATGACGTTGTGTAAGTTGTCCCAAGATATTACTTTAATTTTATTCATTTGTATGCATACCTACACGTCCCTTATACATACAAATTCTAGTATCTTACTAATAACCACACACTTTACATTACACTAAATAACTTTATAATATTAGTTTTACAAATATTTAAGTGGGTAATATAAAATAAACACGAACCAAAACAAAACAATTTTTAATATTTTTTTCTGTCTATCTGCCAGTTGTTAGTTCCGGCCAATCTACGATACGGCTGGACTTGCAAGACTATATTTATTACATACATAGACTACATTTAATTTCCAAAACGAAATGGACATAATATACGTCCGCTCCCATAACATTACCTTCCTGCGTCACAACGCAGTCGGGTAAAAACACCAGAACATCTTATATACCGGTATGCAGTTACGCAACAGTTTTTTCTGAATCAAAGCTCCGTATTGCAATATTGGACGTGATATGACCACTAATGCCTTAGCACTAGAGATGGACCGACTAACCAGGAAAGCCGACTACTCGGCCATATTTGTAGTATGCAATTAGTCTACAAAAATCATCGACTAATCGGCCCATTGCTTTATTCATCTGGATGCTTAAAATAAGTCGATTGGAATGAAATCGTATAGGTACTTCATTATTGTAGCTACTATTTTTGACGTTTGTCACACGTTGAAAATGGCGCACCAGAATAACTATGGCTAGAACATCTGAGAGTCGTCTTGCCTCTCAAAAATTAATCCATATGACAGTATTTTTGACAGTTCTTTGCTACAATTTTAGATGCCAGATTAGGAATCTAGACTCTAGACATGAACATTATTTTTGTTGTAAAATCAGTGTTTTAAACTAATAACTGTTCCTTTGGCAATTAAATAAACTTTACTGATTGCTTGACATGTCAAGCGAATTGCATCGAACATGATCATCGTTCAACTTATGCCCATAATCGGTAGGTAGGTACAACCCGAAACGAAAGAGCTAAGCGTTTATTCGACTGGCGTAGATGGCCGCTGGGCGCAACACTGTACAAATCTACCATTATATTGATATCTAACACAATCCATAAAGTAAACTTACCTATCATCACTAGTTTTAAGGATAAATGAACCCTAAAAAAGGTCGTCAGCCAACTAGTTGACCGACTAATCGTACTGTACCTAGCTCTAGTCGGCCAAAGTCATAGTTGGCTCCGGCTCATCTCTACTTGGAAGTCATCTTGTTAATAGATAAGACGACTAATGATCCATTGAACAAATTCAGTCTGTTAGTTTTTGTTACAAACCAGAATGCCCGCTGCCATTGTTTTTTGATTCTGCGATAGTTTATTTTTAAACATTAGTTACGTGCATCCGTTTGAAATAGCCTGATTATGATGAGATTGTGGCGTGTGCTATCAGGCGTACTACCGGCATAGGTTTATTACTTATTACTAGTTCATAATCAAGCTGCAGAAGCAAAATATTCGAATAAAAATGTCAAATTTGACAGCTGGCATTTGGGTATAACCATTGACGTATAGACCTGGACTGCGCCATGACCTCACAAAATTGACCACTCTCTAGAAAGAGACAATGCTACTTTGTGGACAATACCTGTCAAAGAAACGGGGCTGCATGAAATTATTCTCTTAATTGAATGGGATGGCGCGGTCCAGGTCTGTACGTCAATGGGTATAACTGTATAACTTGACTTAAATGGCACACACTACCCTGAATCAGAGCCCTAAATAGAGGTGAGTAGTATATTATTGGGCATTCTATTCCACCTTTTTCATGCCCAATAATATACTACTGAGGTGGCCTTGAATAGTTTTTAGAGAATTAGGGCCTTAACTCTTATTACACCGCTCTTTTTTAGGATTTAGGGTCCCTGATTTAGTGTAGTGTAATAATCGCATCAATTGTGTAGGTGGATAGATGTGAGAACTCTTAGTTCCTTTTTACACGTCCCGGTTGTCGGGTAGTCGGTACCGGGTATCCGGCAGCAAGTGTATCTATACCAATGTACGCATGAACGTGTGAAATCTAATGTCCGTTAGCTTTCACACGGACACCCGGATCACAGGATACCCACCAACCGGGACGTGTGAAAAGGCAGTTGGGGACCACTTTGTAAAATTTTGCAAACTGTAATTATAAAATATCTAGATTCCTGACCTGGCATTGTGAAATACTCTTTGGTTCAGCATTTTAAATCGAAGCCGTTCACTAATCACACAGAGTTGTCAGGTTTATTCATTACGATGATGCTAGTACATTTTTTGGTAAATTTACTGAGGGAATAATCCATCTAGACAATCAAAGTTAGCAGAGTTTTACATTAAGAGTTATAAATGTTGATAAACTTTCGCAATTTGTACACGTTATGAATATATATAATAAGGGTCTTAATCGCATGAATAATTTAAAGTAAAATACCTTGTTTATTGCCCGGCGTTTAGACGGTATTGCAACGGCCGTGGTCACGGGTAGACTGAAAAACAAGGTATTTTTCCTAAGATTATTCACGCGATTAAGACCCGTAATATATATATTTTCATAATAATGAGAGTTCCGTTGAAGTTTTCAAACATATTAGCGTTTTAGCAAAACATCAACCACCGTCTGTATGCAAGATAATAGACGACATTTTTTATAAATGTGACATCTTTGTCTCGGCGAACACGCTTTAAGCTCACAATCCATTATTATACCACTTTTCAGCCATGTAAAAGTCATCCAAAACAAACGTCCAACCTTTTTGCAGTCTTTAATGGCATGGTAACATTATTTACCATACACTTAGTTCGTTACGAACGTTACAATTTTTTTGTCCAAGCAACATGAGTTACAGAACAAAAAAAACATTAACGAACCAATGACATCATTTCTACGAAATGCGAAACCAAGCGACCACTAAACATTATAATACCTACAACTAAAATGTAGGTTATTATTGTGCGTCGGATTCCTATTAACAAAGCCTGTTAACTAAACATGGGTATGCTATAAATGGAGGCAAGTTCACTAGGTCAAAGCCTTTCGGTCAGACAACATCACAGGCCATTGTCCCATAACCTAACAATTCTTTGACATTTTACTTAAGGGTATCCTAGACGAGATACTTGTTGTTTTTTTAGGGAATAAGATCAATATGTCTTCCCAGTAATTCTTGTTACTTTTCGAAAAATAAGTATTTATTACTCTGATACCATGCTTTTAAGTTTTAATTGACCAATTTACACACGTGGGTAGATTATATAAGGTTATTTTTGGTATAGTTCTAAGTTCAGACACCACAACAACAGTTTTATTTTACAGAATCATATAGAAAAGAAGATGAAAATATTGAAAACTTCCAGAGTTATAAGCCAATAAAGTTGTCGTGTGCTCTTCGCGCTATCGTGCTCATTGCGTCTCGTAGTATGTAATACATGTTTTAATAATAATAATAATAATAATTTTTATTGTTTCTCCACAAAGGTAGTTACAATTTTACTTACAGCTAATTATATAAACATTATGCCTTTGTGAGAGCTGGTGTCTGTACTAGGTTTCATACAAAACCTGTGTTACAAATCACCAGGCCCTCATTTACCGTGATAATATTAAGAGTACAGTTACAGTAGAGTTACGTAAAATATATATATATATAATTATATAGGTACATATATATATATATATATATATATATATATATACTTATATTTTTTTTTTTTTTTTTATCCGTGTTACAGATAATTGTTAACTACAAAAGAGAGAAGACAGAGAAAATAACTTAAACATTTTTTTACTTTAAAACTATTCTATACTAGATTTGTGTGTGTGTGTGTTTGTGTGTATGAGTGCGAGCGTACCTGCGTGTGTGTGTAGGTGTGGAAATTTAAGTTAGAGTCTTAGCAATAATATTTTCGGTATTTTCGTAATCTTGTTCAAGGAGCCAGTTGGTAACTATAGTTTTACATTCAATTGTAGGTTTTGGATAAATATTTAGGATTTTATTTAATTTGTTGTAAACAAGACCCCCAAGATGACAAAAACTACAGCTTGCAAGATGAGAAGTAAAAGAAACAGTGGGACATACTTCGGGTTTTCGTCGCGTCGTAACGGCCAGTTTATGTGGGTCATATGGAGTGAGTGAGTGTTTTTTCATAGTTATACTCAAAATGAACTGTTGCCGAACTGTCAATACCTTGCAAGTGGAATAAAGTTGTGTAGTCGGATATAGAAATGGTAGACACCATCCTGCCTTTAATATAAAGCGTTGTGACCGTTCAAGTTTCAAAAGTGCGGTTTTGGTAGCACCACCCCAAGAGATGATACAATAAGAAGTTATTGACTGGCAAAGAGCCTGATATACTAATTTTATTACTGATTTGTCCGCAATATGTCGTAGGTTTTTAAAAATAAAGACGAGTTTACGCATTCTGTTTGAGAGTGAGTCAATGTGATGGTGGAATTTTAGTCTGTAGTCAATTTGTATGCCGAGGTATTTAATGGAGTCAGTGCTACTTAAGCCAGGACAGTGGCATGAGGACCTCTCAAGTTTGCAGTTATGAGCCCTGATAGTAAAAGAACCTGATAGTGGTTGGCCAGAGCTCGAAAGAGAAAAGGTAATATACTTTGTTTTATCAACATTTAATGTCAATAAATTTTTAGTTAGCCATTCTGATATCAGGTCGAAACCTAACTGTGCATGACCGAAGGCATCCGACCAAGATCTCCCATAAAAAATGAGAGCAGTATCATCAGCGTACGTGAATATCTCACCATGTTTACAAACTGATGAAGTAGTTATCACAGATCCCCTAAAAATTGCATCCACATTCAATGATTTTTACACCCATGGGAGTGAAGAGCGGCTACTACTCGCGAATAATAACTTACTTCAAAATTACGCACTCAACTCGATGTTTCTCACGCCGATGTCAGAAAAAGAGGTCAAGCAAGAGATTCTTTCTCTACGTAACACAACATCTGAAGGCTATGACGGCATCACTACAAAAATAATAAAATCATGCATTGCGGAATTAACTGGAATCTTGACCCATTTAATAAACACTTCCTTTTCTCTTGGCATATTTCCAGAAGCCCTAAAATTGTCAATAGTCAAACCCCTTTTTAAGAAAGGAGAAAAATCTGACATAACAAACTATAGACCTATCACGTTAATTCCAATTATTGCAAAAATTTACGAAAAATGTATGTATAAGAGAATTCATAGTTACTGTCAGAAATATGGTATTATTAATAACGATCAGTATGGTTTTCAGAGAAATAAATCGACGACACAAGCAACTTATTCGCTTTTAAATAAAATATTGACTAGTATAAACAACAACAGCTTAACAACGGGATTATTCTTTGATCTATCAAAGGCTTTTGACCTAGTATCACATGACATATTACTAAAAAAGCTGCGCACTATTGGAATAAGAGGACCAGCTCACCAATGGATATCCTCATATCTAAACAATAGACAACAACGAGTAGTCATCAACAAAGTAGATAAAAATAAAGATATTGTACCATACTCATCCGAATATAAATATAATCGGCGTGGGGTACCTCAAGGAAGCATACTGGGTCCAATTCTGTTTCTACTGTATATTAATGATATTACTGACATAACCTCACATAATTGTATACTTTTTGCAGACGACATCTCTATTATAGTGACATCAAACAAAAAAAATAATACAATTAATGATCACGAACATGACATAAATAATACCATTGACAAGCTTATAGCATATTTAGACATACATCATTTAACTATTAATCTCAATAAATCTGTACATATAAAATTCAATCAATCTCATAATAATAAATACAATTTTAAACTAAATATACCAAAACTCAAAAATGTGTCACATACAAAATTTCTAGGGGTCATCATAGACGAAGATTTAAAGTGGAAAACCCAAATTGATGACGTATCTGTCAGAATAAATAAATTTGTATATGCACTTAAACAAATAAAAAATATAACCAATCTCAAAACAGCTATCACATCTTATCACGCATATGTAGAATCCATTTTGCGCTATGGGCTTGTTGTCTGGGGAAATAGCACGGATATAAACCGCGCATTTGTTGCACAAAAAAAGTGCATTAGGGCATTATATGGCATTAAACCCGACAAATCATGTCAACCAATTTTTAAAGAGCTTGGTTTGTTACCGCTACCGTCGCTATACATTTTTGAAAGTTGTATGTTCGTTTGGAAAAACAAAGTTATATTTAAAACAGCCAGTGATGTAAATCCTAGAAATAGACGAGATCCACACAAACTCGTATTAAATGATATACCTAGATCCACCAAGTACAACAGGAGCTGTCTCACAATGTGCGTAAGACTATATAACAAATTACCAAACCATATAAAAATAGTGAGTTTTTCAATGTTTAAAACAAAGCTTCATGCATGGCTAAGTGACAAAAATTTTTATAATGTAAAAGAATTTATTGACGGAAAATTTTAGATTAAGTTGAATTTTTTAATATAAACTATAAGTGTATTTTTGCTTGCTATATTAATGTAGCTAAACATGTATGTACGAACCACCACTATGTAACATCTCCAAATACCATGTTTAAAGCAAATAAATATTATTATTATTATTATTATTATTATTTGAAGACAGAGTTTACAGAGGTCGTTTATGTATTCAAAAAAAAAAATTATTATTGAAAATAAGTGATGATTACATTTCACATCATATTGTAAACAGGATTTGGATTGTTAGAATGATTAATAAATTAATTAATGATTAATTACAAATACAATAATTGCATTTTTGAAAGATAGAAAAATTTGAAGTCCAGACCCAGGAATCGAACCCGAGACTTCCGTAGCCAAACCGGGGCCAGAAGCGAACCACCTTTCTGGACTATGTTACTTGACCTCAAATTTTTCTATCCCTTGATGCTCACGAGTTTGGGCCCTCGCATGCGCCATCTAGTCGGTAGTTAAAGAACTATCACGGCTTTTGTTATTGCTTCGTTACAGAGTCCATTTTAACATTAAGTATTTGTAAAGTAATTGGCAAGAAATGCCTATAAAAATTACTTCAATGATTGATTGATTAATTAATTAATCGAAAATTATAACATAGTCCAAAAATTACCTACCCCATTGGATTGTGTTACCGATTCTGAACAAACTACTTTCAGGTTTGCACTATACCAAGAATAACGTTGTAGAATCGTACAAACGAGTTTCGGTCTCAATAATTAGCGTAGTGGTTTAGGGGTCGTCCACAAACCACTTGATGTTTTTTAGACACGTTTCACCCCCCTCCCCCTCGGTGATATTTGATGAGGTTTTAGACTCTCCCCCCGCACCCAAGTTCATGTGTATTTGTAAAAAATAAACCAACAATTTTCTTATGACTGCCTGTGTAGCGCGGTGGGAGTGTATCCGACTGCTACGCTTCGATTCGATCCCCACCCTGGATAAAACTTTGTGTGATGAGCATGATGGTTTATTCTGTGTCTGGGTGTTATTTATCTATAATATGTATATATTTAGAAATATATAAGTATGTTTATCAGTTGTCTGGTTTCCATAGTACAAGTTCTGCTTAGTTTGGGATCAGATAGCGTTGTGTGAGTTGTCCCAAGATATTATTATTAAGATATTATTATTATTATTATTATGAGTATGACTCTCCAACGACGGGGGGTGCAATTCGTGGAACACTGGTCAAGTGTAAGTCGCTCGCACGACAGTTGCTTTAACATCAGGCAAGTCGTAAGAGATCATGATTTCTCACTACACCCCCCTTGGTGATCTTTCGTAATTTTTTTTAAACTTCATCCTACCTACGTTGTGTAGTTTTTGAGTAAAATGCCTGTGACATACGGACGAACAGACAGACAACAGACGGATGGGCATGACGAAAGGGTTCCGTTTTTGCCATTTTAGTTACGGAACCCTAAAAATGAACAACTCATAGAACACATCCTTCCCATAATCTAATAGGTAAGTAATATTTATATTTCAATAAAAACTTCAAACAAGCTAAATTACTTATTTATTATACAAAACAAAAAATCCGACTGAAAAACTGAAATACTTTGGCGCCAAAAATACACCCTTTTTTTGTAGGAATAATATAACAATACCTATCAAGCTAAAATCTATCAAACAATTAGGCTCAAGGGCGTACGAAAGAAATAAACTTATACATACACTCGAGAAACATAAGCGGCGGTAGCCTAATGGCTAAGGCATCGGTCTCGCAATCGTGAGGTCGGGTTCGAATCCTACCTATTACACTACCGACGTGAACCCACTCCTAACACAAGCCATTGAGCTTAGCTAGAGGGGTTAACAGGATTGCTAGTAATGTGGGATCTCTCATTAGATCTCTCTTACCTATCTTTTTTAAAAAAGAAAAAGAAAAATAACCCCTTCTTGCGCAGTTGGGTTCTTAAAAAGTCTGCTAAAAAACACGTCAAAAACGCCACAACAAATTTTAATGTTGCAATGAATACGCAAAAGTTGTCCGTCAATATCAGCCCTCACAATCTTAGTAAATATATGACTGTATGGTCCATTGTCACTTTGACCTAGCTAGATTTATTATCAAGACCTTATTCATAAAAAGGAAAGTCCGCCATGTTTATTAGTTGACATGACCCAAAATGGCTTCCAAGTGAAATTGTTGACAACAACTGCTGTGTTTGATCTCTGGGAATTATGCTTATCTATAAAACTAACTAAATAATCAAAAGATGGATTATAGATATGAACGTCAGATAGTATCTATACTTCTTTAATAATATTATAATAGCTGAAGAGTTTGTTTGTTTGGTTGGTTGGTTGAACGGGAATTGAATAAATCTTTTAGTTTTGGATAGCCTATTTGTTGAGGAAGGCTAAAGGCTATATAACATCACGCTACGACCAAAAGGAGCGAAGCAGTACCTAATCAAAAATGTTGCAAAAGTGGGGAAAATTGACGAAAACGAAGTTGCACGGGCCAGAAAGTATAATATTTGAGCGGATATAGTTTCTTTGAAAATTAGCAACGCGATTAAAAAAACTAATATTATAAATCTGAAAGTAACTTTGTTTGTCGGTTTCGATTGCACGCTTAAACCTCTGAACTGATTTAGATGAAATTTGGTATAGAGATAGATAAGTTACCTTTCGTATGATCATTATAGTTCCTTTCGACAGACACTCTTCAATTGAGTCCCGAAAAATTACACAGGTTAGTTTTTATCCCGATGTAATTGACTGGCAGATTATATCATAATTACTTATAGCTAAACAAATGATTATATATAGTGATTTGTTTAGCTATAAGTCTTCCATAAATAACCGGCAGCCTCGCGAGAGGATTAGATAGTTAAACACGTAAGAAAATAAGTAAGTACATTGTAATAAAAAAAATAAAAATAATAATCAATATCTTTTGGATAGCCTATTTGTTGAGGAAGGCTAAAGGCTATATAACATCACGCTACGACCAAAAGGAGCGAAGCAGTACCTAATCAAAAATGTTGCAAAAGTGGGGAAAATTGACGAAAACGAAGTTGCACGGGCCAGAAAGTATAATATTTGAGCGGATATAGTTTCTTTGAAAATTAGCAACGCGATTAAAAAAACTAATATTATAAATCTGAAAGTAACTTTGTTTGTCGGTTTCGATTGCACGCTTAAACCTCTGAACTGATTTAGATGAAATTTGGTATAGAGATAGATAAGTTACCTTTCGTATGATCATTATAGTTCCTTTCGACAGACACTCTTCAATTGAGTCCCGAAAAATTACACAGGTTAGTTTTTATCCCGATGTAATTGACTGGCAGATTATATCATAATTACTTATAGCTAAACAAATGATTATATATAGTGATTTGTTTAGCTATAAGTCTTCCATAAATAACCGGCAGCCTCGCGAGAGGATTAGATAGTTAAACACGTAAGAAAATAAGTAAGTACATTGTAATAAAAAAAATAAAAATAATAATCAATATTTCCGCCTGCTTCAAAAGGATTGAAACAAAATAACTTTAAATCATGCAGTCGGAGGCATTGCATGATTTAAGGTTATCCTGTTTCAATCTTTTTTAAGCAGGCGAGTATATTGATTTTATAAATTTATTTTTTTATATAATACTTTTTAGTGCTTAGTTGTAAGACATAACGTAACGTAACAACTGTAACTACCGAAAATTTGAGTGAAAAGAGTTGGTAACAAACTTTAAATCGCTTAACCTAAACCGTTATTTTAAGTGAAAACTGATTTAAGAAACCTCATCATGTTTTTAAAATACCTACACGATAATAGATTGGCTTTATTTTTTTTCTATCACAATATGCCGTCTGACTTTCGCCATTTTGAATTTTGATTGCAGTCATGTCTATAGTGATTCTCGCAAGATTAGTACGAATCGATTGACGTATGAATCAGCAAAACCGACCCACACGTTTGGTCTATATACCTAGTGCCTCAATGGAACACACATACATACATACATGTCAAACACATAAACTTCCTTCGCAGTCGGGTAAAAATAAAAATAAGACTGTAAATACAACAAAGAATCTGAACTAACTACTTGAACTTATCAATTATTTGACATAAAGTAATTACTTCTAACTGCGTATAAATAACATAAATAAACATAAAAAGCGGCGTCGCTATCTATCTGCAGCATCAATCATCTGTCCGTTTGTCGGTTTGTCAATCATGCTAAGGGCTTCAGTCTTCGTTGACCTTGTGTAAGGCAGTGGTCTTGCAAACAGTGGAGCTTAAGCGTTGAGCGAGAAAGGACCCAAACCAAGGGGTTTGGGTTATTTTTAAAGATATAGCAATATAGGTTCACGTCGGTGGTGTAACGCATATAATTCAAACCCGCGACCTTACGATTGCGAGTCCGATGACTACCCCTGCTTCAATTGGTTTCACACTACTGAGCAATGCAGAAATTCGGTATCGCCTTCAAAGAGAAGGAAGTTCTCAATTCGGATTTTTTTTATTGATCTTCGGGCATAATCCATCATATATGTATAAACGGATATTCAAAACTCTTTTTTTTTTGTTCAAAAGAGGTATATTCCGAAATGGTCCCATATAAATTTCGTAAACTAAAGATATTACGATGAGTTTCAGAGAGACAATGAAACTCAATAAATGCCAGTGACACCACACCGCGCTCCATATTTGAGACATTTAGCTCGTAAGTCACATTTGCACAGTAATTACTCATGCTTATACCCTTTAACCGAAACACAGTGCTGAGATAACACTCCTACTTTACGTAAAAATAACTGAAACTGTGGTAGTATCTTCCATACCAAGAACAGCCTATGACTTAGACCTAACACCGATAAACACTAAAACGCACCTACCTATACGGAAGGACGCATACCTATACTTTCAAGATGGCTTGCATATTTTAATTTTACAATCCATTGGTGAATTTGTTTAAAGACCCAGGTTTCTTCAACTTTGGGTTCCATCTAATAGTTTTAAGGGAGGATGCTATTACTTACGACATCTAAGAAAATAAAGAGGGACCTTACAGCGAGGTCACGACAATTTAGAAATTGCTGAAGGATACTGGATGACACGACCGTCAACCAGCACTTATCAATATAATCTACATACATACTTTATAATTGATCTGATACTTACAATAATATATACGCTACTCGCTCTGCCAATCTGGCTGTATTAAATTCAACTTACACAAATAAGTGGTTCCTTCAAAAACTTGATAGACATACATATAATTTTGTCTAAGTATTCGTCAAAATAAACGCAAGTAGGCCAGCATGCGCGTACGCACCAAGTGACCGTTTGTTTTTGTTACACGTATGCATTCTAAGAGGGATAGCAAACTGGCAAATTTAGAATTACATCGGCGTGGTAAGAGTTCCGTAGTTTCATATTTAGAAATATTTATAAACGTTTGGAATTACTTACTTGGTTATAGTTATTCATAATACGTGTATATTGCTGTACAGTCTGTGGATTGAGATACATTTTATGGTGTAGAGATTTCTCCAATAACAAAGGGATCGTCGCCACGGGCGAGAAAATCGCGGCGATATTATCGTTGTGCCACCCATTTCTATACACTCTCTTAGAACGTGTCTCCACACGGCGATATTATCGCGGCGTTGCGGCTACTGGTTGAATGCGAGAGAAACGTCATCTTATCGCCGCGCGCTCGCCGCTAAATGTGCGCGGCGAGCGCGCTGTCAAACACAACGTGACGATTACGTCGCGGACACGCGGTGATTCCGTTACGATTGGACGATACGCAGGCGGAATAATCGCTCGTTCGTGGAGACTATACGACGATAGTAGAGCGGAATTGTCGCTATTTTATCGCCTATGGAGACGGTCCCCAAGACAGATATTCCTAAGTGGTTTGAGGGCAAATGATATCTATCTCTATCTGGGTCCTCCAGGCCGAGTGAAGACTTCATCTTAGTGAAATGATCCAGCCAGATCTTGCTTTAAAAGATTGATAAAAATGAATATAAAAGGACGTAGGGACGTCATAAGCCCTTACTGCCAGGGTTGCCAACCGTGTGGATCAGAAATCGGAGAGGTAAAATAAAAAAATAATGAAAATCAAATAAAAAAATAATGAAAAACAAAATATTTGCAGGTATATTTGAAGTTTGTGCACACCTGTATTTCAGATTTCACATGAGTTTCATTTAGCCGATTACGGCTTTTCGACCATAGTTCGTTTACTACTCTGAAAACACGTTCTGCGGCGGCGTTTGTGATAGGGATGGATAGAATGAATGTAACAAGCTTTTTTATTTCTTTGCCCGATTCACCCTTACATTTAAAAAAAAAAAAAAACCTAGCGCAAGTCTACCCGCTTTGTTTTACTTGCCACATCTTCATGAACTTCTCGCAGTAAACAGTAGTCGTCATACAATTTATTCTCATTTATTGGCACATTCAGTAAAACACCCAGATCTTTTAATTCATTCCAGTCAATTTCTTCAGTCGTCAAATTCGTACCACTGATCAAAATAGGTCAAACATCGCTCCAAATATTTGTAAGATTGGCAGATTGAAGTGATGAAAATATCCGGCAGATTTCAGCTGCGTTTCTGGAGCCGTGAGATTTTGAAAACTTATTGCCTTTTTACGGGAGAATCTCGGAATTGCGGGAGAGTTGGCAACCCTACTTACTGCGCCTACCCTACCTAACAAAAGCGAGTGCATGCACTAACTTGGTCCCTAGTTCAAGCCCTTTGTATCAACGGAGTCTAAAGTCAATTACTTATACGTAATCCTAGGCAAACTCACCCGCTGCGTAACTTACATCGCTGTGTTTATCCTTATTAGGTTTGTGATCTCCCTTACAATTGATCCCTGGGATCCATAGTGCCCATGTTTTACTATCATTGCCCATGAACGATATTATTTCTTAAAAATGCACTAAATTGTTTATAAAAACTATTTGCATGAATTTAAAACACTACTAGAGCATAAGTAGGTACTATGACTTAAAATTCATTACCAAAAACCTAGATGTGAGATTGATAAATATTAAAAATAAAATAAAATTGCGTAAAGCGTATGAAAACAAATACAGATTAATTTCTAATTTAGTCGGTTCAAGATCAAGGGTCAAGGGCTATCATAACATCATTAAGCATTTTTTCTAGGGATCTCCAAAATCGCCTCTCAACATGGATTACCAAGAACACGATAAGTGATAA
This sequence comes from Herminia tarsipennalis, assembly GCA_945859575.2. Lineage (NCBI taxonomy): Eukaryota > Metazoa > Arthropoda > Insecta > Lepidoptera > Erebidae > Herminia > Herminia tarsipennalis. The sequence goes on from OX243852.2 coordinate 12,625,528, forward strand.
TTACGACTCTGCTAACGACACTAATGATAAGGCAAAGCGTGTTTTTGTGCCACTCACACGCACATAGAGTTACCAATCCGAAATCGTTAAGTGAAGCAAAAAAATAATCTTGAGACTGCTCACTTCTATATGTACGTATTTAGAATACCTATACATTTAAGTATGTTTATCAGTTGTCTGGTTGCCCTAGTAAGTACATACAAGATCTGCTTAGTTTGGGATCAGATGACGTTGTGTGAGTTGTTCCAAGATATTATTTTATTATTAAATTGTATGCAATTCAAACCAAAAGCGACGACATATGCAATAATAATATGCATTTGACAGCCTCTGTGGCGCGGTGGGAATGTATCCGACTGCTACACAAGAGGTCGTGGGTTCAGTCCCCACCCAGGATAAAACTTTGTGGAGCACGATGGTTTATTCTGTGTCTGGGTGTTATTTATCTATAATATGTATGTATTTAGAAATATATAAGTATGTTTATCAGTTGTCTGGTTTCCATAGTACAAGCTCTGCTTAGTTTGGGATCAGATGGCGTTGTGAGAGTTGTCTCAAGATATTATATTATTATTAATGTAATGCGAGAAACTTGCATCGCGTAAACAGCTTTTCACAATTAATAATTAGGCATTTAAAAAGCAATTAAAAAAAATGATTGGTTACATTATTTTTTTAATCAACATCTTTAAAAATGGCAATTGTGATTATATTTATTAATTTAAAAATTTTAATTATTTGATTAAATTATTTAATTATTTATCTCTATAAGAACATTAAGAAATAATAAGTTACCAAAATATTTCAGGTTTTTTTTATTTGAAATGATTGAATTGGTTCATTTGAAATTAAATCCATTTAAAAGTCGGTCAAAATCAAGACAAGTGCGGATAGAAGGTAACCCTTTAACATCGACGTACCTACACATTGTAATAATTACATGTAATTTAACAAGTATTTAAAACCACCAGCATTTGATATGGTTTGACAGCTCTAAATTGTAGGTTTTTTAGGTGTGACGAATATGGAGTAACCTCTAGTCACTTACCCTAGTTATTAAATTAAAATGCGAACTGTTTGCACAGAATAATCTCAATACTTTGTTTTAATAGTGGAAAAACAATTAAAATATGGGGTTTCCCATTCATTTAATTGTTTTTTCTTCTATTTACGCTTATAACCTCTGAACAGGTTTAATTTTGATAACTTAAACAGAACTAGAAGGACACAGGGAACGGCAGTATTCTGGCTCACCTCATGGCCTTTATTTCTAGATCTGAGTTTTGCAAAGTTCACATAATATAACTAGGTAGTTTAGGTGGGTTGTTCCGTATTCATCCTATGACGTCTCATCCTATTTCTTTACTCATCCTAAACTAGAATTCCTAACTAGTCTTATTACATTATTTTAATAAAGTTTTTTTATTCAACCGAAATGCGTTCCTTACTGTACCTGTGGGAAATATTACCGAAAAAAGGTACAAATAGCAAGACAATCTTTAATATTTAACAGAATATTATATAACGAATAGTTATTTTCTTAATTGTTTTTTATGTACTTACACTCACTCACTATGAAATGTAATAATTTGTTCACCAAAAATGGTTGATTTTATAAAATAAATTTATTTAGTTCTTAAACACATGTTTGTGAGATCAGATATATCATAAATATTTTTTTTCTTTTTTATGATGACCTTTTAATTACATGCTTTGTACGATTTGATGTCGTTTTATTTTATAGAACAATATAAAAGTAACAGTTACCCAACTTTAAACTACAAACTATTTTATGACCTATTACTGAAACATTTTTGTTCAGACCGTCAACACAAACCTTAGAGTTTTTGGGTGATTTCGTAATTGGTTGAGCTAGAAACACTTAATATAGTTGTATCTATGGTTATATATGTATGTATAGTTATTGGTATATTATGTGTGTATATGTTTAAATATGTATGGTATTGTTTTTATACTTATGTAATTATATTTTTACTCACTCTTACAGGATGAATAAAGAATTAAAAATGAAAATAATAGATGTCGGTTGAGTAAGGAACTTAGATAGGTTGAGTAAGGAAAAAAACAGTATAGAATGAAATGTCATCGGACGAAGCCGGAACAACCCGTTTTGGTAGGTATAGAACGGTGTAAATGGTGGTAAATAAGCATTAGATAAGTAGGATTTGAAAATGTCCCGTCCGTTAAAAAAAAAAATATTATCATCAAATTAAATTTAGTCATAACATTACACATGCATTCTACTAACGAACAAGATAAGCAAAATTTATGCTAGCACCAGCTATCCCGATGAACTTCGTATCGCCCCGTATTTTTTTTCGTGTCTTTTTCCGATGATTTCATAGATATTCTGGTATTCGGGACGGAGACAAATCTAAAAATCAATTGACCAAGATTGACGCGGGCTTGCCGCGAAATCAAAAACAAAGAACGTGAATAAGGACCCGGTTAGGAGAATGTTATTGATCTGATCCTTTTTCATTACCAGAACTCATACCATGAGCACAAAATACCTACCTTCTGTCATCTTGGTATATTGGTGCCACGAGTCTCGGAAAAGAAAATGCGAACCATAGACTTAGGATATACTACTACTTAGTAGACGAACAAAGAGCTCATTGACGTGTGACGATTTTTGATTTATCAGTGTATGCGTGACGAGATGTCTGAAAGTCGACCAATATCGATAGGTACCTACTACTTATTACAAATATGCCTAGTTATTTCCTAAGTTTATGATGCGAACAATAAATGACACTCCCAGAAATTCATTGGAATGTCTTCTAAGCTCTAAGGTCCTTTTCACACTCTCCGGTTTTAATCCGACGCCGGATAGCCTGCGCCGGCGTCGGATTATCATAAATCAATGTTGATTGCGCTCAGGGAATTTTTCACCTGTGTTGAATGGTCCCGACCAGTCAACTTTAAATACGTCAATGTGGTAGACTACTTACTTAGCAAGTTATCATTGATTTAAATATCGCTAATATACGTAAAAATACCTGCCCTATTGTATCTATTTAAGAGAAGTTTAATAAGCCTATCTTCATTTTTGCTAAACCAGTTTTGAGCACGCGTCCCTTGTTGTAGGTCCCAGTGTGCGCCGGGTTGAAACCGGAACGTGTGAAATGGACCTAAGACCTAATTCACACGATGCTAAAAAGCGTTGCATTGAAACCCAGCGTCGACGTTTTTATAACGATCTCGATGTGTGATTCTATTCTCAACGCCCAGCTGCAGCGTTGAAAATACAACACTGCTCGATAAAAAAGCGTCGCGTTTAAAAAACGCTGAGATATGAACATGTATTTGAGAATGCATTTGTTCTATTTGAAAGCAGAAGAACTCTGGTTTATTGTCGGTTTGTTGGCCGTTGGCCCCAACGTCGGTCTCAATGCCACTCGTACTGTGTGTGTGAATATAGAATAACGTTCGTCCCAAGGTTGGCGCCAATGCCATTTTCTAGATCCACACATGAGTGGAGCCGGTGTAAAATAGTACTGGCTACACCTATGATCTGGGGGTCGATTCACGTATTTATAGCAGTGCAGTTGCAGTTCAGTTGCAGTTAAGTTTCGATTAAAACGGCCATTTTTGTATCTTTGGGATAGATCTCAAATACGCTTGCGTCAAGTATGCGTCTCGAGAGCGCAATAACGACATTCTAGTACGGTGCGCAAGAGTTTTTAAGATCTATCCCAAAGAAGACTAAGGGAAGGAAGAATACGAAAAGGCCGTTTTAATCGAAACTTAACAGCAATTGAACTGCAACTGCACTGCTTTAAATACTTGAATTGACCCGCTGGACGTTATGACCTCTTGGACATTCTGACACTTGGGCCAACATACCCCAGAGGGGCTCTTAGTACCCACTATCTATATACCTCGTAACTTGAGTTTTATTTTTTTAAATAGTAGCTAGGTACTTTTAAGTAGGTAGATACCTCATGAGGATTCGTTATAGCCGAGAATTAGTGAAGGGAGTGCGTAGGAAGTCGTTTCAACGTTTAGAACGACTTGAATTGATGTGAGCGATAATATTGAAGTTGAAACTCGATACATTCATCAATTGTAATAACATGATTTTGTAATATCGGTAAACGGTAAAGCCGGCGCTCGCAAACTATTCCGAATGGCTACATAAAGTATCTACTTAAAATACAACATGTTAGTTTAAATTTCGTTTAACTAAAAACTTGAAAAGGCTCTATAGAAAGATGGCCGCCATTCTGATGATGGTTTTGTCCAAGTTCAACTACCATCCTGAATTCCTTACTGACATCTTTGCAATCCGCTATTAATTCGCCACCCGCCTGTTAAAATGACAATATGGGACATAGGTGATGTATCCTAACTTACCTATAGACTAGTCTAGTGTGTCTAACCATCTGTTTCTTCTGTTCTCAGAATTTCACTTTTGTTTTAATAATACAAAATGAAGAAACTAGCAGGTCATGCGCCTGATGATAAGCGTTACGCGTCACCCATAACAGTATCAGTGCCACCCAAATTCTTGTTTGGCAAAGATCTGAATGTCAACGCACCGCGCTCCTCATTTGAGACATTAGTTCATTAAGTAGCGTTTGCCCAGTAACTACACTTGCTGCAGTCATTGACGTTTTACATAACCTCACTGCTACAGTGCCCTTCTACCGAAACACATTGCTGCATTAACATCACTATTACACGGAAGAATGACTGACACTGTATTTGTAGCCCCCAAAACAGCTGGCTGTGTGTGGCTTAGACCTACCACCAATAAAACCTACCGGCAAGACGACAGGCTTTACTTAAATACCTCGTGGTTTGTTAGATTTTATTATCACCAGGGTCCTTATACATGACCTTAATTCCGTATCCACGCCAAGCACATGCAGAACTGTCAAAATCATGTCATAATAGTAGGTAAATGCAGAGCAGCGCTTAGAAATGCATCAACGCGCCTGGACGGCGGATATTTTTAAGCGCGCCTCGCGTGCGCTTTAATGCATTTGTGAACACACACATTTACCATTATGACAAGATTTTGACAGTTTCGCATGGGCTTGTCGTGGACACGGAATAAATAACGACCCAGTAGTGCAAGCAGTCAGTGTATCATCGACTTTAAGTTTATGTTAAACTAGATACTTTAATAGTCTAGTCTAGGCACTTGCGACGTCTAGACAAGGTTGTTTAATAATATGCATATATTTAATTATATAATTATTCTACAAGCGTGAAGCTATTTATATTGTGCACTTATTTTTGTTTCGAATGTGGTAAACTTAAAATATAAACTTCTTGTAACGTACTATACTACTGCTGTTCAAGAGGTTATAGATTCGTTTTTTTCTTGGGCATACCCAAGGTTTTTTGGTGGGATTTGAGGATTTTTTAGTATCTTTTTGTAATTACGGGGATGTTTAAACCCTCAAATACGCTCATGGGGCACAACTTGTGGGATGCATGCCAAAAAGTTCTGCCCCATGAGCCCCATATTTTTAATTATTTATTTAAATGAAAAGTGAAAATACTTTCGAGTTATGGCTTGTGTTGTACTGAAGGTTTTTAAAAAATATATGTTTTGGCGTCGCAGGATAAAATTTAAATTCTCTTCAGAAACTACTATGTAGATAATAAAAAGTAATATACTATGATGTTATAAATGTTGATAAACTTTCGCGATTTGTACACATTATAAAATTATATATTACTAGCTTTCGCCCGCGGCTCCGCCCGCGTGGATGTCGGTTATCGCGATAAAAACTATCCTATGTCCTTCCCCGGGACTTAAACTATCTCCATACCAAATTTCATCTAAATCGGTTTAGCTGTTTGAGCGTGAAAGCGTAACAGACAGACAGACAGACAGACAGAGTTACTTTCACATTTATAATATTAGTATAGATACTACGGGTCTTCCCGTGACTACGGCCGTTGCAAACAAGGTATTTTACCTTAAATTATTCACGCGATTAAGACCCATAGTATATATAATTTTATAATACTATGATGTCCTTTCATCGGAACTCAAACTATCTCCATACCAAATTATATGTAAATCACTTCAGTGGTTTAGGTGTGAAAACTAACATACAGACAGAGTTACTTTCACATGTATAGATAACTATCTGACCCGAGCAACTACGTCTGGGTCTATTTTCTCTGTTTTGCAACATTTTCCATTGATGCTCCGCTCCTATTGGTCATAGCGTAATGTTATACAGCCTCTAAGTTAAGTTCAAACAAACAAACAAACTCTTTTGTTTTATAATATTAGCAAGTATAGTTTATAGTTTGGTCAAGGATAAATCTACCTAGGTACCTACATATGTTGTAAATAGCTGTGTTTATGACTAAATACGGAACCATTACACCGTGTGTGGTCCGACACGTGCCCAGTTCTTTGATGTTGTCATTTATATAATGTTACGCCAAGATGCATAGCACGTCCGACAATTAGACTAAATAGTTTCCTGGTCTCAGGAGCTAGTGGAGAGTGATTTAAACATCGCAATGTATATTTAGAACATTGCAAATGTAAATATCAATCATATTCCTAGCTATTAATATCACAAATCTACCCATAATTCTGTAAGTAAATGATTAAATTTAATTGAAATTTATTAATAATAAATTACCAAACGATTTAAGAGCCTTTTAACTAGCGAATGTTTTGATTTCTTCTATTCAATTTTAACCAAAGTGAAAACATTCGCTAGTTAAAATGCTCTTAAAACGACTGCTAAATTATTTTAATGAATAAGACGGAAATTCTCTAACGTAGTATAAGTATCTACACATAATACCGTGAGTTCAGAAGCCATAATATCCTTCAAGACGTTTTTACATATAAAATGGGTAGGCAGGTAGCTGACATTAGTTATATCCATAGTACCATAACAAGAACTGCTCAACTATGTAACAGGATGAACTATACGCCATCGATCACGCTGCTTAGCGTACCGTGGGCGTAGTTTGTCTAGAATGGGTGCCGTGAACAATGCACGCAAAGGCACACGAGGTAACAACCTCATTACAGATGGTACACCTCCTAACAAAGGCTTAGACGTGATTTATGGGCATTCTAAGAGGCTAGTATCTAAGGACAGGACACATACCTACGTACAAAAAGCCGGCTCACAGTTCAACAAGAAATCCACGCACAGATAAACGCGCACGTTCGAAGCTCTTATGGTGCGTTTATACGCGTGGTAAGCAGCAAAGCAACCCGTCCGAAACGGATCGCAGGCCGGTATAAACAAGCCGTTCACAAACAGCTGGGTCTTTATTCACGTTTTTTTCCGATTTCACGGCAAGCCCGTGCGAACTGTCAAAATCTTGTTTTAATGGTAAATAGAGAGTTGCGCTTAGAAATGCATCAACACGCATGCACGGCAAACATCTATGAGCGCACCGCGCATGCCAGTTCACACGGGCTTGCAGCGAAAACAGAGAAAAAGAACGTGAATAAGGACCCAGAGCAACACATTGACGCCCATTCGCACACTCGCACCCTCGTACTCATATTCGTGCCAGTTGAATATCGCTTTGAACGTGAGCATGAATGTGGATAGTCCACGGTTGACGATTCGACCAAGATCTGTGTCCGTGCTTGTCTTTGTGTACGTGAGCCTGTTTTCACTCGATGTAGGGAGCCGGCCATTCCGTATCTTATATCTTTAAACGAGCAATTCTTGTATATATATATATATATGTGTATATATAATCCGAATCTCGGCAACGGCTCCAGCGATTTTTTCAAAATTTTGTATGCAGGTGGTTTCGGGGGCGATAAATCGATCTAGCTAGGTTTCATTTTTAAAAAACGTCGTTCTATCTGTATTTTCAGGCAATGAAAAACTGCTACAATATCATTAGAATACGAAGGTAAATTTCGCCGCGATTTCGTCACTTGGTTCTAGGATTAGTCTGTTAGTTTGTAATGTAGTTGTGATAGCTATTATATCTAAAGATTCTTGAGTACTACTTAAATTGTATGCGTTATTTAGGTTTTACGATTCGTACTTTACCTTGTTAAGATATTCCATGTAAAAGTTAAAACTTTTTTGAAAACCAATTCAATGATTGTTTGAAAACGTCAAATTAATACCTACATTATAAAATAATAATAAAATTATGATTTGTTTGAGAATAAAAATACTAAAATGAAGTTAGGCGGCAGTTCCAAGTGTAAAGCTCGTGAACCCATGGGCGCCGCCAGGATTTCTTTTTCAGGGGGTGCAACAGCATCTACACACTATACTTACTTACCTACTATAGGGAAATAAATTAGCTTTAAAAAAATAACATTAAAACTACTGTAATTGTAGGACATGGTGACTCCTGGTCTAATGACATTTTTTTATTTATTACTAGCTGACCCGAGCAACTTCGTCTGCGTAAATTTTCCCCGTTTTTGCAACATTTCTTATGGCTGCTCCCCTCCTTATTTCTCCACTATTTAATGGATTTTATTATACATATAACCTTCCTCTTCAATCACTGTATCTATTAAAAAAAACGCATCAAAATCCGTTGCGTAGTTTTAAAGATTAAAGCATACATAGGGACATAGGGACAGAAAAAGTGACTTTGTTTTATACAATGTAGTGATTTTTCACTATTAAAATGTCTAACAGGCTAAATATTCCGACAGGGCAACAGCAGCCGGCATCCATGCATAGACTACTCTTTTAAAATCGTCAAGTTCGTTACAATAATAACTTTGTTCAAATTTGGAGATAATTTTAAATATCATGATCCATTTAAGTAAGTAACAATCGGTGGCTTCACACGTTCCGGTTTCAATCCGGCGCCGGGTACCCGACGCGAAGTGTATGGCGTTGTACGGTAGCATTCACACATTCCGGCGTTCGTCCGGTCCGGTCGCCAAATATTTACGTCGGACAACCGGCGCCGGACTGGATTGAAACCGGAACGTGTGAACGGCACATGTGATACTTACCTATAAACCGAGTTGATAAATACACGTGAATAATAAAAATAAAACCAAAACCAATATTGGCCAAGAAATAACCGGATATACAAAAACATACGCAAAAGAGAAATTAGTGCATATACGGACATCCTGGAAGGCAACCGAACACCCTTTTGGAAGCCCTACACATTAGACAATTCGCAGGAAAACATTAAAGAGGAAACTGCAAATTATACGAAACAGTAACTGGATAGTGTGTGTTAGGTATGCGCGGCCAAGCCGGCGCCAGCTAGGGTTGTCACTTGTACTCTATTAAGTTTTTTAAGAGAAATAGGTTTATATCTATACAAATATTAAAAAGCTGAAGAGTTTGTTTGTTTGTTTGAACTCGGTAATCTCAGGAACTACTGGTTCGAATTGAAAAATTATTTCACTGTTGGATTGCCTATTTATCGAGGAAGGCTATAGGCCATATAACATCACGCTACAACCAATAGGAGCGGAGCAGCAATGAGTTGTAAAAACGGTGAAAATTTTCGCAGACGAAGTTGCGCGGGACAGCTAGTTGTAAAATAAAATATCAATTAATGTGTAGTCACATCAGACGTGACACTGGATCGGAGTGTTTAAACAGGCAATTATCCAATCGGTGGTAATAATCGATGGATAATTGCTCCCAACTACTGACACGATTGCCTATTCGGCAGCGCCGTAATCTAAGGGATAATCCAAAGACAATAGATCTAGCTGTGTTCTGAGGGCTAATCATTTGGCCTTGTTATGTAGTATGTAGATGTATGTATGTATAAGTCATTATATGCATATTTATAAGTAATTGAAATTGTATTATATTATATTTATTTTTTGGTATGTATTTGTTTTTTTAACATTTGTATTTACTTTCGATTTTGTAATTAAGTATGTAAGTAATTTTATCAAAATATTAAGCACCTGCCACTCTTTTCTCTTCACCACCCAAAGGTTGACTGGTAAAAAATGTATATGGCATTAAGTCCGCCTTTTGCAATGTAATTGCAGGAAGTATTAAATAAATAAAATAATTATGTTAATGTCCAACTAGGCAGCTACCCCCACAAAAGTTTGTCATCAGTGACTACAAGCGCCAGTAAAATAAATCATTCGGAAATTATTACATCTAAAAATATACAATAATGTTATTTCACAGACACATCGAAGGTAGCCTTTTAGCCTGGCAGCCCTAGCGCCAACATAACTTACCCAGTCTGTCTAATGAGGCGGGTATTTTAATTGCGGCCTAATATCGCGCCTCGCGCCGTCGCGCGTCTACCAACATTATTTGCATAGCCTGATTAAACTCTGATGAGGTTGTTTAGCTGTTTTTCAAATAGCCAATAAATCTCGGTTCTAGTAAATAGTAATAATCACTTAGCAGTAAATTTCTCTTTGACAATGGCAAATTGGACCCGTTCTGAATTTTGTGGAAACTAGGTGGTTTTTAGACAATTTCTGTCAAAAAAAAAACAAAAAATGCGGAGTTGTAAAATGTTGACAGCTCAGGTTCTCAACTCCTTCTGCCAAGAAGACGGACGTTGAGGCAAGGACGAAGCCGTAGGCCGTCATATCACAACAGTGTCAGTTATTCTACCGTGAAATAGTAATGTTAACGCATCACTGTGTGTCGGTTGAAGGGCACTGTAGCAAGTGTAATTACTGGGCAAATGAGACTTATGAACTAGCTGCTAGCTGTCCCGCGCAACTTCGTATGCGTCAATTTTCCCTGTTTTTGCAACATTTGGGACCAGTAGTTCCCAGAGATGACCGCGATTACTGCGTTCAAACAAACAAACAAACAAATAAACGAACATACAAACAAACAAACAAATAAACAAACAAACTAATATAAGACATTCAGATCTAGACAAGGATTTGGGTGGCACTGGTACTGTTATGGGCTAGCATAACGCTTACGACCTGCTCGTCTTCTCATTTCGTACAACATCATAATGTTTTAAGAAAACAAAATGATGTTGTAAGTAAGTATATTTGTAACGATTTTTATCTTGTTAAAGAACTGACTGTCGGACTGAATACGGAAGGTAAAGAACTGACTGTCGTGATACAATACTGACAAACAAATACTGACTGACAACATTATGTGTAAATGAAAGTTACGTAGATACCTAGTAGTCTACTTCGACGGTCTACATGGTAATCAAGATGAGGTTAGACCTGCAAGACCAAGCTGGTAACTACGCATCCTACATCCGCGCAGCCATTGTCATCTTCGCCTGCTGCAATTCCCACCAGATGCATTTATTAATTTTCACCTCATTTACATTTTGCTTGCATTTGTAATATATAGGTAAACATTAATATGAAAATTGCCTGTAAAATTACTGTAGTGACTCACCATTTCCAAGTAGAACAAAGACAAAAATTAAGGAAAAATTACAAAAAAAATTCGATATAATTAGTACAATTAAAAAACCTTGAACCACGAATGAATATGCGGGCTCATTTTAGGCCAGATTCGCATATCAGCGGTGGCATCCTGTGGATTACGGCGCAGTTATCATCGGTATCCGGCCAGGATAAAACATCATCAATACTAAAACAGTCCATATTTGCTCTGAGTCGTGTATGGAACAGCAATTTAGAATGTTGTTCCTTGTTATTTTAGTGGTGGCTATTGTGAGTGTCAGTTGCGATGATTTGAAGTGTAAGTAAGCTTTAATATTTCTACTAGTTGAGCCGGCCACGCTTGTGGCTGTGTGTTTTTTTAGCCAGGAACACTCGCAGGCGTCCCCAGATCAAGGTTTCATCACAATCTGACCAATGGGTTCGGAACGCATGCAGAGGACAAACATTGAAGTCAAAGTCAAAGTACTTTATTCACTTAGGTTACAAATTGTAACGCTTATGAAAGTAAGACAAAATTTGTATTTTGTTTTGTTTGACGTCTAAATTTTATCAAAACTATTCTAAATTAGATCTATAATAATTAATAATACACTTTGTAAACACATTTACAAAAATAAAATAAAATGGAGCAAGAGCATGTCGGACCATGCTCAGTGTAGGGTTCCGGAGCCGTTGCCAATGAAGAAATCCGATTTGAATAGGTAATTGCACCAACAGAAGAGCGTATGTTACGCCCTTGTTGTTGAAACGCAGTTTTTCGGCAATAAGTCAATGACGGTATATCCGATCATATCCGAAATCATTTTAGTTTAACTTAAAAGTATTTGTTTCCACGGTTCAAAAGATACTAGGGGGGGGGCACAATTTATACAACTTTCGGAGGGATTATTTCCAAAATTATACACCTAACCAAAAAAGTTTATTAAAAGCCTTATATTTTTTTTAAAATACACGTTGAGGAAAAAATTATTCAGCAGCATGTATGGAGTGCCTCTCCTAAAAATATTTATTTTTAGGTATTATATACTTATCAAACTAAGAAGCGGCTAAGACAAGACACCTTTTCACCAAATTTAATCACTAAGTACTCATTGTGTAAAATCGTCTTTGAGTAGTATAATATATACGGACGGGCAGACAGACATACGGACATGACAAAACTCTAAGGTTTCCGTTTTTGCCATTTTGGCTACGGAATCCAAAAAAAGAAGGACAAAACCGTTTAGGCGTCAAAGAATTTCTCCCCATCGATGTCAACAGGTACCGTTCCCAAAAGGCTGGCAGCTTTGCCACGTTGGATGGCAATGGTAATTATTTATTTAAAGAAAAGGCCAGCCTTCTGGTCACGGGACGCACTGATAAGACGTCAGGAAATTTCCTCAAATAGTCGGCGCGCAATAGCGACTCAATCCTCTACGACTGCCTCTGTGGCGCGGTGGGAGTGTATCCGACTGCTACGCAAGAGGTCGTGGGTTCGATCCCCACCCAGGATAAAACTTTGTGTGATGAGTACGATGGTTTATTCTGTGTCAGGGTGTTATTTATCTATAATATGTATGTATTTAGAAATATATAAGTATGTTTATCAGTAGTCTGGTTTCCATAGTACAAGCTCTGCTTAGTTTGGGATCAGATAGCGTTGTGTGAGTTGTCCCAATATATTATTATTATTATTATTATTAATCCCAAACGGCTCCAATACATAATCCCAACTTGTGCTTGATAGATGAATAGGTGCTAAGGTACCGATGCAAGTTGCATACCATACCAAAGACCGATCCATCTTACAAGGCAACAAAGACATACCGTCCAGCCTCTTGCTATCGCTGTCAAATCATTTGGTTCAACCACAGCTGTCACGCCAGCGGTGACAAGGCCCGACGAATTAATGTCTGATGCTTACGTGGCGTGCTAAACGACCCGCGCCCCTACTGCACCACAGACCATGGTGTCCAAGGCCGCACACGTCTTCTCTACAGTGACATCGATATGGTTAAACACATTGGACACCCAAAATTACATTAGGTATTAAATTTGGAATAGGATGATTCTACATTTAATGCCTAGATCGCCAGAGTAAATAGATTTTTATTCATATAGAATCTGACATTACTGTTAAATTTCTAATTTTATGAATTCGTGAGTTTATGATTACGGGAGGATAGATATGTGTTACTCTTTCAGACAAAACTACTTATCAGATTATTATGAAACTTCATAATTATGTAATTGATATATCAGTATAGCACATATAGGCTATTATTCGAACGTAACGCAAACGAACACAGGAAAAGGCTTAATACCTATTGAATAAAGACAAGATTTGTCTATACCGTACCTAATCCCGACTTTCACGAGTTCATTAGCAAGCACAGTAGCGAACAGTGCGAACACTAATCTTCTATAAATAAATACGCGGATAAACACCTTTAATCTCTATTTAATTATTGCAATTATTTTATTTTTCTTCCGTTAAAAGCGAAAATTCTAGTCGTAGCAGGAAGGAAAACACTATCTTACTTAGCAAATGTACTGCCTTTAAAATTAAAATAATGCTAGAAAGTTCAGGGTGAATTGAACTCTTTTGTATTTTTATATCAATATGCTGACTGAGTTTTACAAGGTCAAAACCTGCTAGGCACTAAGTGTACCTATACGTAGGTCTAGGTATATTATAGACTGGAAGTTATCTTTTTCATGTTTAAGTAGTAACAAAAAGATAGAAGACTTCTTCCTGAAACCCAGATTGAGAATATAGAACTGAAAAAAAAATTAAACTCAATTTTAAATTGCAATTGCATGACAATTTAAAAATGAGTTAAGTAATATTTTTTATCTCTTGTTTTTGCATCAGTCCTCTAATATGGTGAATAATATAATGGTATTATTTTGCTTCATAAGTGAATAAAGATTTTCTTAAATTATTATTATTACAGTGGCGTACTTAGCTATAGGTATTCTTTATCAGAAATCCATAAATCATTAATTTTCCATACTTGAACAGAATGATTTATTAAATAATGGTCTTATTACTTGTAAGTGATTTCTTGGTATCACTAACGATCGGCGGACAATACTCTTTGATCTAACACAATCGCCTACTTACAACCAAATATTTTAGTACTAGAGAGCTTTTACTTTCTCCTAGTTACACATGAGTTACATAACATGTAGGTAATGTTGTTTACAGCCAAGTTCCAAGACCCGGCTTGGCACGACATCATCGACGCAGGCGGCCTTCACATCGGCACCGGCAGAGCTAAACGCTTCCTTACTATCCAGAATTCGAACCAGGTAACTTACGTCACATACGTTATCTCTCTACGTTTGTAATGAAACTAGTACCTACTAGATTAGGTAAGATACCTTTTACAAACCTTTGTAATTTTGTTATCCGACTACACCAGAAGAAGGGCTTTGACACTTGGTTAATTTCTGCCTCTGTGGCGCGGTGGGAGTGTATCCGACTGCTAGGTAAAAGATCGTGGGTTCGATCCCCACCCAGGCTAAAACTTTGCGTGATGAGCACGATGGTTTATTCTGTGTCTGGGTGTTATTTATCTATAATATGTATGTATTTAGAAATATATAGGTAAGTAAGTTTATCAGTTGTCTGGTTTCCATAGTACAAGCTCTGCTTAGTTTGGGATCAGATAGCGTTGTGTGAGTTGTCCCAAGATATTATATTATTATTACTCTCCACACCAACCATGTCGTACTCAAAGTCACTGGTGGGCCAAAAGCATGAAGACCGTAGACTAAGTGTTCTGCAAAAGCTAATCTTAATCACTGCAAAACCTTAAGGAAAAAACTACTATTTTAATAACTTCTTTGGCCAGTTATTTGTAATATTTTGTCTTCAAATAAGGTGTAAATTTGTGGCGTAAATTTATCGGCGGAAATAACTTTTTAAATTGCGGCCAAGTGTGCGTCCGTTTTACGTTTCTAACACGCTTGCGGGCCGCATTCTCTAGCAGTTTTTGAAACTAATTCAGGCCGCAAGAAAATGATCAGTGGGCCACAAGCGTCCCGCGGACGACATGCCTGCTCTACACCCTAAACAGCTTGATTTCTTTATGTCGTGAGGTGTTGTTGGATTCATCGGTGGTAGCCTAATGGTTAAGGCATCGGTCTCACAATCTTGAGGTCGCGAGTTCGAATCCTACCCATTATGCTACCGACGTGAACCCACTCCTAACACAAGCCTTTGAGCTTAGCTGGAGGAGTTAACAGGATTGCTAGTAATGTGGGACCACAATCCCTCCTTGCTAGTTTTCTTGATTTAAAACAAAATTTGGGGGAGTGACTAGACTATATAAGTACTTTGACTGCCTCTGTGGCGCGGTGGGAGTGTATCCGACTGCTACGCAAGAGGACGTGGGTTCGATCCCCACCCAGGATAAAACTTTGTGTGATGAGCACGATGGTTTGTTTTGTGTCTGGGTGTTATTTATCTATAATATGTATGTATTTAGAAATATATAAGTATGTTTATCAATTGTCTGGTTTCCATAGTACAAGCTCTGAATAGTTTGGGATCAGTAGGCCTACTCTCTTTGTTTAAAACGAAATTCATGGGTTTTCGTTTACTTAAATTTCTTAAGTTTACGAAGACTATTCTAATTAATCTTTGGATAAGCACAAAAAGGTCGAACTCATAGACTATTTTCTGGAACGAGCGGATTATATAGATGTTCCTGACTCTGTATATTACCACCTCAATTTTAATCGAAACTTCGTTTTCATTGAATTAGAGTAGGCCTCCAGGTACGTTATTTTCTAGTTATTTATTTTTAAACAGTTAGTTTTTTATACTTGTTTCACTTAAATAAACAAACATCTACTAATTTGCTATTCTATGAACCTATTTTTAAGGAACTTAGAATAATTAAATGAAAACTCTAAGATATAAAAACAATAAATAACAATCGGTAGAATGTGAGTGAGGCTTCCGCTTAAAATCACACTAAAGATACAGAAATATCGCTCCAAGACTCCCTACATGCCTGGTAACCACTCCCAGGTACTTTTACTAGAGAAACAATGTAATACTAAAACAATAGTGCTTACATTTTATTCTAAAACTCCACACATAAAACAAAGAAATAAAAAACACCGTTGTGTATTACCAACGTAAGTCAAATTCCCAGGGTTATTTTATAAACACTGGCTGGATCATTATGTTTATTTCCTGTTGAAACTATCGAGTTGAAGTAATGCCATTATAATAAAAATATTGTAATAAAACATCGTGTTTTATTTGATGCCTCTATTGTTCGTAGGTACGTTCGGAAACAATAAATTGAATTCCAAACTAATAGGAGGCCATGTTTTACTACGTAGTTATTATTTTTTTAAACCCGACGCAAAAAGCATTTCCTTTTGTTATTTACACTCGGATACGGTAGTGTGTCAGTCAAGTTTAAAAAAACCGGGCGAGAGTATGTCGGACCATACTCAGTGTAGGGTTCCGCACCCTTAAATAATTGCATCAGCAGAAAAGCGTATGTTCATGGCACTTACGCCCTTTTGTTGAGAAAAGCAGTTTTTCGGCTATAACTTAATGACGGTGTATCCGATCATGTCCGAAATAATTTTAGTTCAAAGTATTTATTTAGCGCTACCTTTGTGATTATTTTCATATTTTTTGGTCACACGGTTCAAAAGTTAAGACGGACACAATTTATGCAACTTTCGAATCGATTATTTCCATAAATATTCACTCAATCAAAAAAGTTTATTAGAAACCTTATAATGTTTCAGAAAAATCTGTCGAATGATGTGCCACACGTTGATGGTAGCCGAAAAACGAAATTTTCAGCTTCTGTTACATGTACGGAGTGCCCAAAAATATTTATTTTTACTATTTAGCTATAAAACTAAATAGCGGCCACTAGAAGACACCTTTTCACTAAATTTCATCATGATTTATTGAGTAGTCTCTGAGTAAAATGCCTGCGACATACGTCGTCTGTCCGGACGGACAGACAGACAGACAGACGGACGGACATGACGAAACTATAAGGATTCTGTCTGCCATTTTGGCTACAGAACCCTAAAAAGGAACAAAATAGGTACACATCGGCCGTGACTGCCGTGAGTTATCTTATCTTATACCTTTAAACGAGCAATTCTGGTATATCTAGTTAAATATAATCTGAATCTCGGCAAACGGCTTAAGCGATTTTCATAAAATTTAGAATGCAGGGCGATAAATCGATCTAGCTAGGTTTCGTTTTTAGAAAACGTCGTTTAAAAAAAACCAAGCAAAGCTCAATCATCCAGGTACTATTACTTAAAGTTACAAGTACCATTTCGGGCTATCTTTGTCTCCCTGAACCCTATCTAGACAGGCGTTAAAATTATCCCATAATAAATATAAAATGTGAATGAGAATGTCAATGCCAACAAATGCAACAACGCCACATTTTTTGGAGTTATCCTCATTTCCATTGCTACTCTCCCTATTTTGTGACACAGCTTTGGATCGTAGCACGACTAGACTACAGACAGTAGGCAGTCTCGTTGCTATGCTTCAATTAAAAATGAATTACTAAGAATTTGCGTGAAATATATTCAAATCAATTATCCGATGCATGCGCAGACGACGCCAGCTAGTTGTTGTAAGACGGTGGCGCCAGCGCTGCGCCGCCGCCAGAGTAGATGTGTCGTGACGGTATCGAATCTGGGATCAACAATGTAATTAACTTGTAAAGCATAAGCTCTTAGAACTCGGTGTACCTTTAACATTTAAATGAAGAATGCATAAATAGAACAGTCATTATATAGATTAAAGGTAATTATTACTTTACAGTAAGTACTTTGTATACAACGTGTAACAGAAAAGGTGGGGTTCAATTTCAGTAAGGAACTGTGTTGTTTGTTTTAACGTGGCTCTAATATCGCACTTAGCCTCTTGATTATGCCATTTGTGTCTTGCCTTATTCACGTTCCGTGTCCGCGGCAAGCCCATGCGAACTGTCAAAATCTTGTCACAATAGTATAAAGTTGCGCTTAGAAATGCATCAACCCGTATGCGCGGCGCACATCTTTGAGCGCACCACGCTTGCGCCAGTTCTCAGGGGCTAGTCATGGACACGAAATAAAGATCGGGAATAAGGACCCAGTTCTTCTCATTCCAGCCAGCCTAAACACTCCCAGAAGTCCAGCAGTACCCCCAGAATACAGATCAATGATGATGTTGCTTCTTAGAACTGTGCCCGGTGTTTGTCCATATTAGTGCACTCTACGAGCATGTGTTTGAGAGTTCTATGCATCCTCTGCATAGTTGGCTATATGTAGTCCCAAATTTGTCCCTGTTCAGTAAGGTTCCGAGTGTAGTCTTTGGGCGCTGTTAGGATCGTCTCTTTTGTTTATCTGTACCGCTGTTTTTTCTCCAAGTTGAAAAGTGGTTTCTAGGCTTGGGGCATTGGCACTATCGGTTCAAGCACGTTGTCATTTTTGAGCGTCGTCTCGCTAGCTCGTCGGCTGTGTCATTCCGGAACTGTGTATGGCATTTGTATTTCATAGCCGTAATGCTAAATCCAATTGAGTTATTATGGCATAGTATAACGTTTTCTTGCGATAGCGGACGTATATGTTTTGTACCTTTCCTAGTGCAAAATTCGACAGCATTATCAGTACATAAATATTACTTTTTTTTTACAACTGGTAATTTTTAAATTGACAAAATGTTAAATGATTGAATATGATCTTAAGATACATACTCAGATTTGATATTATTAAATGTTGGAAATTAATCCAAACAAATATGTCAAACCATTTGGGCTGTAGAGTGTGCCAAAGAAATGGACATAGATACACGGTCGAGAAACATTAGATACCCTCCTTTTGGTGTCATCAGGTGAAAAATGTTAATACTAGTTACCTATTACTTATATTTTTCTTTCCCAGGTCAATGCACAAGCCCAGGCATGCCTACTGCCAAATGGCAAGCCCGGTCGCTGCAGGCCAATACGTTTCTGCATTCAAGAAGAATTTAGCAAGGACTTCGTTAAGTTCATGGAATACGCCTGCGTCCTCGACCACACGTGAGTGTTTCTTTTTTTTAAAGATGACTAGCAAAGGATAGTCGGTGGTTTAATGGGTAGGATTCGAACCCGCGACCTCTCCATTTTACATTACGTTATTTTCTGTTAGTTATCTTTAGTAATTATCCAATAACTATTAGGTTAATAACATAATTTAGTCCCCCACACAACAGGCACTTTGAAATTTCTAATTTCTACTAAGTATTAGCCTATCAGGGTCCTTATTCACGTTCTTTTTTTTTCGTTTTCGCAGTCCCGGGCGATCTGTCAAAATCTTGTCATATTGGTAAATAGAGAGCTGCGCTTAGAAATGCATCAACTCGCATGCGCGGCGGACATTTTTGAGCGCACCGCGCATGCGCTTGCTCGCACAAATTTGCCGCGAAAACGAAAAAAAAGATCGTGAATAGGGACTCAGGCTTCGCGAAGTCTAATACTCGACCTCTTTTTGGTTCATTATCGTTGGTTTTAATGCGATAAGTTTCACATAAATCCAGAATAATTCTTTCGTTACAATAACTCATTAATTCGTACCGGAAAATAATGTACACCATCATGATTCTTTATTCCTTAGGGCTGTAGGAGCTTGTTGCCCAGATGCAGTTAAGAGAGGTGGCGCAGAAGGATTAGCTGGAGATCTACCGGCCACTGCATTACAAGATGAGGCAGAGGAAGCCGCTATGAAGGTCATCAGAGCGGAAAATAGAGGTTCAGTCAACTTATAGTTCACTAGTTTTGATGCTACAAAATGCAAAAGTGTCATTTTTTTAAATTGTTTTGTTTAGGTTGTGGTCTAAGCACACGTCAACAAAGCCGTGTGCTGGGAGCTCAGCAGGCGAATCCTCGTGACTGGCCGTGGATGGCATCCGTTACTCCAGAGGGCTTCGAGCAGTACTGCGGTGGAACTCTGATCACTGACAGACATGTCCTCACTGCCGCACACTGCACTAGAAGGTTGTGGTATTATAAAACTGTATTGTTGTATTCTCGAATATAATAAGCTTTTGCGAAGTCAGTCGGCTTCGAAAAGTTAAAAATAATCTGTTTAATAATTTCGCTTGCGTATCATTAATATGCAAGATAGGAACTGGGGGACATTAATTTAATAATATGTATGTATGTACTTATCGTGGACTACTTAAGGATAATTTTAATACCTACACGTAACATAGATTTAGTAGAGGCAATTTTTCTAAATACCTAGATACTCTAAAGCTAGGCTATTATTCAAAAATGTATGACCTATTTTTTGGCAGATGGAAAGCCGAAGAGCTGCTGGTACGTTTAGGCGAGTATGACTTTAAGCGCACCAACGATTCGCGTACGTCTAACTTCAAAGTGGCGGAGATTCGACAACATGAAAGCTTCCAGCTATCCAATTATAGGAACGATATAGCAATTCTGAAGTTACACCGTCCAGCTCTGTTCAATACTTATGTGTGGCCGATATGCCTGCCGCCTGTCGCTTTGCCGTTAACTGGGGAACCTGCTATTGTTATTGGTAAGCTAGTTGATCTGACTCTAACCGTACTTTTGTATTATTAATCAGTATATTTATATTAATACCTGAATCTAAATCTGACCCTACTTATAAACTTTAATAAAAGCAATTTCATATTTCTTAGTGATCCATTAAACCTTTGCATGTAGGTACGGGCTTGACTTTGAGTTGTGATTTTAATTTATGTTGTATAACATGAACTTCGACTGCCTCTGTGGCGCGGTGGGATTGTATCCGACTGCTACGCAAGAGGTCGTGGGTTCGATCCCCACCCAGGATAAAACTTTGTGTGATGAGCACGATGGTCTATTCTGTGTCTGGGTGTTATTTATCTATAATATGTATGTGTTTAGAAATATATAAGTATGTTTATCAGTTGTCTGGTTTCCATAGTACAAGCTCTGCTTAGTTTGGTATCAGATAGCGTTGTGTGAGTTGTCCCAAGATATTATTATTATTATGAACTATGCTTCATAGGCGGATTCACGGGGGCATGTGCCCTTCCCAGACGGTTGTCTTGTGGACCGAATTTCTTGTATTGGATTGAATTTCTTTGCCCATTTGCATCTTGCCCCCCCCCCCCCCCGAAGGAATATCCCCCCCAATATGAAATCCTGGATCCACCCATGCGCATGTAAAGGGACTTTTAAGTGTTAAGAATTATTTTGGAACAAAAAGCCATATAGAACTCTTACAAATACTATTCATATGACTATTTATTGGGTTGAGGATCTGTGAAATGTGAAAAAAAATGAAATTTCATCAATCAACATTCATCAGGTTGGGGTACAAAGTACTTCGGTGGCCCACACAGCAACGTGTTAATGGAAGTGACAGTACCAGTTTGGGACCATGACACTTGCGTGACTTCCTTCTCTGATACTGTGTTCGATGAGAACCTTTGCGCTGGAGGACACGAGGGAGGAAAGGATTCTTGTCAGGTATGTTTATTCATTTGGCTGAAAATAGTTTCTAGAGTTATGGAACACCTTAGTGGAAGTATCTCTTAGTCATTTGGAATATTATGAGTACACTACAATGTACAATGAGTTGTGAATCACAAATGTTGCTGAGTAATTTCTACCGCTTTCTGTTTGCACATTTTTCGAATAGAGGCCATTCTTTTGATATCAGAATTAATATATAATATTTAATCATTCGGTAGTACTTGTGTACTTTGGCCAATAAATATAATTAAGCACTTATAGTTTTTACCTTTGTTGTAAGTAGATGCTCCTACTATATTTTACCTACTAAGGCTGATTTTGCTTTATCTCATGTTTCAACTTTTTGATAATACAATTTGCATGACCTTTAACATGGTGTTTAGTATATTAGTCGCAGCACCTTACCCCCATATCAAGTTTATAAACATTCAAACATTGTAAAATTGGCAATTTGAAGAGTGGCCGCGAGTTTTTATTGTCAGGTTCTTTTCTCCGGCTTTACCTATTGTTTGCGAACGCATTACATGTATGTAGAATCCCGACGTATCACAAGAGTTGTTTTGCATCCTAAGCGAAATAAGAATTTTGAATTTTGAGATCGGAAGAATTCATTTGTAAGGTTTCTTGTTTCCCAGGGTGACAGTGGCGGTCCTCTGATGTACCAGATGCCAAGTGGGCGGTGGACGGTGATTGGCGTAGTGTCGTGGGGTGTGCGTTGCGGAGAGCCCAGCCATCCAGGCATTTACACTCGTGTTGACAATTTCTTACCCTGGATCGTACAAAACACCCGTTTTTAAGACCATTAAATGGATCTACTTACAGGCACGAATCGTAGGCAAACTTTATCGATCCATTTGTATTATTGAGTAGCGCGTTGATGCGATACATCATTGGTTTATTCGTCACCGCTTGACTTGTATTGAAGACTATTGTACGTAGCATTTCACTACCACTACATGGTATTTTGTGCTCAATATTCGTACCGGTAACTATATAATAATTATAAACTTGTCCTGAATAAATGACAACAAAATAATATAAAGTATATACTGTAGTATGTGTTTTTTTCATTAACATCTTCCTAAATCTGAGTGAACTACTACCTTGTCGTCATCATCATTTTCCTGCCCATTATCCCAATTATTTGGGATTGGCGCAATTTGTGATTTGCATCAACACATTTCTAACCATAATTAGTAAATTCCTACAAGACTTTAAAACAAATTAGTGCTGTGCATAAAAATAACCCTGAAATTGTATTATCAGCTTGTTGACATCCTGCGGATTATAGCTACCTAATGTAGAGTAATCAGTGTCCGGTCAGAACATGTTTGTGGACGTTTACAGTTCACTGATACCCTCTCAGATTAATAATCCAGACAGAGGATTATTATTCTAGGAGTTATTCGAGGTAGTCAGAGTTTTTCTTAGTGGTAACTTCAGTCCCTTTTTTGCCCGTAGTAGTTACAGAGGCGTCGGTGCAGGTCACCGGATCTCTCCAAATCTGTTACGTATGTACACATAACTATACCAAATTAATTAAAATTCTTGATCTAAGATCCGGTCTAAGAAATATATACCCCTAACTGTTATTTGGTCCTAACAAAGATAGTATGATAAACATTGTCTAGATTGATAAATAGCAAATGGGTTGTCTAGCTAAATCACATGCTACTGTTCTAAACTGGGGTTATTAATAAACACACTTTAGTTTTTAAATTGTTTTTTTAATGATACTAAACGTTATTTTATTCCTTATTCAATAGTATTAGTAAAATCATAAAATAAAAATAAAAACAGTTAAATGTAAGTCGAGCTAGCTCACACCGAGGGTGCCGTTACAAACTTGTTTCTTTCATATGATATAACTACAATTTAATGGTTTTCAGAGTTTTTCCTTCATTTGTGTTTTATGCCATTGCTTTTTGGAAAATTCCATGATTCTTTAGGTTTTGATGCACGTTTTTAACACGTGGTTTAGCTAGGCAACCCATTTACGATTTATAAATATAGACAATATCTATCATATAATCTTTGTTAGGTTCAAATAACAGATAAGGTATATATTTCTTAGACCGGATCTCGTACTGTCTATAATATATATCAAATAAAAGATAGAATTATAGAGTAGTTACCTACCTACCTAATAAGTAGTAGATTCGTAAGTTAGCTAAGTAGCGGAAAAGCCTCATTACTTTCCAAAAAAATGGCCCGCTGTATCATAACCAAAACTTTTCACTGGCAATCATAATAGATCAAAAATGTTGCAACAACTGCATACCAACTTATAGAATGTTTACAAAACGTCATGTTAGACCCTTTACAATAATTGTCAATTTCCAAGAGCCGTATCAGTACAGTGCTAACTAAAGCTTCGTCGAGATACCGGTTGGTAAACAAATCGTTGGACCAATTGACAGAGTTGAGCTTCTGTGAACTAGGTAGGTACGAGTATATTAGGATAGAGTGTTCGGTAATTGTTTGGTTATGTAGTACAAGTTATTAGAGTGAGTGAAGTGGTATAAGTGGTCATAATGATCTCCACGCGTGGGCTGATTCCTTAGAAATGTTGTTGCAATGGATGTTTGTATAACTATCAACACGATAATTGGGTACCACGTGTAGCAGCAATATAGAAAAGAATAAACAATGAAACGCTTTTGTAAATAGATAAAAGGTTAGGTTTTAAAACTATTATTTATTTTCTACTTTCTATGAAAGCGTGTTTTTTAGTTTTATTTTCCTCTTCCCTCCGTTAATATTCGGAAGAGATTTTGGCTCGCACTTTCTGTGCATAGGTACGCCAGTTTCAATTTCAAGTTATTTTCTTTCTAGTTTTCTTCTTTGAATCAAAAAGCCTCGTTCTTGTCCAGTTATCACGTATTTCAAGTATATTTTACACTGTTTTACACAATAAACGCTGAGCTGTAAAAGTAGCGACTTGTCAGTTTGCCACTATTTTCAACCGCTTTCACTTCAAAAAGGAAGACAGTTTTTTTTTACTATTGTTACCTGATTATTCGCAGACGACTGTACCGATTTGAAAAAATCTTTTTGTGTTTGAAAGGGTCAACTTCCGGATTGGCCCCATTGTCATCAAAGTTCGGAGCTGATGATAAGATCTTGGAGAAATCGAGGGAACGCTTCAAATATTTAAGGCACACCAATAGTAATTTGTTGTAATTCGTGCATTCACTCTTAAAAAACACCATTGAGTTTGAGTGAGTTGGAACTGATGATGAACACCACAGATGACCAGCGGAACTATTCGATAATAAATTTTGCGAGTTGAAATCTGAGTACCGTGTTTGATACCTGATTCTTCGCCTCCATCAAATCATGTAATGGAACTGCTTGTCTAGTATCAGGTGAACTCGTCAAAAATCAACAGCTTTGTATCGCAAAACGCAACATTTTGTAAAAACAAATGAGCAGTTTAAATTATGTTATTGCTAGTATAGTATTATATTATCTGTGGCTATTGTTACATAAATCAACTACAAACCAATACACTAAAAAGTGAGAAATTAAAACCGTTTACAAAAAAAAACCCGCCTTCCAAAATAAATTTATGGTAGGTAACTAATTAGCAAAACGTTGCTAATTAGTTACCTACCATAAAGTTTTAGTTTTAAGACTTGTCGGAATAGACAGCAAGTTGATACAGATCTTAAAGCGATTTTGAAGCGGCGGTAACCTAATGGCTAAGGCATCGGTCTCGCAATCGTGAGGTCGTGGGTTCGAATGCTGCCCATTATACTACCGACGTGAACCCACTCCTAACACAAACCTTTGAGTTTAACTGGAGGGGTTAACAGGATTGCTAGTAATGTGGACCACAATCCTACATTGCTAGTTATCTTTTCTAACGGCCGGTCTCCATAATCTAACTATCGATGGATTTGGCTACTAGAAGTATATACTTGACATAAGCTCCATACAAAATATGTCAAAATTCTACATCTAGTAGCCAAATCCATCGATAGGTACTCGTAGATTACTGAGACCGGACGTAAAAAAAAAAAACATCAAAACAAGAAAAGTTACCTCTAGCCTATATGTGTATCGATTTTTATAGAATGTAAACATTATTGTGTTAAAATTTACTCATATAATATGCAGTTACATATTTATTTATACAAAGTAGATACAATAAATACTTTTATCGTCTTCTTTCTGTCAATAGATCAATTACATTTTTTTTTTTTTGTTATTAAGACGACTTCCGCAGTAGGATACAAGCCCTGTATCGCGGGGGACTTTATAAACATACAAGTCACAAACACAAATACACCCAGACTCGGAACAACAAATTGTAATTTGTGGATCACACAAAGTGGTGTCCCGTGTGGGAATCGAACCCACAACCTCTTGCGTTGCAGTCGGACATATTCCCACCGCGCCACAGAGGCAGTGCAATTAAAGTTGGTTTTAATTTTTCTACAACATTTCTGACGTAATAGTTTCCCCAGCTTCTTGTATGGCATCCAGCATATCCAACACCTGGCCTTCGTCAACAACTGGGTGGAACTGGAAGGCTAGACGGAAGAAGTTCTTATGGTGGCGAAGCGGAGAGTATGATATCATCAGCCTTGATGAGAGGACTAAGATCTCCTTTATTTTTGGTGTAATCTGAAATAAGACATGGTTTTAAACTTTCGTGATTTTGATACATATTAGAGATATTTCGGGACTTAATCGCGTGAATTATTTAAAGGTACGAACCTTTTATTTGACACTGGATCGGACCTTTGAATAATTCACGCGATTAAGTCTCGAAATATATCTAAAAAGACATGGATGTCTTTAGGTCACAGTTGGTTTATGTTTCATAGCAGTGTCTAGTAGATACATGAGTAAGCTAAGTTTGCGTTGTCAATTATCAGATAGATGGTTGATAATTTCCTTAAAATCTCTTCCGTTTATTGTCTTTGGGCAACATATTCGCAGCATAGTCCCAATCCCAATCCACAATGACGGTTAATATGAGGAGATAATACCTGTAAATGACATTCATTAATACTCTTAAAATCATAGGCGGCTCATAAGGTCATATCGGTTTAAGTCATAGGCGGATCCACGCACGAGGCCACGTGCCCAAACGGCTGTTTTGTGTACTAAATTTCTTGTATTGAATCTGTTTGCTCATTTGCCTCTTGTAAACGAAATTTTTTTGCAGCCACCCCTCCGTCGTGAGCGCAACTCACACTTAGCCAGGGTCGGGCGAAACTAAATGCAATAAGCATGTCAGTTCCGTGCCTCTTGTGGCCCCACCCCCCACGATATATATATATATATATATATATATACACGAGATATATATATATATATATATATATATATATATATATATATATATTACGGGTATTAACCGCGTGAAAACAGTCTACCTGTGCCACAGCCGTTGCAATACGGTCGAAACGTCGGGCAATAAACGAGGTATTTTACCTTAAATTATTCACGCGATTAATATATATATTTTCATAATGAGTAGGTACAAATCGCGAAAGTTTATCAATATTTTTGATTTGTTTTTTTTTTCATGTCAAGGATTTAAATGAGATAGGTAGGTTTAATCCACTTTTAAAAGTAATATTCTAGTCTCACCTTATGTACACACTCCCACCACTTTTCATCCTGCTCCTTCTCCCTCATGAAGCTCGGGATGTACCAGAAGCATACATTAGGACACTGGAGCTCATCAGACACCAGTTGGAACCCTGGTCTACTCGCTACGGTCTTCAGACAGAACTGAGCTGTGGCCATCGTTCGCTCGGCCAGTTGGCTCAGGCCGAGGTCGCCGCGTGCTTTCCACATCATCCATAGTTTGAATGCATCTATCTGGAAACAAAGTAATGGCTCTATTATAAGAATATTTTGATCCAAATCGCGAATTCTCAAACGAGACTTTATATTATACCGTTTTTAATTTTACCACTACTAAACTTAACGACTAGGTATTACCGGTTTTTAAGCTGTGATTTTAAGAATAGGTATATTAAGCAACAGTAGCCTAATGACTAAGGCTATTGTTTCATCTTATCCATACTATACTATATTACTATATAATATTATAAATGTGAAAGTAACTCTGTCTGTCTGTCTGTCTGTCTGTCTGTTACGCTTTCACGCTCAAACAGCTAAACCGATTTAGATGAAATTTGGTATGAAGATAGTTTGAGTCCCGGGGAAGGACATACAATAGTTTTTATCGCGATAACCTATATCCAAGCGGGCGGAGCCGCGGGCGAAAGCTAGTACTATATAATATAATCATGAACTGTTTGAATGACATCTTATTGTTACCTACATTCTGTACAAATAAAATATTCTTATTCTATTCTTATTCTTAAGGCATAGAACTCGCAATCGTAGGTCGCGGTTTCAATTTGTACCCATTATACTACCGACGTGAACCCACTCCTAACACAAACCATTGAGCTTAGCTGGAGGGGTTAACAGGATTGCTAGTAATGTGGGACCAAAATCCCACATACCACATGTTAAAAAAAAACCAGTCGAAAAAAAACTTTTACGACTTCCTTACAAATATCTACAAAATTGTATCATTTCTCATATATTTTGAGGAATAATTCAGTACCTAGGTAATCTATGTAAACTCAAGGTTGAAATGAAATGTTTTTAAGCTATTGCATAGCTTTTATCGCGGTATTTTATTTGTAGTAACTTGCCAGTTAGGTTACTCAATTTCAAAGAAAGATGTAATTGTTTAACAGAGTGAGACTGTGAGTGGTCTCTCAATCTCTCACCTCTGTTATAAAAACGAAATAAATAATTAGCTAAAAAGGCCTTGTTTACGGAGACACGGGGCGTTGCGCGTCGCGTGTGGCGCATGGCGTGGCGTCTCGAGTCGCGTTGGACGTTTTTTCTGTTTACGGAAAACCGGCACATGAAGCGTCACTTACCTATCATCGCACCCGTTAACACAAACATATGACAATATATGACAATGTTTATAGAGATGCGTGGCGGGAAGTGCCGCTGCGACCGCGGCGAATCCTCGAGTGTGTAGCATAGTAAGCTGCAGCGCACGCGGGGTACTAAATAATTCCCATTTTAACATAGAAAATTATTATATTATGATATGCAATGGTATTCAATAATCCAAAACAATGACGTCATTCTTTTATATGGTCAAATCATGTAGTTTCAATGTTTGTTTTGATGTTTATAAATTCATGACAACGTAAAATTGTAAAGAAACATTGTTTTTCAGAATATTTTTACAAATGCTATTTCCTGTATAGTGTAAAATAATTTATTGTTATTGTAGTCATCTACCCAAATGCGGTTGCATGTGCCGCCGCGTGCACTCCGCGATAAACGCACGAAAAAGGCTTAATTTCAAACAACCGCGTGTACAACGCCATATGTTCGAATTAAGTGCGGGCCGAGCCGCGAGGCAACGCCACACGAGGCTCCGTAAATGAGGCCTAATTGATTTATTTCTAATCGTTATCAGACTACAATAATCTTTGTTAGAATTCCCTTTACTGTCTCACCTTTCTCCCACACTGAACACTCTTATCCCCGGTATCATACGACACATCATAGAACTTGTCTTGTTGGAACAAATACTGCGCTGCGGCCGAGTTGGCCTCGTGTAGCAACCCACTGTCGCGAATCAAGATCATCGAACACTGGAGAGGAGCTCCCATCATCTTGTGTGGGTTCCATGATATTGAATTTGATCTGAAAAATAATAATCATATCTTGGGACAACTTTCACAACGCCATCTGATCCCAAAGGCAGAACAATGACCAGACAACTCATACACATCTTTACCTATATTAGTACTTTACAGATATAAATTTATAGATACATTACACCCAGAAATAATAAATCATCGTGCTCACCACACAAAGTTTTATACTGTTCGGGGATCGAACCCACAACCTTTGGCTTAACAGCCAGGATCACTAACCATCAGACCAGCCGGCCAGTCACCCATAATATTATTGTTAAAAACCACAGTACAAAAAGTCCAGAAAGAACTGGGAAATTGGAAATTAATACCCAAAAGACAACGAGGAATGGTTTATAATTTGGGGATTTGGACACACCATAAGTCCATAAGTAGGTATGTCTATTATTGCCTATATGGCCTATGGCGTGTATGTGCCATCATAACGACTAACAGCATTAACGGATTTAAATGCAGTTTTAATTTGAAAGCTAAAATAGCTTAAAAAAAACGCGAGCTAAATGTGTTTGTTGAAAATCACTTCAGACATTTCGAGATTTTAATCACAATCGGATATTTGTAAGCACTTAGTATTTTTGTAATATTTAAAAGAAAAAAATACTAAAATACTAAGTACTTTCTCCGTTCCTAAGAGAAACTGTATTTCGACGCACCAGTCACGAATACAAAAATTACCCTCCGGCGCCAGGGGTCTACTTCTCAAACAGTCTATTTCTCATTTTGACTACTTTTCGTGGAGACAACTCCGCAAATCGCCTACTTATCAAAACAGTCTATTTCGCATTTCGCCTACTCTCAAAGAGACCACTTCGCAAACTACCTACTTGTCAAAGAACGAACAAAGTACTGATAAATAATAAAACCCCAAATCACTTAACTGGACATTCTTATAAACGGACTTTATTACGATTAGACATTATTAGAAATGGACTTTATTACGATTAGACATTAATATAAATGGGCATTATTATGACTGGACATATTTCGAACTGGACATTATTATGACTGGACTTATTTCTAACTGGTCATAAAACTAAATGGTCATTTTTGAAATTGGACATTAGTCGTGTGAACCACATTAAGTTTTGTATTATATTATTTTTATTAACCAAACAAACTTAAAATGAAATTAAACTTAAATTGTAATGTAATAACAAAGAAAAACTTAAAAACACTAATAAACCTTCAATCGCATGCAAACAAAGAAAAACTTAAAAACACTAATTAAATTTTAATCGCATATAAACAGTTTTTTGTAAATATTCTATAATTGTTATTTCGTTAGCTTCTAATTGGCACACGTGTTTTTCTAATTTTTGATCAAATTGTATATCACAGTTCTTGCGGTTTTTTTTCAAAGGGTGGAACAAACATCTTTGAATTTCAAAATTGAAATGTTTTCCCTCTTTGCGCAGTTTATGAACAAATGAGAAGAAAGTTGGCTTTTTAGGTATCCTGGCATTGAGACGCCTATGCCAACCTTCTAGAACATTTGTTGTACGATGCAATTGGTGTGCACAACTCAGGATCTCCGCAGAAACTTTTCTTAGCCACTGGGATTCAAAGTAAATTTTGAACTCCATAATCGGATTAGTAAGCTCTGGGACATTATTCAAAATAACCCTCCACCCTTCTTCGATTAAATGTGACGGCAATAAAGGCAAGTGTGTGGTCCATCTTACCATTTTTCGTCCACCATGGCCTTGTATTTTTAATTGCTTATACTTTCTCCAAATGGCTTTTTGAAAATGATAGTAGCATCCTGTTACCTTACATTGTGGATAAACAGTCTGCACAGCGTTTATAACCGCACTTTCAAAATCACATTTGAAATCTGTCATCTCAACCTTTAATTTTTCATTTTGGGATCTCAAAAAAGCGTGTATACCTATGTTATTTCACTTTTGTTAGGTAACATCGCATAAATAATTGGTTTCACGTTAACACTTTCAATCGTGGAACCCAAATCAAAATGGATAGTGTATAATTGATAGAACGGTGACGGTACACAACGGAACGTGCCATCACCATAAAATCTGCCAGGTTTTCCCTTTATCTGTTTTTTCGCCAAGGGTGTAGAGAAAACTAAAATTTTTTCTATATCACCGTCTTCACAAATTAAAAATTTCTTCGCCAAACCGCTAGGAACGTAAACTTCCTGGATGTTTGAAAATATTAAACGATCGGTATTTAGAATTTTTTTTCTGGCTCTATATAACGTATCTTTTACTGACAAAAATGATGGAACACAGCAATTAAGTTTTAAATGTTCAATGTTACTTTCATAAATTTTTTGGATTGGATCAAAATTATCACAGACATCACTTTTTGTTTTTTCTATAGCCAATAGAATTCTGTTTCTGTTTAGATCGGGAAAACACGTATGAGGGTTCTTGTCGCTTGATCTGAGGACTTTAGTTTTGGATTGGTCTAATGTAATGGTACTACTGCAGCAACTACGATTGGCACAGCGCCACAGTGTACTGCCAGACTTGTTTGTTTTTTCAAAATTGTACCTGTAGCCTTCTTGTAACAAGGAAAGACGACCGACTTGGTTCTTAGTAAATTGCAAATCCATTACGTAAACAGTAAAAATACTATTCCCTTTTATTAAACTAACGCACTGAATACACAATGACATTGATATGACATTATTTCATCTTATTTGTCATTAAAGGTAAATAAATGAAGGATATATCAAAAATAAAGTGACCAGTAATTTCCTCTAGCAAGAGGTAACGAATGTGCATTCTATTGCTATTATGTTATTAACTGTCCGAAGATGACATTAAAGAAAAAAGTAGTCAGTTTGCGAAGTAGTTCAATTGAAAAGTAGGCGGAATGCGAAACAGGCTGTTTGCTAAGTAGGCAGTTAGCGAAGTAGTCAAACAGAGAAGTGGGTAATGATGCGAAATAGACAGTTTTAGAAGTAGACCACTGGCGCCGGAGGGAAAAATTATAATCGTAAAACAATTCAAACACGTTTTTTGAAGACTTTATGTAAGTAAGTAATTTTAGTAAGTAAGTAATTTTATTTCATTAACAATATACATTGTGTCGAAATATAGGTACAGTTAATTACATGCAAAAGTGAATTTCATGATTACAATACAATTTTTTTTTCCGAATAATATTCTTAATATAATAAGCTTCATAATAAGTTAATAACATTCATAATAAGATCATAACATTAATTAATAAATTAATTGTTTGCCAATGTCCTGAAACTATAACTCAAAAACAATAAATTATAAATAAAAAAAAAATAAAAAAAATTTAAATAAAAGTAAAAATTATGTCATGATTTTATAATTATACACAATGAAAAAGATGTCGAAACTTAAATATAATATTAATAACAGAAACAGTCTTTTTTACAGTAGGTACATATTAACAAAATTACTCCTATATTATTCAATACTCCCAGTGTATTACTTGCTATCTTTTAGGAACTCTTCTACACTATAGTAACACTTAGACAATAATAGTGTTTTTAATTTATCTTTGAAAGAGTTAACATTAAAAATTGTTTTAAGTTCAGCTGGGAGTTTATTATAAATATTAACAGATTGCACTTTTGAACAGTGTTGCACAATGTTTAGTTTTGGCTGTATAATACTTGGCAGATCTTTTCTGCGACTATTTATTCTAACATCTCTTTCTACCTCAGTTTCGTACTTGTGAATGTTTTTGATTAAATTAGTTAGAACAATCAATATGTATAAGCATGGAGCTGTAAGAATTTTTAGATCTATGAAGTAGTTTCTACAAGAATCAGTTTGTTTTAATCGTAACATTGTCCTCAGTGATCTCTTTTGTATTGTGAAAGCTGCCTTAATATTGTATTTATAACTGTTACCCCATAATAGAATGCTATATCGTAACTTTGATTCTACCAATGCATAGTAGATCATTTTTAATTGTTGTATTGATAACTCGTCTCTGAGACTTCTAATAGCATAGCATGCTGAGCTTAAAGAATTGACTATTGCTGCTAATTCTAGCTTCCAGTTTAGGAAGGTGTCTATATGTATGCCCAGAAATTTTACACTTTCAACGATTTCGACTCTATTTGATATTGACGTTGCGCCTAAGCATTTGTCTTTAACTGTAGATTTAAAAATTACGCACTTGGTCTTGTTAATGTTGAGTTTCAGATTATTGACAGAAAACCAATCCTCAAAAGCAGACATAACGCTATTTACTTTTGTCTCTAATTGTTTTACATTTTCCGCAGAAATTATTGCATTTGTGTCGTCGGCAAAGATTACCACACGCGTATCCACTGTTTTATTTATGTGTTCAGCTAGGTCGTTAAGAAAAATGATGAAAAAGATAGGACCTAACACCGATCCTTGAGGCACTCCTGTGGACACTGTTGATAGGTTTGATTTATGTACTGTTTCTTTGTTATCAGTTATCATTTTCATTTCAATGTACTGTGTTCTGTTTGTTAGATATGATTTAAATAGTTTCAATACATTCTCTCTAACACCATAATGCTCTAGCTTTTTTAATAAGATTTCATGGTCTACTGTATCAAAAGCTGAACTGAGGTCAAGGAAAAGTCCCGCTACTTTGCGTTTTTTATTCAAATAACTAACAATATCATCAACTAAAGTATTTACAGCATCAACGGTGCTTACGCTTTTCTGGTACCCAAATTGGCGGTTGTTTAGTATGTTGTGCATGTTAATATGTTTCAGCAATCTATTTTTAATGATTTTTTCAAATATTTTGGAGAAAACTGAAAGTATAGATATCGGCCTATAGTTGCAAGGGTCGGTTTTGGAGCCTTTTTTAAATATTGGTAATACCTTCGCAATTTTAAATTGATCGGGGAAAACGCCAGTCGCTATGCACGTATTTAAAAGTTCACTGATTGGCTTTGCCAGTATATCAATGTTGTCTTTGATTACTGATAATGGTATTTCATCGTGACCGCAAGATTTTTTGGACTCCATTTTATTAACTAGATTAAAGATTTCATATGCTTCTTATTGTACCACGATCGGTGCAATTCGATCGATACGTCGGGTAAATAAAACGTTCGTACCTTTAAATAATTCACGCGATTATGTCCCGAAATACATCTAATATTAATGCTTCTTGAAAGCTTAGACCTATATATTGACTCGAACTTTATATTTTGCTTTAATAAATCTGTTTGTTACCTTTCTATGCCTTTCAGTTTAGTTCTGTATTTTGGCGACAGCATCAAACTTCCGCCCCAACATGCCTGAAATATTATACCATTCTGAATTAGTATTAAGTATAAATAACTCGAGCGACGAACAATGAGGAGAATCAAATGAACATCACTAGACGCAGGATAAATATTCATATGTTTAACAATATCGACTTTTTATTAGGTCATCTTATTTGAACTCTAGTTTGTTTGCCAAATTAATATATCCAAGTCTGAACAAGCCTTCCAAACAAATAAATTAAAGTCTATCTACCAATTCATTGTCTGGATGGTTTCTTTTCTATTACGTGTTTCTACTCGTATATTATCTATACCTATAGATAGTATACAGATATAGCACATAATAGAGACATATTCTGTCAGGGACAAAACACTTAACACCTCGATAATTAATACAAAACTAGATAAGATAAAATAGTCTAGCTTTTGGCACTTACATCAACATGCATCCAAACGCCTTGTTTCTGACACACATCGGCTATAGCATCTAAGTCATCTATAGAACCCAGAACGGTGGTTCCTGCCGTCCCGTTCACGAAAAGGGGATATCTGCCTATATCCTTCTCTTTCTGTATGGCTTCGTCTAGCTTTTCCACAATCATTTGTCCTTTGTCGTTGGTAGGTATTCTCCTCACTTGGTCTGTACCAAATCCTAGCCAATGTGCTGCTTTTGTTATGGAGTAATGGCTCTGGAAAAGACAAATACATGTATGACAAATACAATTTATTCATTTCGGAGTACCGCTCAAATACAGGCCACTACGTCTAACGTCATATGTAGTCGTATCCAGTGTCTCAACATTTGACTGTCCCATCTATCACACAATGCATTCAAGATGCTGTTCAAATTGTTACGCGATCTATGGAAGGTAAGCACTCCGTTCGCTAATGATAGCATGAAAACCATCAACCCTCGCTTCCGCAAACATCTCCGATACGCTACAAAAGCGTTGCAGCTCGAATAAAATCCTAGGTGCATAATCACGTTCTTTTTTTTGTTTTCGCGGCAAACCCGTTTTACGCAGAACGCGTTATACACGTATTGAAAACGTATGACCTTTGCGTATAGCGGACCACAGACTACGCGTATAAAATGGCTGGCAGTAGGCTAGCACTATTTTGACCTACACTGTAATACCTACCATAAGTGTAATAAATACTTATTATATGGTGATACGCTTTGCATACAACGACCAACTGCTTTCAGCGACATAGGTATAGGCATATGTTTGGTTTTAATATAAGCTACTATGATACTACGTCCGTTTATTACCTACGACTCCGCTTATAACGACGTAATTTCACACGATATTGGCCACATATACTAGTATATTATCCTGTTACAACGACGACGAGCGTTAACGTGTTTACAAAAAAATCGTAGGTAACAATTATCAAAATATCTCATTATATCTAGTAAGAGATGATGATCTGAGATCTTCTACTAATGACCCTGATAGGTTTTGGGATAGGTACCTACTGATCTGCTTGTATTTGTACACTTCCGTATTAGAATTCGCAACTAAAATAAAGTGCAGGTGCCTCATAGTGGACATTTGCGGTAAAACAGCAAACGAATTCGTCAATATAAATAAATACATTATTGAATGAATGTGATTATTTTGTTTTATCTTTTTTTTTGGCAACATTTTACCCATTGCGTATGCCAGTTCCATCATACCATAATCTATTAAATTGACTTAATATTAATATTTCCCTATTAATATTAAGACTTCCTAGATCCCGAATACATAATGACGATTACGAAAAAAGGTAAACTTACGTCTTCAGAAGTAAATAATATCATCTCTGGCAGATTTTTCATGCCCTTGGTTTTGATGTCCGGGAATTTCTGGTAGCGTGCCGCCACAATACCGTACATGATGGTCATGCTTCCTCCCGGCGCGAAGATACCGTCTCCATTTGGTATACCAAACAGTTTCAATATGTGGTTGAACAGTTGCAACTCTATTAGAGTAAAGACAGGTCCCACTTCAAAAGTATACCTGTAACGTAGTTATTTTAATGTTATTTTTTTTTTATTACATACCCAGAAACACAGGGTACTCATTCATGTTCTTTTTAACTGGCGCATGCGCAGCGCGCTCAAAGATGCCCACCGCGCATGCGCGTTGATGCATTTCTAAGCGCATGTCTCTATTTACCATTATGACAAGATTTTGACAGTTCACGCGGGTTTGCCGCGAAAACAATAAAAAGGAGGTGAATAAGGACCCAGGTGTTATCTAAGTACCGCACACAGTGCACTCATTTTTCGACTGCCGCAACGTACAGTATCTGCTAATACTGGTATACTCAACAGTCAACCTTACTTTTGTAGAGGCCGCAAATAAGTGTTATGCTTGGTGTCGCGGGCCACAGAAGTTGAATTAAAGCCAGGGGGGCTTTAATTCAACTTCTGTGGCCCGCGACACCCCCCTTTACAAACTAGGTACATAATAACCGGTGTTCAATGAAATTTAACGCAACCCAGCCCCCATTTAATTGCTAACCTTATTTTTCAATTTTCAACCAGATGAGAGCCTGTTGCTGTGAAAATGTTGCTGTGAGTTTGTTACTGTGAAAACTCTTTAAAAATTTCCTTTTTTATACTAAGATGATTATCACTTAGACCCAAAGGATATTAATAGAATTGGATTGGTAGATATACAGGGTGACTGCCTTGACTGCCTACGTGGCGCGGTGGGAGTGTATCCGACTGCTACGCAAGAGGTATCTATAATATGTATGTATTTAGAAATATATAAGTATGTTTATCAGTTGTCTGGTTTCCATAGTACAAGCTCTGCTTAGTTTGGGATCAGATAGCGTTGTGTGAGTTGTCCCAAGATATTTATTTATTTATTTATTTACAGGGTGTAACAGAAAGGTGTGGTCAAATTTTACCAGCGCATAAGGTATGTTATCAGTATTATACCTACCATGGTGCTATAGCTGGTTGCACTATTATTACGTAGTTATAGCATATTCTTTTTGTCAAAATTCAGTAGTGAGAAGTACATGGCATAAGAATTATACCTCCCATGGTGCAAAATTTGATTGGATTATTATAGCATAGAGCTTTTTAAGTCATACTTTTTTTAATTAATGACTAATATAAATAATAAACAAATGAAAAAATAATAAATCATTTTTAGAGTACTCCGATTTTGATAAAATTACGTATGTACACTAAGTGTCATGGGCACATACCAACCCTTGAATATAACCACACCTTTCTGTTACACCTTGTATATTATATACGGAAATTAAAGTATCAATTACCTATTAAAGGAAATTAAAGTATAATTATTCAAATCGCATAATCCCCTTTTGGTTTTTATTTTTTTATTTGCTTTTATAAATATTTATTATTAATTTAAATAACTATTTGCTTTATATTCATTCTAATTTTATTAATTATTTGGTCCTATATTTATATTAATTTTAATATAATTAGAATTTGTTTTTATATTTCTTTCAATTTAATTATTCATTTTGTTTATTATTTTTGCCTAAATTTTTAATGTAATTAGTTGAATTAGTGGAGAAGCAACTGACTCCTGTAACACAGTTATATAACTAGCACAGGAGTCAGAGCCTCGAATATTAATGTAATTAGGATTTTCTTCGGTGCCAATAAAGATTATTATTATTATAGCACTGCACACCGCGGCGCAGTGGTGTTATCTAGTACCTATTGACTCTTCGCGGTCAGTTTTTCTAATGGGTGTGATATTCAAAATGATTAAAAGCTAGTAACACCAGGTGGGACAACCACAATAGCCTGGCGGGCCAC
The DNA here is from genome assembly GCA_945859575.2 of Herminia tarsipennalis. Lineage (NCBI taxonomy): Eukaryota > Metazoa > Arthropoda > Insecta > Lepidoptera > Erebidae > Herminia > Herminia tarsipennalis. The sequence continues at coordinate 12,664,109 of OX243852.2, forward strand.
ATGCGGCCCGCGGGCTGCAGGTTGAGCATAGCTGTGCAAATAGCATATTTTACAGAAGAGTAATTTGAGGTTTCATTTTGACCTACAACTGTAAGTAATAAAAATAATACCTATAATAAAAGTGATGCCTAAGAAGTGAACCTCTTTTCATACGTTTTTCTTTTACCTAATGATATTAACATTGATAAACTTTCGCGATTAGTACACATTATAAAAATATATATATTACGGGTCTTAATCACGTGAATAATTTAAGGTAAAATACCTTGTTTATTGCCCGACGTTTCGACCGTATTGCAACGGCCGTGGTCACGGGTAGACACACGTATTTTACCTTAAATTATTCACGCGATTAAGACCCGTAAGATATATATTTTAATAAAGATATTAACATTATTTAAAGTACTTTTCGCAATGTTTCACATTCGAGTATTCGATGATAACAGTTAGCAATAAATTGAATTTTATCTAAACCGGCAGTTTCGACAGTATTAGACAGATAGAAGAGATAAAAGATATACTTAGATTATTAGATTCCATATCGTTCAAGGTTTAAAAAAGATCAATAAGTATGAAATGTGTTAGTTTCAATACTGTTCAAGATTTAAAAGAGATCATCAAGTATTGAATGAGGTAGTTTTAATACTGTTTTCTTGTATATGTTACTTTTTATAGGTTCATCTACTTGAGAACAGTATCGAACGTGACATATTCCATCATTGAAGTAATTTTTATAGGCATTTCTTGCCAATTAACTAACGCTTCTGGCCCCGGTTTGGCTACGGAAGTCTCGGGTTCGATTTCTGTGTCTGTATTTCAAATTTTTCTATCTTTTAAAAATGCAATTATTGTATATTCCATCATGTTTGCGCTTATGCAGTATAGTTCAACAATAAAAAATAATTGAGATTTTGCATATTCCATACTGTTCGTTGCGTCAGTCATTCTATCGTAACATCATCTACAATATGTATATTTAGTCCCTGTCCGACTCGTTAATGTTTTTAGGTGTCATGTTCTCATTTGATTTATGTCTTTTTTTAATTTGATGACGAAAAAAAAATAACCTAAAATTCTTTTTTTTCTTGATAGAAGTCATATGGAAAAACATGTGGAGGGGGAAAAGATTATTTTGATTGTAAAGAGGCGTGATACAAACAATGTTCGTAAAAGATCTTGAAAATTTACACATTTCGGCGAAATTGGGCACTAAATATTATGAAATTCAATAAAAAAAAACATTTTGACGGATAAAATTGTTTTCTATATTTTTTTAGCATTCTTAATAGAATACCTACACGTCCCTTTTGGGTCGGACAGGGATTAATTTACACGTTATTCATCGCATTTTTCACGCATCTTAGGATTCCACATAACCAAACCAATAAGTGTTTAATTTACCTCCCTATACTTTCATAAACTGCAATTAGATATCGCGTTGGTACTTAAATCAGCAACAGAAAGTTGCTTAAAATCGAAAGACAGAATTCAGAAACACTTATTGGTAAGCTCATCTAGTCCAGCTAAAGACAACGGTATATCATCAACACACGTCCGAACTGTATCCTAGACCTGGTGGTCTACTTTAATTCAATGAAAACGAAGTTTCGATCAAAAATGAGGTGTTAATATAAATAGCCAGGAACATCTATTTAATCCTCTCGTTCCAGAAAATTGTCCATGGGTTCGAACTTCTTGTGCTTTTATCTAAAAAATAATTGGAATAGTTTCCACAAACTTAAGAAAAAGTAAACGAAAATTTATGAATATCGTTTTAAAGGCCTTCTGGATGGATTTATCAATAGGTACTGCAATGCTGAGCAGATCGTTGGGAACACAGGTTCTAGTCCTGTTTACGGCTAACGTCCATGGCCACTATTTACCATCAGCAGGTAAGTTTATTTGCCAGCTTAATACCATAAAAAATGTAAAGATGGTGTTTTTTTATACGACTAATGGCCGGTCTCAATAATCTATCTATCGATGGATTTGGCTGGTAGAAGTAGAATTTTGACATATTTTGTATGAAACTTATGTCAAATATATAGCTCCAGTAGCCAAATCTATCGATAGATAGATTATTGAGACCGGACGTAAATGATGAGACGCGCAGTTTGTGCAAAACACACCGGTCTAGTGTAAAATGCCCTACTCAAATTCCCCCAAAAAAAGGTATTTCAGTCGAACCCCCTTGGATCCGCGCCGGAGCCTGATGCTAAGCGTCACGCCAGCTCATTTGCCCAGTAATTTTACTTTTGTAAATTCCGCTTTTTTTCGAAAAACATTAATAATGAGTTTACACGCATAACAGGCTCCCAACGTCCAATCTTAGATGTCCAATCCACAAGCTGCGCAAACCTGCCGAACAACTCAACACCGGTATCTTAAGACGTAGTTCATTTGGAAAGTTTAAACAATACTATTCTAAAGAAAGTTGTAAGATGTTAAAGTTGAAGCGGTCACGTCCATTAAATAGACATTTTACATCATAGTGCGATGCTGGCAGAATATTTTAGTTAGATGCAAATGACGATGGCTGCGTTCTGAGCCGTGCACAATAGATTTACGATCGTGTCCCACATTATTACGCAAATATTATTTTACTAGCTTTTCTCGTGATTTCGTTCGTGCCTTGGTTGATTTTTGTAACTAACTATGTTTGTAAAAAAATCTTGGAATCTTAATTTGACCCACTTCCCGGTTTTCGATTAGAATTAAATTTTGCACACGCTCTGAGTTCTGATGACAATACATGACTAAGAAACGTCATTACAAATCCAATATGGCGGCCTCCCCAAGATGGCGGACTGGCTGTTTTAAATCCACCCCCATGATATGGGTATCAAATGAAAGGGTTTGCTGTCAGGAATACGAAAAAAATAGTCACGTGACTTAAATCTTTTGTAATTTTTAGTGCGTGCTAAAAGCGTGTTTTTTAGTTTTTTAAACTATTAAATTATTATTATGTTCTATTCTATATTTAGAAGTATTTGAATTTCAAATATCTTTATATCGTAAAACCAAATTAATGATTATTTGAAAACGTCAAATTAATACATTGGTACTAATAGATTAACAAAATTATGCTTTGTTTGAAAAAAACAAAATGAAGTTAGGCGGCAAGCCCATGAGAAGAAACTGCCAAGAAACTCATGGGTCACTCTTTTAAAATCATCAATTTTTTCTTTACAGTAATAATTTTATTGAATGAACCAGTGTGTTTGGCGAATGTAAACGTTTATAAAACAAGGACTGCTAAAAAAAACTTTAAGTAACTAAAATTAGTAAATATCAACGTATTCAGCAAACACAGTACTTCACGTATAATTAAGTCCCGATAATATTGTAATATGTGAGAAAATCGCGTAAGTTTAATTGAAACGTTTTTTGTTAGAGGACAAATTATTTTGTATGAATTTTGGAGAAATTCCGGATTCGATGTAAATATTTGAGTATATTTTATAAACACATATAGTTATTCATAATTTCCTGATAGAGGGTTAACCATTCTGCTATAATAATGACCCTGATCATCAAATAAATCTTTTTATGAAAATATATACCTACATTACGGGTCTTAATCGCGTGAATAATTTAAGGTAAAATACCTTGTTTATTGCTCGACGTTTCGACCGTATTGCAACGGCCGTGGTCAGTCAGTCGGGTAGACTGTCTTTTTTTATTTTATTTCTTGTGGAAAATTTTCGATGTCAAAATAGTAATTTTAAATGCTTTTCACCCTTAAGATACTTACTGACTAGTGTTAAAAGCCTCAGTGATCCATGCTCCCGCCAATCCGTAAGGGTCTGTAGCACAGAAGAGCTGGTTTCTGAACGTTGCTTTGTGGGTCTTTACACTATAATGTAGGATCTCTCGAACACAGGTCTCTAGTTCTTTATCGTTTACGCCCTTTGTGACATCCAGGTCTAACAATGCCTGGAAAATTAAGAATTGTGGTATTATTATTGGCGTTCAGTATGTCGGATCTAGAAGTGAGCAAGCCACAAGTTTAACGAGAACCTTTGTCTCCCTATGTGTGATGACCATGGACATAGGCGGGTCCAGGGGGGGGGGGCAAGGGGTCACGTCCCCCCCCGACGGTTGTTTTGAGTACTGAATTTCTTGTATTGTATTGAATTTGTTTGGTAATGCACCATGTACGTAGTAACCCCCCCCCCCCCCCCAGAATTAAATCCTGGATCCGACCCTGACCATGGGCGTACCCAGAAGTAGGATTGGAGATTGAAACCCAACCCCCTCCCCCCCTTCGAAATTGTATTTACGGGATGTCGTGTTGTGAAATTGTATAACGGGATGTGTTCCGAGGAATTATTCGAGATGATGATTAGAGCTTCCTACCATCGTACAGCTCGCCACCGAGACGTCAAAAGTGCGTCAGAACCAGAAAACCTCAGACGTAAAGTCTTAAGCTAAGAATAAACTATTGTTGCCGATTGCAATCTGGGTCCTTACTCACTATCTTTATTTCGTTGTCGTGACAAGCCCGTGCGAACTGGCGCTACGCGGTGTGCTCAAATATGCCCACCGCGCATGCGCGTTGATGCCTTTCTAAGCGCAGTTCTCTACCGCGCATGCGGTGGACATATTTGAGCAACGAAATAAAGATAGTGAATAAGGACCCGGGTCTGGCAAGGGCGTACCTACCCAGGACTATAATTGAACCCAAAATCCACCCCCCTCCCCCCCTCCCTGAGTACGTCCATGAGACAGGTCTCATGGACGTGTATATCATGTTAGATAGATATGTCAGTTAGCAACTGAGTACAACACCGACTACTTATGATAACAGCCATTATCACACTAATTAGGTTACAAGAATATGACTCTAACCAGAAACAGAAGACATCAACGTTGTTCACGTGGAAATTTTATAGTTTTCCAGAGTATTCCAGACCATAATAGAAATTTCATCCAGATTCGTTCAGCCGTGCAGGCGTAATTGTGTAACAAAACATTACACGAATGATTTGACTGCCTCTGTGGCGCGGTGGGAGTTTGTCCGACTGCTACGCAAGAGGTCGTGGGTTCGATTCCCACACGGGACACCACTTTGTGTGATCCACAAATTGTTGTCCCGAATCTGGGTGTACTTTGTGTCCGTGACTTGTATGTTTGTAAAGTCCCCCGCTACACAGGGCTTGTACCCTAGTGCGGGAGTAGTCTTTAGAAAAAAAAAAAATAGGTTACAAGAATATGACTCTAACCAGTAACAGAAGGCATCAACGTTGTTCGCGTGGAAATTTTATAGATTTCCGGAGTATTCCAGACTATAATAGAAATTTCATCCAGATTCGTTCAGCCGTGCAGGCGTAATTGTGTAATAAAACATTACAAACACAACATTCCACAAATAGGTACACAGTCTTTGAACTCGTTATTTACTTTTCCATACTTGTATCTTTTATTATCAAGGATTTGTTTGCAATCCATACATAACTGTAGGTACGTTTCCGTCATTCTAGAATATTGACGCAAGTTAATTGAAGTACAGACGATCGATCGTATGAACAAAGAAGTATGATGTGTAATACACGCTATAAGAATTATTATAGTTTTTTTAAATATAATAATAATAATAAATCTTTATTGTAGTAAAAGGTTTGTACAAAAGTTAATTAACACCTTTCTGTTTAAAAAAAAATAAAACATTACTAGCAATCTTTTTAAACCCTCCAGCTAAGCTCAAAGGCTTTTGTTAGGAGTGGGTTCACGTCGGTAGTATAATGGGTAGGATTCGAACCCGCGACCTCACGATTGTGAGACCGATGCCTTAGCCGTTAGGCTACCGCCGCTTTAATTGTATCAACTCTCTTTTTGCATCGTAAATTAAATAATGGGGTAACCTCCTCGTAAAATATAATCCTTATCGCTATATTGTGCTCGCCGTAAATGTACCTATACTGTGTAAAATAACATAACCATAAACAGTACCACGGCCCGTGCCACACGTAGAGAAAGTACTATAAATATTGTACACAGAACAGAACATTTCACTGAATGAAGACTTCATTTTGATTTTGAAATAATTCGAACTGCATTTTTTTTTAAATAATCACCTGCTTGGACCAGGAGTCAAACCCGCCTCATGTTAAAATTCTGTATTTTTATGACACCAATGCAAAGTGTCATTTATGCGGATTATTTTTTTCTAAATAAGGCGGTAATCTCAGGAACTACTGATCCGAATTGAAAAATTCTTTGAATATTGAATAGCTCATTTATCGAGGAAGGCTATAGCTTTTATAACATCACGCTACGACCAATAGGAGCGGAGTAGCCATGAGAAATGTTGCAAAAACGGGAAAAATTTACGCAGACGAAGTTGCGCGGGACAGACACGCTAGTCTTAGATAAAAGGAAGGCTAATAATGGGAAATCTTCGAAAGCAGTTCGAATTATTTTTAAAATAAAAATGAAGTCTTCTTTCAGTAAAATGTTCTATCTACAATAAGTATTTAAGGTACCTAGATAGTTTTTCACAGTGTAGCATCGACGTGGGACACTACGTATACTTCTCTGTTAAACATTACCAACTCTGTAGATAAGCAGGGCTGTAGTAACCACACTGAGTCATTTTATTTATCTAGAGTTTCTTATAAGAGTTTTTATTTTTAAATATAACTAGCAATGTGGGATTGTGGGCCCCATATTACTGGCAATCCTGTTAACCCTTTCAGCTAAGCTCAATGGCTTGTGTTAGTAGGAGTGGGTTCACGTCGGTAGTATAATGGGTAGGATTCAAACCCGCGACTTCTCAATTGCGAGACCGATGCCTTAGTTTCATAAATTCGTACCTACTATGTACCTATTACTTTTCATTGAAAATCATTGTTATGTAGTACTTCTTATATATAAAATTCTCGTGTCACAGTGTTAGTTCCATACTCCTCCGAAACGGCTTGACCGATGTTTATTAAATTTTATATGCATTTTAGTAGGTCTGAGAATCGGCTACAGGCTATAACAATAGGAGCGGAGCAGTAATAAAAATGTTGCAAAAACGGGGAAAATGTACTCATACGAAGTTGCGCGGGACAGCTAGTATTTATCTATATTAAAATTAAAAAAGAAATAATATATTATACGGTTAATTCATAGGTAGGCATCCAGTAATAACGGCTTTTAAAAAATATTAAATCCAAAGCGTGAAACGGGGGTTTCCCAATCAAACTTTATATCTGTTATCTATTCGCTGATCAAAATGACAAAAAACTTTATCAATGGAAATGTGTATTAATAAAACAATTTTAGTAACTATTCAGTGATTGAGGTCATATAAACAACTAGCTGCCTGCCCCGGCTCCGCAAGGGTGTCAAATCATCGATTTTTATACCTTAAGTTACATTATTGTTATTTTCGTAGTAATCTCTAATTTATTGACAATAAAATATAGCCTATGTAACTCCTCGATAATGTAGCTTTCTAATGGTGAAAGAATTTTTAAAATCGGTCCAGTACGTAGTTTCAGAGCCTATTCAATGCTAACAAACAATAAAACAAACAATCAAATCTTTCCTCTTTATAATTAGAAGCGGCTGTAGCCTAATGGCTAGGGCATCAGTCTCGCAATCGTGAGGTCGCGGGTTCGAATCCTACCAATTATACTACTGACGTGAACCCACTCTTAACACAAGCTTTTGAGCTTAGCTGGAGGGGTTAAAAAGATTGCTAGAAGAGTAATATGGGACTCAATCCCACATTGCTTGTTATCTTTAAAAATATATATATATTAGTATAGAAGATATATATAGATATACAAACTAAAGCGGATATTACCGCTCGAGTTGTACCTATGTAATATTCCGCAGACCTTCATTATAAAAAGGTTAAGGAACCCAGTTAAAGATAAATCAACAATATCGTAATAAATTATTGAATATTTTATTCTTATCATTCCAGCTTCTTTACCCCTTAACTACAAAGACAAAGACCCGGTGCCTTCAATTTTAGTAGGTATCTTAGTAAATATTTCACGTCTTAGTATTTCTACATGGCTGTGGGAGGGATCCCACCACCCACCCTCGATCTGTGAATCACCACGATTGAAGTAGTAAGGAAATGCACTTAATACAACAATCGAAATAGATTGACAGACCGCACTCAAAAAGAGAGACCTGCAACAAAGAAAATTAGTGACAGGTACTCTCACCAAGTCGAGTGGTAGGCACCTTCGGACCCTTGACTCACAATATTCCGCTACCACGAAGTGAACGTCACGTGTCGAAGATAAAATGTATTCCCGCCATGTGACGCATAATTAAATCAGTAAATTTAAACATTTTTAAAACTCCAAACATATTTCTTCATAAACTTTGATTTTGATATTAAGCTGGTAACACAATAGGAACAGTATTTAAACAAACGAGTTAACCGTCATAACGTCAACTTCGAAACATTACCACGAAATACCCTCATAAAACGTTTAAAAACAAAAGAAATACCTTCAGTTCCTTCGGGTGTACAAATCTTATCAACGGCGAGCTCTCAGATCGTTCATCTTTGACGATACTAAGAACTTTGTCCAAAAACGAAGTACCGTTGCGCGCCATAATTAATTCAGTTTGTTTTTTCACTCACTACAACGTGCTCGCGTCCCAGCTGAGAGATCGAGACTGAACGGTCGACAATACCACATAAAATAATGTACTTTATTGCACATAGATTGTGTATGTTATACACTAAGGTCATAATAGTTCATAAATCATTTACTGGTTGCAGTAAAAGGAATAAAAAATAAATGAAATGACTTTTAACGAATGAGTTATATTTATTTACGTAGTGTAGGTAATATACAATAAGGTTATTTCAATTGTTGTGACTATAAAGGAATTTATTAATTAATTAAATGTTTACACATGTCGCCAGCTAATGTTGGCGTGTAAGCTGCGTACAACTCGAATTTATATAAATACTAAGTCGAGGTGGCCTTGTAAATTTGTTAGAGAATTAACTCTTATTACATCTTATTGCTCTTTTTAAGTGTTAAAAATATTATACTTTATTATAAACATTAAAATATTACATTATCCTGTCTTGTCCTTTAACAGAACAGGCTACGATATTGTATAGATTGGCATTTGTAACATTATTTAAATAGTTTATATTAATTATAAGGTGTGCTTACAGGGTGACGTTATCGCTAAGCGATAACACAAAAAAAAAACCAGGGACCCTAAATCCTTAGAATTGGGGCCCTAACTCTTATTACACCTCTTGGTTTAATTCGAGTCAGGGCCCTAATTCTCTAACATTTTTTCAAGGCCATCTCGAAACAACGAGCGCCTGCGATCCGCGACATGCGGGCCGCGAGTCGCCTCACGGCAGTGTGCGACCGAAGGTCGATTTCTGACCGAAGCCGAAGGTTTGTAATCTCTAATAAATTTTGTTCAAGATTGGTTACTAGTTACAATAGGAAATACGCATGTGACCCAAACAAATAACTTAATTTTGAAAAAAAGCATGCCTATATAATTATTTTTAAAATTTACCACGATGAAATTTTAACATAAAAAAGTGGTGGTTTTTAAATTCCCTCGCAAATTTCCAAAAAGCAACGCCATTGGTGGAACAAAACGTGACGTCAATTAGCAAGTTGTTTGTATGAGTGGTTATTTGATTTCATATTAAATTATTTGTTTTCTGTGTTAAAGAATAAAATCCTTATGTAGAAAGACTTAACGCAATGACTGAAACCGATTATGTCAATGGAGAATCGAATAATGTTTTAAAAATATACGTGTTTATGATGATCACGTACTTCGCATATAATTCTGATTGTACGTCTCCTGAACTTAGAGAAGTTTTTATAATTTTATTCAGGTTCAAGGTTTTATACATCTTTAAAACGGTAATACTCTTAGGAATAAATTCCTATGTTCTAGTTACTAGCTGTCGGCTCCGCCCGCGTGGACGTCTGATAAGGGGCGTCCATTAATTACTTACTTGAAGTGTTTAGGGGGAGAGGACGACCGAGCCGAATCTGACTAAATCTCACGTGGGGGAGGAGGGGAGGGCAATCTCATATATTTTTTTGCAAGAAACCATCAAAATCGAAATTAAATTTAGTTAAAAAAAAATGAGCCAACGTCTGCTACCACAGGTGTCGCTGATAAATGTATATGTATTAGAGTCGGTCCCCAATTTACCATAGTCAGCACATCTCCACTTTTGTTGCTCATAAAACCTAAACATTTGCGCATTTAGATTACCTAAGATATACGAGTTCTCTAAATTTACCAACAATAGCCGCTATTTCACAAAATTCATTAAAATTTTCAATCGAGTCTGTCGGCATATCTATATCTATACTCTATATTATAAATATATATTATTAATATGTATCTATACTAATATTATAAAGAGGAAACATTTGATTGTTTGTTTGTATTGAATAGGCTCCGAAACTACTGGACGTATTTTAAAAATTCTTTCATCGTTGTGAAGCTACACTAACCCCGGGTGACATAGGCTATTTTTTATCCCTGTATTCCCACGGTTTCCCAAGTTTCCTGCAATCCAATGAGATCCGTAGACACACACTAGATCTCTTAAAAGACTTACAATTATTTAACGACCCATTAGTCGGCTGCACGTCTAGTACCGCTATAAATAAGAAACCTACGAAACGATACCACTGTAAAGATTTTACTGTGACGATACTCCAGTAGGCCACAAGTTTTCGTTCATAAAAACATTTAGTTCGCACATATGCCTTTTCATATCTATTTTACGTAGTATAACATCGGTGTTTGTCCTATTTTTAATATACTTTACTATATCATCCATCTCTGTCCCTTTGTTTACGTAGTAAATATAAAAAGGAATACGAACACCTGCAGCTTTAAACGTACAATTGGATATCAAATTAGCCTTACCTTTCAAGCCTATAAACGGCTATTACACTACCCTAAATCAGGGCCTAAATCGAGGTGGCCTTGAAAATTTGTAAGAGAATTAGGGCCCTAAATCTTATTACACCGCACTTTTTAAAGGTTTACGGTCTCTGATTTAGTGTAGTGTAATAAGCGCAATAAACCTATTTCGTAACTTTTAACTTTGCACTTCAGTCCAACCTTCCTTAGCCGATACATTTTTCCATACACCACCGTCCTTTAAAATATCTGATATTTGATTTCGGCTATTATTATCCGGTGTCGACGACCGCGGCGTCACTACACGTGCCACTTGATCATTTGTCGCCGCGGTGCGCCTCGTTGCTCCGTCTTTTTCTACCTTCTTCACCTTTGTCACTGTCTCTGTTACGCATCCGTCGATCTTCGGCGAAACCGCGGTGTAGGCCTCCACGCACTCCGACATTTCCCTCCTTCCGCAACTCGCTCCATCATGCGCCGGCGACGCAGACCGTGAGACAGCACTCGCTATTATACTACCCTGAATTAGGGCCCTAAGTCGAGGTGTGAAAATTTGTTAGAGAATTAGGCCCTAACTCTTATTACACCTCTCTTTTTAAGGATTTAGGGTCCCTGATTTAGTGTAGTGTAATAAGAGAACTCATTGCAACTTTAGGTAAATTAGCTGAACGGGTAAGTAGGAGACAGCGATAGGGCCACACGGCCATACGCACTCGACAACATAGCGCGACTATTAATATTGATGCTTGCCACTGAATATTTTTGCTGTAAATAATAAATATATATATATATATATATATATATATATATACTACAAACCTACATACTATGCTTGCATAATAAGTATGGTTATGATTATACCTAGTTCGGCCATAAGTTCTGTTACAAATGAAAGTGCATTTTTTTTAATGAAGTAATATAATATTATTAAAACTTATATGTACATTATATTTTATTTTATTGCATTTTATTGCTAAGAGGTTTTCACAACACGATCCAAGACTGTCTCTTGATACACTTTGGCTGACGTTTTCACTCCTTTTTCACAAAAAAATAGCTTTGTGACGCCTTGATCGTTGGCTTGCTTGTCTTAACATGCCCCACCAAACCATCACTGACGCAGGATGATGACCACACTGTACCTTAATATATATATATATATATATATATATATATATATATATATATATATATATACTACAAACCTACATACTATGCTTGCATAATAAGTATGGTTATGATTATACCTAGTTCGGCCATAAGTTCTGTTACAAATGAAAGTGCATTTTTTTTAATGAAGTAATATAATATTATTAAAACTTATATGTACATTATATTTTATTTTATTGCATTTTATTGCTAAGAGGTTTTCACAACACGATCCAAGACTGTCTCTTGATACACTTTGGCTGACGTTTTCACTCCTTTTTCACAAAAAAATAGCTTTGTGACGCCTTGATCGTTGGCTTGCTTGTCTTAACATGCCCCACCAAACCATCACTGACGCAGGATGATGACCACACTGTACCTTTACGACCACTTGAGCAGTATATGACCGACGGTTCCATACCCACTTTGTGCCAGGCGATCACCGCAATCCTATTTTGTTTAACACCCCAATCCATATTGTAATTTGATAATGAACACGAAAAAATATGTGAAAGGTTGCGAAATCGAAAGAACTTTTAAAAATAATAAACGCGTTCCAAATTCGAAGTAATTAAAAAGTTAAAAAAAAAGAAAAGTTTTTATGTAACAGTATTTATGGCCGGACTAGTTATATTAGAGATCTAGCAAGTAAGAATTTTATTTTGCTGATAAGTACAAAAACACATAAAAAATATAAAACTAATAACAAAAGTAATTGATTTCATTTACTTTTCTTATTCGTTTTATATTTTTAATGTTTTGTCACCCATTTTAATACTTAAATAAAAAAAAAATTGAGAACAAAAACATGAAAAAAAATAAGTTGGTATGAAAATAAATAAATTGTGTGACTAATACCAAGCCGCGAAAACTACAAAGTTGCTGTGATAAAACCGGTATCTATGAATGTAATAGATACCTAGGTACTGGCATCAGGATTTATCTTATCTAAATAATATTGTAGACAGCTTGGAAGTCTACATATTTAAACTAATAAAAATATTGTAACACAACTTTATTATTTTTTATACAAGCAGCAACAACCTTTTATTGGCTACTGACGGCGTGAGGAGTGGTCCATATATTTTTGAAGATAAATGACTACTCTGTTACCCGGTATAGTTATTTTCCCCTTAAAACATGGTGAAAATGAGATATGAGATATTTAAAATGGAAACGAGTTCACAACAGAAAATACAATTTTGACTTAAATATCAAACCTACATGTAAATAAATGAATGTCTGTGTGACCTAAGTAACAAAATCTACTTAAAATACATAATAATCACCTTCTTTAGATTTTAATAATAATCACCTGTTTACTAGGGAACCTCATATTCGGCCTAAAATGTCCTCAAACAGCGCTGCGTACTCTAAGCACGGGTAGAAGGTTGTGTTAATTAATATTAATTAAAAAATAAATAAAACATAAATCTATTTTCCTTCATAATCTTCTTGTTTGAATTTATAGCAATCTAGCCGTTTTAACGGCAAATTTTTTGTTAGTGGCAAGTATTTATTGTACACTTTAGTTCCACAAAGTCTCGTTCTTATTCAATTAATCACGAATTCAATTCATTTTTTACAAGATATACTTGATAAACTCGGTATAAAGGCAGGTCAGTTTGCCGCCATTTTTACAACTCCAATTAAATTTATAGCCATGAATGAAACAACACGAATGACATGACAGATGAAAAAAGTGTTGCAAATGCTTTGAAAATAAAAATCGATTGCGGCCAAATAATTATATAATACAATTATATTAATTATTTCTTTAATTTTTTAACGAATATATTTCTGAAATAATAGAAATATATTGTGTTATAATAAAATAATAAAGATATTTTTTTTATTATTAACAATTTCTACCTTTTAAACGTCGTTTTATTTTTAATGCTGGCAACATAAAACATTCATCCACCATTAAGGTAACCTAACATAAAAATAATAATCTTTCTAACTAAAATCTTACCTCCAAATTTTATCAAAAAATTAAAACCACATATGTACAGATTTCAAAAAATATTTGTTTATTTAAACGTTTCACAACTTTGTCCGCACTGTCCGCTATAGACCGTATTTGGTACATGTCCTTTATGTACCTAACTTTATTTTTTGTAAATATAATAACACTAGCTGACCTGGCGAACTTCGTATCACCTAACCCTAAATGGGTTATGGTTTTCCCGTGGACTGGTTTACCCATGCGCTAAAAATGAAATGACTATCAATAATCCGGATGAATATCGTATAACCCAAAAAGAGAGGTGTAATAAGAGTTAGGGCCCTGATTCTCTAACAAATTTTCAAGGCCACCTCGATTTAGGGCCCTAATTAAGGGTTGTGTAATAGCCCTTTTAGGGTCCCTGAATCAGGGCACACAATTTAGGGTGGGCCTGCACCCTAGTTAGAGATGGTCGTTATTACACTAGACTGATTTAACGCCCTAACTCAGTCTGCGAGCAACTATTGGAGCGGTTAGACGTCATGTAACCAAATGGGTGAATTTCAACAGGTCCATTAAAATCTTCATTTCCGTGGAAACAACGCTTTCATTAAAGTTTTTGATAATGTATGTATTCTTACTTAATATCTAGCAGTTAACTTAAAAAACTAACGAGATATACAAGATTAAAAATTTCGTGCCATCGCGATGAAACATGCCTGCACGGCAATGAAACAAACGTCCACGGCAATAAAAGAACTGTGCCACGGGAATGAAGGAATCAACCACGGAAATTAAAATCCATATAAAACATAATATTTTATAAACTTACATGAGTATTATACTTACATACAATAAATACACATTTAAAAAAAATATTTAATACATTGAATTCAAAAGAAAAATTAAATCAATAAAATCAACATACAATATAGACGGCAATGATATACAAGAAGTTAAATCTATAAAAGACTTAGGTGTAATTTTCGACTCAAAATTAACTTTTATAAAGCTTATAGATAGCATAATACTAAAAGCATCGCAGGTGTCAGGTTTCACTTTGAAAAATTGCAAAATTAAAAAAAATCTAAAAGTAAAATTCTAATTTATAATTCTCTAGTAAGAAGCATATTGAGAGTATTGTAGAACAGTCTGGAGGCCCCACTACGCAGCACATTTATTTAGAATAGAGGAAATTCAAAAGCGCATTATGTGGCATCTAGCACGCTGTCGTTGCATGATGATGTCATAAGCTGATCGATTGGATTATTTTAAACAAAAATCACTAGAGAAACGGAGATAAATGTTAGACACAACGGAGATAAATGTTGTTGCATAAATTGTTTAATAATAAAATTGATTACCCTCATCTTCTAACTAAGTTCAATATTCGAGTGCCATCTAGATACGAGTATCACATTATTATCAACCCTCTCCGAAGTTTTGTATTAGGTTCTAATTCTCCTTTTCCCCGCCTTTGTAAAATAATGAATAGTGTTTCTTTACTAATTCTACCCTCATTCTTCTTTTGTAATATCTCCTTACTTAAATTTCACTTCTATACAAGAGTCAGAATTAATACCTCTTATGAACAGGCATTTTTATTCCTTGTAGACAAATTCTTGCTACTCATTACAGAATGCGGGGCCTCATTCACTTGACTCTCAATTATTACTATCCTTATAATATTCTTCTCGCATCGGCCACTTCTAGTGAATTAACTACATTCGCTGCCTTTATGTTTCTTTCGCGGGCAATTAGAGCTATTTTTTTCAACCGACTTCAAAAAGGAGGAGGTTCTCAATTCGTCTGTATGTTTTTTTTTTTTTTTTTTTTTTGTATGTTTGTTCACCGATTACGCAAAGACGGCTGGACCGATTTGAAAAATTGTTTTTGTGTTTGAAAGGGTATACTTCCAAGTTGGTCCCATTGCCATCAGATCACGATCTGATGATGGGATCCTGGAGAAATCGAGGGAACTCTTAAAATATTAAAAGCACACCTACAGTGATTTAGGTATACCTAAATCACTGTAGGTGTGCTTTTAATATTATAATTTTTTTATATATAAATTTTTAATAAAAATTGAGTAAATGCACGAATCACTATGAAATATATTTCATAGTGATTCGTGCATTTACTCTTAAAAAACACCAATTGGTGAAGTGGAACTGATGATGAAGACCAAAAATTACGAGCAGACCTATTCAATATTTCACAGTTTGCGATTCAATTAAGTACTTTAATATGGTATTGAGTAGCACTTTAATCTCGATATACTACTATTATACAATGTAATAGAGCTGATAGTGAACTCCTCAACAATTAACGGCCCTGCATCGGGGCAAGCAATATTTCGTAAAAGGATTTGAGCAGATGACATAAGCCTATTGTAACTTAAGTGAATTATAAACCAACCCACTAAAAAGTGAGAAATAAAAACTTTTTAACAAAAAATATTACCGACTTCTAAAATAAATACAAGGCAACTAAAAAGCAAAAAATAATATACCTAGAATAACAAAAACAAATTAAACATTTTGAAGTTGGTGCCGAATAAAACATAAAGACTACTATTTCATGGCTTAGAGATTAGAGCTATTTTTTTTTGTATCGGAATGAGCTGGGAAGTGTTTAGATTTTTGATTTTGCAAATCACGTTGAAATTGAAGAGTTTGATGCTGGACTATCAGGACGTGATATAGAATCTATACCACTAATGTTTGGTGATAGTTGAGGTGATCCTGGGGGTGTCTGTTGTGGACTACTTATGGCCAGAAAATTGAAGCACCTTACTAGAGCGTCAATCCGCAATTTGTCACAGCGACGTCGGTTTGATTTTGAAGATTCAAGACGCGAGCTACATCTTGTTATAGGAGTCATTGGCATTTTATTAGGAGCAACGCAGAGCATTGCATTAGGAGCTACTTCAGATAACCCAAAAAACGTTTCATTTGGTTCCATCCTTGGTGTTTCAGCATATTTTACATCATAAGTCACATTTGGGCAAGTGTTCTTACGTAAAATTGCCGTCTTTTTCTTGCGAAGAGCCATAATATCTTTTACGAAGTCATTGCACTTCGAGGAATAATTAGGCCTGCAGCCTTCTTTTTTAAAATACCGTTCTCTTTCTTTTTTTAAATACTCCTCTCGTATTACAGGGTAACTTCTTATTTTTGATGCCGTTTTGGTTCGGTCAATCTTTTCCTCTCCTTTCTCTTCTTTTCAAATAATTTTGGTTTAGTTATTATTAAAATCAGGCTATAGTATGTGTGTGTGTGTGTGTTTGTGCATGTGTTGATTGTAGTAGAGTATATACGTGTGATGGAGTACCAAATGTTATATCACTTTGTAAGGTTAACATATTTTTGTAGTTGACTGTACAGTATAAAACTTACCAAGTATATCTTTAAGTCTTTTATCATTTAGCAGAAGGTTAACTTGACGAGTCCTGTACTGTCATTATTTGGTACCTATGTAACAAGTAAATATGTTTTCTTTGCCTAATCATACCATGGCGATGAAAACATGAGTTACGGAAATGAAACACCTGGCCACGGCAATGAAAATAAACTGTTTTACAAGGCATGGTAATGATTTTTTTTCATTGCATTGACTTTTTTTTCATTGCCATAGCAAATTTTGGCCACGGAAACCACGGCAATGAAAATTATGGCACAAATATAAAATAACAAAAAATCTATTAATTATTCGAAGACAGTAATAAACACTACACCAATAAACATATGAGAAATGGTGTTCTATCAAATGCTTAAGGCGCTGACAACAGCCAAATAGGCTTATCCTAAACAATTTTTTAGCCAAATCTACGTAGTTTGTGACGGCAGAAAAAATATATGTTAATCTTGAACATATTTCTAAGAACCCTGTTGTATTCAAAACACGAATTTGATTTTTTTTCTCGATAAAAAAAAATACAATCTAACCTCTTAAAATGATCTTCTAACAAAAATATCTGTATTACTTAACAACGTACGTTGGTAAAATAATTAACAATAACGTATCATGATATAATACAGAATCTGGTTGTTTTTTATTTTCGACTACTCGACTTATTTTCAAGTAATTAATTGTTTTATGGTTTATAATTAGTTACGAGCGCTGCGTGATCGCGCTTCTCTTTCTTTTATAAGCAATCTGACAGTGATCGCAGAGACGCGCAGCTAGACGGACGTATGTCGCTTTGCCTCGCCATCCATTCACTTTATATTTTGTTTGTTGTTTGAAAAATTATAGACATTGGTAAAGAATATAAGTTTAATAAATATACTATTATTTTATACTATCTAAGTTGTTAATTTAAATATATTTAGTTCTAAGTTTAAATATATTTGTTACTATAATTGGGAAACAAACAAAAATGTCGGAGGCCAGCAAAAAGCGCTTCTATACCAACAAACAAAAACATCTCATGGAAGTAGTAAAGTAAGTATTATATTTTTCATATTGACAAAATATTGCACGAACAGAAGTGAAATCGTAACCAAACCAAAAAGCTACACTAAGCTGTTTTGTACAACGTATAGCGAAAATTCATCTGCAACTGTGAAGCTCGTTTGGTCTAGCGGTATCTGCGTTGGTTCAGAATATCAAGATTCGGGTTCGAAACCTAGGTTCGCCTGTTCAATTTTTGTATTTATTTTTAATATTTTCTTTTATCTTTTCAGTAAAAAGAGACGTTTGGCGAATAGTTCAGAAGCAGGTGAAACTTCGGAAAGTTTTTCACCAATAAGTTTGTAATAAGTACCTACATACTAATATAGATAATAATGTTATTATTTATATTACATTAACACATTACACAAAAAGAATCGCCACATGGACAAAGAGGATCCCCTTTACATTTTAGAAAGATAGTTACAAACAAGTATAATGATAAACTATCACATTTGCATAGACCTACGACTATCTTAGAACTGGCCTAATAGGAAAATACTCCTAAAATACTTGTAGCTTTATCCATTGTTTCTTGCCCTTTCCATACAAATAGTTGTGTAGGTTTTAGTATTTTTTACCTATATATGGCGATCTATACATACTGAAGTGTCTGTTCCTAATGTCAAAATAGCAGTTTTTTACTAAATGCTATGAAAGTACGCATAGTACTTAAAACAAAAATACAGTTTATTTTTATCTGGCTGTCTGTCTGTGTGTTTGTTTCGACAAATCTCCAAAACGGCTGTACGGAGATTGACAGGACTCACTGTCAGACAGCTAATGATGTAAGGAGTAACTTAGGCTACGTCCACAGCTAGTCTACAGCTAGTTAGACATAATAGGTGAGATTAGTGCTGAAGAAAGCTTTCTAAGTTTAAATGTAATAAATATTTTGTACAGATTAGGAAATGTGGCTGTTGCAGTTACATTAGAAAGTGATGTTATAATTCCTCTAGAAAATGTTACCAGGTAAAGATGATGCCCAAGTGATATGAAACTTCATCATGATCGTTCTTATACTTCTTATGTTATTGTGAGTCATAGTTTTTTTCCATCACTGGTTTGAAGTATCGGCAAAGGTATTTGAGACAGTTGAATCCACCGATAATATTCCTAAACTTGAGGTAAATATTATTATTTTGAACAGGTTGTCGAAGATAAAATCTGGCAGTTAGTATTTAGTTACTAACGCATAGGTAAGCTTTAAGTATTATTTTTTTTAGACTGCTACAAGTCACCCTGCACAACAAAAAATCCTTATAAATATTATTACTATTATTACATCGGACGACGAATAAACTTATCGCATTTATTTTTAAATCTTCAGAATATTTCTCACCCTTACCTAGGGGTAAGGGTGATAAATATTCTGAAGCCCTGGGTTGTAATTTAAAACACATTAATTTGGTAGGAGAAAACATAAATGGATTCTTGTCGAAGTTCATTCTTTTGTGTAGGATGTGCAATTTAAAATTTATCATTAAAAGTGATTCCAGTGACGAAAATTATTTACCAGTCAATTATTGTGCTGTAGCACAATATGTATGTTATCAATTTTCGGAGGACTTGAAACTTGGAAGAATTTTCTTCAGCTCTAAATTTACCTTATGTCAAATAAATAATAATATTATTAATAAAAAATAATATATATTATTAACTATCTGTGCAAATAAATAAAATTGAAGAGTCTGTTTATAATATCAAAATAACAGTTTTATGCATATATATTAATTATTATGGATAACATATATCCATAATAATTACTGATAACAAAAATACAGTTTTTTTTTGTCTGTCTGTCTGTTTGTTCCGGCAAATATCCGAGAGCAAATAAATTATAATTATGCGAAAATATTTAAAATGTTGCTAATATATTTTCGAGTTTTATTTTTCTTTCTTTTATATTGTTTTGAAGTTCATAGCAAATAAAGTCTCCTAATATAATTAAAAATACAAACGTATAAAAAAAAATTATTGTTTTTTTTAATCGCCCTGTCTAATTTCTTTCTAGTTCTTCATATAGAACAAAAAATAAAGCGCCATCTATTGGTTTATTGTTTATTATTGACCGCGTCCTTGTGTTGGTAGTTCGCTGTTTTTACCGTCCTTTATCAATGGCACTAGGACATCGGAGAAATAGTGGGCGTGGCTAAAATAGTGAAACATCGAAGTTCAGTAGCTGTTGTCAGCGTCTTAATCAAGAGGACAAACTTATTCAAATAGAAAGTTATACCCATCCACGGCGATGAAAGAAAAAAATGACCGGTAATATAAAAATTGAAAACTTACATTTATAGTGTAAAAACGCAGGTACGTGTGTATGTCCTTCAATGTCGAGCACTTAGGCGGTACTACAAAGCAACGTTTAGCGCACAGGAAGGAGGGCGCAAGTCGATAAAACAATATTCATAAATATGTTTAGGACACGGCAATAAAAGGTAATTCGGGGACAAATAATTTTTTAATAACCATTCGTTGTATTGTTTCAATATTTGAATAAATGTATTCCGTAACAATACGTTAACTATTCACCTATCAAATAAAACTATGTTTAAATACATCTAACCAATAGATTTTTATCAATGAGATATCACGACACATTAGGTGACGTGTGGACAAACACGGCAATGAAAGAATTTAAGGTTAATATTTCTTTTGGAGTACCTATAACCTATTTAATAAAATATTTAGTGATACACATAGATTACTAACACCTAACCAGAAAGAAATGTTAGAACATTATAACTATGTTTTTTAGTACCGATTTTATCGATGCCACGCAAATCTTGGTCCCGGGAAATTCACCCCAATATTATCGAGGCGAAAAATAGCAATTGTTGTGTCTGTCCTAGTGACAATAATTAATGATAATAAAAAGAGGAAAAAAATAAAAGTATGAAAGAAAGAATATTTAAAACTTCGAGAGACGCAATCCAGTGTGCGGATTCTCGAAGTTCTGGGTCCGCATGAATTTCGAAGTTTTTTAAGAATGGCCTAATTACTTTGCAGTTAGTACGCATATTTTCTAATTTTTTTCAGAGTTTTTTATAGTCGCTTTAGTGTCTAATGTTCTGTACAGAACATATAATACTAAAAAAAAGAGCCTCCAAATCCGGCCCTAGTAAAAGTAACTCTGTATGTCTATCTACCTGTTACCTTTTCACGCTGCTGAAACCGCTGAGTTAATTTAGATTACATTTGGTATGGAGATATTTTCGAGTCCCGGGGAAGGAGATAAGATAGTTCTTACTGTACTGTTTGTTCCGGGTGAACTCAGAAACGGCTGGACGGATTATTTGGATGTTAGAATAGAATAGAATAGTTTATTTCTCAGAATATAGTACAGTAATGGTGTTTACAAAGTTTCAGTGCTTATATTCTACCAGATCTGGTGTACAATTTTTTTGTTCTTGAAGTATAAAAAAAATAACAATAAAAAATATACAGAGCAATATTATAACAAAATCCGTTGGCATATAATAAACTTAAATAATTCTATCATTTAGGTACTCATATAAATTATAGTAACATTTATATAATAATAAGTAGGTTAAATGGTTTTTTTTAAACAAAACGGCATAAGGAGGCTTTAGCTCATTCGGTAGTTTATCATAAATTCGTATTGCCATACAAAAGGAGTTTTTACTATGTAGTGTTGTACGTTGATAAGGAACATGTAATATAAAGGGATATCTCCCTTCTCTGAAGACATTTTGTTTTACAAAGAGATCAGGGTGTCATTATATACAAATATGCAGATATCATAAATATATAGACTTGGTAAGGGCAGAATTTGGTGTTTCTTAAATAGAGGTATACAGTTATTCATATATTCTGCACCTTCTATAGCCCTTACACATTTTTTTTGTGCCCTGAAAGCTCTTATTAGTTCGACTACTTCTTCGTTAGTGAATTACTCCGTAATACTATTCCATAAAGCAAAACTGAAGAGTCATAACCATGATATGCGTTAAGAGTGGTTTCTGTTGTGGCTACTTGTCTAATTCTGTTTAGTGTGTACACAAAACTAGGAGTAACTTAAGCTATTTTTTTAGCACTGCAAGTTCACGTGGATGAAATCGCGGGCACAGCTAGTTTCGTTATATGATTTGCATGTCACAGAGTAAATAAATAAGTAATACAAACAAACAATCCAATTTCATTTTATCCATCACTAGCTGACCCGCGCAACTTCGTCTACGTAAATTTTCCCCGTTTTTACAACATTTTTCATTGCTGTTCCGCTCGGTCATAGCGTAATGTTATAGCCTACAGCCTTCCTCGATAAATTGGCTATCCAACAGTAAAATATTTTTTTAATTCGGACCTATAGTTCCGAATTAAGTAAGAACCTTCACTTTAAAAGCGGTTAGATGCCATCCTAATTTCGGGGGAGGGGGTGCATTCCAGAGTAAAGGCGGAAACATACTACTGTGTCGTGGAGTGGCCGCAGCGTATGGTCGGGTGTGCACACTAACAACGCGTGTCAACGCGTTCTGGCGTTTTTTCTGCGTCTATTTTTTATTATTTGTAGCATTACCTACTGTTATAGGATTTTAGATATTTCTTACAAAACTCGCTTAACGTGTGTGGCGTAAATTGAAAATAATATTATTTCTTTGTTTGTTTATACATTTTTAATTGTAACTAGTACTACCTACCTAAGCTGAAAAATAACAATGCTAAATAGTATAGTGTGTACACCCGCTCTGACGCTTTAACGCGTCGCGACAGTCCACGACATGTTTCTGCCTTCTGACGCCGTGCGATACTCCACGACACAGTATTATGTTTCCGACTTTAAGACGGATTGAACTAGGAAAGAGGATCCGACGAATCCAGAATAATGAGCAGGATATAGGAGAAGCAAATTGTTAGAAGATCGAAGATCTCTGCTATGGTTAGAGCACAAGTATTGAAAGTTACATGACAAGTAAGAGGGGGGGAAGAAGGAGAACTAAGGATACAATAAAGTGTAGTGAAAGCGCGCGAACTGCGTCGTTGGTGAACAGAGAGCCATTTCGAAGACACATAATCGAACCTACGAAGATTAAATATGAATCGAATGCAGTTATTTAAAAGTCGGTCATATTTATTGAGGAGCTCTGCATTCAGATCAAGATAGCACACCACCATAATCAATCAAGGGAAATATGAACGTCTGGACGATAATAATTTTAGTTTTCAAAGGAAGAAAATTCTTCAGACGGTATAAAGCCCGTAGACTACTCCTCCTCCCCCTCCTCTGTCTGACAGTTGCCAGTTGAGGTTTGCGTCATCTGACAGATAAACTTATAGGGATAATGGAGCTGTTATAGATGACTGATGGCAACACGTTGATGTGTAATCGGCTTAATATGCCTGGCAATCAGACGAATTTACTATCTAGCCAAAAGCTATAGGCGAAACCTTTAAAAGAGAGAGAATAGAGAGTAAGATAACGTGACAGACAAACAGTGAAGGCGTTCGAGAAAACTGTGACTTTAGTCTCATCCATGCCTGCCCTGATTACTTTTTTCGCATTTTACGCAAGTAGCGCAGCTTTTTTATTGCTAGCAAAGCGTAGCTCCATGTTCCCCAAGAGTCCAAATAACATATTGAAAGTCCAGCTTTACTTAATAATTTGCGTTTTTAACGTTTTTATTTGCAAAGTTCTACTGATAGCTTCTATTATATATAGATGTGCAGAAGATTTGAGGATGATCTCAGTTTTTAAAGGAAATACCTAATAGCTTAGTTTTCCAAAAAAATGCAATCTAGTTTATTGTACCTTATGATGTTCCTGGGCTTTTGAAATTTAATATGACTCATCAGATTGGCACATATAATTTATATTATATATAATAATTTTAAAAGCCTAGGATTATATGACCCCATGACATTTATCATATAAAATTTATTGTTTTTAACTTTCGATGGGATGACACCACCAACATCCGCACCGGGTTCCATAGGTTGCTACGCCACTGTCCAATACCTACTGGCTACTGTTTTTGAACTTTCATAATAACTCAATCGTAATTTCAATGTAAATTCCTGCACAAATACCATGCAGCAATATTTTTTCTGTTTAGCACTGAGAGCACTGACCTCTAACTGAGCAACGACAAACGACCGAATGAGGCCGCACTTTAACCAGCTAGCCGCCGCCGGGTGCAACCCTGCTACAAACCGTGCTTGTGAACAAGCTTAACCGACACCGGTCCGGCGCCGGCCCGGGTGGAAACCATCTCGTTAACAAGGGGCCTTATTTTTCTTATAATTAGGTATTTTATTAAAATCTTTTAGTAAAGAACTTAATATGCTAAACATAAAAAGGAACACTATGTGCTCTTTGGTAACAACGTCAAATGCCAAGCAAAATAATACTTGTCAATTAAAATGTAGTGATTTTTTTCTGTATTGTTAATTTGTAAGTTCTTTCAAGAACATTGAAAAACCTTTTTTAAAAATCAGAATTTCAATTTACCTATGAATACGGTCTACGGTCGGTCGTGGCCTCATAGATTTCTAACGACACTAGAATAAGTGCAAAGTGACACCGCCAATTTTTACTTTCGGATTTTCAATCTAAATTTTCGTACGTGCAGAAATCTACATAATCCAAAAATGAATTTCTTAATGTCCCGTACACGGTCTCGGTCTAGAAGAAACTCCGCTGGTTTCATGATCAATACAGAAAAATGGCGTAGCACTCGCAAAATGTCTCGCAGAGGAAAAGACGTGCTAGGAGATGATGCGGACGATGATGAAGAACCACAAATAAGTAATAATAACGACATTACAGAATGGGTACAACAGTTCTTCGAAAGAAAAAGCGAAACCACAGACATGATTGATCAAGATGTTGAAGTGCATTTAACTAAGAAACAAACTCTTATCCTATCAACACTAGTCCCTGATCAAATACTTCAGATGGACAAGTAAGTAATTTATTGACGAAACACATGCTTACCTCTCTTACTGTAGGTATTATTAAAGGCGAAACAACAGTACCTAATAAAAAATTTAATTACAATAATTTCTCAACTAAATGCCTATGCTAAAAATAGGTATGATGCCTCTGTGACGCGGTGGGATTATGTCCGACTGCTACGTAAGAGGTCGTGGGTTCGACTCCCACACGGGACACTACTTTGTGTGATCCACAAATTGTTGTTTCTTGTCTGGGTGTACTTTGTGTCTGTGGCTTGTATGTTTGTAAAGTCCCCCGCGGCACAGTGCTTGTACCTTACTGCGGGAGTCCTCTTTTTTTTACTTTAAACTAATAACAAAATATTGATATAATTAATGAAATAAAAAGAACTTAGATATTAAGTTTAAAAATTATGTACTTTTTCAGATTCGACACATTGAAACCAGCGCGATTTGTCGGTGTACTTATGATGGCTGATGTTTCAGGCTTCACTGCCCTTTCAGAACGTTACAATAATACGGGGAAAGGTGGCACATACCGGCTAACTGTCACTCTCAATACATATCTTGGCTCCCTCATAGAAGTTATCTACAGCCATGGAGGCGATATCATCAAATTTGCCGGTGACGCCTTTTTAGCACTTTGGAAGACTGACAAAAGAACATTTCTATGTCATACTATTCATACAGTAATTGCTTGCGCACTAATTATACAACATTCGTATTCATCGTATGAAACAGACGTTAAGGTTAATTTAAGGGTTAAATTGGCCATATCCGCAGGTAATCTTATATTTGCGCCCATTGGTACTGGCATAGACATGAGTTATATAATTTTTGGACTTCCCGTACTTGAAGCTAAAGCTGCTGAAAGTGTCTGTGCTTCAGGTGAAGTAAAACTTACTCCCACTGCATGGGGCCATTGTTATTCTAGAAATTATGACCATGTCATTGACGAAAATGGATTCGTGACAATAAAGTGTATTCTATATGATCCCCATGATCCTAATGTTACGAAACCATTCCAAGGTTTAGGGAATATGATTAGACAAATTAAAAAGCCCTTTAGTGCTATCGAGAGTTTACCTGATTATTTATGGGATTCATCAAGAAGATTAAGCGTTTCAGATACGTTAAAGAAAGCAGAAGCTTTAGACCTTCGGAAAAGTATTTTATTAGCAGAGGAGAAAAATAATGGATCAGACATCCGTAAATTTATGATACGACCAGTTCTTACACAAATTGACGCTCATCAACCACTTGAATATCTGACTGAAATGAGACACGTATCGATTTTATTTGTAACTCTCAAACCGAGGGATTCTTCATTTTCCCAATTGATAACCATTGTCAATAATGCTTACCAGATTACTTGTGAAATAGTTTACAAATCAATGGGATGTGTTAATAAAATAATTCTTTTTGACAAAGATGTTATGATGTTAGTTGTTTTTGGCTTGAGAGGCTTTAAACATGAATCTGAGGCACAAGCTGCTTTAAAATGTGGTTATAGTATAAAGAAATCAGTGTCAGCGCTTGATGGAGTATTGGAAGTATCAATTGGCGTGACAACAGGTCCAGTGTACTGCGGTGTAGTAGGACATCCTTTAAGACGAGAATTCACTGTCATAGGTGCTATTGTAAACAAAGCCGCTAGACTCATGTGTGGATATAGAAACAAAATTACTTGCGACGAATCGACCTTCGTCAAGAGTAAAATGTCTTCGATTGGATTCACTCTTCAACCAACAATAGAATTGAAAGGTATTGGTAAATCTGGTAAAATATATGAATACACTGAAGAAATAAGAGCCAAAGAATTGTATGACATACCATTGATTCCACAACTGCTAAGTAGGGTGGATGAAATAGATTACTTTGATAACTGGCTGGAAGAAAGCCAACCGACATATAGAAATTTTGATGCTCTTATGATCGTAGGTGAATCACGTGTCGGTAAAACTAGGCTTTTGGAATGGATGGCACGAATAGCAAAAAATAAACAGTATCGTGTCTGCTTCATTAGTTTGACATCTATACATTCTGCAACTGCGTATTTAGCTTTAAGTCAAATAATGAACCAAATACTTGGACTACAGGAACCCATTCAAGGTTTCGTCAAAGAAGAGAAAATCGTACAATTACTGAAAGTCTACTCTGATGACTTATGTTATTTAAACAATATTATAAAAGTACGTTTTGCGTATCATGAAGGGATTCAGTCATTGGATGAAAATAAAAGAAAAGAAAAGGCCAAAGTAGTATTTGCTAAATTGGTTCGAGCACTAACAGAATCATACATAATATTCTTGGATGATTTACAAAATTTGGACGCTTTCTCTTGGGAATTTATATCAGTGATGTTTAGTTCCTATAAAATATTTACTGTTTTTTCTGTCTCAAGAGGAAAATTTAGTTCCGTACAAAATTGGCTCTACAAAGTTTTTATAAATAATAGCATTAGGAAAATTTCATTATCCCCATTAGATGCTGAATGGATACCTGCTTTAGCTTGCCAAATATTGAATGTAGATGGAGTATCAAATGATTTATGTAAAGCATTACGTTCAAAATGCAAAGGAATGCCAGGTCTAGTAGAAACTTTCATCATCCATTTATTTTCAAATGGTGCTTTGGAGATAAAAAGCGTTCCAAATAGTGAAATAGATAATTGTACACAAGAGGAAGATTTGGTTTTCCCGGACCCGGCATTATTGCATCCACAAGCGCTTCATGCTAAAGCTCAACAAACACTCGATCAATTTATAGAAAGTGAAGCCAAAGAGGAAAAAAATATTTGCATAGTCATAGAGAAAGAAGAATTAAAAACAAACCTAAACGTTCAAAATCTAGATGCTTTAATTATGATACAAATAGATTCTCTAACACCGTACCAACAACTACTTTTAAAAATTGCGTCGGTAATTGGTAATATCGTACCAAGAGACTTATTAGAGAACATTATGTATGAAAACAATTGGTTGGTTACAGCTAAAGCAGTTAAAAGACTGTTTGCACTAAATTTACTAACATGTGCAAATGCCGATTGTATCGTTAAGTGGGAGCGCAGAGTAACAGCAACGGGTACTACGCGGCAGTCTGCTAGTGTGTCAGGTAACCCTAATCTACTTTGTGAATGTAAATTTGAGTACGTACCAGAGGATTGCGAAAATATACCAAAATATGCATTTTGTAAACTGATGAGATTCCGAAATAGAAATTCTCGTAAAACTTGTTATGAATTATTGCCTATGAATCAAAAAAGAGAATTTCATACACGTATTGTAAATTACTTAGAAAATAATAAACAAAAATGTACTGACTGTGGTGGTAAGATCATGTTAGTGCAATCATTGTTAAGTTTAACTGATGAAACGCAGAGCGAAGAGAGCAGTGGCACCTCAAATGCTACAATTGACTCTAAAGATTTAGAAATTGACAATGATATTGAAGAGCCAAATGTTAGCGACTCAGCTGTTTCCTTGTCTAAACGTAACTTACCACTACGTACTATAAAAGTGTGGAGTTCTACTAGCGTTAAGAGATCAAAAGTTAAATATTTAAGTGATAACAAGCTCACACGAACATCTAAGGACTTAATGTTCGATGTAAGCGAGGAAAATGATAGAAATTCACGGTCATCACAGGTTCAACCCATTTTAAAAACCACAGGAAGCACCAGTGGTTCACCACAAGAGACAGAGTCAATAAGAAAGCAGAAAACTACAAAAAAGGTTACAATGACATCTTCTAAAGAATCCACTAAAGATCAATTTCCAGAAAAAACTAGTAATAAAATTTTTGATATGTTGCGTGCTATCACAGAAGCCAATAATCTTAGCGACTGGCACAATCTCGGTGTGTTCGATAGTCAAGAAGATCTACGTTTAACTAACACTACCGAAGCCAAAGCAACTTTTTCTGTTAAAATTCAAAAAGGTGTGTCTGAAACCAATTTTGCAAAATGTACATGTGCAGAATTGAATATCACGATATGTGAGCAGCTGGTGCATCATGCACAACAAGCAGATTTAAAGGTTAAAGCTATTGAATTTCTTATAAAATACTGTCATCTATGCGTACTCAATAATACAGTAGAAAATGTATATCCAAAACTGGAGGAAGCTGAACATATGTGCATGGAACTTCACAAACGTTTAGATCCATTCGATGAGAAACGATTATTGGGAAGAATATATTCATTAAGAGCTGCGTCATGCTTGATGGATGGTAAAATATCGTTAGGAAAAGTGGAAATTGAGCGAGCATCAAAAGTTTATCGTATTAATATAAATAAAGTACCAGAATACCTAAAGCTTCAAAATTTCGTCTCCATGCTTAAAATTCAGCAAAAGAAACAACGTATCAATAAAAAGATTCTAGAAGGGGATTCAATTTTTTGTTTGAATATCGCGACTCTATTATATTCAACATTAGGAGACGACCGTGTATCAAGATCAACTGCACTACGCGCCCTTAGTTTAATACAAACTGTAGACTGCTGTGTGGTGGATATTTGTGACACATACAGTAACGCTATACAAATGGAGTTAGAACGTGGTACGCCTGAAAACACAACAGTTATTGAAGAAATGGCTGTCGCAGCATTAAGGCAATTATCGAAACCAATAGAAGCAGACGAATTATTCGCTCTTGGAAAACTTTTTATGACAACTTTCCGCGCTAGAATGGCGAGAGGTAAACTTGCGCGAAGTATACGTTCGGGCTTCCGAGCGTTAGCCATTAGTCGTTTTATTCAGGCCGAGGACGTGGCTTTAGAAATAATACCAGACTTATTTTACATTCTACTATCTCGCCGGCGTATAGAAGAAGCAGTAGATATTTTACAAATTGCTTTACGTGGAAGCCAATATCATTATATATCGTATGAATGCGAAACCTGGTATTACGCATTATGTTTAGACATGATACTGGACGCTGGATTTCAACTAGAACTACCACAAGACATCAGCCGTTTCGCAGAATTTGCTTTAAATAGGGGGAAATCAGCAGGAGGCGGTCGACGTCGTTTAATAGTAGGGCTGTGGACTTATTGGCTTCGAGCGAATTCAGAGAAAAAGGCGAAACGTTTTGAATCTGAAGCATTGCGTTGGGCATCACACGAAGGGGATGATTTTTCAATGTCTACTCTTTTAAGTGCGATGAGATTGGCAGAAGGAATGCTGGAAAGTTTAGCTAGAAAAATGGATGACTTACGAAAGGTAAATATTTTTATGAAACGACCATTTCAACTGATTTACATTCAACGTTCAATGAGTTTAATACTTTCGGCTCGGGATTACGCCTTTTAAAATGCCAACTTGATATCACCCGACCGAAACGAAAAAGTTATTTTATGGTTTGATGAAGAAGAGGTATCGCCAATAGACAAACGTTTGTTTTGAACATTGTTTGAGATAGGGAAACTTGTTAAAGAGCATTGTGTCGCAGGTTAAAAAAAGCGGGCTCAAAATCGGATAACAAAATCATATGGAAGTCAGCATTTCGTAGAATCAGAAATTCGAAGTTATGTAACACACATCTTTCCGTTTTGGGCCTAGACCGCTATCAGTATCGGTAGCGGATAGCACTGATAGCGGATCTGTTCTCACAATCAAATCTGTTTCCACTTTTTGTTCCACTTTGATACGTTGATGAATTTGATTCTACTTTCACCTAATCCAATAAATCCTTTGTTCAAACAAATGAAAAAATAGTAAAAATTGAACTGAATATCGGTAAAATCAAATGAATATCGGTAAAATCAAATGAATATCGGTAAAAACGAAGCGGCTCCTAACACCAGCCTTTGAGCTTAGCTGGACGGGTTAACAAGATTGCTAGTAATGTGGGACTTAATCCCACATTGCTAGTTTGTTTAAAAAAAATGAACATAGGTAAAAATCAGGGTCAATCAAAGGTCTGTTCATGCCCAAGTAGCAAATCAGTTATATTATATTCGAATTAAACGACTAACAGACTTATAGGGCTCATAAAACAGTTTCGAGGTAACCAAACAGTTGTAAAGGAGTATTTAAAGAGACGCAATAGTTTTTAAGGATATAAGTCACATTAACGTGTCAGGTAAACGTCATTTCAATGAAGTTACACGACAATTATGTAACATGTCTGCCACAACGTTTACAAGACTAGACTTTATGTCAAGCAAACGTTTCAGTCCGATAACAGTCATGAGCGGACATTTTTTGTGTAAATAAGAACCTTTTATAAAATACTTATAACGATGTCCTATAATGATTTTGTAATTAACTATTAAATAACAAACATGCATATTAAGTCATATACTTAATATTTATGTTACTTTTAGCTTGAATTGTTATTCTAATATGACTTGTATAAGTCATTTGATTAGTTTAAGGCTAATTTAGAAACTTTTTTATAACTCAATCACCATTTTCCTTCAAAATTCTATTAATGGATTCCAAGAAATGGAAAAGAATCAAACGAAGTGGTGGTTTTAGAAATCAAGAATAGTTATATAGATGTTATAATGCAGTCGCCCAAAATCTAAAGGAATTATGGCGGATGTTGGAGGCATAATGTATTTTAATTTAATATGTGTTATTTTGGAAATATCAAATATTATGAAGGCCTTTAAAAATTTCAACCAGTATTACCATATAGTTCATCGAAAATGTTAAATTCCCAAGTATAAAAGCTCACCACTCTTCATTTTTCACCAGTCTCTGAGTGAAATAAATAATATAAATATCTAATGATTAAAATATTTGAATTACCTTTTTATAATTTAAAAAACATACAAATCCACACCAGCACAACAGTCTTGAAAAGTGATTTACACGCAACGTATTTGTTGCTAATAGGATCACAAAGTAACTCTTTTAAGACTTATTAGTAGTTGTATGGAACTATTAAGCGACTTTTACACAACGTAACTGTGTGTAATATAACCATAAGACGACCTTTACACGACTTAATTGTTGTATATCTGCGCCCAAACCTGCGTTATATATACGTGTATAAGACTATTATAAAACCATATTCTTTCACTGAAAGTTATATAAAAAACGTTAATGTACCGTTTAATCGACATTATTTTGCTAGTTGGGTGGCACTTACGCCATTTTGTTTAGAAGCGCAGTTTTTCGGTCATAACTCAGTGACGGTATATCCAATCATGTCCAAAATAATGTTACTTTAAAGTATTTATGAAGCGGTACCTTTGTGATTTTTTTCATATTTTTTGGTCACACGGTTCAAAAGATAAGAAGGAGGGGGGGGGGGACAGTTATGCACCTTTAGGAGCGGTTATCTCCAAAAATATTCACTTATTCAAAATTGTTTATTAGAAACCTTTAAATGTTTTTGAAAGACCTGTCTAATGATGTACCACACGTTGATGTTTGCTGAAAAACCAAAAACTTGTTACATTTGTATGGAGTGCCCCCCCAAAATATTTATATTTATTATTTAGCTATCAAACTAAGTAGCTGCTACTACAAGACAAATTTCATCAATATTCATTGAGTAAAATGCCTGTGACATACGAACGGATATTCCGTTTTTCCCATTTTGGCTACGGAACCCTAATAACAAAACGAGTGGAAAATAATCCATTGCCATAATGGATTACAGTGGAACAAAAAGTGGAAACAGATCCATTAGTGGATCTGTTAAGTGGCTCAAAGTGGAATACTCCGCAGCGGGAATGTTATAATATATCCATAATGTATTGTCTAGTAGAATAAACTTTAGACTAAAGACATTTTTTCAGGTGGTAGATCTAATGGAGCTTCGTTCAATTGCTGATCGGGAACTTGCAAGATTAGAAAGTGACGCACGTGTGCTACGAGCCGTATTGCCCCGTTGGTACTTGTTGAAAGCTAACGCTTGCAAATTATCTAGCCGACATTCGACTGCTCATGGATATTTTAATCAAGTGTGTAACTGCTTAAATTTTGTTCTTAATTTCATTCCATAGGACTTGTAGTTTTGCCGGAAATCGAGATAAACCGTTGTTTACCCTTAAAAACCCACCCCCTTCCACTTCCCGACCTCAGATCAACCGTAAATTATTTTTCCTTTAATTTTTGTTATCTTTTCATTTTATAAT
This sequence comes from Herminia tarsipennalis, assembly GCA_945859575.2. Taxonomy (NCBI): domain Eukaryota; kingdom Metazoa; phylum Arthropoda; class Insecta; order Lepidoptera; family Erebidae; genus Herminia; species Herminia tarsipennalis. The sequence continues at coordinate 12,697,567 of OX243852.2, forward strand.
TGGTTTCATCCTACTTAGTTTTTTTTTGTTTAAAAAATTATCGACTATTATACCTTCAAACAACGGCACCTTTACCTCTGCAACGGCCACAACGATTTTCATGAAATTCAGTATGCAGCATGCATTCAGGATTCGAGGGCGATAAATCGATCTAGCTAGGTTTCATTTTTAGAAACCGTCGTTTAAAAAAAATTGCGAGCAAAGCTCCTAATCCAGGTACTTAAAACTTTAAATACTATAGATAAAAAGAAATCGTGACTGATTGATATACCTACCTACCTATCAAAGAACATTTCAAACCACTGAACCGATTGGGTATAAATTTTGAACACAGATATCATAGTTATTACGACGTTTTTGTTTTTTGAAAATTTTACCAATTTATTCTCATATGTACAGGCTTTAGACGAAGCACGACGTATCGACAGCCGACTTGAAGAATCTCTAGCAAGTGCCGCTATTTCAAGTCAACCTACGGTCTGGCTTCAGAACGCTCTCTTAGGCACCTTTTATGACTGGCGGAAAGGTGCAGAACATGCTCACGTTGCGTGGCACGAGCTCGTATATAAAATCAGCTCCGCAAGATAAAAACAATTATAACCTGTTTTTTTTATTTCTCAGTAAATCGACCGTTCAATTGTTATCAATTTAATAAGCTCTGTAACCGTCGAACATGAATCACTTAAAAAATAAAGCTGTAAATTTTAAACCCTAATATTATGGTATTTTGATTTTCAAAATTTGTCTAGTTAAGTAAATAGCATTACTCATAGTTCTAATGTGGGACAAAATTACAAAAGTTCAACTGATGGCAACACCTAAATCCATTTACTTAACAATCCTGCGAAGATGGCTTATTCTTCTATGATTATAAACTATGCCTACAAATAAGCTAGATATAAAATATCATCATCGTTATATGCAGGACGAACATTTGATTGTGTGTGTGATAAATAGTTCAGTTTGTTGTCAATATCATCGTTCCACTGTTGGATAGCTCATTTATCGAGGAAGGCTATAGGCTATATAACATCACGCTACGACTAATAGGAGCGGGAGCGGAGCAGCAATGAGAAATGTTGCAAAACGGGGAAAATTTTCGCAGAAGAAGTTGCGCGGGACAGCTAGTTGATATTATAAAATTATTGATCGAAGGTACCTATGGAATAAGTGAATATAAGACTTCGTAAAAACTATAAATATAATAAAGTTTATAGGTCAATACTTAGTCAAAAAGCAGGATTGTCAGTGTCACTAATCTTACCATGTTGTAGGTAGGTACCGACATATTAATTTTAGCTTCATAGATATAAAAAATTACTCTGTGGTTTTAGCACTAATGCATAGCTATCAACCTTCTTTTAATTTCGGAACCTGTGTTGAGTAATTTACGATGGAAGTTCATATGAAAAAAAGAAACCATCAAAAAAATCGAGGCGATATAGATTGAGATACGGCTGCAGATTCGCATCTTTCATCGAGTATTGTAATAAAATCATGTTTTTATATACAATCATAAAAGGGGCAATACGTTTTGGCCAGTCTGCCTATCAGATTTTGCCCGCTAGTATTTATAAAATTAATAATAATCGACTTATTGGGAAAAAAAATCTCACTTGTTATTACAATGAAAAAGACGTAGAGAAGGCAATATTTTGTTACGTTATTACGTTTATGGCGTATTTTCATCATTTTTATATCAAATTAAAGCTATTTATTTTCTGTACATGATAACTTACCTCTGCCTATGCAAAAGTGCCCGCAGTCGGAGTTGCCAGCGATTAAAGTTTAGAGTGAGAAAGACTTATCGCTCTACATCATTCATTAGACAAGGATGCCGATAGCCAGATATCCTGTCGTAACGAAGAAAGCAGTAACTGACAAAAAGCATTCATTTAGTTATTTGCTTGAAATGGTAACGTAAGCCATATGTTACAGTACAATATCTTTGTGCTGTATCTACAATCTACATCACAATCTTATGTTCCTTATCGCACGTTCAGTATCTATTAAATGTTTCTACTATCTGTTATCAACACGAAGTCGTTAGTATATAAGATGCACCTTTGGATAATTATAACCAGACTATACTACATCTTTTGTCTCATTTATACCTAATCATATACTGCCAAGAAGTTTGGCAAATTGGTGACCCCGACGAACGAATACGCAGCAAGAAACATGGCACAATCACCGTGCAAGGCGAACATAAATCAGCAAGGAACACTTGAAGTAGCTGCTGGCACCTCGGTTTTATCCCGCATTCCGGAATTTTGGAAAGACCAACCAAGATTATGGTTCACGCAACTAGAAGCCATATTAGGACCACAGAAGCAAGGAGACGAATACAAATACTGTACAGTAATAGCAAAGTTATCCAAGGAAGAAATACTACACGTTAGTGACCTAATCACTTCACCACCGACTACAGATAAATACAAAAACATCAAGGAACGTTTAATTGATTGTTACGAAGAAACAGAACAGCGACAGTTTCAAAAATTAATATCAGAGACAGAACTCGGTGATCAAAAACCTTCGCAGTTATTACGTCAAATGCGAGTCCTCGGGAGAGGAAAAATCAGTGACGAAACAATTAAACTACTATGGTTCAGGCTTTTACCAACATCAGTTACTACGGTTCTAGCAGTTACGGAAGACATGGAAATTGACAAACTGAGCCAAATTGCAGACAAAATAATAATGAATTCAAAAGTAACCGAAATATCAGCTGTTAGCAACGACACTTCAAACGACAACAATACAGCATGCATTTTAGCCCAGCTAGCAAAATTACAGATAGATATTGACGCAATTCAGCAAGGTCAATATGGCTATCGACCCAACACGCACAATCATTTCAAGAAACGTCAACAATTCCCGATTATGAGGCCGAGAACAAACTATAGAGGAGCAAATCGATTTTGTTACTACCACGAAAGATTCGGAAAATATGCAAAGAACTGCATCAAACCATGCGGTTGGAAACCAATGACTTACGTACGGAACCAGGGAAACGAATAAGAGCACAGACAACGGCGAAACTCTGTGCAATCCACCCATCCAATCGCCTCACCATTACCGACCGAAAAAGTGGTATGAAGTTTTTGATTGACACGGGCGCAAATATTTCAGTCATTAGCAAGCAACAGAGACATTCAATTTTACAAAATGAACAATACACACTATACGCTGCAAATGGGACTAAAATTAGGACTTACGGCGAGAAGACGCTTACCTTGAATTTAGGACTACAACGATGTTATCAATGGAATTTTGTAATCGCCGATGTTACACAACCAATAATTGGAGCAGATTTTCTAGAGCACTATAAACTATTAGTCGACATAGCAGGTCGCAAACTTATCGACAAAGTTACAGAGCTGACAACGCATGTAACTTCGGAAAAAGCGACACAACAAACAATTCGTACTATCGCAGTGGGAACGAATCCACGTATTACGCAACTTTTAAACAAATACGAAGACATCACGAAAGGGTCCTCTCTCCGCAATGCGCCCAAACATAAGATTGAACATCACATTATCACTACAGGACCACCCGTCGCAGCTCGGGCAAGACCATTACCTCCAGAAAAATACGACATAGCCAAAAAGGAATTTCAAAATATGATAGAACTCGGAATTTGCCGACCGTCAGATAGCCCATGGGCAAGCCCATTACATATGGTAAAAAAGAAAAATGGCGAATGGAGACCGTGCGGAGACTATCGAATGCTCAATAGCACGACAGTACCGGACAAATACCCACTACCAAGATTAACTGACTTTGCATACATATTAGAAAATAAGAAGATACTAAGCAAGATAGATATACGTAAAGCATACCATTGTATTCCTGTTAAAGATATAGAAAAAACAGCCATCATCACACCTTTTGGACTTTTTGAGTACTTAAGAATGCCTTTCGGATTACGCAATGCGGCACAAACATTTCAACGATTCATGGATTCCTTATTTAGAGATTTAAACTTCGTATTTATATTTGTAGACGACTGTCTCATCGCATCGGACAACGAAGATTTGCATTATCAGCATTTAGAAACGGTTTTCAAACGTTTACACGAGAATGGAATAACCATTAATCTCGAAAAATGCGAATTTCTCAGAAGGGAAATAGATTTCTTAGGTTATCATATAACGAGCCAAGGAATACACCCTACCGAAGAAAATTACAAAGCAATCATGGAATTTCCCAAACCGAAAACAATTCAAGAATTAAGAAGATTTTTGGGCATGGTCAATTTCTACAGAAGTAATATTCCACGCGCAGCGGAAAATCAAAGAATTTTAAACGAATATCTACATGGTTCAAAAAAGAACGATAATTCACCTGTTCCTTGGACAACGGAAGCAGACAAAGCTTACGAAAAATGCAAGGAAAGCATGAAAAACGCAGTGTTAACAGCGCATCCTTCCCGCAACGCATCACTAGCGCTCATGACCGACGCTAGTGCTACTTGCGTTGGTGGAGTTTTACAACAAAAATCCGGACGCAATTGGGAACCATTAGGATTTTTTTCACAAAAATTGAGCGAAACTCAACAAAAATATTCTACGTTTGACAGAGAGCTGTTAGGAATATACATGGCCGTCAAACATTTTCACAGATTAATCGAGGGAAGAGAATTTACAATATTTACGGATCACCGACCTTTGACATACGCATTCTCCCAAAAACCATCATCAAACGATACACCGCGACGGGTCCGGCAGTTAGATTTCATTTCACAATACAGTACCAACATTCAACACATAAACGGACGTGACAATATTACCGCCGATGCCTTATCTCGAATAGAGGAAATATACGTGCCATCACCTATCGATTACGCTGAATTGGAAAAATGTCAATCAACAGATAATGAACTAAGTAAATTACATGACAATAAAAGATTAAAATTCAAAAACATTACGCTTCCGGGTTCCACAATAAACATCACCTGCGACACGTCTACTGGAAAAAGCCGCCCCTACTTACCAAAGCATTTTCGCAAACAAATTTTCGATACCATTCATGGTATGAGCCATCCAGGAAAAAGAACTACGAGAAAAATGATAACCCAAAGGTATTTATGGCCGTATATGAACAAAGATATCAATAATTGGTGTAGATCATGTATAGCCTGCCAAAAATCAAAAATACAACGACATACGATATCACCTCCTGGTACATTTATGACAGCGCAACGTTTTGAACATTTACATATTGACATCGTCGGACCACTTCCGATTTCACAAGGGAAGAGATATTTAATCACAATCATAGATCGTTGTACGTCATGGCCCGAAATATTTCCGGTAGAAGATATAACTGCAGAAACAGTAGCCAAGACACTTTTCGAAGGATGGATTACTCGTTTTGGATGTCCATTGCGCATTACTACGGATCAAGGCCGACAGTTTGAATCAAGAATATTTGAGTCACTCTCACAATTTTTGGGAATACATAAAATTAGGACAACACCTTATCATCCACAATCCAATGGAATGATAGAGAGATTTCATAGAACTTTAAAGGCGGCGTTAATGACAAGAGAATCCAACGAAAATTGGTTAAAAGAAATTCCAACAGTTTTACTCGGGTTGCGGAGTAGCTTGCAAGAAGACACAGGTTATAGTTCAGCAGAGATGACATATGGAACGCCAATACGACTCCCTGGAGGATTTTTTGAGTCATCAGCAGCACAGTTATCAACGTACGAAGAGTTTGTAAAACAAATTCAAAAGGACATCACACAAATGACATCAATTCCGAAAAGAAAAAAACACAATCAAGCTATATTTGTGCATCCCGAACTCAAAGAATGCTCACACGTATTTGTTCGGTGTGATAGAATTAAGAAAGCCCTGACACCGCCGTATGAAGGACCCTACCCAGTAATTAGTAAAACAGATAAAACATTTTGCATTAGAATTAGGGATAAAGAGACAGTGATATCAATTGATAGATTGAAATCAGCTTTCATGATCAATGACGAATCAAACTACGTGCCAGATTCAAAGGATTGCGACAGGCATTCACACACGTACACTACACGATCGGGACGTAAAGTAAAGCCAGTAGTACGTCTATAAAAAATCGCTGATATAAGCAAGCTATTCGTATATATATTAACATAGATCTTAACATATACCATTAATTCACAACTACTCGTAACAACAAGACATCTAAAATGGGAAATCAAAGTTCTAAGGACCAGATAACATACAATACGTACAATTGCCTCAATCAAAACGAAGCGGACCAACTCCGTAACCTGATCCAGGAGGACTTACGGTGGACAAGAAATGTTGCAATGGGACAGATTATTTTAACAATCGGCGTGATCCTAATTTACGGCATAATGAAAACACTGGACAGAAGAATGAAGAGTTTAACGGAAAAAAAATAATAAACACTCGTGCAACAGCTAAGTCAAAATTACAGACGTCAGCAAATCACACCACAACAGGCGTCATCAAATTCCACCGCGTGCAATAGCATTATTATTTATATACATCAGCAAATAACTAGTAAGGTCTAGGTCAAATTTATATTGTAAACACTATTACCATATTTTTTTTTTAAAGGGGGGTGTACTGTTACAGTACAATATCTTTGTGCTGTATCTACAATCTACATCACAATCTTATGTTCCTTAACGCACGTTCAGTATCTATTAAATGTTTCTACTATCTGTTATCAACACGAAGTCAAGTCGACGAAACGAAGTCAAGTATATAAGATGCACCTTTGGATAATTATAACCAGACTATACTACATCTTTTGTCTCATTTATACCTAATCATATACTGCCAAGAAGTTTGGCAAACCATACACTACGCAATAATAACAAAAAAAAATTGAAAATCAAATTGGAAACTAAAATTTTATTAACATAAAATGCAGTAATTAGACTAAGTTAGAGTTAAGGTAGTTATTTTGTTTTTCTTTAATATAGAAAATTATATATGCCTTTATTAAAGAAACTAAGACTTATAATTGTGCGCCGTAGACGCCGCGCCACATAAAATATACATACTTATGTTGTAAAAGTGTTTTTTGTGGAATTTAACTGTTAAGAATAAAATATAATATAATCAGAATTATTAAAATAGAAGACGCACTGTTACTACGATTATTGTCTACAAAGCCTAGGCCGCACTGCGTTTTTTTTTCTGCGTGCGGATATTCACAAAACCGCAGAGCTCAGAACACACTTGTAGAAATGGCGGCAAAGTGGTCTCGAACCGATTCGATTTTTGGGTATTTCTACCGATTTGGCGCCTGTCCTAACGAAATACCGAAATAAAACTAATGTTTTACGATTTATGTAACGTAAAATTAGTTTAATCGATTCAGCCGGCAAAGGTAGTTTCTTAGAATAATGCATGAAAATTTTCCCGAATTTCAACAATTTCAAGTTGGCATCCCTTTGTTTTGTCCTCCTTTAATCCGTCCCTCAATTTTCTATAACTTTTACGGTGAATTACTGCCCGAATGTTATTCAATATAATATTAAAATATTGTTTTTGGGGTAGGTACAAGGGTATTCCTCAAAATATATCTATCAAATAACCAACTACCGTTTTACGGAATTCCCTGAGCAAATTTTTGCATATGGCAAATGCTAATCTGACTCGTCCACCGAGGGTTCCAGACAATTTTGTAGGTACTTAGTTTAGCATTTAAGTCTCGCAGTTTAAAATTGTTTCACAGTTTCAAGGGACCATTTTTTTGTTATCATAGTTATTTAATAAATTTATCTAAAAAATGCTTGAAAAATTTAAAAAACGTAATCATGTTAAATAAAAATAATAAAATAAAAGAAACCTCAGGTCCAGCGTCATCAAAACTCTGTGTTTATATGGTTTCTACAATGAAACTCACAGAGCCGTACAAGTTCATTGGGAACGCGGTGGATGACGTCAATTGAATTACAAACACATTCATTACAGCACAATAATTCATTATAAAATACTCGTTTTCATTGTTGTCAACGAGAAGTTGTCAAAATAAACTTAGATTGTATCTATAGTCTATAGAAAGTAACCTAACATATCACCAGAAAAAAACACGAATCATTACTTTCTCTGGAACACGAATTTTAAATTATTTTCTGACGGGTGGGAGAACTACTTATACGGTTAGCAACACTAACTACAAACTTGTACTTTGCAAACTTTGTTTTGACATTTTGATAACTTATCAGCTGTTATCAGCAATCAGGCAATTAATCATTGAAGTATCTTATTTTTTTAATAATTGTAACTAAAACTGTCTTAACTAATTACTTTTATCATTGAGTTTAACCAGTGCGTAGTCTCTGTTGATTTAACAAAAATGACGACGAAAAACAGTGTTTTTGTTGGAATATTCGCCGATTCAACTTCTTTAAACAATTTAAGTGTTTTCTCTGGATATATAAGTGTTGTAAATGGAAAGGTAAAGTAATATTAAATATTTGAACCTTAAAAAGAAGAAATGCGAAAAAACATGCATAATTTTCAGTTTCTTTGGCTTATTATTTTATTTGTTCTGTACAGATTACAAGTAAAGGTTCCATTGAAAAGTTTCAAATACTGGAAAAGGACGGAGAGTTTACAGGTTATGAAATAATTAAATTGACTCCTGATCAATGTATAATACCTGGCTTTATAGACTGTCATACACATGCCCCTCAGTTTCCTAATATTGGTTTAGGCTTAGACCGACCACTGTTAGAATGGCTTGCAAAATATACCTTTCCATTGGAAAAAAAATACAAGGATACGGAGTTTGCCGCTAAAGTTTATGAGCAAGTTGTGGTGAGTAACTTATTCTTAAATAATACTGTACAAGCCCAGCCCTAGAGTACAGCGGGAAACAATCTAGCTGAATAGCAGAAAATAAAATGGCTCCTTTTGAGAGGTGTTATGCATTAACAAGAGACTAGGGCTGGTGCTAACTATATGTTCACCCCATCTTTTCCAGCAGGTGTTGTCAAGGTGACTAAGGAATTTTTACACCAGTCAGGCAAGAGCGTTCTCTGCGTATTATGACAATTACCCCCAGGATCTATAATTAGTAGGATCTACTAAGGAGACCCATGCCCAGCAGTGGGACATCATATGGGTTTTGATAAAAGTAAATATTGACTGCAAAGGGTGAAAGAGTGAAAAAACTTGTGTCTCTTTGACAGGCATTGTCCACAAAGTAGTGTTGTCTCTTAGAGAGTGGTCAATTTTGTGTGGTTTGTCAATTCTCTATGTCAATGTTACCTACCAGTAGGTTGAGTTATTTAAAAAAATGTGAAGTTGGTATTCCCGCTGCTTCTATACTTAGCCAAACAGGTTAGCTAGTGAAAGAATGAAACAAAAAACCTTGTTTATGTTTCAGCAAAGATTATTAAAAAATGGTACCACTACAGCTTGTTACTATGGTTCTCTCCATGTGGAAGGAACTTTGGAACTAGTAAAAAGTGCCATCAAACACCACCAGAGGGCAATGATAGGTAAAGTGAGCATGAACCAGGCAAATGATGCAGGGTACTATAACAATACTGAGAAAGAATTGGCTGATGTTGAAACTTTTGTTAAAAAGGTTATAGCTTTTCAGGTTAGTAAGTTAAACTTCTTAGTATTACTTTGGTGCAAAGTATGAGTCCTATTGACAAAAATTCAACTACTAGGTATACTTTTTCTTAAAAGAAACTATAAATACCAAAGAAGTGGACACATATCATGCATGACCATTGCACAACAAGTCAACACATCACCTTTAAGATTACACATAAAGCAGAATATAAGGATTTTTTAATCCTTTTAATATGCATAACAATAACACTTTTAACCAGTCTACCAGTGACCACGGCTGTTGCAATCGGGCAATAAACAAGGTATTTTGCCTTAAATTGTTCACGCGATTAAGACCGCGACTACGCGCGATACAAATCGCGAAAGTTTATCAATAACTCTTATATTTTTTAATATTTTATAATAGGAACTTTAGAAATACCTCTTAATGGTACTTTAGAAATGCTTGAGTACATCCTGACTGCATTTTTGAGCTTCGCAATATACTTCTTGACGGCTCTAATAGTGTGACTAATTATGAACTCTAATGATCTTGTCATAGAGTTGAAAAACAATAGATTAGCAATATTTCTTTACAGGATTAAAAACATTGCTTTTGAATTTCTTACTATTCTTTATTGCCTTTCAGAATGATTTGGTGGAACCTGTTGTGACACCAAGATTTGCTATAAGTTGTGATAAGCCTCTTATGGATGGTCTATCGAAAATAGCTAACAAGTACAACTGCAGAATACAGGTAATTTGAACATATTTAATAATTGTGTGAATGTGGATTTGATTAATAAAAACATTTTGTAATATAACTTGATTTCAAAAGAGTTGGCCATGAGTTTCTTGGCAGCTTCTTCTCTTTCTTATACAAGCTCTGCCGCCTAACTTCATATTGTTTTATTTTTTGAAATTATCACAGAATAGTACTACAGTACAGAACGTTCACTCCATAATAAAAGTCAAGTTTAGGTATAAAAATATACCAAGACTCGCCAGAGCTACTCGCCTGCAAGCAAAATTGAAACTTATAACCGCGCGCGAACCATGAATTTTCTTTGAGCGCCCCAGTTTCCGCACGGGGTTGTTACTTGAGAAGTTTTTGTACCTAGTTAATTTATTACATATAAGATAAATAAGTAGATTACATTACAAATTTCAATTGTCGTCTGTTCGATTGTAGGTATTCCTTTGGAAACATTATATTATCCAATCCTGTTCCTAATGTTATTTCTGGGCAACTAATTAAGGATTTTTATTTTAACCATTGCTTATGAACCTAAGGAGTTAAAAAAGAACGACCGGCTGCCGTTGCTGCTTTTACACGTACTTCGATGACGCGCTATAATCGTAGACTGCTTAGCTGGCAGCTTATTTATGTTAAGTTAGCTTATTGCACACTGACTGCCTTACGCCCCTTCGAGCGGCGCGCGGCACCTAAAATATAGTGATTACTTTTTCTGGCGGCGCCTAAAGTGCGGAGTGACACACTGACTCCTGTCATTATTTTATTAAATATTAATTTGACGTTTTTAAAAAATCATTGTCTTGGTTTTACGAATAGAGATATTTGAAGTTTGATTTGTATGGGAGGTACCTTCACTCCCTGTCCTTCTACACCTACCCCCTAAGACAGTGGAAAGTGAAGTATTTTGTTCTAGTGAGTGAGGAGAGGGCCTGACCCTGCAGAACACCCTACGATTTTATTAGTGGGTTCAACAAACCCCCAAATGATTCCCTTGACTATTTCTTCTCCTCGTCCCCCTAGTATTTTCCTCTGCCCTAAGACCTTTCTTATCAATTAATGCTAATAAAGCAGATAACCAAGTTACATATAAGTAATATGGACAATAAAAAACCTCTTTATTTGTTACAGAGTCACTTATCGGAAAATTTACAAGAAATAGAATATGTGTTGGAAACCAATGGAAATTGCAAGAGCTATGGAGATGTTTATGACAAAAGTGGCATCTTGAACAACAGGGTAAGTGTATATTAGAAGTAAGATTAGGTACATTAGAATTTCTTCCACCCTCCCTCGAGGATAAATTCAGGAAGGCGAACATAGGGATTGTCAAACCTTCAAACACATAAAAAAATGGTTGTCTGTAAAGTTTTTGTAATAAATAACCATGCCTGTGACAGCTTTAGTTCCAATTGTATATTAAAAACAACAACACGTTACAAAAATTGCATACATAAGAAAAAACCAAAAAAATACTTCAAAAAAAAAAACTTTGACTTTTGCCGACTAGTCTGTTATAAAACGGCTAATCAGCAATGCCGACTTTAATTATTTAGGGTCTATTTTTGGTTAAAATTAAAGTATTTGAAGGTAATATAATAATTCTGATGGTTGACTACTAATGAAGAGTTCCTGTCCTCAAGTAAAAATTGGTAATGAAGGATACTTTTCAATGACCTAGCATAGAAATATAGGAAAAATTTACCAGCTAAGTCAAATCGGCGAGTTTTGCCGAATAGCCGACTAGTCGGCACATCTCTAATTATTATTAGGCCACTTCATTAGTGTGAATCAAGCACGACATACTGTTACGTGATTGACCGATTGGCCTTTGTTTTCCGCATCACACCTAAATACACGATGTATGCTGGTATTAATACATTTTAACCGGCTTGTTTGTTAAAATTAAAGTATTTTATGGTAATATTAATTCTGATGGTTGACTACAAATGAAGGGTTCCTATCCTCAAGTAAAAATTGGTAATAAAGGATATAATTTCTTTTCAATCACCTAGCATACAAATATAGGAAAAGTTAATCAACCTACAAGTCAGTGATTTTTACCGACTAACCGACAACTAGTTGTCGACTACAAATATAGCCGACTAGTTGGCACATCTCTAATTATTATTAGGCCACTTCATTAGCGTGAACCAAGCACGACATACGGTTAGGTGATTGATCGATTGGCCTTTAATTTCCGCATCACACCTAAATACACGATGCATGCTGGTATTTATACTTTTTAACCGACTTCAAAAAAGGTGGTTCTTTGCTTGACAGCCACCAGCCAAGTGTGAATAGTTCGTGCGACGGGGGTATGCATTTGATCGAGTAGTTCGCGCGAGGAAGGAAAAAAAAAATCTTCCTCGATAAATATCCAACAGTAAAATTATTTTTCAATTCGGACCAGTGGTTCCTGAGATTATTGCTTTCAAACAAACAAACATACTCTTCAGCTTTATTATATTAGTATAGATTTGTCGTCATGCGACAAGACTCTGTGGGGACGGGGGTGGCCATTGCCCGTCATCGCGGACCAAATGTATCTAGAAAATTCATGAGTCTGGGGGGGGGGGGGGAAGCGATTGCCCCGGTTGTCCCCATAGACTATACACTATATACTAAGAGTTGGCCCCTCCCTTAGATCGCCTGTTGACTTCAAATTAGTGTAATTTTTTCCAGAAAGGTTGTTTTATTGTATAAAACGTTAACACAACCCTTGATTTTTATTCGAAATTGTTTTTTTTTTTTTAAATAAAGTTATAATATTTTATTTTGCAGTGCATCATGGCTCATGCGGTCCATTTAACCGATAGCGAACTTACCTTGCTACCTGCCCGAGGCGTGTCAGTGGCGCATTGTCCCGCGTCTAACACGCGGCTTAAATCTGGTCTGTGTCCTGTCAGGAGGATTATAAACGCTAACATCACTGTTGGATTGGGAACAGGTATAAATTATCTCTGGACTGGAATATTATTTATATCAAGACTAGACTAGAATAGATTTTCGTTAGTTTATAAACTGTCTAGCTATATTATAAACTGTCGAATAATTGTAAACTGCCACAAATTTCAATGCCATTTATAAGTTACCGAACTTTAGAAAAAAAGTGTACTCTAGCTACAACACTGCAAACCTCATCATGCGTTTTTATTGTCACGATATATTTTCAACAAACTCGTCAATTTTAAATTGTCGTGCTCGACATAATATGTCCATATAATTAATTATATATATGTGTAAAATCGATAGGATTTCTTCCGCAGCGCAGTGATTGTCTAGAATCTAGCATATCTAGTTGATAATTTTATATTCCTCAGACGTGTCTGGGGGTGACAGCGCTACAATATTAGACGCGATACGTCGAACAATGGACGTATCTATGTGCCTTGAACTACAAGGTAAACCGGAATCGGCCCTGGATTGGAAGGAAGCATTTTATCTTGCCACTTTAGGAGGCGCCAAAGGTAAATAGCGTTTATTTTATATCCATTTACTTGCCACCCATAACTGACTTATCAAAACTGCCGATTGGATCTATAATAATAATATCTTTGGACTACTCACACAACGCTATCTGATCCCAAACTAAGCAGAGCTTGTACTATGAGAACCAAACAATTTTTTTTTTTTTTTTTAAAGACGACTCCCGCCTTAGGGTACAAGCCCTGTGTCGCGGGGGACTTTACAAACATACAAGTCACGGACACAAACACCCAGACTCAGAACAACAATTTGTGGATCACACAAAGTGGTGTCCCGTGTGGGAATCGAACCCACGACCTCTAGAGTAGCAGTCGGACAAACTCCCATCGCGCCACAGAGGCATTATAGATAAATAACACCCAGACAGAATAAACCATCGTGCACATCACACAAAGTTTTATCCTGGGTGTGGATCGAACCCACGACCTCCGACTTAGCAGTCAGGGTCACTAACCACTAGACCAACAGGCCAGTCAATCTATCAACAATATAATTAAATATTAATTAAAATGCTAATTCTGTAAAGATATGAAATACACTCAATCCTAGAGTTAAGATCAAGATCGACCACCTGCTCTAAACCTAATAATCTTGTCTAATTCATTTCTTGACAATAAATTAGATTTTATAGACGATTGTTTTAATAATAATACTCTACCATTGGACTTACTCAGGCGGTTATTTTATTTCTAACTTCGTCTTTCGTAGTATCTGATGACTGTCTTTCTTTAAAACGAAATTCATGAAATTTCGTTTACTTAAATTTCTTTAAATGTCGAATTAAACAAATTAATAAAAATAATGTTCCAATAATTACATGTAAACCATGGAATCCTGTTGCTATGTTTACGGGGACTATTCTAATTAACCACCTCATTTTTGATCAAAACTTCGTTTTCATTGAATCAGAGTAGGCCTCCAGATTTCGGATTTGATACAAAAACAATTTTGCACGATTAATCATAAATACGAAGACAAATCCGCCCTTTTGCCCTAGACTAATAGCATAAACTCTAATCGAAAAAATAACGTCGTTGCGTGCGTAAAACTGCTAATCTTAAGAATTCATATTCGCGGTTTTGCCCGCCCGATTCGCGTCCGATTAGCGTCTATGCTACTTGTCTAGGGCCCCAGAAGTCACAACATCACAAGAAGTATAGGTTTGAGTTCCTTTTAACACGCCATTTGCTTACCAACATAAATTATAATTACAGCTTTGAACTTGGACCACAAAATCGGCAACTTCCAAGTGGGCAAAGATTTCGACGCACTCCTCATAGACGTATACGCAGAAGGCGGGCAGATCGACAAGTACGAAGGTGCCCAAGAAACTACCCCCGAAGAATATGCCAATGATTTGTTACAGAGATTTATATTTCTTGGCGACGATAGGAATATTAAACAGGTTTATGTGCAAGGGAAACAGGTTAAATAGATATTACTTAAGTTGATGTTAAGATTTTAATACATTTCCCTGTTTTATTTGTAAAAAATGTGTACCTAGTGGCCATATATAGTGTATACTCGTAATTGAACATACATAGCAATAGATTTATTTGTAAGAAATATTGGTTAAAGATGATACCAGATTGGTAATTTTAATTGAATATTTTCTATATATGTTATTTTTATACAATTTCCATTTATTAAATTTTATACAATTTTTGAATAAAGATGTTACTTATACTGAAAATGTTATTTTTATTTCGACCATGTATTACGTACGCAGTGTTGCAAATAGGAACTTACATGAGATTTTTTAAAATACTCCAATTACACTCGCGAGCAATAAACTGGAATAACTTCAAAGCGCATTGCTTAAAACATTTTTTTACAATTTCATTTGAAATGCCATTTTGTTAGCTTCCAAACTATATCAAAAAGATTTTCTACCTAACTGTAAAGAATTATTGCAATAGATTGAAGTTATGAACGTTCAGGGCAGTTTTCAGGTTTTCTATTGATTGGATATCTTCCTCGTACCCGCCTTTTTAGCTCGTCCCAGATATGTTCAATCGAATTCAAGTCAGGGGTGAAGTCTGGCCAGTCTAGTGTTAGAATCCTGAGTACTTCCAGGTACTACCTACTGCTGCGGTGTGGTAGTAGGCATTATCGTGCATTAGCAGGAAAATCTTCGCCCATAACAGAATGTCGTTGATGCATTTTTCTGCGGTTAGCTAAGTACGAATATCAGCTCCGGTTTTGCCTCAATAGAAATCCCCGACCACATTGCATTGGACCTACCCACCCCCGTATGCAACTGTTGCCTCCAAACAACATTGTCTAAATCGCCCACCACCCCCCACCCCCGTCTCCTTAGACTAGTCCATCGACGGTCGCTACTATGCAGGCACATCTTGATTTCGTCCGAGTACAAAACTCTGTTCCATCCCAATCTCAGTGACCGCGAGCATACTGAAGCCGGACTGTTCGGGGGGTTGGAGACAATTTGGACAATTCTTTGAGTCTTCGCCTCACAGGTCTCCCTCAAACTTCTCTGAGCTGCTTTCAGACTTTCACGCCGCTCAGGTGTCGATTCGGAGTGAAAAAGTGACAATAAATCGTTCATCTCTCATCGAAGTACATCGCTGTCGTCCAGATCCTGGTCTCGGAACTAAATTTCCAGCTTCCTTGAATCTCTTGTTTACCTTTAAGACATAAGACTGGCTCAGATGAAGCTGTCGAGCAATAGTACGCTGACACAACCCTAGCTGGATTAGGAGGATGACTTAAACGGCTTTTATAGATGTAGTTTCCATTTTCTTTTACCTTCAGTGTTCCCCGTGACGTGACACATTGGACTGATGGCACATAGTATTTGACATCTTTTTTTTATAAACGCCCACTTTTTATAGAGAACCATAAGTTTCAAGACTACCAAACAATATGGTGTAATGTTTTAAAAAATGATGTTTGGTGTTTTTTATGTTTGTTTTTATTTTCTAATTTAAGTTATGATTTAATTTATTAACAAATTACCTTTCAAATGATATACCATAATCCATAAATCATTGCTTAGAATTTAAATAAAATTACATTCCCATACATACCCTAAAAAATGATTTTCAAGATTTTATTCTTTCACTTTGTCGGCGTAAGTAATATGTGTATCCATGCATTATTACAGCCTCTAGCACTAACAATCTCTGAACAAACGGACGGATGGACATGGCGAAACTATAAGGGTTCCATTTTGTCATTTTGGCTACCGAACCCTAAAAAGGTATGATTGTATTAAATCAAAATACTATAGTAATTTGTTATACTTTTATTCTTGTGTAATTCTTTATAATTTGTGTAGAAAAATGTGCAATTCAATTATAATGTGAAAATACAAACTGAATTTACATAAGCAAATACCGTTATACAATAATACTAAAGGGAATTAAAATGTAATAAATCCCCACAAACACGATGAACATAATATTTAATAATAACCAATCATGTTTGGCTATCTTCGTAGACTGCCACCAGACAAGATGCTCTCAACAAAACAATTTCTGTTATCATCGATATAATATTTTACATACGAAGTAGATACCAAAGAACTCAATTTTAAATCGTCTTCGAAACAGGATTTTTATGCCTAATCCATAGCCTGTTGGCAACTGATCAAAGATTAGCATAATTATGATGTTACTACACTAATCGATACATCGTTAATCGAAGTCATCGATTGATATTGTTAACGATAGAGTTCGTTTATCAATTAAAACTCTTTGTAATATGTACCATTCATTGCAAATGATGGTAAATTAATGGCCAAATATGTGAACCATATTTTACTTTTAAAATTTTACAGAACAGGATATACTAATCGCATCTTGTCTTAGTGTTTACACCTTGTTTATAATTTCTAATAAAATTAACATTAATTAACTATCAATGTATAAAACCGCAAGTAACACTGTTTATAATTTTGTTAAAGCTTTGAGATCGGTTACAATATTTTATGATAGAAAATAATACTCAAATGCAACTGGTGTCGATAAACTTAAGTCGGTGGAATGATAAGACATAATGTATTCGAGTGTTAGTAATAAATTATAATTATAACATATAAACAGTCTTATAAAGTCAAAAATAAAATACTATCTAAACTTTAGAGCAACTTATATTATTGTACAAAAACGTTACTAATATTTATTTAATAATGTTATACTATTAAAAATGTTAATTTATTAAAAAATAGGACGCACTTGAATAAAGACGAAAAATATAAGCTAATGTTTACCATTTACAAAAATTTAGTTTTGTCAGTGTTGCCATCACAATAAAAAGTTGAGTGATAGAAGTTGGCGGCTTTAATATTGTGAAGACAACAACGACAAGTCTTTTGATCTCAAAATCTACACATTAAACTACGACATTCGTTTATTCTCCTAACGCTAATCAATGAACACAGGAACTTGGACGTGCAAATCCAAAAATGCAAGCCAGGTATCAATTTTATATAAGTATAGTTAATTTTTCTATTTGGCAACATTAGTGATCACTCGTCCATCATGATCACCGCAGCACGTATTGTATCACGAACCGAATTACAATATATTCGCAAACAAATTATCATCTATTACAAATACTATGTGACAAATAATACCTCACTTGGGGTATTTACACATACATATGATAATAATAGCGATATAACAAAAATACTTTTTAACTGATATGGAATAGCCTCGGAGTTGGGACATAACCTCTAGCCGAACGCTAATACCAAAGACAATATCGTAGAATAGACAGATTATTTTGGCCACCGTAATTTCTTCCCCTTCAACAAAGCAACGGACCAAAATTGTAACCGCTAATGTCAATTGAATTGACATTCAGTCACTGAAATACTGTTGGCGGAAGAACAGCGACGCCAAATGGTTCATTTGTTTGTTTGTTTTATAAAAGACGACTCCCGCACTAGGGTACAAGCCCTGTGTCGCGGGGGACTTTACAAACATACAAGTCACAAATTACACCCAGACTCGGGACAACAATTTGTGGATCACACAAAGTGGTGTCCCGTGTGGGAACCTAACCCACGACCTCTTGCGTAGCAGTCGCACACACTCCCACCGCGCCACAGAGGCAGTCGTTTCACGTGACATTTAGCCTCACCGCTTACGTTTCCATATTAAATATTTCTCAATGATCGTCTATCTCCAACATAGCCTTTAGCTAATACTTATTAATACGTAATTACACAACGAATATTAAATTATTTTGAGCTGCCTTCAATACAAACTGCTACAGTAGCAAACAGGCACTAAATCCAGACACATATGCACACAACGAAAAACTGCTTTTACCTGCATTGAAACGATTTAACCTAAAACAGTCTTAAATATATACTATCTTAAACATAAAAGGTACATTTTATAAAAATAATGTGCGGACTGTGCGCATGTAATGACACATTATACTCCAATATTAACTAAATTATATACAATAACTGTTAACAAAACATTTGATCCGTTACGAGTCTTATAAACTTAACATTTACTTAACCTATGTTCAAACTACTATATACTATATAGTATAACCTGCTATAAGCAGTACAGTATATTGTAGCCTGGACATAGCTTTATCTATATTTATATTTAATGAAATAATAAGGAAATTGTGATATTTAATGTCAACATTAGAAAACTTAAATTAATTTCTCATAAGACATTTCTGAAAACTAGCACCTATATTAAATTTTATTAAGATCCAAATCGTAGATATTTACAGAAAAGTTACAAAACAACCATTATACAAAAAATCGACAACTGTATACATGTCATTTTGTACTATTCAATAATAGACAACATTATAATTGCAATGAATGTGACTGTATAGATACACTATCTAATGTGTTAATCAACCGTATTTGTTCGTTAGGTAAGAAAACTTTATAAAGATAGTTCAGTCTTTTAGTCCGGCACAAATTTGGCTGAAGCCTGCGTTCAATTTTAAAGTGTCAAACGTGTTCTATAAATTTTGGCATGATTTGGGAATTGTAGAATTAACTCCATTATCCATAAACACACAGTATTAATTAATATTGCAATATTTTGTCCCTTTTTATAGTAGGAAAAGTAACAAAAATCAAATAATGTACTTATTTGTTCTATGTAAGGTGAGAAAAACATCTCAGACAAATTATGAGCTGTACTATATATTTGATAGGACAGTGCAGAAAGTAAATGTTTACGAATAACGATTCTCAAACAAAATATGGCTTGTGAATAACAGATTATAAATAAATTGAGGTAGAAAGAAATGCACAGTGAAAAATTAATATAATGCAACTTGTTATAGAACAAAGTTTATAATGTTAAAATAGTAATTAAATTATACTTTTATATACAGGAATGTTTAGTCGTATTAATTTGACAATGGCAACACCCTCTGCCCCAAATTATAAGCTCGTAAAACGTCTCGAAGATAGAAAATGGAGTAAATAAGTTAGATACTCGTACATGTATATTATAGGTACTTTATTCATGGCACAGAAACGATTGCTTTTATTCGTCAACCACTTTCTACCTAAGTAAACAGAAGAAAAAAATAATATTGTGGTGCTCTTGAATATAGTTTCCCATTTAACTAAATAATTTTCAAATTTTCACTATAAATTGTATTAATTTGTATTCTATAAAATAGAGAGCGTAATCATTTTGGATTTATCAATCAATTCAGTCGATAATATTTATACCGCTTCTTCAAAACGCCATTCCGAGACCAAAACCTAATAAAAATGCCCTAAGCTTACAAACATCAGCTATAAAAATGTACAAACGAACTGCTCCCGAATCCCACAAAACTACGCTCTATCACATATATAATATTTTAGTAAATCGGTACAACACCCACATAGACAAACTCCACGAACAATTTTACGTGAAAAAAAACTGTATTGTTAACTCTTATACTAGAGCTCTCGTTTACCTGGATACCTTTGTTTCGAGTTAGCTCCTATAGGCCGACCGCTTAACTCGTATATCGCCTCGTTAACATCACCCCGCGCTCCCTTCTCACCGCGCAGGCGATATACGAGTTAAGCGGTCGGCCTATATAATTATATAACCGTTCAGGCGAACATTACCTACTAGCTTTATAGACATCATATTTGGTGTTGCTACACAAAAAAAACATAAATCGCCTAATTTGAAAACTACAAATTTAGAAACTGACGAATATTTAGTGTAAATAAGTAGATAGCAGATCTGAATATTTCCAAGTAGGTGTTCTGATGAGACAATCAGTTTAACCCTCATACAAATACAAAAATTGTTGCGATTATCCAGCATAATATACTGGGTAATGGCATCAATTTTACAATTTTTAATTTTTGCCGCATCGCTGGAAACTTGCGTCATTGTGATACAAATTAGACCAAAGGACAAATAAACAATGTGGCAAGTCAGAGTCACATACAGACATGTCGTTATTCTGGTACAAACTTACATGAACGGCTATATTTAGGGAGGCTGCAACAAATACTATACTCGGGGCAAAGAGACGAGATAAAACGTTATCAACCTTAACTTAACCACCATAAAGTTGCTATTAGAATAACAGAAATTGATCTAAAATTTAAATCAATAAAAGTTGTAATTGAGAATAGACCATTACGATCTATATTAGTAAAAAAATTACATTGAAAAATATTATGTTTTGATCTCGTTTCATTGTCGGGAGCATAGTGGCATACTTACCGACGCGAGTCATGAGCATAAACATTCTTTTTGAGAAAACGATTGTTTTTTTAATAATCTGTCTATTCTTAATAAATTAGCAGCCGTTCTAACAGCATTTAAATAGCGTAAGTTCTATTATAAACAAAGTCAAAACCTTCGCTAGTTAAAAACTTAAAATGCTTAAAACGTCTACTAATTTATTACGAGTTGTTGGTGTTCAGACTCGTGCCAGTATGTACACGTACACATAGTATAGTGATGTTACCATACGCACTGCGGGCAGGGTTTCTCCGCGGAGTGCGCGTGCGCGAGTCAGGCGGTCACTTTACGAGGCTGGAGAGCGAGCGGGATTTCAGTGTCGGAGTGCGTGAGCGGGCGGCACGCGGGGCCGCCGCCGCACACGCGCGCGCGCCGGGACCGACGCCGCGAACTGCGACGCTCGTTACCTACACCACGTAATACTCTTACTGATTTTCACTATATACCGATAGTATAGACAGTAAGCTTCCTATGAACAACGCTCGAACATTGTACGCTTGTCTTGATTCCAATTACGAAGTCAGTTTTGACAGGTGTCAAAAGGGACACCATAGTGGGTACGTTAACGTAAGGATTGTAATAAATTAATTTATAACCTAAATTATAAATGCGAATTTTGTATGTATGGGTGTTTGTTATACAATCACGCCACAACGGGTAAACGGATCTGGACGCACGTGTATAGCACATAGGTTACTTTTATCATGGAAAAAAAATATAGTGGGATAAATTTTCAAGAACAATCTTAATTGTTTTATTATTTTAAGAATGATATTTATTTTTATATGCATTGTATAATATTTTTGTATGATTGTGATTTTTTCAAATGGACCATTAAATTTCAAATACCACTGTCGTATATTAAAAATGTAATCACAATTTGAGTGAAACTATCAATGCTTATTTTTCGTAGGTGTCAAAATGAACTTCGTAATAGACATTCGTTTACGAGAGACGCAATCCCGAGGCACGACAGTGTTTCAAGATTTCGTGTCCGTAAACGATATTTATGGGTGCGTTGCTCGAGTGGAGTACGTATGAAGCTTACTTTCTGTACTCTCGGTATTTTGTGCTGACGTACTCTAAGAGAGCAGGTCGAATACCTCGCAGATGTACTGTGTTAATCACATAAGCGGTAAAAAAAATCTACGCAGTGCTTTAAAATTCCATTTTATAAACTCCAGTTTTAAAAATATGTACGAAAAGCAAAATTATTTATGACATGAAAAAAAATATTCATCTAAGTACATCTGCGATTGCATTACTAAATATAGCGCAAAAAAAAAAACATGATTTTTAAATTTCATCCAAGTAGCCTTATTATTTTTCTCAAAAAATATACAATAAACCAATACCCTACATCTTTGGAATAAAATTTAAAAACATGAATCAGAAAGCAAAGACTAATTTCCCATAATACAAAGGTAAATTAATCTTAATCTTCAAATGCCAATTAATATTCAAGCATATTTAATTCCAACATTTCATTATTGCAGTATTTTTGACAACAATTTGCAAAATAGACGTTGCTTTCTCATAACGACGAAAGCATTGACAAGTGGACATAAACTTTCTTGCCATATAAAATTATTACAACATTTAAAACAATATTGCATTCCATTGCATGGTATTACAGCATTAGCCATGAGCGAGTGATATATTGGTTCCGTTCACAAATGAATAATGCAATGATATAGTACATATTGATGAATCGTGACCGGTGTTCAAGCTTAGTGCTTACGTCACAACACCGAACATGCTCAAAGTGCATTCGGTATGTCTCAGACGTGTCCAACACATGCTTCTCAAAGCATTTTTTATCATCAATAAATACCGTTCGAACAAAACTGCACTTTGAACCTTATACCCTTACATCAACACGTACGCGAATCCTCTATAACATATAGCGTAAACTATTTACAATAACAGAAATCTAATACAAAATTAATCATAAATTCTAAGTACAACATCGTTTAAAATAGAAGCCATCTCTAATATATCGAGGTGTGTGATATTCAGTACAGATAAAGAGATTAGTGTAAATAAACACAGAACATAAGCGCACAGTACATGCGTGACGTGCGAGTTGCGCACTTACCTCTATATGTAGTATTAGTAAGCTAGACTGGTACAAAGTGACAGCAATATTTTGTGCCGAATCGAATGAGTGTCCTGCGAGCTTTTTTGACACTAATGACAAATGACAATTGGTTTTTTTTTTTTAAATATGGCAACGATGCCGTTGTCGACACTGCCAATGTCAGATGTGCAATGAAGTAATTTGTAAATGTTGAACATTTTTTATCGTTGACAGTTAAAGTTGTACCACGAGTATAGACTGAGCGTAGTGATGTTGTCGTCGGTAGGTTGTCCAGCGTACTAATACTATAGAGGTGAGTGCAGTTGCGAGATACGACGACACATAGTGCAGTGACACATGCGATGGTTGAAGCGAAAGCGAGCCCCGCACAAAGCGTCCGTGTCGCCCTGTGTTAAAGCACCGGAGACTTCGCCGCCGCCGACCGGCCGGGAACATAGGCTCACTTGCACCGTTACATAGGTACACACTATTCAAATTCTACACCAAATCTAAGTTTTAGTAATTCGGTGCAAGCGGACCCCGGGGGTAATCACAAAGGACAATCTACTTGTAAACAATGACTTTTTACATATAGACGGGTTCTACCGCACTGTTTTGGCAAGATAAATTCAAGATCTGTCTGTGTGTAAACATTCGAGTTAGACGTATAGCTAATTATATATATATATATATATGAAAGTGAAAGAGAGACCAGTATAACCAGTACCAAGCGTCACGCTCTGTTATCATCATCTTATTTCAAAACATCTATTTACCTCTATCTAAAGATTGCATTGATATTCCTTCGGTGTAAATTAACCGTTTGTAAGTTGTGCAGTAATGTTAGCATACGACGCGTCTATATGTAAAACGTGATCGCTCGTATACGGCTGCACGCACGGCGTCCCGGGACGTCGCCGCTGCCGTCGCACGAAGTTCGAGTCGTCAGGGAGCGAAGCCTCCGCGGAGCGCCGGTTAGTCCTCTCCGCACCGAAGCGAACGAACACAGTGAGACAGTACCGGAGCGCGTTCAAAACAAAAAGTCTAGGCAGGCGACAAGCACTAGGAGAGCGGTGCTCTCGCGGGCCTGCTCGGCGCAGGGCGAGGGGTGGAGGCGCGCGGCCGCCGCGCACGCGGGCGGCTCGGCGCGGGCGCGAGCGCGCGGGCGCGTACCGGGGCGCGCGCGCGCGGCGTCCAGCGACGCGGCCGGTTGCAGGAACCACTCCGAGCGCGTGCGCATGCGCGCGCGCTGCCGCTCGTGCACCTACCGACACCCACCGTACACTGCCGGGACGCACCGCGCACCGCGCCTCCGCGACAACGACGCACCCCACGATACATATACATACGAGAAGACCGTGTCCAGATAGGGCTCACATTCATTTGGATACATAGACATTTTTTTTTAAACTTACAATTCTAAGCTACTACTTAAAATAGTAAAATATTTCTAATATTGTGTTTACAATGAGACTATTTTCACGGAGTTCCGCGTTGGGCGCGTGATAGTGAGGGTTGCTACACACAGAAGCTGGTCAGCACTTTCTGATCGACAGTACGGGCGGCTGGGGTCACCCGGTCGGCTTATTCCCGAATATATCTACACATATTCGGTTTTACCGCCCAGCCTGTGCCGAGTGATGTCGGCCCGCTTATGTGTAGCAGCTCTCACACGCTCCACCTAGAGCGGAGAGGCGTTGCTAGTGTATTGTACCGCGCGCATTATCCATACGAATTCAACGGTTCATTAACATTATAAAATCAGTGTTCCGTCGCGTGATATGGAGCAGTGTGATAATCGACTAAAGTTGGTACGTGTACGTGCAAAACAGGCACAGCCTGATATCCAACCCGCACGTTGCGTGTTTTGCGACAGGATGCCCCCACATCTGGACAAGGTCCTTTTTATCTTAATAGAATTATCTAAATATGGGGCTGCAGGTCGATGCGAGCGGAGGCGATGCGCGTATAGACTATTTTACAAATATATGCTCGCTTTTTTAATTACCGCGAAGCGGGATGATGAGTCGAGTACCCACCCTAACTAGGAGTATGTTACTTATTAGAACGACGGTTAATTACAGTTAACATGAAACGACAGGTTAATCATTTTAATTTATTAGTAATACTATTTTCTACTATATTAGTCGAAAGTCGAATATTAGATCACCTACACACTATGTATATATACCACAAATGATTACCATAACCGTTGGAAATATTATAATACATTGTTATTTCAATTCTAATAAAGTCACCAGTCACGTTATAATAAAATTAAGTATATACGATTATATAATAATATCTAAGTATACTGATTAACCTCGAAGAATATGACACAACTCTAATTTTATAATACTGAATGACATTGAATTCAATCGCAAATATTAAATACGATTCTACTTTAAACCATTGACGTAGAGACCAGGACTGCGCCATAACCTCACAAAATTAACCACTCTCTAGAAAGAGACAACGCTACTTTGTGGACAATACCTGTGAAAGGCTGCACGAGTTTTTTCTCTCTTTCACGCTTTGCAGTTAATATTTACTTTTTAATTGAAAGGGATGGCGCAGTCCAGGTCTATACGTCAATGCTTTTAACCAAGATCATAGATGCTTGGATAAAGACATTAGTTGACAGTTGTTTATCTGGCCGCATGGCAAAGGAATCCCATATTCATCCCTTGCTAGTGCTTGCAGATATTCATCGCTTGAGCAAGATCGAGAAATTCCATAACCAATTAGTTGGGTCGCTGAAATCGATACTACCGATCGAATCATTCGTAACGATTAATCGAATGTATTCAATGTCGAACAGTATAAAAGTACTATATATTATATTCGAGTGTAGATTGCACCATTGAGTGCCGCTATAAGCTCCAGTGTTTTTGTGCAGGTGTCGTCAAACACAGCATGTGCATGGCCACACCTCTTAAGCACAAATGTGTCCAACATTCGCTTGTATAATATAATGTCACACCGTGTATTCCAGAGTCCAGTATAATATATCATAAGAGAAAATATCTAATACTAACAGATCAGCCACAAGTTGTCCTAAGTTATCTTAAAGGGAAACAGACATCACTCATGCAGTTGGTAAGAGAACGTGGACCACTGGCGAATCGTAAGTCTATACAATTTTACTGAAAATATATTTTTAAATTTTATTTTTCACACATTTATGGAAGTTAGATTGTGGCCTAGTACACTAATTTCTACTAGATTATCTCACATCAGTTGGCTATTTATCCCTACCAAAGATAGATGTGATATTCCTACTCTTGTGGATAATTTAATAGAAATAAGTGTAATAGACATAAATTTTATGGGCCTCGGTAAACTTTAGTATGTGAATGACATTAACTTATGTAATATAAATGTAGGCAGAGGTTGCCGAAGTAAAAATCTAAAAAAACTATGATGGCGCGCTTTGCATGACGTATTTAGATAATATATAAAAAAATAATATGGTTAATAAATCCTCTATTTTTAATATCTCTTTTTATTTTACTGTAAAAACTGAGCAATCAAAAATTGTTTTTTTAATTTTATACAACATCAATTTTATTATAAATAATTTTCTTGATTATTTTTTATTCAAATAAATCCTGTAAAGTGCCACCATCGTGTAAGTAGTAATGATTTGATAACGTTTTATTATTTTTAAATGATATGTTGATTTGTACGGTATGTTTGGCGAGAGGTCCACGTCAGAAAGACAGTACAGGGGAGAAAGACTTGCTTAAAATCTACAAGGTGGATACTGAGAAAACTCTCTTCACCATCACTTATAAAATAAGTCCTTCAGTGCGCGCTAGAATTGAAATAGGTCTCTTTATACATCATTTACTGAGTTATCAAGCGTTCTTAGACATCCATATATCTGTTATATGGATATTATACGACTATATTTATGTATATATAATGTATCAACGTGCCCTACGTAAACCTCACTATGAGCAAAATAAAAAAAGAACACTGTCTTCCCAAGTTGTAATTAAATTTTTACATTGTTTAAATTGGCAAACAAAAAATAATCATTTACTATTGAGAAGAGTCATTAAATTTAAATAATATAATTTTAAAAATGTACAAATGTACACAATACTTGCTGTTTGGGAAGGCAGAGTGTTTTTTATTTTTGAAATTTTGCACTTAACGGGGTTTACGTAGCGTAAGTCGGTAACTGATTCTACATAGATATAGTTTTGTTGTAACTTTACTATATTAAAACATAGGAAAAGTACTACTTCTCGTATCATGTACTTATATTGGACAGATAAAAGTAAAGACTGAAGATAGTAAAAACACGGAATTCAACTTAGAACTTTAAATTTCTTGTTCCTACAAAACAGGAAAGAAATGGACATTAAGAACGCTAAAGATTTTTCGGAAATATTTTCTTATTTATCTGACGTTTCTGAATTCTTTTCTTTTTATATTATACGCGGACAACATAGTTTTTATATTAAAAAGTTTATAGAGCAATCAGGCTAAAGCATGCCTTAAAAATGTTTTGAAAAAAAATTGTGTCAAGAAAAATATTTCTGAAAATACATTTAACAGAATATAGAGTTATTGAGAAGTTAAAGAGATCACAGTAAGTATACGAATGAACAAATCAATTTGAGCTTTATTTCCTAAGAGATAAAGGGTGGTATCGTACCTGTGGTAGATAGGAGAGGCTCTTGGTGCTCTCGGCGTACTTGTTGATCGCTCGGAGCTCTTCTAAAGTCATGTGGGGACTGGAGTTGCTGCGCGATGATTGTGATGATGAACTGACGGAAACCTGAAGGAATAATAATAATAATAATACATTTATTTCTTTCTTTCAATAAGGTTGCAATAGTTACAAATAACAAAACTAAAGCTGAGTTAAAACAAAACCTTTTGAGAGCTGGAGGCTGTACTAGGCTCGAGACCTGTATGACGGATCTCCAGGCTCTCTCCTTGTGCTATTAAAACTAAGAATTAGTTCTCTGTGGGTGTGGGTGTGGGTGTGTGTGCGTGTGGGTTCAGCGTACACGCAAGCACACACGACGCAAACATGCTGTCTTCTCACCTATATCCTGGCCCAACGTTCTTTCTGCTTTCTGGATAGATTTGTGTATAATAAACTTAATAAATAATTAAATATATACCCAATGTGCAAACATGCACTCAAACACATACACGGTATACATGTGTTTGAGTGAGAGTGTGTGTATTTATTTATGTATGTAAGTGTCTGTGTGTGTATGTCGAGGGCAAATAGCATAACACGGCGCTATACAAATGGCGTGGGCATTTTGTGCGTATACAAAAAGCCTTATGCCAAACGATAGATATTATTTACCGCCATATACAAATGGCTTCGGCATAACAATTTGCCACAGAATTCATACGCGACGGGCAAAATGTTGTGTCTGATGTCCGCGAAATTTGTAAAGTTATATTTAACAAACTCGATTTTGTTATTATAATATTGGTGATATTAGACGAAGGTAAATCTTAAAATGCCAGGATTTTGAGATGAGATGGTACGAGTATATCCACGTTATGCCACGGCAATGGCGCTACCTACGCCAAACACTAATTATAATGTTGACGGTTTAAAACAAATACATCACTTTATTTTAATTAGAACAGGAAAAATTGGACTTGGCATCTCATCATCATGGCAAACTATTTCGTTATATGTCAAGATTTGTTTTACAGATTTGTATTCACGTCTAAAACCACTCGATCGAACACAAAATATGTGAAAACGGTGATTAAAAAGTTATTGGATTATGGTTTTCAAATATGGAGATGCATTGCATTTTTGACACACTTCACACCTTCCCCCTCTATTGCTACTTGGTGATGTTTTAGACTAAAGCCTCCCCACCTGTATTTTTTGGTACAAAAATATTCCGACAATGTTTCACAGGAGTGTGTCTCGAACGACGGGGAGTGCAATTGTTCAACACTGGTCAGTTGTGAGTCGCGAGCTACTACTCATTACAACCTACACTACACCCCCCAACTCATTACAATCGTGATGTTTCGTGATTTCTTCCGAACCCTCCCCTCCCCAAACGAGCCGCACGTGTTTTTAGACGACCCCCAATCCCACTAGCATGATAACGTTTATTCCTATTTTACAACATGAATATTAAAGAACAATTAACTTAAACACACACCTTATCCAATTCCATTTTGTTAACACAAGCACGTTGTATCTAGACTTGAAGTAAAATGACTTAAATATACCGTTATCGCGATGTCGATTTCACTGGCCTTCTTACTTTTTATATGGCATTGTTATCGCATGATTAAAAACTTCTGAAGTACTGGAGACGACCATGACATCAATCAAGTGTATCTTAAACTTTATAAATGTTGTCTATTCCACTACGCGATTTTTAACCGCCTTCAAAAAAGGTATATGTATGTACGTATGTTGCGATTTTCTCGAAAGCTAGTGATCCGATTTAGATGGGGATTCGACTGCTTATTTTTTTGGAAAGGTTTTAGTGTATAAAACATTATCCTAGCTTATTATTAAAACACCACAGATATAGACTAAAACATAGGAGTGAGTCAGCGAAATTTGCATTCGGTGATGAATATTTTTTTTTTAGTATTTTTATGAATACTTTTTTTTATTCTACGAAATGAAGAGACGAGCATGTCGTGCGCCTGATGTTAAGCGTCCCGCATCGCCCATAACAGTATCAGTGCTACCCAAAACCATTTTTTTGGCAAAGATCTGAATTAAAAGTGTTTACGCTGCGCTGTGGACGATCGCGTATCAATCATGAGTAGTTATATTTTGAATAAAAATATGTCAAGTCGAAACGCAATAGTCGACACAACTTTCAACGTCCAGTTCTTCCATATTTGCCTGCACAGTTTGCCTGTCCGAAACACTTTAAAGCCAGCCATAC
Organism: Herminia tarsipennalis; assembly: GCA_945859575.2. NCBI lineage: Eukaryota > Metazoa > Arthropoda > Insecta > Lepidoptera > Erebidae > Herminia > Herminia tarsipennalis. The sequence goes on from OX243852.2 coordinate 12,728,076, forward strand.
AACACTACAAATCTGGGAAAAGACCGGATGTCTAAACCAGTCTTCACTCCTTATGGTCCAGTTTCTTTTGTGACATTTTAGTTTTTTCTTCGCATAAATAGGCCTGGTACCGGTTTAAGAATAGTACCACTTCATCTCTTCCCGTCGGTGTCGTCAAGGCGACTAATGGATGTCACACCAGAGGACGGGCAGCAGCGTCCTTTGCGTACTTTAACCTTACTGCGATCGCCAACCCGAGGCAATGACTCCTAGGAACTACAATAAGTAGATTCTACTGGGGATACCCGGCCCGTACCCAACAATGCGTCATCCATTGCAAAAAACAACACACCGACGCTTGCACTAGCCATACTTGAGTAACCTATGATTACTTATAAATAACAAGTATTTGTACAAGTCTAAACTTGCGCAAATGTAGCGTGTCAATGGCATCCAAGTGTTTGTTGAACTTGAACTTGTGGACGTTTGCCAAACCTCGGCAACCGTGTAAACGTGGCATCAGATAGTGTTTATGCAGACATATTCTAGTAATTTGTGATTATTTTTTGTAATGTAATTTAGATGCTACTCATAGCGTGGTGAATTTTGATAATGCTAAAACGGAAGTAATTGACGTGCATTGCCATGTTGTATACACCAAAAAATACATTTCCGGCAAATCAATGTTGCCTGTAATTAAAACCTTAAAATATTACCAATAAATGCTATGCTAAAAGACTTAGTTGCATGCATAACTCTAAGTGCACGATAATTAATTAATTAATTAAAGTAAATGTATAACATATTAACTGTCCCGCGCAACTTCGTGTGTGTAAATTTACCTCGTTTTTGCAACATTTCTCATCGCTGCTCTGCTCCTATTGGTCGCAGCGTTATGTTTTATAGCCTATAGCCTTCCTCGATAAATGGGCTATCTAATAGTGAAAGAATTGTCCAATTCGGATCAGTAGTTCCTGAGATTACCGCGTTCAAACAAACAAACTGTTCTGCTTTATAATATTAGTACATCTTTATATATATGTATATTTCTTGTGTGCGTGTGTATGTCACTGAACTCCTCCTAGACGGCTGGACCGATTTTGATGAAATTTTTTGTGTGAGTTCAAGGGGATTCGAGGATGGTTTAGATTCACAATTGAACCCGATTTAAAAAAAAAAAAATAGTCGAGACGAAGTTCGCCGGGACAGCTAGTATAGATATATGTTCGGGGCGTATCCCAAACAGCTAGTACACGTACTTTAAAGACGCTCTCCTCGAGCGATATAGAGAGCCTGGTGCAGGAGTCCAGCAGGCTGTGCTCGGGGATGATGCCCAGCACGCCGCCCGCCGCGCCCGCGCCGCCGCCGCCCGCCAGCGCCGGCATCGACTGGCACTCCTCCGACTTGCTCAGACCTAGCGTACAATGTATCACTATCAAAACAACACCCCTATATCAATATTATAATCAGACCTAACGTACAATGTATCACTATCAAAACAACACCCCTATATCAATATTATAATATAATTGAAGCGCAATCGTGAGGTAGCGGGTTCGAATCCTACCCATTACACTGCCGATGTGAACCCACTCCTAACACAAGCCTTTGAGCTTAGCTGGAGGGGTTAACAAGATTGCTAGTAATGTGGGATCCCACACTGCTAGTTATCTATTTAAAAAAAAAAAAAAAATTAGACCTCTAGAGGCATATGTCCCACTGACGCCGAAAAGTAACGATTTTATCGCTCAAAAGACGTATATGCTTATGTAGATCTATTGTAAATAAATAAATGTGTGGCACTCGGGGACTGCCGCGGTAAAGCTATATATTTTTTTTTTATTTATGCAGTATTTTTTTTCTTTTCATTACATTTCGCAGCATCTCGTACGTATATATACGTTAAGCGAACGCTCGACCGAGCTACATGGTAGGCGGAGTGGGGGGTGTTAGGTTTTATTTTCGTTACGGAATTTCTTGATTCGGTCGCCGCGCTCAAAGCCCGCGATAAAAGCTATGCAATAGCTTAAAAAAAGATTTAGATATTGATTACTAGATAATTAAAATTATAAATAGATACAAATATTGAACTATGATTACGTTCGCATAGAAAGTCGAACTATTCTTACCGTATGATGATAAAATAAAAAAGATTTAATAAATGTTCAAGCAATTATTCAATGATGATTATCAATGATAGTTGATCGCTGACCGTTCACACTACCGAGTACTCGCTCTATATTGCATCTCTTTTGTTTACACCGACGGAATCTACAATATACATATATTGTACGTTTCTTGAGAGATAAATCCCTACTTTCTCGCTCATCGCTGGCAGTGAAACAGGTGCTTTAGACGACTTTAAAAAAATTATTGTGCGTATCCGTATAATATTAATAAAGAAAACTATAACGAGTTAACGACTATCAACAATAACATAGTTACGCATAGCTCACATCACTAAAATAATTGGGTTGATTTGGCACACAGATATTAATTATTACAACATAGGCTTTTACTAAATACCGATTTTCTAAAGGGTCTTCCAAATCTCAATTTATAGTTGGATCAACGTAACTTGACCGGATCGAAGTTGGTTTCTTATCACTCAATTTCGTCTAAAACGGCCCAATGAGCTACTGTGCTGTGTACTAGGAAATAAAAAGGTATTGAACCTTAAAATACCTTCGCAATTAAGACAAACGTCTAACAGTTCCAATTTTTAAAAATTTTGACACATTTTGGTAAATGGCAACATTTTGACCTTCTTCTTTCGGTTACTCAGATATAGCATATTCTAAAACAGAAAGACTACATTTGATAGTGACCCATCAAGTGATGGACCCAACGTGATATTGCTCAAAATAAAATATTGAAACTACCCTACTAAAATAAATATTATTTCATAAAAACTATTCAAATATATTCCAAATAACAACACAAAACAATATGATGATTATATTAGAAATTGCTCGATATATTTTTGAAAGGTGAGTTAACCTAAATGATATTGGATATGGATTAGATAGTTTTAGATGATCATCCAGTGCCCAGTTAGTAATCCCAATAGGTAATACTCAATAACGTACAATAAATATGTTCAATGAACAGATCTAACATTAGTGTGAACTACACAAACCTAACTACCAACTGTGTGCTACCAAAACCCATTAAAAAACAATACGATTGAACATCAACGCAGACTAAGAGCAACGCAGAGCAAAGAATTTTTAATACGATTGAAAATTGAACTCTATTTCTAATGCCATAAAGTGTAAAATCAAATACACAGTCTCGATCTAACTAAGATCAAATCGATTTTACACTTTGTGCTTTTGATGATAGAGTTCATTTTTCAGTGTTTTAAAATCCTCTGCTCTGCTATGTTCTACGTCTTCGAAGATTCTTAAACATGAAGTATGAAGATACATTTATTACGTGGATGTTAACTTGTAGTCATTCACAGTTGACTCACCAAAAATGATAAAATATTTGCTAAGAATTTTGTAACTTGACTAGTTTTTAATAACTTAAACGATTTTCTTTCGGACGACCTGTGAAAAACGTGCTCTTTATTATGAAGTAATTCCTTCGACTAAGGTATAACACTCGGCGTTTTTTGTTTGTGGACGTGCAAACATTGGAGCGTGAGAGGAACAGCTTATGTGTGAGAATTTGATTGAAGTTCACACAGTTGCTTTATCCTGTCAGTAAATTGATAAATACAAATGTTTAAATCATCAAGAAACTATGAGACTATTACATTATGGAAAAAGCCGATCAAATTCTAAATGCCAAATGGGCAAGCTGTTTGAATACACTCGCCAACTTAATGAAACAACTCAAAATTTTACTCGTGTTCATTTTCATAATAGGACCAAAAACTCAATTTTTAATCGTTTTTACAAATGAGAATAAAGAGGCCTGAATTAAATATAAATACGTCCACAAATAAACTCGCCGAGTTATAAAATACATGAAAATGAATTTGTAGTTATACCTTCTAAATTAAATTTGTTTCCCCAGCGATCGCATTCACATTGAAGCCACGTCTTTTCAGCCTCCAGTGATAATTGTCCTGTAAATAAAAAAATAATATTTAAATTAAGTAATTTTTTGTTTATTTTGCTTTTGCTCATAGTGTATTATAAAAATATATGTTACTAGCTATCGCCCGCGGCTTTCCCGCGTGGATGGCTTTACCGGGGTAAAGCCATCCACGCGGGCATAAGGGTTGATTTTCGCTTTTGATCAAAACTCTAAAATACGTGTTTCTTTATTTACAAAACATAAATTTTCAATAAAACCAAACACCAATTTCCACAAATCTTACTTCAAACTGACCGAATTTCATACAAACTTCCTACCCCTATTTTAACCCTTAAGATGAATTGATTTTTTGATTTGATTGACCTTGATTACCCAAAAATACTGAAACACGTGTTTCTCTATTTTAAACCTAAGAGCCAAATACGAAATTTCACAGATCTAACTTTAAAAGTCACAGAGTTTCATACAAACTTGCAACCTCTATTTTATTCCTTAAGTTGTAAATTTTTCCAAAAACACTGAAATACATATTTGTTTATTTTAAACGATAAAGCTAAATACAACATTTCACCGATCTAACTTAAACACTGGTGGAGTTTCATACAAACTTACAACCCCTATTTTACCCCCTTAAGGGTTCATTTTCAAAAAAACGCTGACACACGTGTTTTTGTATTTTGTACCAAAAATCCAAGTGCAGTTTTACAAACCTAACTTTTAAAACTAATGGAGTTGCACACAAACTCGCAACCCTTAGTTTACCCCTTTACTCATAAAGGTGTAAACTAGGAGTTGCGAGATTTTATTCAAAAACGCTGAAATAAGTGTTTCTTTATTTTAAACGAAAAAGCTAATTACAAAAAGTCACTGATCTAACTTCAAAACTGACGGAGTTTCATACAAACTAGCAATCCCTATTTAACCCCCTTAGGGGACGAATTTCTAAAAACCGTTTCTTAGTGGATGCCTACAACATAAAATGCATCACTAGCCAAAATTTTAGGATTGTGTTTTTTATTAGATCTATGATAATAATAATTATTTTTTGTCATTTACCCCAAAATGAGCCAAAATTGCCTCTTTTACCTCATTGTCGTCGGAAAATGTCCTTCCCCTTAAGTCTTTTTTTAAATTGGGGAAAAAATAAAAATGACTTGGGGCCAGATCTTGATTGTAGGGTGGGTGGACTAGTGATTCGAAGCGAACTATCGCATTGTCTTGCAAGAGCAACACACCTTTGGTCAATTTTTCTCGACATTTTTCCATGGCCTCCTTTAATTTTTCTAGTATTGTTGCGTAGTATTCTCCGGTTATTGTCCTTACCTTTTCCTTGTAATAAATCAGTATTATCCCCTCACAATCCCAAAATACAGTAGCCATCAACTTTCCCGCCGGCTCCGACACTTTGAATTTCTTTGGGGGTGGTGTCCCCTTTTTGTGCCATTGCATGGACTCTTGTTTGGACTCAGGCTCAAAGTGATGAACCCAATGTTTAATCTCCGGTAACAATCCGCTCTAAAATCTGTGCAGGTTCGCTCCACACAACTCCAAAAATGGTTTGACGCATCGACGCGTTGCCGTTTCTGAAGCGGGGTGAGCATACTGCCACTAATGCAGATCACTGTTTTTTCTTCAAACGGGTATCTCCCAGTACAATTTTTTCCACTTTTTCGATGATGTCTGATGTGGTGGCCTCAACTGGCTTCCCTGAGCGTGAGTCGTTTCCCGACCATGTTTGAAAAGACCATGTCACTTGTAAATCATTGATTTACTAGGGCATTGTTCCCCATAAACGGTTTTCATTTTATTCAAAATAGTCTGAGCGTTCTTTCCTACCTTGGTAAGGAATTTTATCACAGCACGGTGTTCAATTTTCTCCATAGTTTCACTTTTTTTCCGGATTGACTTATTTAGCATTCGAGTGTTCGTAAACTAACCCGCGCAACTTTGTCTGCGTAAATTTTCCCCGTTTTTGCAACATTTTTCATTGCTGCTCCGCTCATATTGATCGTAGTGTGATGTTATATACCTAGCCTATAGCCTTCCTCGATTAATAGGCTATATAACAGTAAAATATTGTTTCAATTCGAACCAGTAGATCCAGAGATTCTTGCGTTCAAACAAACAAACTCTTCAACTTTGTAATATTAATATAGATGATGAGTCTCTAATTAGTATGACACTAAGCAAGCGCACCTATCCCCACTCCATCCCCCATTCCACGAAATTTTGGACCTCCCCTAGTATGTATAGATTTGAAGTTATTTTTTGTAGAGCATTTTTAAGATCTTTATATAAAGTCTAAAATAGTCTTTATAAAAGAGAAGATAACTTCTTCTTGCCGGACGTGGCAGATCGGTTCAAGTCTCCTTGGGTTGAACTGGACTATCACGTTTCCCAGATTCTTAGAGGACATGGATGTTTTAAGGCTAGGTTACATAGAATGAATCTGTGCGTTCCCATACAAATTTCTACAGAGGGTCGTTTTCACATTTCATATGACAAGTTTAAGAACATTATGAGGTTGTTAAGACAAGTACAATATGAGGTTCTTTAAGAAAGAGGTTAAACGATCAGAGTCCGTAAGGGGTCCGCTTTGCCCCCCACCCACCCCGGTCCGGACCGGTGTTGGACCAATTAAGTATCAAAAAGAACACGTGATGTTGGCTTGGAGGGGAGGTTAGTCTAAAATCTCCCCACGTATCACCAAGGAGGAAGCCCTGGTGATACGTAGTGAGTTGAGGTCAAAAATAGCTAAAAAGACAATCACGTCATTAATGGACGACCCCTAACGTGCAAGTGATACCCCTGGTGTTGCTATACGCTTATTTTCAATCTTGATTAACGATATTAAAAAAAAGCTGTAATGAGTTTCAATTCACCGTGTAAGGAACACGAGAGCAGAGGTTGCGAACAATGAGTGTTGTGACACAACCTTCTCACAACAAGAATCCGTTTTCATGTTTTGTAAAACACACTTCCGTTGGTTCATTTTCTCATGCAATTTTATACGACCTTATTAACTATTTGTTTTTAAACTTTCTTGATTTCATAATAATATTAAAAATATTATACGACTTAACTAGGCCGTGTGGTACCGGCTTAAGAATAGTACCATCCCATCTCTTCCCGTGGATGTCGTCAAGGCAACTAAGGGTTTTCCCACCAGAGGACGGGCAGCAGCTTCCTGGGCGTACTTAAAGCTTTACTGCGATCGCCAACCCGCTCGCCAAGCGTTTCGATTATGGCAGTTACCCCCAGGATCTATAATAAGTAGGTCCTACTGGGGAGATCCGTGTCCAACAGTGTGACATCATGTGGGTTGATTTTTATATGACTTAACTAGTCTCTGCCCGTAGATCAGATTGCGATAAAAAATAGCCTAGAATTCTGTCTCAAGGTATCTTCATACCAAATTTCTTCTAAATCGGCCGAAGTAATGAATCTTCTTCTACTTTTAATGCTAAGCTTATCGTCCCTAAAGGCATCACATATCAGATCATGTCCTAAATAATTTTAATTTAAAGTATTTATTAAGCGCTACCTTTGCGATTTTTTCATATTTTTTTGGTCACACGGTTCAAAAGATAAAGGCCCCCCTTTATCTTTTAAACCGTGTGACCGGGGTGACATAATTTATGCAACTTTCGGAGCGATTATTTCCAAAAATATTCACTTAATCAGATAAGTTTATTAGAAACCTTAAAATGTTTTTAAAAGACCTGTCCAATGATGTGCCACACATAGATGTTTGTTGAAAAAAAATCTGTTTCTGCTTCTGTTACATATATGAAAAAAGAATAAAGCCTGTGACATGCGGACGGACAGACAGACAGACAGACGGACATGACGAAACTATAAGGGTGCCAGTTTTGCCATTGTGGCTACGGAACCCTAAAATTAGCCACGTCATAGGCATCTCTTTGAGATCTCCATATATAATCTGCGTTTTGAGATTTGAGTTGTTGTTTTGACTAGTTGGAAACTAGTCTATTTATGAAATTCGTACGAAACGTCGGGTTTAGTATACCGCCATTGGGTTTAGTATACCGCCATATAGTATCCCTAAACTTTTATCGCAATTAATTAATGTGTTTGGTTTCATTATATTATACAGTGACTTTATGTATTCCGGTATCACTGCGCAGCCATATTATGCCAGATAATATTTGCGACCATACTTATCGAAAGACTACAAGTATAATTTAAAATCGTATACATACTAGCATAAGCCTCTTGATCGCGATGATGACGGGGTGGTGGAGGGTCTCTGAAGGAACATATCCATTCGTCCTTCACTCGGAGAATACGGCCCGTGACCCTCGCGTAATACTCGTAGTTGTCTCGACCGAAGAGATCTCCAGCACTGAACTGTTCGATCAGCTGACGCATGATTCGCGTCGCCACCTATAACACAGAAAACACAATTTTATATCTTACTCTTTAGTCTCAACTATTGTATTTTATGTGCATGGAGGCCGGGATGAAATGCCTAAACGTCGGCGCGACCTAAAAATACCTAATATGAAACCTCTTTCTTCCTTAAAGGATATCCCATAGGTTTAGTCTGATCATGAAGTTGACTATGCGCCTTAGAGAGTGCTCCCCAAAGCGCTGGCTTCTACTGTGAATTACATTCGCATCGCATCCACAAAGGAGTATGAGTAAGACTATACGATTAGAGAAAGTTAAGAATTAAGTCGAATGTATAATATCAATATTGGAAAGAAGAAACCTATCATGTATCTTCGTCTCTGTCTCCTGCTCACAATAAATTGTTTGCTAAAGCAAGATAGAAATGGCGACTGTTCGGTTGGTCATAGTAGGGGATAGTTGGTCCTAAAGAAATAAAAATGAGACCTGTCACAGAGTTTACTTTCCTCATTACATTACTTTCTTACCTTCGCAGAGCAATTAAAGATTACGTTAGACTGCCAAGCCATAAGTTGAGAAAGGAGAACAGAGAAGGTAAGCGGAAGAATGCTCCCTCAATCAACATTTTCCAGTTGATTCTATCTCTAGCTTATCAAGCAAAATATTCTATAACACACCTAATTAGCGTGATATAATACAAGCACTGTAGTGGTTGAGTAAGAGTTTAGGGGCGTTTTCATACAGTTACGAATACATAAGTATTGCGTACGGCTAACAGTTATCTAATTAGTATTGGAACTTAAAATAATTTTAGACACAGTGCACACTGCTAATTTTTTTTTTATAACAGGGTTAACTAATCCGCGGTACCAGAAAATATAGACAGTAGATAATCTTTATAAGTACATCGTTCGAGCAACGAAAGAATCTCAGTCCATAGACAAGTGGCATAAACGCTAATCGAGTACAATGACAATTGAATAGAATGACGTCGTTACGCGTGCAAAACCTCGAATATTAAAATTGAGATTCGCAGTTTTGCGCGCGGCAAACGACGTAGTTATATTCGGTTAGAGTTCATGTCACTGGTCTAAGGGCGCAGACCACTTCGGACTACTTTGTCGTTTGTGAAAGCGTTCCGAGATTTCGTGTCCTTAATCAAAATATGATGAGATTACCTTCTGCACTCAATATTTTGTGACCGTTTAATAAACTGTTGTAACTGGTAGGATTACTGATTCACTGTCATCGAAGATGAGTCAACCCTCAAAAACCACATGCATTCATCATTCAAATTAGATACACGAACAAACATCAAAGAGGCATGCAGGAAGTGAGTAACGAAAGAGTCCATGAATCAATCTTATCAGTGAAGGGTCGAAAAAATAAATAGGTGATGCTAGCACAGGCCTGATAAGGAGCAACAACGGTAGCATTCTAAGAAGAAATAATTTAATGTGCCTTCTATACCGCTTAGAGCATCGTAACTTTAATAATAATGAAGTTATTAAGTACCTCAGGCTTAAGCACAAATAAAAATTATGCAATAATTTATATTACACCACTTTCCATAATAAATAAACCGCTTAATAATATGTATTAAGCGACTTATTTATTATGGAAAGCAGAGTAATATAATTAGGTATTAATCTAAAGTACTTATAGACACGCAAATATAAAAAGAAGTACACATAACATCAATTATAAAAATGCTATATATGTATATATCATTAAACGCTTGTACAAAGAAAAACGAAACCAGGTAACGAAAGTACAGAAACGATAAATTAATTAATTAATGAATAATTAGCTGTTATACATGAACGATGGATAATAAACAGTTGTATAATGATACTCACGCAAACCTCAGCCTTTTGCAGCATGTTATAAACAATTTTAGTGAACACAGTAAAGCTATATACAATATACTAGTATTATTCCTGTAATTCACGAATGCGTGATACTCTTCAAGGTAATTAATTACATTATAGTGGAAACAGTGGTAGCAACGAAGAATCAGTGGTTAGCGAACTTATGCGCGTAGGCATTGCATGTGGAACTCGTTGCGTGTGCGCATTCAAAGGGATTTCGCTACATATCAATAATTAAATCATTGAGACTAGTTTTAAGAGTTCGTTTGAATTTATATTCTTAACCTTGTAATATAGTTCAAAATCTATGACATAGCAAGATGCCTAGTGCCTTGTAAATGTAAAATCTTAATTTTAAGATGTGTTCTCATGATCCTGATACGGGCACACCACAGTTGTAGGTATCGCCTGGTAAGCGATGGGCGCTCACCAGGCAAAATCCTGCAATTAGTGGCCCATGAATGTTGACTGTTATATGTTTTAAAACGACCATTCAAGCTTTTCTACTACGTTCAAAAGCCACTGATTCTGGAAACTCACCGTTACAAATTAGACGCGCATTTGTGAATTACAAGAGCATCTCAACAAATATTATCATGTTTATTATATAGTTATACCAGTGTAATCATATGATGCAGTCACATGTTTCGTGTTTGAATTTAAAATCATACCTCAGTATATTTTTTTAATCATTTTAATTCGTATTGCCATCTTTCCAAAATTAATAGACACCATCATCAAGAGTTGGTATTAATGTCTAAAAATTCCTAGAAGTCTTCCTTGTAATCGGGTAAAAATTAGCACCACGCGCTTAATCATCTTGAGATTTTGATGTGTTCAAAACCACAATGCATAAATTTGATTTTGACATTGTATAATAATTAATATTTTTCTGACTCAAATGCATTAGTACGTAGAATAAATCATTCACAATATTCAACTGTCTTTACATGAAAATTCACGGGTATTCAAAAGATAAATGCGAAGTTTTTTTACTTGATGTAATTTGGTTTAGAGGAGTATTGAAGCCCAAAAAGTAACAACAGGATTTATATTTTATCGCGGTAACACCAGCACTACACCAAAAGGATCCAACTACAAACTAAGAATTAGGTGGTAGCCATATACCTACCATCATCGTGGGTAAATTGAAGTTATTTTTCATCAAAAAGTGATACGAACACATTACTGCATTTCGGGTAAATGGCACTATAGCAAGTGTAATTACTGGATAAATGAGACATACGAACTTAATGTCTCAAAATGAAGATCACAGTATAGTGGCAATCATATCTTGGTGGAACAATGTTAGCGTTACGCCTACCGCCGAGCTCTCGATATGTTCGTCTCTACATTTAATCGAATCTATACTAATATTATAAAGTTGAAGAGTTTGTTTGTTTGAACTCGGTAATCTCAGGAACTACTGGTCCGAATTGAAAAATTCTTTCACTGTTGTATAACCCATTTATCATATTCATATAACATCACGCTACAACCAATAGGAGCGGATCAGCAATTTGAAAGAGTTACAAAAACGGGAAAAATTTACGCAAAGGAAATTGCGCGGGACACCTAGTAAATAAATAAAACAGATACAACAATTCATAAAGAAAACATCAAACAGTATATAAATGCGTCTTACAAAACCAAGGTATAATTTAAATTTAACTCGTTATATCTGATAAGAGAACACTATTAGAATCCCACTCGACATTGCTGATAAAAAACTCTTTATTGACTTGTGAATTACGATAAGGAGATTATTTTCGACTCGTGTACGCTAGCACGTTTACTATTGTGATACTTAGATTGCTCTTGATTTCTTTCTTTTAGGTTTAGGCTTTTTTATCACGACAAAATTGTGTTTCTGTCACAAATATACGGTCTAGCAGAGCGTTGAGTGATAAATATTCTTAAGTCCGACTACTAAAGTAGGTACATAGATGGTCAATACTAAACAGAAAATGATGTTTCTATAGAAAATTTAATATAATATGTATTGATATCAATGTTTACTATAGATCCGAATTGCTTGTACTTCGTTAACTAAGAAAAAGTTAACGAAGCTCCGTTTCGGTGAAAGTGTGTTTCGGTTCATACTGATGATTTAAATGTTTGTAAGGTTGGTATATCGCGACACAGCTGGATTTATTCCTTACTGTGGAAAGTAACTCTGGAAAAAAATGACAGCAGATGATAAATAAGACTTCCTTTAATTTCTATAAAACACTATGAAGAATCTTTTTAACAGGGACCATCCCAATTAAAAAACCGCGTCCACAGTATCGATATCAAAACAAAGAAACGTAAACACATGTCCACATCAGGTGATTACACCGAAACACGATATGTTTAATCGTTGATAATGGTGCAACATCTATCATTAGTGCGTAATTCACATAGTATCACTTTACAAAGCGCAGTCCTACCTCTGTCTGTACATTTTAACTGTGGTTAACAATTTTCTCGTTTCAATCGTATATTGTATCATCTACCTTTAACACGTTGTTCAATAACAAACAAAATGTAGACATTGCTGTCTTTTGCCCTCCTATGCATAATAAATAAGCTAGGATAGGACAAAATAATAACTATTAAATATTTATGAATAAGGAGCAAATGATTTGTCAATAATTGATTTATTTTCCTTGACACATTCATTCAATAGTCAAATACCTACTGACCAGTGACCACTGGACTAGTTTCATTAATTCATGACAAAGGTATAATTGTTTATGTTAATCATGGCACTATACACTAAAATAAAATGATTTGATAACAGGAGTAATGACGTCATGATCTACTATCTCACTCTCAGAATTTAGACATCTCGTTAAAAAGTTACTGATTAGAATTGACCTTATTAACTGACATGACCTGCATAATTTTAATGAATCATTTTATGAGAATTTGACATCAATTTAATGAGGGAGGAGTATTACTACAAATTTAATAGAATTACATTAACAGTCATCAATATGTGAATCATAAATAAAAATGTATCGCAGTACGTTCCTCGGTTAGAAAACTATGGCAACGAATCAAACAAACGATACTTATAGAATCAATAGTCATTAGAAATTTAACATGACAATAATAGAAGGAGCACTTAGGGGCGTGCCATACGTCTGCTTCGAGCGTGCTATATGAATATGACAAGAAAGCACTGCCTACCGTCATGATAAGTTTTATTTAAGAAACAATAGCACCACGGTGCAAGTTTCTAGTCTGGTCTCTACATTTCATTCTGAGCAAAACTGAGACAGAATGACCCCCATATTCTAAGAAGTTTCCTTCAAAACTTCAGTCAAGTGTGAGTCTAAAAATTGTGAAGGAAACGCTGTTCAATAAAATTCACTTAGTGTACATAATGTAGATGGATCTTTAGCCTCAACTGTGTTGGCTGCTTTCTGCATATCGCAATCTAAATCAGTTTACTTGCAAAATTGTATAGTAATAAAGCATCCGGATACCATTTCTCGTACAGCTAGTTATATAAGTCGCTTAACATTTACAAACATTAAAAATACCTTCTACATAAAATTTATATTAAAATCACCATAGAATTAAAAACAAATTATACCATTGTTAGAGTCTAAATGTTAGTAACATTAATTTTCAAGCTTTGATGATTTGAAATATTACCTTTGTTTCGACTTAAGTAGGTGACTGTATCCATACACATAACAAATACACAATACGCCCGATTAAATCATATGCGTTTGTATTGTGACATATGACAGATAATGAGCAGACTAACCTTGAATCTCTGAACGTCCTCCATTGTTGCCGTTTTGCCATCGGATACGCAAGAGTGGAAAAATGATGGAGCAACCGACACGCCCAGGGCCTCGGATGTCATACCTGTACCTAGAAACAATATGGCACATCTTATTATGAATATATTTACTACATCCTACTTATTTATTAAATGAGAAATCTTGTTAATAACAAGACATTTGTCCCTACTACTGAAAGGAGTTTTTATGAAACTATATAGTTTAATGTAACTGGTAACACAAAACTCGACATATAGTATCATTGGGATGGACTGGATGTGAAAGGCAGAGGACCAGATGGCGTGGCGTAAATAAAAAAGAGAGGACTATATCCAGGCACCTATACGGGATGGTGATGATGATGAACCCAGAACTCACCACGATACACTATATTAAAGCCTAAATGGATGTAAAATGTTTACTATTTTTGGATTTTAATGACCTGGTCGCTAGGACCTTTAAGTCACAAATGTTTACTAATAAACCTAATTGTATGGTTTTCACGCCACTGCAATTTTCGTTAATTAAATATAAAATAACAAAGATATTTCGCCCCATATTATGATTTCATATTAGCAACTGTTTATGTAGCGCAAAGTAACATATCAGTTAATAGCTTATGAATTTGCCCAAAATACGTGGAGCCGCGATAATCCGACAAACGTTTTGCAGGGCGTTGTCGGACTATCGAATTTGTCAGATTATACAGTACTGTCACAGACCCCTATAATCCGAATTTTATTGATGGAAAGTACTTTGCAATCCGACAAATAACCAATTAAAGGATTTATACAGTACTGCCACCGACCCCAATAATCCGGATTTTTTTGAAGGAGAGTACCTACCTTGTAATCCGACAAATAACAAATCAAAGGATTATACAGTACTGCCACAGACCCCTATAATCCTTTTTTTATGGACAGTACCTTGTATCCGACAAATAGGTATGTCGGAGTACAAGGAGCTCCAGATTAGCCAGGAGCCAAATTGCCGGGGGTCTACTGTATATAATTTAGCCATTTTCAACTTTGATTAAACAAATGACAACCCTAATTTTGACACTTTTGACAGTCATTGCTAAGCAACATTGTTATTAAACATTTCAGACAACAGAACATTTTTCGTGTGAGGCGTAATATGATATATATGTTATTCAACAGAATAATAAAAATTATTACTTGTTTCTCTCCAAGGTGTAAATACGACATAGAATAGTTTTGTAAACATTGTAACACTTTAAACTCCCTGTCGTACCTCAAATATAATAAAATGTACTAGGTATAGCTTGAACAATGTAAGTTCAAACCGTTCCAGGAACCTTTTAGAGAGCTGGAGTCTATTCTGTACTAGCTTCGAAGCCTGTATGACCAAATCAGCTACATTTAAGGATAACCAACAGGCTACATATTAATAGATGTCAATGACAAATAACAAATACTGCAATTAAGACATTAACCATTTACTAAATGTTGTTTCTCTGTTCTGTAGCAAAAACCGTAATTAAAGAACTAAACAATTGACGTGAAAACGCGGAAAATAAATTAAGATTTTTTTGTCATCTCATTTATTATCATTAAAGTCGTTCAACTCGACGTATTATCTAATTGTCGGATACTTAAAAAAACTGTTTAAGTGGTAAATTACGATCATTAAAACGGCAGACAACAGATTAGTTTTTCTTTTTTTTTCATGAAATAACGAACATTCTTGTGCATTATTATTTATTCCACGCAACGAGGTTGAATGATGTAGAATCATTTTGATTTAAAAGAAACGCAATATAAATGTCACAGTAATGATATTGTTAAGTGAATATTTCGTAGACATGTTTAATTGTACACTATTTATTTAACCAATAAGGGAGATGACGTAGAGAGTTGATAAAATAAGAATTAAGAATTTTTTCACGTTAATTTTCTGGGATTTCAATGAAACGTTTGAAGCATTCACATGCAAATATCGCCCGATTTTCTTTTTTTGTTAATATTTTCAGCTCAATAATAAAACTAAAACCTACAAAAAAACATCTGTCATATGTAACATCTACTGTCGTGCCAATGTGAAAAATAAGTATATAATGATATATGAACACATAAGGTGTGCCACAAGGACCCAATTTGCGACCATACAAATAAAGTCATCATAAGTCAAGGCAAATGTTAAAAGCTTAAAAATGATTAATTTAAATTATTACAGCCTACACTCGCTTAAGTCAAAAGGTCACAGTACAGCTGCCTTCCATGTTCAAATAAGACAAGTTCCTTTGACATGTCTGGCTCCTATATAGAAGCAATTAACATAATATTTTACATATTCGTCCCTGGTAGTGACAATGACGCGTGGACAGACGTATGTCGCATTGTATGAAGCTTTAAGGCCCAATATAGGAGTTAAGAATACCCTATATGCAGAGGAACAATCGCACACTATTCTTTTGTAAGTGGTGACGCTCGCATTAAAAGAAAAGTGTATAGATAAATGCAACAGACTATCATAATGATAGAAGGTCATATGATACTATTTTTCGTAATTGATTAAATTTATCTTATCTTATCTTACTTTCTTCGTCCTAGGGGAATGCCCGTAACTTTATCTATACCAAAATGATAAAGCTAAAGAGTCTGTTTTTTTGAACGCGATAATCTCAGACACTACTGGTCCGAATTAAAAAAATGTTGGATAGTCCATTAATCGAGGAAAGCTATAGGCTATATAACATCAAGCTACGACCAATAGCAGCGGAGCAACAATGAAAACGCAGACGTAGTTGCGCGGGTCAGCTAGTGAAATATATAAGGAAGAAAAATGAAATAATTTCACACTAAAGTAGGTAAAAGAAGTTGTAAACGGAGACGATTGTTATGGACACGTCTAACGGAACTTAACACTTGAACATAATTTAAGGTTAGGAGAAAAGTGTATGGTTAATGGGACCCGTTGCCGTCAATCTGAATACCTATTTCTGAGCGTATGAGCTAGTTCCAAAATTGAGGAAGGTATCATTTATGGGATGGTGATATCGACTGTGGTAGATCGTGCCTACCGTAACATAGCATAAATATGACACAGAAACAAATTACATTGGTCTATCCACTAGAAACTGATAACATGATACCTAAAACACATTTTTTGGATTTTTTATTTGATTTGAAAATTGTTTGACAACTTTGTGCGGTACACAATTCCATATAAACTAATCTGTAAATACTGCGTAAAAAAAAAATCCTAGTAGGTACATTTAAAATAAATTATACTTCAATCAACGAGTAACAAATAAAACAAATCCTTTGCTTAAGTAACGAGTTTCAAATTTAACCTTAACCAATAACTCGCAGTGCTTAATCAATGTATTGAAATCAATTTTATGCGAATTAGCTTCGTTTTGCGGAACATTCGTATACTTCGATTTTGAATTAAAAAATACAATCGTTATTTCGAAGGTAACCTGCAGCTGCTATTTAGTTTGCAAATCAGAGACACGGAGACACTTCCTGTGAAAACGCAACTTTTCGCAGAATCTAACACACACGTATAAGAATGACCTAAATAAAATAATATAAATATAATAGATCAAAAAGGTATCGTAGAGCTACTAAAGCGAAGACGTCATCACAAAGTAGGCCAACAAATAATCCAGCGAGACGTTCTAAAGAAAGATTAAATAATCGCACAATGAATGTAAAGCGGTTGCATCACGTGCGCCCACGCAAGCTCGCGTGTAATTGGCATAATTACCACTAATTAATTTCGTTTGGCCACCGCCGAATGCCTTCTGTGTTCGTGAGTACATTAACATCATATTTACTTTACGTATCTATAACTATATAAACGAAAAGTAACGAAAATGTGAAAAATTCTGACACATTGTCACGAACATTTTTGACTAGAATATAATGGAATTCGCATCAGGCACGCAATTTTTTGAAAGGCCGCAATTAGATTCATCAATATTATTACTAATATAGGCACAGTT
This sequence comes from Herminia tarsipennalis, assembly GCA_945859575.2. Classification (NCBI taxonomy): domain Eukaryota; kingdom Metazoa; phylum Arthropoda; class Insecta; order Lepidoptera; family Erebidae; genus Herminia; species Herminia tarsipennalis. The sequence continues at coordinate 12,746,105 of OX243852.2, forward strand.
AGATTTCAGAATCCGATCAATACGATTTAGGAAATATCTCCGCCTTAAAGAAGACCATTACCATGGTGAAACCACATGATACAAAAATTCTACCAAGAATCAACAGAGTTCACCAGGAACCTAAGGTAAAGCCGCGACGAATGAGATAAACATTATCCTTAAGACGGTGCTTGTAAATCTGTCGATTTGAAAAAAAATGACCAAAATGAAGACACAAGAGCGAACTTATTTCTTTCTTGAGATAAGTTTGGCAAATTCTTGGCTCAGCAGTTGGTAAGTGCCGCATATCTGGTCCCGGCTTAATAACGATATAGGAAGGAATAGACGTCGAGTTTACACATACATTAATGAAACAATACTAAGTTCATCGAGATTCATTAATGCCTCCGACTGCATGATATTATCTACGATCTTGTTTCCATCTTTTTTGCGCAGGCGGGTTTTTTTATTTTTTAAATGTATTTTTTTATTAATGCTTTTTAGAGGTTGTAGAATGTAACCGATGTAACAACTAACTTTTATCACAACTATTGCCATGTATTACAATTGAAAAAAGAATAGCCGCTAATTGATTTTTTTTTAATATTACAGTGATAATCATGTTATACCTTTTTGAATGCCCTTTAATTTGATACCCATATTGCAGTATTCGAAAAAACTTTTTTTCGCGCCGCCTGTTTTTGATATCTCACAGCCGCCATGTTTGTTTTTTCAAACGTCACATATCTAAGAACACTTGAGCGGTCAAGACGAATCTAACAACGTCTTAATTGTTTAACCTTTGGTATGCGGAAAAGGTACGTCAATCTGTACCCGCCGTCAGCGGCAACATGGCGCGAGTTTGAAACGCGCGAGAGAAGGTTTCGATTTTATTGATTCTTAGCAATGAAATGTTTCGTACACATATAGGTAACGATTTTATTTGATAGTAGGATAACTAATATACTATATAAATGTTAAGATATAGCACAAAAACACCATTAACATTATTATTTTTCACAAGGAATCGAATCGAAATACAATTTCCGAACCTATTTTAGAAAAATAATTATTTATGATATAATCTGTAACATATTTCGTTTTATTTTTACCCACCGTAAGTTAGATAACCAGACTGTCTTTGAATACAAAAATCACCACATTTCCTGCCAAATATCACTCACAAATCATCACAAATCATAATCACACAATTCTCGAACCACTGTAGGCCGATCGGCATCCAAATTTGAAATGGTAATTTTAACGTTCCTCTAAACTTTATTCAACAAGTGAAGTTCTCGATCATTAGTTCAATGTTATAGGAATAGGAAAATGAAACAATTTAGACCGTATTTCAAGTAGTTTATAGTCCAAAATCGAGTAAGGTGTCGCAGGTCACCTGAACACTGATCAGTGTTACCGCATTTTCATACCAGATCACTGATCAGTGATAAAGCATTCCAAAGGTTAAATCTGTCTTGTGGTTTGAATAATATGAGGTAATAAAAAAAATAACATACAAGATACGCTCGAAAAACATACCTTACCCTTCTTTGCAGTCGGGTACAAGATACAAAAAAAAACAAAAATGTTAATTTCATTAACCAGTAGGTACATTTGTTTGTTAAATTGTAATTGGAGCCCTTCCTTTTAGACAACACAGTGTCTGTGTTAGGAGACGCCGGGTAAATAGCGTAGACACACAACTTATAGACCCTGATTAAGTAACTCCAAGCAGAAGAAAAACGGCGAAGCATTGCATTTGCGTTTTAATTTCCGCAGTTGCTTTTATTTTGCATTTACTGCTATCAGTAATAAATTAGGTTAATCTTTATGAGATTATTCAGCGAGTCTTTAAACGTCGGATTATTGGATGGCCTTCAGTAAGAAGAGGTAATGTTGTGTAAAACTGTAGACAGTAAGCCGACAGTGTCAACAACAATTATCAATGAGTAGGATTAATAATGGCGGAGTGCGGAGGTCGTGGACTTGCGTACTAGTCTTCGTAATTTCAGAACAGACTTAATCTTGTCTTTGTGTCACAATTGAAGCAATATTTAGAAATATAAGCATGAGAATCATAATATCTTGGAACAACTTCTGTGGCGCGGTGGGAGCATGTCCGACTGCTACGCAAGAGGTCGTGGGTTCGATTCCCACACGGGACACCACTTTGTGTGATTCACAAATTGTTGCTCCTAGTCTGGGAGTACTTTGTGTCCGTGACTTGAATGTTTGTAAAGTCCCCCGCGACACAGGGCTTGGACCCTAATGCGGGAGTCTCCTTTTTCAAACAAAGAAACAAAGAAAGAAACTCATACAACGGCATATGATCCCAAACTAAGCAGAGCTTGTACTATGGAAGCCAGACAGATAAACATACTTCAATATTTTTTATACACATACATATTATGGATAAATAACAACCAGACACAAAATAAACCATAATGCACATCAAGTCATCACACAAAGTTTTATCCTGGGTAGGGAACGAATCCACGACCTCCGGGCTTAGCAGTTAGTGTCACTAACCACTAGATCAACAGGCCGAATAAAGGTCAGAATAAAGTTTTTTTTTAAGGCCTCTACCGCACTGGGTACACGCCTTGTATCACAAAACACAATTAACGGACACAAAATACACCCAGACCCGGAACAAATATTTATGGATCACACAAAGTTTTGTCCCATGTGGAAATCGAACCTTCAACCTTTTTTTTAAAGATATCTAGCAATGCGGGATTGGGCTCCACATTACTAGCAATCCTGTTAACCCCTCCAGCTAAGCTCAAAGGCTTGTGTTAAGAGTGGGTTCACGTCGGTAGTAAAATGGGCCACTTTACGCAGCAGTGTTGCGTACTACCACCATAGACTCTATTTTGAACCAACGAATCCTAATCCGCAATTCTGCGTATTTCTCGTCCTCATGGCCAAAATGCTTAATAGGTTTTGATGAAATTTATTTATAGCTATGGCAAATAAAAAATCTTGGTAATCAAATGCAGCCTTAGGGTGCTTTTTCACCAGAGATGTGGTTAAAGCTATCTATGCTGCGAGGATATGAAAGCTAAGCTACGAAACTATGTGACCGTTTCCACTGATGCTAGGTTTTGTAGCGGAGTGAGTACGATGTGGTATGAAGATGCGCCGCCGCGAGGTAACAACAAAACAAACACCTACTGCAGGTTCTCTACTCTGCACATGGCTACAGTAATCGCGACTATTCATAGCACGCATCCATAGCACGCATCCATAGCACGCATCCAGAGCACGCATCCATCCATATAAAAAATATAGCTTAAGCTATATGGACAAATGAATATCATTGGTGGATATCAAACGCATCTATAGCAACGCAACATAGCACATGCTCGTAAAGCACCCTTATGCTGTCACTTTAAGATGGTAAAACAGTGACAGAAATACTATTAAGAGTGTCTTGAAGTGTTTTGAGTATTCGGATTTAAGACTTACTTTCTAACAATTCTACAGACCTGCTTTATCAGCATTGGAGGCCATCACCCGAAACGTGCCGAAGAGAAGCACCAACAATCGCTGCGTACACACCGGCAACGATAGAAGAAGCCTACGGACAAAAACATTATTATTATAGTTAGTTTTATGGGGCAATTAACCGCACTCAGCCTCATTGTGTGTATAAACAACTGATGAACATTTATTTACCTATAATTCTATACACATATTATTAATAAATTATACCGAGACACAGAATATACAATTAATAATTTATCCTGGGTGGGAATAACCTCTGGATTACCAGTCAGGGCCGACTAAAATCATTTAGTGGTTAGTGAGCCACTTAATGATTTTAGTAGGCATTACCATTAGAAGTGCGAAGCATTATTAAAAACTAGCTGACCCACGCAACTTCGTATGCGTTAATTTCCCCGTTTTTGCAACATTTTTCATTTGTCGTAGCTTGATGTTATATAGCCTTCCTCGATAAATGGGCTATCCAACAGTAAAATATTTTTTCCAATCGGACTTGTGGTTCCTGAGATTGACGCGTTCAAACAACAAACAAAGCTTTATAATATTAGAATCAGAGGCGAAGTGTTAATTTTTTTCTGAGGTAACCTGATACAAAAAAAAACCTTGCTGAACATTGTTGTTTGTATCTATAATAGTAAGTAACTACAATCCAAAGGGAAACCGAAAGTAATGGTGTAATAAGGACCCTCCGCCACTGATTAGTATAGATTAAAAAATCGGGCAAGAGCAGGTCGGGCCATGCACAGTGTAGGATTCCGCAGCTATCACTACAAAGAAATTCACTAATAAATAAATAAATATTATGAAAAAATACAAGACTCATACACTCTAAATTTCATCTTTAAACGATGTGTAGTTTTTGTTGTTAAATGTCTGTGACAAACGGATGAACAGACAGACGGACGGACAGGACGAAACTATAAGGGTTCCGTTTTTGCTATTTTGGCTATGGAACCCTAAAAATAAATCAACCTGTGCCTAGACGGGATTCGCAAAATTAACCGAACTAGCCATACTAAAATTATAAAAATAATGTGAAAATAGTCATGTCTGCTAGTTCGGTTTTCACAGATAAACCAATGAGCAGATGAAATTTGTTATGAAATGGCACAAAATTTGCCCTACAGTGGCGTACAAAAGGTATAGTTCCGTTCTGTGCAATCACCACTGCGTCGAAATATTTTCAAAGAATTAACCTTCCAAATTAAGACAATTAGAGTCTACATTCAAAAACAGTTCAAACAAAACCTAAGCAATAGCATACTGAATATCTTAATATCATCGTTCCAAGAATTACGAATAAAAAGCATCAATAGCTATAATCCCGTACACGTTCTGCGAGTCGATTAAGAGAAACTGGTTATCAAGATGTCTGGATGATTGTTATCTGCCGACCACGCATATCTACGATGTAATTACATCTGGGCATAATACGAAACAGCTTCAACGTTGGGAGTTAGATTTTGCCCTATTACTAAGAATCAGCATTGTCTTAGCCTTGTAGTGTGTAGCGTTCGGCGGTAGTTGCGGGTTGCGGGCTTGTTCGCTTTAGAACAGATTCGCTTTACGGCAGAAGTGCAGTGGACAAGTAACGTAAATTCTTTAATTATTTATCTTACAATAAATACAGACCACAGTGAAGCAACCTGAGGTTGTGTTTCTGTGAATGAATAAGGTTGCCAAGGCTCACATATTCCTAAAAAGTAGCAGGAGCAAATAGAGTGTCAGGAGGTTTATCTGGTTTGGTATTTATAACATCATTTGATAAACAAGATTTCACACCCAGTTTTAATGAAAAGAAAGTACTAGGCTCGCATTAACAGTAAGAATTATAATAAACTAAAGAAATGTACCGAACATTTTAAATTTTATTTGATTAATTCTCTTTTAATCGAATCACCTCAGGAAAATTATAACCACCAAATTTTAACAGGAAAAGTTGTAAATACAATAATTGCATTTTTTAAATAAAGATAAAGTCCAGATTCAGGAATCGGACCCGAGACTTCCGTAAGCCAAACCGGGGCCGGAATCGAACCACCTATCTGGACTATGTTACTAGACCTCAATTTTCTCTATCCTTTCATGCTCGCGAGTTGAGGTCTGGACTTTAAATGTTCTATCTTTCAAAAATGCAAATATTGTATTTATAAAGTAATTGGCAAGAAATGCCTATAAAAAATACTATAAGAAAAAGTTGTACCTAATGGTCACATAGGAAACACTCCTGTGTGGCGCTGACCGGTCAGCGTGACTAGATCATTTCTAGTTGCATGCATTTTCAGCGTAAGAGTAAAACCAGTCTAAGGAAACTTTGATTGCGGTCACGAATGAATGAATACAACTATTGAACTATTCTTGCGGTTTATTTTTCAGAGCACGAGGAAAACAAATGATACCGCCAAGCTGTCTATGGTAACAGGATAGAGCCATATAAACGGATTAAGACGTGTACGGAAAGTGTTTTTCCAAGGCAAATAACGAAAGAAATTACGTATAATAAATCTGCACATAAATGTGTGAGAACCAATTTAAATTCCGTCAAATATCTTTGTTGACAAACGTAATCAACGACTTTGATTTAAAATGAAATACCGATGAAAATATTTTGATACCAGACATTTAGTCAGCTCCAGGCCTCTTAATGAGTTTGCTCTCATAACATTACCCAGAAATTATGAATCGAGGAAATTCATTAAAATAAATTAAATTTACCTACCGTGTTTTGATGGCATAATCTAACTGACCCAATTAATAACAGGAAAATGAAAACAAACATGAGGTTATTGCTTCCAACGATAAATTCACGACAAAACCTCACATAAAAAGGTGCCGCGATATTTGCTCCATTTTGATAATGGAAACTAATTATTACTCGAAAAACAAACATTAAAGTACAAAACACCGAGAGTACCTACAGAAGTATAGCCTCATACAAACGTGCTTGTATACATAGATATCGTCCGCATACAGGGAATGCCGAACCAATTTATTTCGAAGGAGTTTAGAGATTCTGTTTCCGTGATGAATGTCTATACGCGCGTTGCTCGAGCGTAATACCTATGTAGTATTAAGTTTTTTTTTACAGATAACTAGCAACGCGGGATTGTTGGTCCCACATTACTAACAATCATGTTAGCTACTCCAGCTAAGCTCAATGGCTTGAGTTAGGAGTGGGTTCACGTGCCGACGTGAACCCACTCCGAACACAGGCCATTGAATATAATGGGTAAGATTCGAACTCGTGACCTCATGAGTCCGTTGCCTAATGGCTAACCATTAGGCTACCGCCGCTTACTTCTGAAGCTTTATTTCTCTACGAGAAATAGGCCTGGGAGTCAGCGTAGCCTCAGGGATTTACTATTTACTTCATCACTTATCTAAAAGTTATTTCAGACATTGCTGGGTAATATTGTCCTAACCGATTTTGGTCACGGAGCCAATATATTCGAAGACTATCCATCTACGCAGGAGATATTATAGAACCTAAGTGTGTGCGCAGGCACAAGTGCACTCTATTCCCGCATTCTAATAGTCCGATAGAAGGTAAGATAGAACGAAAATCCTACACAAAATGGAGGCGTGGAGAACTTGAGTTCGAAAACGATCACCCATCAATGGACCGAAAGTGGTAACGTTTCGTAACTCGTCACGTTACGAAACGTTACCACTGTCGCCTCTGATTCAAAGTCTCATCATTCCTGGTTAATGACAAATCTAAGACGATTCTTGGCGCCGCGTCATTGCCTACCATAAAATCTTTCTTGAAATTTGCACTACCTATGTTTACTATGACTACGACTATTTACTATTACTACAGTTTAGCATAAGTAGATACTATTAGCTATTCTATACGTAAATGAGGTTGATGTCTGCTTTGAGTCAAAGACCAACACACGCAAAATGAACTTCAAAGAAACGATACGTTCTCGGCACTTATTTCGTTCATAATACGTTAATAACAGCATTTAACTAGAGAAAGTCTTATCTTCTTCTATTCTACCTTGAAAATTGAAAATTAGTTAACGTTCGCTAGTTAAAATGCTGTTGAGATCTATTCTATATCTATCTATACACTAGCTGCTCGCTCCGGCTTCTACAAACTGATGGCGAAAACGGCATCAAAATCTGTTGTATGTATAGATAGATTTTTTTTAATTTACTTTTTAGCAATCTATGCGGACGAAGTCGCGGGCAAAAGCTAGTAATGAATAAAGAAGTTACAGTTAAAAAAGAACTTACGATTGGTTTTAATATCAATGAATTGAACGACAAAGAGTAGCATTGTACACCGTATGGCCGACGTCGGGTTAACGCATGAATAGCGATTACACTAATACATGCGATATGATGGTCTCATTATACAATGTGTTGGGTACTCGCGTATCCTATGTGAAACTGTTCTTCATTCAACATACTTCTAACATTAATGAGGTAAGGTTTGTAAGGTTCTTCCAGCCTTGAGGAAGTAATGTCTAATTTTGGGCAAATTTGAAGTAAGTTATGTATCTCGAAGCTTTTTAATAGCAATTTTTTATCAACGGCTCCCCCTCGTGGCTTTGATAGAGCTCCACTCATCAAAAACAACCTCTGCAATTTTTTCCTTCTATATATATTTGGGGACTAGGTGACCCGCGCAATTCGTCTGCGTAAATTTTCCCTGTTTTTGCAACAATTCCCATTGCTACTCCGCTCCTATTGGTCGTTTATATAGCCTAAGTAAAGCCTTCCTCGATAAATGGGCTATCCAACAGTGAAAGAATTTTTCAATACGAACCAGTAGTTCCTAAGATTATCGCGTTCAAACAAATAAACAAACTCTTCAGCTTTATAATATTAGATAGATTATCCATAATGTTTCTGCAAAATTTTAGCTTCCTAGGACCAAAGGTTTGGGCTGGGTGTGGATGAGAAGTAGAGTATAGTCACATGCATTCGATAATGCAATTTAGTTTCTCACATAGCTACAGAATAGAGACAAAACTAAAAAAATACAGTGGTTTCATAGATTCTATTTTGAAAATATATAAAACAAAGACTAAAACATTCCGCAAGTAGTAGGTACCTGCAGGAAAGGTATCAACGGCTCCCGTTGCCGTTGCTCATAGGCAGTCAAGATCGTATGCTTGTTTGTTTAAAAAAAAACACTCGCTACTCTAAATACCATAGACATGGCATTATTAGGGCACACATACTTATACTGCCGAAAATGTGTCACGCCTGTATTCCCATATAGGATAAGAGGCACTCAATGGTTGATCGGGCACAGTACTTCACACTCGGTGCGCCCAGGTTTAGGGTAGCCATATCGGCATTTTAGGAACAACATAGGGGCTGACAAAATTTTTAAAAAGCGTTTATGACCGATGTTTAGCGAACAGGGTAGATATTCACGCGATTCTGATCAACCTAACTTAGACAAGTCATTCCAATATTCTGGTTAATTTTGTTAAAGATTTAATATTAATTTAAAATCCTAAATTCTGCTAGATTTTGATGAAAATGTATTATGTACGTTTCGTTTCATAAAACTTTTTTTAACTTATTTTTCCGCGACGCCAACCCATCTCTTCCCGTGGATGTCCTCAAGACGACTAAGGAATTTCACACCGGAGGACAGGCTGTAGCGTCCTCTGCGTACTTTAAAGCCTTACTGTGATCGCCAACCCGCTCGCGTGGCGATTATGACAATTACCCCGAAGATCTATAATAAGTAGGTTCTATTGGGGAGACCCATGCCCAGTAGTGGAACATCATACCGATTGATATGATTTATTAGTGCTGGGAAAACGAAAATTCCTAGTAAAGTCTAGATGTATGGTAACCCTACCTAGAAGCCGAGAATATCACAAGTACAGCTACCCATCACCTTTTTTGGTTATCCCACACATACGAGCTCCATGAACCTGTTATACGATGCAATCTTTTAATAAGTCTACACATAAATATTAAATTGTACGGTGATTTTCGTAAAGGTCTCCATTGAGCCTATCTGTCTGACTATCAACTGAACTTTCTCTGTTAAACTGGCTTTAGGCGCTTCAACCTACTTTGTACAGCTAAAGGTATTGCGAATCCCGTGGGAAAATCACATCTAAACTATTTAAAATTGTACATTATCAATATCTCTTTTAACCGCACTTCTCAAATAGTACTAAATTATGTCATTTTTATTCCCAACTTCAACAAAGAGGTGTTATAAACGCTAACGTGTGTATCTGAGTGGTATCGTAACACCCAAACAGACGAATTAATGAATTAAAAAACCTGGTTTAATCCCGAATTTATCTGTACTATCTATACTAATATTATAAAGCGGAAGAGTTTGTTTGTTTGCTTTGTTTGTTTGTTTGTTTGTTTGTTTAAACGCGCTAATCTCAGGAACTACTGGTCCGATCTGAAAAAATATTTTTTTGTTGGATAGCCCATTTATCGAGGAAGGCTATAGGCTATATAACATCGCGCTACGACTAAAAGGAGCGGAGTAGCAACGTGAAATGTTGCAAAAACGGGAAAAAAATACGCATACGAAGTTGCGCGGGACAGCTAGTGTTTGATGAAATCGGTTCAGTTGTTTTGAAAATAATCAGCTTCATGTCTAACGTGTCGGAGGTTCTTCGATTTACTCTTCTGTGTTCACAACGTTCTCTCCCATTTCATAGCTAACTCATCTATACTAATATTATAAAGCGGAAGAGTTTGTTTGTTTGTTTGCTTTGTTTGTTTGTTTGTTTAAACGCGCTAATCTCAGGAACTACTGGTCCGATTTGGAAAATTCTTTTTTTGTTGGATAGCCCATTTATCGAGGAACGCTATAGGCTATATAACATCGCGCTACGACTAATAGGAGCGGAGTAGCGACGAGAAATGTTGCAAAAACGGGGAAAATTTACGCATACGAAGTTGCGCGGGACAGCTAGTCTATACTAATATTATAAAGCTGAAGAGATTTTTTTCTTTGTTTGAACGCGATAATCTCATGAACTACAGGTCCGAATTAAAAAAAACTTTTACTGTTGAATAGCTTATTTATTGAGGAAGGCTATAGGTTATATACCTTCACGCTACGACTAATAGGGGCGGAACAGCAATGAAAAATGTTACAAAAACGGGGAAAATGTACGCAGAAGAAGATGCGCGGGTCAGCTAGTTATACATAAGAGCCGTCAATGTTGACATGTTTACTGTATTTGATCACCCCATGGCAACTGAAGCGCACCGTTAGAATCGTACGCGCATCAAAATTCAGGTCGTGTGTTCTATAAACAACCATTGTTCCTATCCATAATACTTGTGTATTGTGAGTCCGATACCCGATACAGTTCGCAACAAAACGGTATAATGACAAAATACCTCCATGCATATTTAACTACAATAAATTTAAACAGCTAGTCTAATTATGCCGCCATTACTTTTGTTTCTACTTCGTGAAAGGTTCGTTGGACCATACATTGCAATTGCATTCCTTGTACCGTGCAATTTGACAGAATCATATCGAAGAAAATTATCGGCTCATACTCGATATCGATACCTATGAATGACCGTAGACCGTGACGCCAAAGGAGAAAGACGTCACAATGTCAACACAATAGACTTATTCGCTTACAAAAACACTAAGTACGTAAAGTTTTATTGCACAGAGTAATCTTCTGTAAGATAGAAGTTCTCCAATTTAATTTTAAACGAATAATAAAATTACTTACATATTTAAATTTTAAACGAATAATCTTGTTGTACCTTTCATAAAGACTAATGCCTACTACCCTTTTCCTTTCACCATGCTTCATTCACCTGGATGCGACTCTTACAAAACTGTAATTACTGTGCAAATGGGACTCATAAACTATTGTCTCTAATGTGCCGTGATGCCGTGTTTTTTTTTCTTTTTTTTTATTGCCTATGGTTGGCAGACGAGCCAGCGGCCCGCGGCAGCGGTAAGCGGTAACCGCCGCTCATGGACTACAGGAATGTCAGGGACACACCCAAGCCGCTGCCTACCGTGAAGTGAAAACTCTCTTTAAACCTCGTTTGAAGAAAGACATGTCGTAGCGCTCGGGAAACACCGCAGCAGGTAGTTCATTCCAGAGTCTACACGTACGTGGAAGAAAAGAACGCCGGAATCGATTGGTACACCTGTCCTTTCACTATGCTTTATTCACCTGGATGCGACTCTTAACTGTAATTACTGGGCAAATGAGATTTATAAACTAATGTCTCCAATGTGCCGTGATGCCGTGTTGTACCAGCTTAAGAATAGTACCACTCCATCTCTTCCCGTAGGTGTCGTCAAGGCGACCAAGGGATTTTACATCGTAGGACGGGCAGCAGCGGCCTCTGCTCACTTTAAAGCCTTACTGCGATCGCCAACCCGCTTGCCAAGCGTGGCTATTATGACAATTACCCCCAGAATCTATAATTAGTAGGTTCTACTAGGGAAACCCGTGCTCAGCAGTGGGACATTATATGGGTTAATATATGTCTCCAATGAGGAGCGCGGTACGGTCACATTCAAATCTTTGCAGAACAAGGATTTGGGTGGCACTGATACTGTTATGGCTATCGTGGCGCTTACCATCAGGCACACGGCATGCTCGTCTCCTCATTTCGCAGTACAAAAAAAAAAACTCTGTCGTTTCAAGAAGTTGAATTCGCCGAGATAGAAAATACACCTTGTTCACCCTGAATGTGATTTAACTTGATGAAACGAGAAAGAGTCTACTAAACCTACTATTCAGATGAAATGATTTTCCGTTGAAAAGGAAGTAGCTCATTTTACAGCAAAGTATATCCGAAACCAGAGGCGAAGGGCTACAATTTTTCAGAGGTAACCCGATACAAAAATATATCTTGCTGGACATGGTTTTTGTACCTATAATACTAAGTAACTACAATCCAAAGGGAAACCGAAAGTAATGGTGTTCTAAGGACCCTCCGCCACTGTCCGAAACACTATCGCTCTATCTGAACACAACGCAAAAGTTAAATGAAGTCTGCAGGTAGTTCTGCCAGTTTTTTACGACACCTGTACGTTCTATACTTAGCCAGGAAGACACTAAACATTCTGTACCTAGTTAATAAACTGTAATAAAACAACTGCTTATCGTCCTAGGTAACTCGTAAAAGTCGACAGAGGAAAACAGGTCACTTAATAATGTTGTATGCGTCTAACTACATAACAATATTGTATAACAATTGTTCACTATGCACGAAGATCCAATAATTGCATTATGTATTTATGCTATTGCCAATTTCCATATGTGATTACAATGTGGTACTAGCATATGATCTTAAAACTAGTAGCACGAAGTTCTGATTATGTGTAAGACGATAGATGCTGATAATAGTCAGGCTAAATTGTTTGAGGATCTAGTTAGTAATGCAGTGGCTTAAACCGGGATGTCTTGCCAGCGGAATGAGTTTCATACAAGGTGAGTTGACCCACACATTGACGTAGAGTGCGAAACTGTGCCATAACCTCACAAAATTGACCACTCTCTAGAAAGAGACAAACCTATTTTGTGGACAATACCTGTCAAAAGCCGTAGTTTTTTCTCTCTTTCACGCTTTGCAGTCAATATTTACTTTTTAATTGAAAGGGATAGCACGGTCCAGGTCTATACGTCAATGGACCCACACACCTAGTAGTATCAAAACCCAAGCAGGGCGCAACGGGCCCTATGTATGTAGATTACTGCCTGTACCCTCTATAAGAGTGCAAGTCTTTGTCTTCGCTCCGAAAACGTTATATAAAGCTGATTTGACTGCCTCTGTGGCGCGGTGGGAGTGTGTCTGACTGCTACGCAAGAGGTCGTGGGTTCGATTCCCACACGGGACACCACTTTGTGTGATCCACAAATTGTTGTTCCGAGTCTGGGTGTACTTTGTGTCCGTGACATGTATGTTTGTAAAGTCTCCCGCGACACAGGGCTTGAACCCTAATGCGGGAGTCGTCTTTTAAAAAAAAAAGAAAAAAAATATATTAGGTATTTTGCTACCAAAAGAGAAGAAAAACATATTCAATGTAATTTAAAAGCTCATGACGATGAGTGACAGAAATGTGAAGTCCGATATGTGACAACGTTTGTTTATCCCATAAAACTACAACAGGGGGCCCTTTTTTCTGAAAACGTCCATACTAGCTTTCTAATACAAAAAAACTCGCATCCAAATCCATCGATATGTTTGGGTGCTACGATCACGTTAAACTTATAACACTAGCCTTTGTCTCGAGTGTTAAATTTAATTACAAGAATTCACCTTCAAAAGAGAAGACGAACACCAAATAAGACAACGATGAATTGATGAATATGAAATACAGGTTCCTAGCCTTAAGGTTCATAAACCAGTATACGCAAAGGTAACCACACATTTGCGGTGCCATACAATGACTCATTAAGATAGATAATGCGGTTGCAAATACAATGTTAATTCTTCTGTTTGCCGTATACATTATCGCAGCGGCTCACCTCAGCGACGCACGAGTGTTAAGTAGAATGCTTTTGTTAAACTTAAACCTTTAACCCACGACACACTTATTTCTTGACATTATTTTTTAACACTAAATTAGGATTTTAGAGCATCACCTATTATAGGTATGGTATATAGAAAAGGAGAGTCGATATATTTGGATGTAAGTAATAGGAGTTGAAGATAAAGATTCAGTTAAAGTTGTTTTAGCTATTAGCCAACTAAGCTGTAGCCACGTATTGTGCTATAGACTTGCATTTTAGGCGACTTTTATGTAATACTAGTCCCTGGCCACGCCTCGGTGTTTTTTTTCTATTTTGGCCAGAAACAATTGCAGACGCGTTTCATCACAATCTGATCAATGGTTTCAAACGTATAGAGGACATACAGACAGAAGACAGACAAACAAAAATTCATTTTTAAATAGATAGCGTCTGCGAAATTCTCGCCGTTTTTGCAACATTTCTCATTGCTGCTCCGCTCCTATTGGTCGTAGCGTGTTCTTATATAGCCTATAGTCTTCCTGGGCTATCCAACAGTGAAAGAATTTTTCAATTCGGATCAGTAGTTTCTGAGATTACCGCGTTCAAACAAACAAACAAACTTTATAATATTAGTATAGATTTACAAATCTCGTGTCACGGTGTTTGTGGTCGAACTCCTCCGAAATGGCTCGATCTGGCTCGATTTTAATTATTTTTATATAGATTTTTATTTGGTAGCTATGAGAATAGTATTGTTTTTAATTTTACGTAGACGAAGTTACAAGGGTCGGCTAGTAAGACCATATAAACCAAAGTCGCTGTTTGCATCTGTCTGTTTCTCTGCTAACTTCTAAACCACACCAATGGATTTTGAAACGGTTTTCATTATAGTTCATAGATTTTTCCTGAAGAATACATGGATATTTTGTGTATAGATTGTAGAAACGGGCGTGCAAAGTCGTGGTAGCTAGTATAAGAACCAAATAAACAGATAATTGTTTTCGCGTTTTTTATGTTACGAAGAGAAGTTCAAAAACAAGAACGTCTATTAGTGGCTTTATTTTGTCAAGGAAACCTGTTAATTGTACCATTTGATAACGTGTGAAAACAAGAACGAAATTTACATTTAATTTTACTTTTGTTTGCTTTTCCAACATTTACTTATGTGATGCAATTTTCTTATTAACATTTCAAAAGTAGGTGAGTGACTAAGAAAGTGACAGATAGGTATTTAAGCAATAGAATATAATGGTGTCGTAATTATGAGAAGCTTATCAGGGATCTAAATTGAAGACCTTCACATACAATGCGCACATGAAGCAGCGGAGGTTTCAACATCCCACCAGTTTTATTGTAAAACATATTTTCCGCAACTTTATTCGTAAGAAATAACACAGTTGCTTGCGCAAGGTGATTATCAGTTATAGCGAAAAAAGAATCATATATAACAAAAAGTACCATATATAACCAAAAGTACCCTAAATAACCAAAAGTACCATAAATAACCAAAAGTACCCTATATAACAAAAAAGTACCCTATATAACAAAAAAGTACCCTAAATAACAAACAGTACCGTATATAACAAAAATACCGTATATAACAAAAAATACCCTATATAACTAAAAGTACCATAAATAACCCAGACTTCTAGGATTTCTTTAACTAACTCGCTCCGAGGATATAGACGTGAAATTCAACAAACAATACGACAGTTGCTTTCGTATATAAAGTAGTAAAGATTCGTAAACTGACCTGCGTATTTCATCTACTTGCTGCTCTTCAGGGAGTTCTACAGCTGCAAATAGGTGCATTTCACCATCTCGTCCAAAAACACCACCCGGGATTTTCCTGTACAAACAAAAAGCTGTTATTCTATCTTATTAGCATAGGTGTACCCTGGAGGGGATTTGGGGGTTTAACCCCCCCCCCCTCGTTATACTGTCCTGGTGGTATACCCGTGCTTATTAGCAACATTATTGTTACATTGTTTTGCAAGAGTGTCACCTTATGTCCCCCAACATGGAAAATTATATCTCCCATACCATATAAAAGAGAGTTCAGATTTAACTTGTGTCATGAGTACTAGATCCATATTGTTCATAAGGTGAGTAGGTATGCGGGCACATGCGTTTATCTGTGTATGTGTCTGTTCGTGTGTTTACGTGTATATAAAATAGACAGACATAAAAACAGACACAAAAAGTTACTGAAAGAGTGGCTGAAACCTACAGCAAGGGAATGAGAGGAACTAAAGTGCCGTGGATCTAGCAATTGGGCCCAGGAGTTTTGCAACAATGCCAGAAGTTTCATAAGTATAGGATGTTTATTCATAGGTCTTTCTTATATACTATCTATCTATTATATTTGTATCTTTGCTTGAATACTTTTGAACATCATGTCAATTGCTCCACCTACTTCTGGGCAGGATAATCAATGTATTACATTTGCTACTCTCTACCAGGCAAGTCACCAGCATGGTTGCAAGTCTTACAAGCAAATTGAAATCATTTAATTGCCTACTATTGCTAGAACAAGCAAGGTCCATAGTTGTAAATGGGCAAGTATTATGAAGCATTTCCACTGACATGAAGCAAGAAGGAGTGGAGTGGAGTAGACCATGAATTGACCAATGCCAGTGCTTGAAAGTATCCTGGGTACAATTTCAAGCACTGTGATTGGTGAATTGATGATCCAATCTGCACCACTGCCCCTCACTCCATCTCAGTGGGAATGCATCCATAACCCTTTATCTAAAGCAACAAAACTGCACAGTTTACATGCTAAATTTTGTTTTAACTTTTTTTATTGACACATCATATTTTTTATAATGACATTAATGATAAACTGTTTAGTAATTAGTAAGTATTTCATGGAGTGATTAACAGAAAAAGAGGAAGCATATTAGTTGTACACTGAAGTTTAGGTGGCACAAAGTTCACCAGGTCAGCTTGTAGATTAAATAAAAATAACTAATCAGATACTACAGAATATAACCGTAATGCTTTAGCAAGAAACATAATCAAGCTATGTTAGATAACAATCAAATAAATACCTTTATAGCTGTCAAACTTAAGTGATAACTGATATACCAAACAATAACATTTACACTCAATCATAATATATAAAGTAATAAAAATAATATTATTATTTTAGTCCTTGTCCTTCAGTATCTTGTCTATGACCATTTTGTTTATAAACAATATTAAATTATTAGATTACTTTCAGGATAACACAGTTTTTTTTTAATTAATGTAAAATTCCTAATTCAAATAAAATCTTATTTAGAATACAGCTGCTTACCTTAAAAATTTCTTGAGCACACTAGCAATAGTATACACTGAGTAATTGTCCACATTGACTAGCCGGCCAGTCTGAAGGAAGTGTATAAGTTTCTTCATAGCCCCCTGATGACCAGGCGCGCGAAACACATCTCGACGCAATGGAGCCTCCTTGTTCAACTTCAAGATCAGCACCTGAACACCACCAGAACTTATAACTGCACCACACAACACAATATATTTAAATTTATTTAACTCTTCAAACTTCTAATAAATAAAATGATCAACAATACCGACAAGAAACTACACGACACAACTGGCCAATTAAACGGGCGTAAAAATCATAGAAGTAGAGAATTTATATCTTAGCAAGAAAGTAAACAAGAAACTGTTGATCATATTCATAAATCTTCTAAACCGATGAAAATCTCAGGGGCGTTGTCAAGAAACAGAAAAGCGCGTCGATACTAACTAGCAGTGGCCCAGGGATATCATCTTTGCAAACTTCATGTAGCGGAGCACCAAACTTCACTTTTTCCAGTCTCCTTGGATACGGCAGGGAATTGGGATGCCCGCAAGACGTAACCACATTGCTCAATGTAGCAGCTCGCCGATGCATCCTTCTAGCCCAGTTACTCATATTGTCTGTTTACGGGACGCCAACTTATTAGCAGGAATATCAGACAATTATATCGGGCACGCTCATTTTCTACAATCGCCTTTTGAACAGTATAATAAAATAAGCTGAATTTGATTGATTTTATGAATTATTTCGGTAAAACTCGCGTTTTACGTTCGTTCGTTTGTCTGCCGTCGTACCGCACGCACAAAACACAGATGATAATAGTTATTAGGGCTGTCCACTCCACAGTGGCCCGAAAGGTTAAAATGCGAAATCGGTAGATACGTCAAGTAAAATCGGTATATTTGGACCAAAAATCGGTATATTGAAAAAAAAAACATTTTTTATTCAAATCTCTTTATTTTAAACTTTTAATACTTGAATTTAAAACCATACCTAACTTGTTATAATGTACAGTTAACTGCGGGCGCGGATCACCGCAGACTCAACGGAATCACCGAAATTGGCGAATTTGAGATTTTTTACACAAAAAAATGATGTGACCCCCTTCTCCCCCGTAATGCGAGTGACTCACACTTGGCCGATTCAGTCAATGATCCCCCTGAACAAAGTTCTTTAAGCGCGCCTGGTTAATTGTACAGTTTTATGCCACACACGCACGCTAAGGTTTACATGCAGGCAAAGCTTGCAAGGTTGTAACCGCCGCGCCATATGTGGTTGGGCTTAACCAACCAACAGATTAGGTATTCGTTATTATTATTATTACTATTACGACCAATGCGATTAACAACTTAAATCTAAATAACGATAAATCTTTTTTGTAAGCAGTCTAATCTCTGCTACCTATTTTTTTGTTTCGTTTCGTTTTGCACTCAGTCCATCGTCTGAACCGAACACATTTTGCTGAAGAGAACCTTTCACTTATCTTCTTCTTTCTCTGTGCCTCATCCCATATCATTTAGGATCGGCCCTTTGAATGTTTGCGCCCCTTCATGAAAAAATAAATGACAAAAGAAATCAAAGTTCTAAGAGCAAATTAATTTGCTCGGGGAATTCCCTAAAACGGTAGTTGAAGGATATATTTTGGAAAATATCTTGTGTCTACAGTCCACACAAGAGTATTCTCCAAAACTTATTATTAATTAACGTTACTATCGATCGACGTTCCTGCAATATTGTCTTGCTCTAAAGGGGCGTCTAAACGGGCCATTTTTCACGGCAATTTGTGGCGGCAATGCTGTGGCCGGCAACATTGCTAGCTATACTGGCAAGACCGTAATATTGACGTAATGTTCCGACCATATGGCAATACATGTTTTGTATGGACACCAATATTGGTCAATATTGATGTGATAGGTTGCCCGGCGATCGTTGAGCTATAGATTTTTCGCATTATGGCATGGTTTATCCTTGTCTACGCGACATCAAGTTTGCTGTGGGTGACGCAGTGACCAGTGTTATTGCTAAATTCTGTGTAGTCAGGTGTCATGTTGTTTTAGGTTATTTTAAAAAAGGTTTGTCGTCTTTGATAGGTACTGAAAAATGAAGTCAACTAAGAACACTGACCTCTATAGTCTTAATATTTAAAGTGAACTGCCTATGGTCTCCAATGAGCAGTACCTATGAACTGAATCGACCACCGACTGACACCAGTACCTACACGAAATTGCGGAGCGGCGATGGGAATAGTTACAACATCAAATTATTTGTACTACTGCCACTTACAGTGATGTAACATCGTGCGAACATTTGAACGAAAATGAATAGATACTGTGCACCTTGACCTTACCCATATACTTACAGCATAAAGCAACGACATCGATATGTGAAGCGCAAATTCTAAACAACTGAATCACATCAAGCACTGCCTGGAAATTGTAAAAACCCAACAAGAGGCGTTGAATGTGAGAGCAGAATCCAACGAAAGCCATCATTAGGTACACCATGTATGCAATTTTATTACTTGGTGGCTTATTCATAGGACTGTGTGGCACCCTCAAGGTCAAGCAATGTCTCCACAACTACACACAACAGAGGAGCGCGGCGAGTCCACATCAGATCGCACTCAAGCAATAAAATTGTTGTCGTGTACTGCTGGACACCCAAGTCGACAAAGTGAGTTAACCCATCGTCAATCATTGCCATCAATGATAACATTTACAATTCACGAACCTTTGTAATGAGAAAATAAAATAAATATTATATTATTTAATTTAAATATATTTTCCTTTACATATACCATAGTTTGTGTTTATCTTAAGGTATAACTTTATGCTGCATAGGTTAACCTAGCGCCTGTGCACTCCGTATATGTTTTTACTTTTTATACAATAACTTTTCCAGTACAATAAACACAACATATTTTTTCTCATATACATTACAATTTTCTGAACATGGTTCTTACCACATTTACCAAATTCTGGAAACAGCTTGAAAATAAATAAAAAGGCAAATAATTTAGGATCAAATGTTTTATTAGTTAAAGTACACAGTTGGGTTTTTACATAAGAGTATTTATCGAATATGTCATCCAAAAACTTAGCTGGGGTAGATATATCTCATCATATCTATGTACTCCCGCCCAAATACCATGTCAGTGTCAACATGGGCACAGCAACCTACAGTTATATTTCCAACAACTGCAGCAATAACCTGAGATAGCATCTATAGTATTGACAACATTTTAATAATAAATTAGTAAAATAAGTTCTGCTATCAATATGTCTGGACTTTACTCTCTTTCTAAATAAATACCTATAATTAGAGGGATAACATCTTTAAGGGCATCCTAGTCAATGATTCTACCATACAAACATGCATAAGTGAGTACTCCTCTGTATGAGGTCGCAAGTCAAAGCTTAAAATTATCATATCATTTTGTTTTATCATAAACTAGGCTTGTAAAAAACGATAATTGAAATATTTTCAGTTAATGCTTTCTACAAGCCTAGTTTATGATAAAACGAATTGATATTAATTTTAAGCTCTCACTTACACTAGGGTCCTCTTAATTTCATTATTTACTTCTAATGTGTAGGTGCCATTTATTCATACATGCTTACCACATCTTTGCTTACCACATAGTATGACCGGGCTGTTGATATGTCCCAATTGCAATCAATCTAGAATATGACCATCATAACATACCGTAAATGGCTTTACTAAATTCTGATATTTATGTAAACTATGTCTTTAATAAAAGAATAGTTGCTACTGGTTTGCAGATAAACATATTATGTTGCATCACAAATGATAATAGCAAGCTCGATTTCATTGAGCAGATCAGAATTTCCAAATAAGCTCTCAGGTATTATTCTGCTCCTCAAATCAACTTCTGCCACCATCGCCAGGTGCCATCTGCAGGCTCATGCACTCTCTTGCCTTAGACATATACCGTTCCAATGGCTTTCGGCTTATGACACAGACTACTTCTATGCAATTTCTCCAAGTAAATACTTAATGCAACACTTGCAGAAGGTACTTCATCACCTAATCTTCCCATTAATGTCCCTAGTGCTGGAGGTGGTACTGGTAAGAGATACATTCTAAAAACAAGACAATATGATATTATTCCAAATTCAAATTGTTAACATGTCTGTTAACAAATTGCTGAATTATACCTATGCACATTTCTCGTAGCAGTCATCCAACATGTTGCGCAAACGTGTTTATGATCTGTAATAAAAACATTTGTTACTTTTAATATGTATATATAGAAACATTAGGAAGTTTGAGAATTGAAAGCTTGATAAAACGATACACAGTGAATGGTGCTTGCTTCAAGTTTTATGAAATGCATGGTGCCAAAAAGCCATGGTGAATGTTCTTAGTGGCTGGATGTCACCAACGACGGTTAGTATCTACTTAGATAACTAAATCTGCTGTGCTGCCTACACACACAATTCATGATTTTGAAACTTTCAATTCATCTCTTGGACTTGATAATACAATAAGTGTACTACTTATTGTATTATCAAGTCCAAGGCAGCACAGCAGATTTAGTTATCTAAGTAGATACTAACCGTCGTTGGTGACATCCAGCCACTAAGAACATTCACCATGGCTTCAGTTGCATCTAAAAACAAGCGCCGGCGCTGGTGCGTAAGTCATAACGAACCATTCTCGGTAGAGAGTACTTTTAATTTATGAATAAAAGTAAAAATCATAATAAATAATTTTGACAGTTATTTGTTGTTTTATTTGTAAGCTTCGGTGTTGCCAGTCATATCATAACATAATAAAGATTTTGAATTTGTGTATCGATTCTCATCTCCTGATTTTATTTTGTTATTAGATAAAAAATAAATTTACGCTTGTATTTCCTTTTTTCTATTTTATTACAGTTCTATTGGATTATGTCGTAGATTTATGTAAAGAATTGTTCATATTTTTATGAAGACAACAAGAGATTATTAAAATCGTTTTTTTGGTAAATAATTTATTATTAAAAATCGATTAATCGTAACATACTGGCATCTATTTATGCAGCAGGTAGTTAATTGGTAGATATAGGAAGTTACAGGTGCTTTGAACTAGAAGGTTTTGTTTTGTACTTTTTTCTGGTGAAGTTATGGTTGCTATTACACGAGGTTATAAGAGAATTAAGTTTACTTTCTAGAAGTATTTGTGTATTTCAACATTGCAGCTGTCCAAGCACTAAGCACTTGTGCTGCACATTTACTATATATTTTTTTATTTTGTTGGGGATGACATGATACACATTCAATTTAGGCAGCGCTCTAGTGTGACCCAATTTGCTGTTTATGTTATAAATAAACTTGATGTCTTTCCATGTGCCAACATCTTTAGCTATCATAAAATATAAGTACTTATGTTCTGTACTGCTTTTTGAATTACCAAGACCAGTTCGAAAGGTGAGACCTTGGTCACACATAAGATCCAATGGCGACGATCCTGCTTCTCTTCCAATACAATATCTTTTATTAATTGTACAAGCTCTACTGCTTGTACTTTTAATGAAGTAATAAGCCAAGCTATTACTTCATACTAACTGACTAACTAACTGTCACCAAGGAGAAATATCCCTTTAATCATGAATACCAGAGTATGGTCACGATATTTTTGCGACCTTTCATTTTGAACCAACTCTACAAAGCCATTATTGATGGCCCTAGCTTCGATATGTGTTAAATGTGGGTTTCTAACATTTGGTTGGTATCTCATCAAACACTAAGTACATAATTAAATTAAACACTCAGCTCCTCCGCCTGAAATTAAATTAATAACCCGTACTTGCAACTCAGACGTAGTAAATTGCTGCTGCATGGCAATAAAGCGTACTAATAGTATAAAATACTTGGGAGTTATAATAGACCAAAACTGACCTTTAGGGAGCATGTCGAAACCATGGCTGCAAGAACCAGAAAGCTTATATATATTATGAAACAATTACGCGATGTGGCCCCGACTTGCTTGCTAATCATGGTTTATAAATCGCTTGGACAGTACTTGTTACTTGAGTACTGTATCTTAGCCTGGGGTGGTATTGCCGCGACACATCTAATGTTACTGGAGAGAGCACAGCGAGCCGTATTGAAAACTTTATTAGCAAAGCCATTCCGGTACCCAACTATCCAAGTTCACGATGACACACAAGTACTCAGTGTCAGAAGACTATTTATAAAAAAAATTACTCTATTGACTCATAAGGAAGTTTTAAACGCCTCTTCTTTCTGCAATGATAACAGAATGAATAAGCGTATTTTAAGTTTACCGACTGTTAGAGTTAGACTACATTCGCTAAAAGATTCTGTAGATACCTTCAACATTATGTGTATAATAAAATTATCAAATCATGTAACTTGCACACCCTGTCGTTTTATCAGGCTAAATGCAAACACAATAAAGAACTCCTAACTTGGACTTACGACCAATCGGAAAACCTACTTAGACAACTAGCATAAGTTTAATACTCTGTTACTAACTTGTTATGTCCTTTATTTTGTTAATTATGTATCATAGGTTCGAAGATTTACCTAACCCTGTTTATTTGATTTTTCTTTTATTTATTTTAATATTTTTCACATTGTTCTAATATTTTACAAAATACTTACATGTACCTACTCATAGTCAGAAACTGTAAGTTGGGCTCCTTGCGGGACAGGCTTAGCCTAGTGCAAGGAGTCACGTCAAATATCACAAATAAGTACTTGCTGTATAGTATAATAATTTTAAACAATATTATTGTGATGTATTTTGTAATTTTTTCTGGAAATAAACTTATTACTTATTGCTTATATTACTAGCTATAATATACTAGCTGTCCCGCGCAACTTCGTATGCGTAATTTTTCCCCGTTTTTTAAACCTTTCTCGTCTCTTCTCCGCTCCTATTAGTCGTAGCGCGATGTTATATATGGGCTATCCAACAAAAAAAGAATTTTTCAAATCAGACCAGTAGATCCTGAGATTAGCGCGTTTACACAAACAAATAAACAAATAAACTCTTCCGCTTTATAATATTAGTATAGATATGCAAGATGCATTATAATATTATATTTCTGAATAGTATGTAGTACCTAATATCTAGTTATTAACTTTGTACGTTTTTTATTTTATTTTTTTCCCTAATATCTAGTCATTCATTTAATTATTTTGTAAGTTTTGCAGCACCCATAAGGGGTCTATGTATGTTTAAGGACTGCCTGTAACAACATTGTGCAATAAATGAATAAATAAATAATTTCTTATTTACTTCCTAGTTTTTTTAAAAACAAACTTGACTTGGATGAAACAAGAGAACAACAGAAACAAAGAGCATCAGAAAGTTTTCATAATTCTAGTCATAGTCAATATCAGAAATTTTCAGATGTCATTAATGACAGTTCAACCAAATTATATGTCATAGAGTTTGGCCATTGTTGCTGGGTTGTGTTGCCCGCTTATGAGTCTGGGTCATGCACCATACTATTGCCGACATATTACCATACATTGCCTAACCATAGATTACTTGGCCAGCAGTTACATTTTTGTGATGGTTGGGCAATAAGTCGCCAATAGTGCCGCCACAAATTGCCGTAAAAAATGGCCCGTTTAGACGCCCCTTAACAGAAATCGTAGAAGAATACTTATATTTCGGTAGAACTGGCGCGAAATCGGTAGAAATACCGAAAAAACGGTACGTTGGAGATTTTTTTTATTTTAATGACCTGGTCGCTTGGAGAATAAAAACTACTAGTTAGGAACGATGTGACGTCTTAAGAAGATAGACAAGGGTAGTTAATTACGTTGCCAATGAAAAAGAAAAGGATGAAAACGTTTTCTTTGTCCTTAACATCGTAGCCGGTTTTTTCTGTTTGGCCCACTGTGGTGAACAATGAAACCGTGCCAAACAAGTTAACGTGAGTTTGGTATATTAGAAAATTTGTGTATTTGATTAATTGCTTGTGTATTGAGGTAAAGCACTCTTTCAAATAGTGTACTTATTTAAGTGTGACGAATATACATGGCTGCAAGTGTAAGAGCCGCAGTGAAAGAAAAACCAAACAAATCACATTTCATTCGTAAGTACTACAATCTAGTGCCTATTTTACATGGCGATGAGTTATAAATATTATATTGCAACGAGTATTAAGCTTTGAAGTGGTCCTTTGATTGAAATAATGATAATATTGCAATTATAACCTCAAAGTAAAACATTGTAGTAGTGATGCTTGCTCTTCAGGTTCAATTTTCCCCAGCCTCTAATGTTTTAATTCTAACCCTAGCCTTTATTGAGCGTCAGCATGAATTTCGATTTGATTAAATATCTTTAAAATTGATTTTATACAGGATATATTACGATTTAAACAGCTTTAGTGGAGCTTAATACCTACCTACTAAGATTTTTTACTAAAAACTATACCGATATAATATTGAGGACTACATTGTAGTTAGTTATTTGACAAAATCAATTAAAATGATATTCAAATCGAAATTCATGCTGACTCTCATTATAGACTAGGGTTTAGAATTAAAACATTAGAGACTAGGATTGGGGAAAATTTTACCCGAAAAGTGGGCATCACTACAACGTTTTACTTTGAGGTTATAATTGCAATATATTTATTGAATCAGAGGACCACTTCAAAACATAATACTCGTCGCAATGTGATATTTTTAACTCAACGCAATGTAAAATAAGCACTAGATTGTGATACTTACGAATAAAATGTGATTCCTTTGGTTTTCCTTTTACTGCGGCTCTTACAGCCTAAAACGCTACAGCCACCCGGATATTCCTCACACTTAAATACACTATTTTTAACAAGTCTTTTACCTCAGTACACAAACAGTCAGTGAATTAAACAAATATTCGATTAGACATAACTCGCGTTAACTTGTTTGGCACAGTTTCATTGTTTGCCACAGTGGGCCAAACAGAAAAAACCGGCTACGATGTTATGGACAGAAAAAAAGTTTTCATCCTATTCTGTGTCTATCTTCTTGATGACGTCACATCGTTCATATCTAGTCGTTTATAATCTGAGCCAAAGAGCATGTAAAATCAACCACGTCTAACTCGATTTTTAAACTGCTATTTTATTCTGGGACTGTTTTTTTGTAGTTGTACTTTTACCATTGACATAAAGACCTGGATAGCGCTATAACCTCACAAAATTGACCACTATCTAGAAAGAGACGACGTAATTATTTTGTATTTGTGGACTATACCATACAATACCTGTCAAAGAGACAGGGCCGCACGAGTTTTTTTCTCCTTTTCACGCATTGCAGTCAATTAATCTAAAAAAAATATAGGGATGGCGCGGTCCAGGTCTACACTTGGTCTACACGTCAATGAGTTTACGCAATTTTACGTTCCGTTTAGCTCAGATTTCATCGTGGAATACTTATAGAAGCCAAAAAATTACTTGAACAGTATTCTTATTACATTTTTAAGTTAATAATATTTCTTTTTGTAATAATCATCTAGCAAATATCTTCATCGAAAGTGAATACGAAATGTAAATCATCAATAAAATTTTTACTTGACTTTGACATTCCCGTCATCACGTGGTGTGGTTGACGACACAAGAAATAACGCGATCGTTTTGTTTTGAATATTTAAAAAAGTATTGCATTAATTACTTGTTTACAAACATAATAGTTTTAATAAACAATTCTCCTAAAAGTAGAAAATATTAAAAGTTGAAAAGATGGCGGAATGGAATGATGATTGGGAAAGTGAGCCGGTTCTTGGAACGCCGACACCCAGCGTACCTGCAACAAACACTCGCCAATATCGCGGCAGAACTTTTAGAGGCAGAGGATCAAGAGGAGGTTCTTCATACAATGACACCAATTGGAGGGAACGCGGAAATAACAGTGGCGGTGATTTTCGGCGCAACAACGATCGGGATAACCGACGCAATTATCAGCACGATGATTCTGCTAACAAAAAAGTTATTTATGTCCCTTCCAATAAAATTGGCCGCATTATCGGGAAAGGGGGTTCCAAAATACGAGATCTTCAGTTTGAATCTGATACGAAAATTAAAATTGGCGATACTAGCGGCAATGAGGCAGATATTACTTTGACGGGTACAGATGAAGCGATCGCCAAAGCAGAGGACATGATTAACGATTTGGTTGAAGATTATAGGCCACCCCCGCCTAAGGAACCTGTTGATACCCACGACAGCAGCAGTGGATCAGCTGAATTCTTCAAGACCAATGATGAAGGTGTACAAGTCATTGATTGGGAAAAATTGAATGCCTACCACACTGAAGTACAGCAAAACCGATGGGCGAATCTGCCACCTATCATCAAAGATTTTTATAAAGAAGATCCAACAGTTACGAATATGTCACCTGCAGAGGTAACTCGTTGGCGATTAGCTAACAATGACATACAAGTTAAAAGGACTTTTGATGACAAACCTGGATTGAGACCTATACCAAACCCAGTTGTGACATTTGAACAGGCTTTCCAACATTACCCTGAAATTTTGGAAGAAATATACAAACAAGGTTTCAAACAACCCTCTCCAATTCAAAGTCAAGCTTGGCCTGTACTGATGAGAGGAGAAGATTTAATTGGTATTGCCCAAACTGGTACAGGGAAGACCTTAGCTTTTCTCCTGCCTGCATTAATACACATTGAAGGCCAAACTATACCAAGGGATCAACGGGAAGGTCCTACAGTCCTGATTATGGCTCCTACAAGAGAGCTAGCCTTGCAGATAGACAAAGAAGTGTCTAAATATCAGTACAGAGGTATCAAGTCTGTTTGTGTATATGGAGGAGGTGATCGCAAAGAACAGATCAAAGTGGTGGCCAAAGGTGTAGATATAGTCATTGCAACACCAGGTAGGCTTAATGATTTGGTTATGGCCAGGCATCTGAATATCATTAATTTCTCGTATATTGTTCTTGATGAAGCTGATCGCATGTTGGATATGGGCTTTGAGCCTCAGATCAGGAAGTCATTGTTTGATGTGAGACCTGATAGACAGACAATCATGACTTCAGCAACTTGGCCATTGGGAGTACGACGTCTTGCTGAATCTTATATGAAGGATCCAATACAAGTTAATGTTGGGTCCTTGGATCTGGCTGCAGTACACACTGTCACACAGAAAATATTGTTTGTTGAAGAAAGTGAGAAAGAGGCTGCTTTGTTTGACTTCCTGCAAAGTATGGATCCAAATGATAAAGTCATCATATTTTGTGGTAAAAAAGCCACTGCAACACACATAACCACAGAGTTGTGCCTCAAAGGCATAGCATGTCAATCTTTGCATGGTGACAGAGACCAGAGTGATCGTGAGGCAGCCCTAGGAGAGATGGTGGATGGTACAGTCAACATTCTGGTTGCAACTGATGTTGCTTCTAGAGGCATTGACATTAAGGATCTCACTCATGTTATCAACTTGGATTTTCCAAGACACATTGAAGAATATGTCCATAGAGTAGGAAGGACTGGTCGAGCAGGGAAAACAGGAATCTCATTGACATTTGTGTCAAGAAATGATTGGAATAATGCTAGAGATCTGATTAAAATTCTCGAAGAAGCCAATCAAGACATTCCAGAAGAGTTGGAGCAAATGGCTGAAAGGTTTGAAGCTATGAAATTACGTAGGGATAAGGAGGGAGGTGGCGGCCGCGGTCGCGGAGGGCGCGGTGGATTCCGCGGTGGACGTGGCAGAGACAGATGGTAATTAAAGAACTGGAGGGCTAAAAAAACTGCATCTAGCAAAGCTTCTGAAATCTCATACTACTATAATTAATCATAATAGAATAACAGTAAAATTATTGCTGTGATTTTATTAGATTGATCTAAACTTTGCACAACCAAAAGCAGGGGTGCGTTTGAGGTCAAGTCAGTGTAAATTGCAATAAAAAAAAAACTATTACAACACATGGATGGACATGTGCTGCGCTGTGCTCTCTCTCCCTCTTTGTGCGCAGCACTCAAATTTCGTGTGCCTTGTTTCATATTATAATTTATTTTATAACAAATTGTGCGAGCCCACCAAAAACCCACAATGTCCTACTTTTGGTTTGTAGAAGTCTGATGGTCTGACCACACACATCAGCAGCGAAGAGCCGCAGTGAGGGCGTTCACCACGTCCATTCTATGCCATTCTTGTCATCTTACTGTTCATGTATGTGGCCAGGCTTTATTGGGTATTCAGAAAGTTATGCTTAATGTAATCTCTTTAGTTCTACTTATCTCTAATAGCAATAAGCCCTCCAAAGCATTATACAGTATGCATAATTATTACTACCCACAAAATACACAGTATGCAAAAATGTACAGTTGAAATATTATATTAGTCTGAGTGATATTTTTGTGGCACACAGTATTATTTTGTTACTCATAATGCCTTATCATTTGAACCTTTAAAGTATTAATGTGACAGCTTTATATTCATAGGTAGATGCATTTTTATTTATTTTTTAATGGCTTATGTTTAACTCACCACCAGATATAGTAACAAATAGCAGACAAAAATAGTAAATGATCACCAAAATAAAACTCGCATTTTAATGTAAAATTAAAACCAAAGTTTTAACACTTTGCTCTCCTGTTTAAGTAAAATTACTCCAAGTAAATCATGAGTAAGCCAAGAATAGTAAATGATCACCAAAATTATACCAGCGTTTTGATATAAAATGATAATCAAAGTTTTTACACCTTGCTATCTTGTTTAAGTAAACTGACTCCAAAAAAATCAAACCCAAAGAGCCGAGGGTTGCATTGACTTTGCACGTTTTTCAATGCTCACTGAAATTAATGAACGGGAGACGATCCGCGACTCGTGAGGGACGATGCGCGTTCGGCCTGATACAATAAATGTAAAAATATTATAGTGGGGCGGGGGATAGACTGCGCCTTTTCCTGCACTAGTGTGGAAAATTATCTATTGCATGCCTCTAAACTGTGCGATAAGAATGTGTTTTCGAGGGAGTGTATTGAAAAACACATTGAACAAAGAAAAAATAAAACTCTTACAATTTTAATCATCCTTTTTTTAATTATATAAACAAACATAAAAAGTTAGTCCTCTAATAATTAATTAATAACAAATATTAAAATCTTAATAAGAATCAGTCTTCTGTAACAATTTACTGCACAATTAACGCTTTTTTGGCTTTGGCTGGTCGTCCTCTTTTGCGCTTCATGCCAATCGGAATAGTTCTGGCCTCTGAAGGTGGTTGGACGTGCTTAAGCCGAATCGCCAATCCAACGAGATGCTTACAAATGTAATTTTTGAGAAACTTTGGGCAATTGCATGTGCCTTGCAACCAATTTTCCTTTTCTCGGGGCATTATAACTTCCCACTCTCTAAAATGTTGCTCTTTGTATTCGTCAAAGGTTTCCCACGGCTTTTCAAAATTTTTGCATTCTAAATCTAACCCAGCTGGAATTCTGTATGAGCAAACTAGTTCAGTGCTATTCTTTAAAGGCACCTGCTTCGACAGTTTTGCCCATTTAGTTTTCATTGCCCAGTAACTTTCTGTCCACGTCTTTAAATATACTGTCGGCAGTTTAGCGAACCGTCTCTCAGTATTAGTGATGTATTCATTAGACCAGTCCTTGACTATATCAGAAGCGATTACTAAGAACCGCGCCAAAGGATGACGCTCACGAAGCGTGCCACCATCTTTTATTGTTTTATTAAAGGATTCTAGAGCATTGTTTGTAGCAGGAGTCCCCGGAGATGCGCCCAAATACCAGAAACGATTTAGTATGAGCCACTCGTTTTCAAAGTACGCACTAAAATCGTTTTCTGATTTCCACTTGTCCAAAAATTTTTCGCTGGCTCGATCAAATATTTCCTGAGTTGAGGCACACTGTAAAGCATCAATATCTTGCAAGATCTCTTTTTGGGATTTCTTTTGCACACTTTGCTCTACTCTTGTCTGCATCTTCTTTTTCGCATGCGCCCAACACATTCTTATGACTGTATCTGTTCCAAATGTGGACGCAAAGGCTGTTTGTATAGCCTTCGCTGCGTCACAAACCAAAACTTTACAAGTTAAAGGGTATGAGAAAATTGAGAAAACTGCTTTCTTTAATTCAGAAAATAAAAAAATAAAGTCTTCCGTTCGTTCTGCTGTTGTCACCGCTAGTCCAAATGGGTGAAAATGTTTATCTCTGTCTGTAGTTCCAATCACAAGTACTGGAAATCCTTGCCAAATAAGCTTATACGTGGCATCCGCATGCAGAACAGAACATTGACGTGATAGACCAATTAAATATTTCGTCGTTAACATGAACCGGAAGTTCTGATCTAAATCATCTTCAGAAATTTCATAGGCCAAAACAAAAACTTCGTGATCGTCATCAGGTATCTTAGAGTTTTCTTTTAACCATAACTCAAGCTGTCCCAAGCTTATTACCGATGGCCCGTATTTTTTCTTACGTATGATTTTAAGATAATTGTTTAACTGTAACTTAGTCGGCAGAACTAGTCCATTAATTTTACTTAAGTTCTTCATAATAGATTTAGGTTTCAAACGCAGTTCGAATAGTTTTTCTATTTCCTTTTTCGTTGCCTCATTTATTCCACTAGTCGACCGACAGTAACAATTATCATGGTCGTGACATTTTTCAGTACGAAATAATAATATATCATCACATGATGCGTCAAATAAAAGATAAATCGCAGCAGAACACTGAACTTCAGAACGAACCTTCACTTTGTTACAACGATAGTAACGTTTAACTCCTTCTTCAGTCATATGATTTTTTTGTATTGACCATGTCTTCTCATTTTTAATAAATTCCTCTGCGCTCCGCACAGTTGAAAATTTTCTTTCAAAAACCCAAACTTTATTTTGCCTTCGACGTTTTTTCGTATGCTCTGTGATGTCTTCGTCTTCATCTGATTCCGATGAAGAACCCAACAATGGAGCACACGAACTCGGTCCCGCTAAGTTTTCATTCGCCATTGCTAAGAAGATTGATACCAACACACAGAAAACAAAATACACCCAATAGACGCAAGTGCACGCACGTGACTGAATTATGGGGATCGTGTCCGGGCGGGCGCAGCGCGGCGTTTGCGGTGCGGTGGGAGGGGATTGCAAGCCGGAGACATAACTTAATATGGCATCATAATACTTTATTTGATAATAAGCCTACATTTTATGGCAATCACAGTGATTTATTTAGGCTAAAATAATACATTAATTTGGTCGTCAAGATTTGGTGATCATTTACTAAATTTGGTGGTCGAATACAATTCAAAGTGGAGTCGTGTCTAAAATAGCTGGTACTATTATATTTTTAGACTTTATTTTTCTGGTAGTAAGTAGATATTTTTGGTTACAAAACTAAGGGTATCAAAGCATTTTATGGTGGTCATTATATTTATCCCCTTTTTTAATGATAAGTGACAAAGGTTCGAAGGAAATAATAGTGCCATAGATATATCGCTACATTTTCTTATACATTATACTTAGTGTATATTTTGCATAATATACATTGTGAGTGTAGTAATCATTCTGCATACTATATGGACCGACACACTAAGCGCGACAGCGTACTTGCGGCTAGTCGAAATGGATGCCGCGTTTCGATTTGCAGACAAAGCTTCAAGCACATTGCCGCGCTTAGTCATTGTTCACGCTGCGTTTTGTTGCAGCAATAAGTGATGGCGCATACATACACGTCGTTTGTACTGCCAAGTAAATATGCCTCTGACTTGATCCTGCAATAAAACATGCAGAAAATGTGTGAACCCATCCTAATCGTTGCATTATGACAACGCCCAAATGCAATGCAACACTTGGCCGCGTTTACGGAGATGTGGGGCGTTGCGCGTCGCGTGTGTCGTGGCGTCTAGCGTCGCGTTGAACATTCTTTTCTGTTCACGGAACGGCGGTGCATGAAGCAGCACTTATCATCGGTCCCGTAAACACGAACATATGGCAATATACCATATTGTTTGTAGAGATGCATGGCGGGAAGTGTGGCGGCGCCCGCCGCTGCGAACGCGGCGTTTTCTAAAGCGTGTAGCAAAGCATGTGGCAGGTATCGTTGCGTCGCACGCGGCGGGCATCTCTGCGGCACACGCGTGGTTCTAAATTGTTCACTTTTTACCATAGAATATTAATATTATGACAAGAAATGGTGTTAAATAATTCACTTTTAAACATAGAATTTTCATTAAAAACAGTATAGTCTGGGTTATGCGATTTCTAAATAAGACTGGCAGAAATTTCGACGCCGGCAACGCTTCATCGAGAATTGCTGCCGCGATAAACAACACACAAACGCGTGTACAATCGCTTCTCCGTGAACACCCTCGTATAACGCTATATGTTTGAATTCAGTGCGGGCCACGCGGCCCAACGCCAAGCGCGACGCCCCGCGTCTTTGTAAATGAGGCCTTAAGTATATCGGTCCTAAATTATGTTGCTGTGTGTACCTTTTCATTATTACTACTATTTCATATCTCTGTGTATTTTTGTCTATGTACTTAGTGCAGGACACTATTTAAATTGGTAGAAAGTTAGATGTTTGATTGTTAAGAAAACTAGAATTAAGTTTGACTTTATTGCTGTGATAGAAAGAAAAAAAAAAGTTCCCCTATCGAGCCCAGTTCTACATAGTTGTAGTTTCTATTTTTATCTTATATAAAGCTAGGTCTAGCAAAGCTGCAGTATTTATTGCGTAATTTAGGCATGATTAGTGATAAAACCACTGTAAGTGTGATATAACAGACATTGTTGTCTATTTTTTCAACTCATTACATCCTCCATATTTAATCAACTTGTGTTTTTATTGTGCTACCCAGTATGTATGTTGTTGTTAATTCGGCAGGCTATTCTATACTTACACAGTTACACCTAATATGTACCATTTCGGTCACGGCTTCGCCTGCGTGAATAGCTGGGTCCACACCAAGCGCACTAACATACGGTGAAACATACACAGCGACAAAGACAGAAGACTGAGGCGGGAGACTGCGACCGAATGTCTCGGTCTCTGCATATACTGTGGGTCAAGACCGAGACTGCAACCAAAGCTACAATTCAACTATTACTGCGCGCGAGACACAATACTTGTCCGCGGCAGCGACCATCTCGCAGTCTCCTGTCTCAGTCTCGCCCGCAAACTGACTCATATGAAATCATACAGTCAAGTAATAGTCTCGGTCTCCTGTCTCTGTCGCATCCATATCGGACGAACAGCGCTCACTGAGGCACCTTTGAACGCGTGCAGTTTACAGTAACCGATGACTCGACCAATACGTAAGCACACAACGTGTGCCTGAGACAGCCCGAGCCAAGTAAGTATAGACCGACCGAGCTTTTGGCTCGCGAGGGTGCTTCGGGAACAAGTTAAGTCCGGCTTATGATTTTGCCATGAGTTGATTTTCCAAAAACGCTGTAACACCTATGAAAATTACTCACAATCTTCAAAACGATGGAATCTCGAAACGCCAGTTTCATACGCAAAATAGCAGCAACTATTGATTTTAACGTGTTGATTTTCCAAAAATGCTATAAAAAAACCAAAAAGTCAAATGCATTTCTTCACATAATATCAAAACTGATGGGGAAACGCCATCATACAAACTGCAACCCCTATTTTACCCGCTGCAAATTTAAAAATCCATAAAGGTATCAACTGCCAATATTTCAGGTGTAGCTGCAGTAGTTTAGGCTCTGCATTAATAAATCAGTCAGTCAGAACAAAGTGATTTATATGTTTTAGAAAGGCAGGCATAAAAACGCGATGTAAAGCTGCATTTGGACCCCTTAGGTGAGTGTGGAACTGCATTTTTAAGCAAACAAAAGCTGTGCTCATAGGCAGATACGGAGACGGGGTACGTGCTCCTCCCACAAAGCTGGTTTTTTTGGGGCACCCCCCTCCTGTACCTACTCACACTTAGCCGGTGTCGGGTGTAGGGCGAAACTAAATGCTTGGCTTGCTAAAACTAAGTAACTTGAGCTTTGGCAGCTGATCGCTCAAAGATTTCGTAAAGGCGAGCGTAAAACATGCTCCTTCATACAGAGCCACGCAAGAAGCTTATTTGCTGCGGCTGTTTCTGCCATAGGTAAGTGGTAGCCACCTCAACCAACCGTCGATATTTTGGTGGTCGAGTAACATCTGCGTCTGTCCATGCCCAAAGAGGGTAGAAGTAGTAAATGGCACGATACCCCAGTGATTTAGAGGCGGGGCAAAAATTTTAATGATAGCGCCGTTTACCTTCGCGGAGAACGTGCTTACGATGCGGGGCCTGCGTTACCCGAGTCCTTTCGGGGTGCCATTTAGGCACTATGTAGTCGCATAGTGCCTAACATCTAACTATTCGAAGACTTAACTTGCGTCGTACCGATTTCTTGTATACTATTGAATTTCTTTGTCTACTTGCCTCTTGTGCTCCCCCTTTTTGGGGCATCCCCCCCTCCCGTGCGTGCAATTCACACTTGACCGGTGTCGGCCGAAACGAAATGCAACCCCCCCAGAATAATTGAAAAATTCCTGGACCCGCTCATGAATCAACCGATGGATGTTGTGTTTATTATTGAATTACGCCACAACGGGTAATCTGATTTGGATGACATTTGCACAGAGATTATGTATTAAGAAAATATATATTATATATTACGGGTCTTAATCGCGTGAATAATTTAAGGTAAAATACCTTGTTTTTGCCCAACGTTTCGAGTTGGTCGTTAGTCTACCCGTGACCACGGCCGTTGCAATACGGTCGAAACGTCGGGCAATATACAAGGTTTTTACCTTAAATTATTCACGCGATTAAGACCCGCAATATATATATTTTCATAATGTGTACAAATCGCGAAAGTTTATCAATACATTTATAGATTATGTAGTCTGGAATAGTACATAGGCTACTTTTTATTAGAAAAATGTTCTCGTGGGAGATATTTCTCGAAGTTAAGTTGGTTTAATTTTTTTTTACGCAAACGTAGTCGTGGGCAACAGGTCTGAACTGGGCACGTGGTTATTTTGCTTGCAAAACATAGTTCCAAACATAGTTCCCTTAGGGATACCTAAGGGATCCAAATATCAAACCCAAAAATCTAGCTTCACATCACGTTTTACGTTATTAGGGTTTTTATTTTGAAGTTAGAACAGGTATGGCAAACTTTTGGCTATTTTTTCTGAAATGTAATTAAATGGAGGGTCCATTAAATCACAAATGTAATGCGAGATGGCAAACCTTTCTTAACTAAACAGCAGCAGTTGGTAGGTGATAATATTCAATAAAAAAAACCGTGTGTACATAGCATGTATTTCGATTTAAGCTTATGAACCGAAAATACTGGATAACATGAATAAAGAATATACAGTATCATTATTATATTCTACCACAAAGAGACGAAACTTGATCGATTCATAATTAACACTTATAATAATATTAAATACGAGTTCTTAATATTACTATATAGCCACAAGGTTACATACACTTGTGAATATTCAAGGACTTGTCTCTTAGGGGTTTTCCATTAATCACGTGAAGCTCCGTGAGAAATCTAGTGTATTTTTTCGGATCGAGATTCCTCAGACTTGACCGGCGTTGAATCTTGAATCAATTGCACCCTCCCCCACCGTCGTGCGAGCGACTCACACTTGACCGGTGCTGGACCAATTGCACCCCTCCAACGCTGGAAACTCACACTCGTGTGAAAATTGTTGGGTTATTTTTTGTTCAAAAAAAATACATGTGATCTTGGGTAGGACCCACCTTACCCAAGATCACACGTGTTTCTCCTGTCTGTATTTATTTTAATTCTATCACTAAACATGAGAATTTAACGTTGTATTTGTGGGCGGCTAGTCTAAAGTCTCACCAATGGGAGTGGGGGTTCAACGTGTATAAAAAAAAACATCACGTGATTTATGGAATGCCCCCTTAATTGAAGAGAACTGATTTATACTAGTGAGTGTTTTGCTTGCTAACAATTCGTGCCTTACTGCATCAATTTATTACAGGAACAGGTATAACAATAAAAACTGTTATATAATGAACAATAAATATATATATATATATGTAGTCATAATTCATAGTACAATCAGTGTCACCAAATTTACAGGTCACTCACAAATCCCATTTTCCATACCAAAACTGCTTGAAACAATTTATCGAAAATAAATAACAGCAATAAAATACTATAAAACTAAAGGATTTTGTGTTGTACAGTAGCGGCATTTAGACGAGTTCTAATCGTTTCATTTCTTTGAAAAGTTCTGCTCCCATTTTGGCGGGAGATGGAGTAACGATGACGTTGGCATTTTGTAGAGCCTTAATTTTGTCACCGGCACCTCCTTTGCCGCCAGAGATGATAGCTCCGGCGTGACCCATCCGTCTGCCGGGGGGAGCCGTCAGACCAGCAATGAACGATACAACCGGCTTCGCCTTTTGACCCTGGAA
This sequence comes from Herminia tarsipennalis, assembly GCA_945859575.2. NCBI lineage: Eukaryota > Metazoa > Arthropoda > Insecta > Lepidoptera > Erebidae > Herminia > Herminia tarsipennalis. The sequence continues at coordinate 12,783,774 of OX243852.2, forward strand.
TCATATTGCATAGAAACGTTATTCTTGTGTTTCCAGTGATAGAATGAAGCATGTTTTTATTTTTAATTAGGTGGTGCCTTTTTGGTGTCACCATGGAATAATCATATAGGACAGGGTTTCCCAAACTGTGAGTCACGACGCCCTAGGAATCGTCGCGAAGCGATCCACGTAGATTGCCAGTTGCCTATATGTACCAACGCGACTATCCAAAGTTATAAATGTTCATAAATGGTCACGGGTAGGCTACGGCCGTTACAATACGGTCGAAACGTCGGGCATTAAACAAGGTATTTTACCTTTAATTATTCACGCGATTAAGACCCGTAATATATATATATTTTCATAATGTATCCAAAGTTATGTTTATAACAAAGCTCACGCCCTGTTTTGAGCTATATTATATTCTTCTCATTAGTATCCTGTCAATATTTATTAGGATTCCGTAGCCAAAATGGCAAAAGCGGATCCCTTTATAGTTTCTCTGTCGTCTGTGTGTCCGTCCGTATGTCACAGGCATTTTAGCCAATGAATATTGATGAAATTTTGGTGAAAAGGTGTCTTGTAGTAGCCCCTAGGTACCTACTTAGTTTGATAGGTAAATATTAAAAAATATATATTGGGGGGGGGGGGGGGGTGCGCACTCCATAGATGTAACAGAAGCTGACATTTTTTTTAGCAAACATCAGCGTGTCAACAGGTCTTTCAAAAATATTTTAGGGTTCCTTATAAACTTTTTTGGAAATAATCGCTCCGAAACTTGCAAACATTATGTCCTTATTTTTTTAACCGTGTGACCAAAACATGCAAAAAATATCTTAAACTAAAATTATTTTGGACATGATCGGATATACCATCATTGAGGCGTGAGGCTATTTAAAAAAATATGCGTTATTTAGACTTATTTTTTTGGGAACTTGTCACTAGGCTAGAATTAACCACTGGTCTGTACTTTTGTGCCTAGAAACAGAGGGTGTCGCAAAAACACGAACTCCCCAGGGCGTCATAGTGAAAATAGATTTGGGAAGCCCTGATATAGGATATAAATAAAGGAAGGAAGGTGTATATGGGTTTATCACGAAACTATAAATATTTCAGGAAAACGTACGTGGGAAACTTTTAAGGATATTCACATACGTTTTACCGGAACTGAAATATCAATACAGGTATAAGAAAATTAAATAATAATACAAACTCAAACCTACATAAAATACTGTAAGTCACATACTATATACAAGACTATAAATAAAATGTAAATTAGTAGTTATTTAAATGAAAATAATTTTACAAGGGCGCACCGACTTAAAACACACACGGAATGGACTTGAAAGTATTCACAAGTACATACACTTGTGGGATTATAATTCAGAGTTCATGTAGGAATCGCACCCGAAACTATAAAACTTATGATGGACTTGTAAATAAATTGATGGGTACTGGAGGCCAAATCAAGTATTCAAAGCAGTGCATTTGCAGTGGCAGGGCCATTTTTGTATTCTTGTATTTTTTTTTTCTAAAAGATAACTAGCAATGTGGAATTAGGTCCCACATTACTAGCAATCTTGTTAACCCTTCCAGCTAAGCTTAAAGGCTTGTGTTAGGAGTGGGTTCACGTCGGTTGTATAATGGGTAGGATTCGAACTCGCTACCTCACGATTGCGAGACCGATGCCTTAGCCATTAGGCTACCACCGCTTCAACTCTCAATTACGCTTGTACAACTGACGCACCCTCATTCATTGGTCTCAAATACGCTTGCACAACTGACCCACCCTCATCTATTGGTCTGAAATACGCTTGCACAACTGATGCACTTTCATTCATTGGTCTCAAATACGCTTGCACAACTGACGCACCTTTATTTATTGGTCTCAAATACGCTTGCACAACTGACGCACTCTCATTCATTGGTCTCAAATACGCTTGCACAACTGACCCACCCTCATCTATTGGTCTGAAATACGCTTGCACAACTGATGCACTTTCATTCATTGGTCTCAAATACGCTTGCACAACTGACGCACCTTTATTTATTGGTCTCAAATACGCTTGCACAACTGACGCACTCTCATTCATTGGTCTCAAATACGCTTGCACAATTGATGCACCCTACTTGAATGCCACTATAGCGCTCTCGAGACGCATACTTGATGCAAGCGTATTTGAAATAGATCCCAAGTTACAAGAAAACGAAACTAAACTGCAACTGCACTGCTTTAAATACGTGAATTGGTCCGCTGAATCTAAACACGACGACACACCTTATCTTAAAAAATCGTGATTGTAAACTTATGAATGACACTAAATGATCTAACAAAACTATGTACATTGTCGTCACACGTGTGACTTATGATAAAAATGATCTAAATAAAGCTTCAAACTGTAAGAAAAATGATAAATAGAATTATACTTAGTTGATAGCAGATAAGTAATTGAGTGAAACCAAGGAGGTATCTTGTGATTCTTTACCTTTGACTGTGGGGAATAGAAATAAAATTTGTTAGTTTATAAATAATCAGGTAAATAAGAAAAAAGTAGAAGTAATATAATGTATAATGGCATCACTAAGACACAGGTGAGGTATTAATTATCGAGGAAAAAATAATAATAAGTGACACCACTCTATATTCGTAAAACAAATTCACCAATCTAAGGTTACTAGGTCAAACCTGATAAATCAGCATTGAATCATTGAAGTTAATTGTAGAGTTGCAAATTAGTCTTTCAAATCAACTTATATAATGTTTTTTTTTAATAAAAGATAACTAGCAATGTGGGATTGTGGTTCCACATTACTAGCAATCCTGTTAACCCCTTCAGCTAAGCTCTATAGCTTGTGTTAGGAGTGGGTTCAGGACGGTAGTGTAATGGCCAGGATTCGAACCCACGACCTCACGATTGCGAGACCGATGCCAATCTGGAAATTTTGGAATCATCCACATCATAAAGGGATAGGATTTGTTTTGGAGATTAGTATGGGTACCTAATCGCTAATACTGGGCTGATTTTGATAAAATTTCGTCTTGAAGTTTAGGAAGTTTTGTAGAATACTTTTAAACACGATGCCAACATCTGCTTGGGCACAGCTGCGGACTAAAGCGACTAGGTGAATCATAATAATACTTACAACATTATGCTTAATGAGGTAATCAGCAGCCAACTCTTCAGCATTACCACCAATCTCACCAATCAAAATGATTCCCTTCGTCTGAGGGTCCTTCAGGAATACTTCTAAGCAGTCAATGAAGTCTGTGCCGTTGAAAGGGTCACCTCCGATACCCACGCACAGGGTCTGTCCTAGACCAGTCTGAAAAACAAAAATAACTTAATTATTTTACCTCATTGATTGATGTTATATTGTATACTAGCCGCCTGTCCTGTGTGATAGGAGTGGGTTCACGTCGGTGGATAATGGGTAGGATTCGAACCCGCGGCCTCTCTGCGAGAGCCGACGCCATTGCCATTAGGCTACCTATTTTTTAGCAGATAGATAGGAACCGTGAAGCAATTGTGTAACACACATCAGAAAAACGTAACTGCTTAGTACGAATTAACTAATAATTCTATTGTCTAAGTCACTCTCACAACAAAATAATCTAGTCACAGTGTGTCACAACATTCATACACTGGAAAAACATCACTTCTTCGGTGGGTTTTGGTTTCCGCACTTAGTCCTTAAAGAAGACCATTGTATGTGATGTTAAAACATCAAAGACATTACCCTCCTTCTGGAGCAGTCAGATTAAAAGAAACTCGTTAGATCGTTAGTGTCTGGATGGCTAAGCTAGGGACGTTATGGAGCTCCGTAACCGAAACTATCGGATATCTGAAATAAAAAACTATCCGTAACCAAATCCGATATAAAAGTTTTGGATAATTTCGGATATGGGCGGAGTATAAAATTTATACTCATCAAAAACTTGGTTTTTGGTTTTGCGTGTCTCTTTCAGACTGATAAATTTATGATGTATTGTAATAGCTCATAAAGAGATATCAAAGAATATAATAGAAAACAACTAGGTATAACAATAATTTTCTTACATCATTTTTTAAGTAGATAACTTAAGAAATGTGTAGACAGCTATAATAATTACTTATGTAAACAAATTAATTAAATTACTTAGTATTTTAGTTAGATACCTCAAAAATCCAATATTCATAACCGAGATTATCCGAAACTAATGAGTAATCTGAAATAAATCTATATGCGTAACCAAAACCGACCCAAAATGTCATATCCATAACATTCCTAGCTAAGACCAATGATACTCATTTAATTAATCCCTACTAATATATAAATGTGAATGTAAGTTTGTTTGTTACGCTTTAACGCGAAAACTACTCGACCGATCATCATGAAACTTTGTACACATATTCTTGGAGGTATTAGAAGTAACATAGGATTATAAAAAAAAAAGGGGAAAATTTACGCAGACGACGTTGCGCGGGACAGCTAGTAATATATAAATAACTGATCACTTACAACAGTAGTTTGAAACACCGCTTCGTAGGTCAGCGTGCCAGATCGAGAGACCACTCCAATACAACCTTTCTTGTGGACAGCCGCAGGCATGATGCCGATCTTGCATTGTTCAGGAGCAATGATGCCAGGGCAGTTGGGACCAACCAGACGGGACTTGTTCTGTCTAAGAAGCGCATGTTTCACGCGAACCATGTCCTACAAAAGTGAGTTAAATTATGTCAATGCAAAAAAAAACATTGGCCAATTGTGAGTCGCTCATACAACAGATGATGCAGCAAATGCTGTCTTAAACAGCCTGCTGTTATAGAATTAGGTGCCTCTTGTACTGGGCAACCTAGGACCGGAATCTGGTTTACCCCTCTTCCCTTCCGCTATCTGACACTCAATCATGCCATGATTAAACAAGTCTATGTGGAAGCAGTAGCAAACTGGGAAATATTTAAATTAAGCAGGAAATCCTTAACCTGCACCCCAGCATGCTTTGCACTAGAAACTCGCCATGTAGCCACTCACCGCTTTCGCAAACGGATGATACTGGTCTGGTGACGAAAAGAAAATACTAGGGCATACATACCCATACGGCTATAAGTCCTTACTCTTATTAAATAAGAGTCAGTCATATTTCAGTTAATAATAAATTTTATTATTAACTGAATATATGACTGTTTAACACAGTACATTTTTTTTACCAAGCTAAATCATTTAAGCCCCGGAGACTACCTGTATTGAATTAAAATACTCACATGCTGAGGTACTCCTTCTGTTATAGCTACAATAAGAGGTACTTCGGCTTCAATGGCCTCCATGATAGCCTTAGCACAGGCCGGAGGAGGCACATAGATTGCACTGGCATGAGCTCCAGTGGCTGCCATTGCTTCCTTCACTGTGGCAAATACTGGCTTTCCAAGATGTTCTGTTCCAGCTTTCTTGGGTGATACACCACCAACAACTTTAGTGCCATAGTCCAAAGCTTGTTGACTATGGAATGTCCCCTGCTTGCCAGTAAATCCCTGTATAATGACTTTTGTCTCTGATGTTAGAACCAAATTTTTTCTGGTGTCAGTGTAATTTGATGAATATCGGGCCTGGCTTGCCAGTTTTATTCCATCTAGAGAAGAAAAATAATAAGTCATCAATAATTTCAAAAAATCTATACAAATGACAGAGAATTGTAGTGTAATGTATAATGACCGCTTTTTAGGATTCCATAGCCATAATGGCAAAAAGGAACCCCCATAGTTTCGCTATGTCTGTCCGTCTTTCCGTAGCTTAGCTCAGAAACTGTTAGTGCTAGAAGGCTGTAATTTAGCATGGATACACATATTACTCACGCCGACAAAGTGCAAGAATAAAATCTTAATTTTGGATGTGATTTTTTTCTAACCTAAAAAACCCTTTAGGATTGTTAAAGTCAAGAGTGTCCCCCCTCCCCCCGCCAGCTAAATGGTTGAGGATGGGTATGTGAGGGAATTCAAATCAAAATTAACAACTAATATTTTGCTGACTAGGAATTTCAATTAGCTAAATTAATTAGTTTGCAACATGATCAACTAACAATTTAATGATTAATGGTTGGCAGTTTGACAGCTCTGTGATAAATTAGTGACCAAAGAGTATTATATATGTAGAACATTAAAATAATCTTTCAAATAAAAACGGTCTAATATGTGTTTTCCCTGGACTCATTTCTATACCAAATGCCATCTAAACAGGATCAGCAGTAAGTGTGACTACATAACAGACTGACAGTTACTTTCACACCTATACTTCACTACATAGTATAAAACAAAGTCGCTTTCTCTGTCCCTATATCCCTATGTATGCTTAAATCTTTAAAACTACGCAACGGATTTTGATGCGGTTTTATTTAATAGATAGAGTGATTGAATAGGAAGGTTTATATGTATAATAACATCCATATATTTTATACCCGTGCGAAGCCGGAGCGGGCCGCTAGTATATTATAAAGCTGAAGAGTTTGTTTATTTGAATGCAGTAATTTCAGGAACTACTGATCTGAGTTGAAAAAATATTTTACTGTTGGATAGCCAATTTATCAAGGGAGGCTATCCATACTAATATTATAAATGTGAAAGTAACTCTGTCTGTCTGTCTGTCTGTTACGCTTTCACGCTCAAACCGCTGAACCGATTTTGATGAAATTTGGTATGGAGATAGTTTGAGTCTCGGGGAAGGACATAGGATAGTTTTTATCGCGATAACCGACATCCACGCGGGCGGAGCCGCGGGCGAAAGCTAGTAGGCTATATAACATAACGCTACAACCAATAGGAGCACAGCAGCAATGAGAAATGTTGCAAAAACGGGAAAAATTTCGGGTCAGCTAGTTTTTTATAATATTAGTTTAGATAGAAGTATGTTTAATTTAAAATTAAGGCACTATTATTACTATTATAAATATTAAAGCTTGTATGTTTATTACTCAATCACATAAAAATGTCTAGATGGATTTGGATGAAATTTACCATAAAGATAGTAACAAAATACTTTTTATTATAATAACCAATACCACCTTGTTGGAATCTAGTAAGTATTATAAACCTTTATTAGTTTTATACTTTGTGGTTTGAAAAAGGTTTACTCATATAAACCAAAGGGATGGGTGGTGTAATCCTGACATTATTATGGACAAAATTATAATAAGAAACAAATGTAAAGATGATAAGTTGAAGATGTGAAGTATGTAGATGTAAAGTCATGATAATTGAAATATGTCTATGGTCATTATCAATGGGACTTACTGCCACACAAATCCCACAATCACAAAGTGCATTATTCCAATACACATTAAAAGATTACAATGATCAATTAAGTTTAATCTTAACTACTATGACCAACACAATGGACCCAATCAAATTACTTTCATTGATTTATATGAATACATTTCTTTATACCACTGCAGTTATAAACAGAATAGAAAATAGTTATAGGGTGTGGCAATGTTTATAAACTAATGCAATGAAAGTAAATACCTACTTACTAATTTTTAAAAACAGTAATTAAAATAAAATAATACATTCCAATTAAGAAAATTCTATCTTTTATTGAATTATGTAGAAAAATAAAACAAGGTTTGTTTGATCTTTTTAATCTATCTGGCTGATAATACAAGATATCACTGCTATGTTATAAAAATAAAAAAAAACAAACAGTGCATAGCCTATCTGAATTGGTAGTACCAAAGGTCAACATATTGATTCTAGAGTTTATTGAGTGAAAACTTTGAAAGTAACTCTAAACTGGACGAACTGAAATGGGCGTATTTGACGTTTTATGTAATAAGAAGTCATTTCACCGAAAGTTATCACAACCTCGGACAGTGATAGTATTTTTAGACGAAGGTCTCGGTCCTCGGTTACATTAGGCCTAATGAAAATGACATTGAAAGTACATAACGATTTTATTTGTATAGGTGATACAACGTGCTCGTTAACTGATTTGATTGAGTGTAATCTGGATTATTTAAAATACTAGTAGACAGCTGTTAGTCAAATAGCACTATAGAAATCATAGGTTAACCTCATAAAAAACTAAGTGACGTACGAACCGAAGACGATGGTTGAATACTAATCATACAATTTTTAGATCATTAGCTTAGCAATTGTTAATAATTACCTTTATAACATGACAAAACCCGGCGGACAGCCATTGTTATTATGTCGGAAAATTGATTCTGGAAAATGGAAAGAGAAGTACCAAAATTTTGTGACACTGACGTCTACCAGCAGCCATTACGTAACATTTGTCAATTTTGACAGTCCGTAATGGTGTTGCATGTCTCTACATCCTCTATGGTTGCATGCGCATGTGCTGTTTTAGTCGATTTAATATTGTAATTTTTTCTGACGAAGTTATATGATGATAATTATGTTTTTTTTTATAGTTTCATCACTATTGTGTTAGTCTATCTACCATGGTTATATCTGTATAGTCTATGGTGTTAGTGTTATGACGTGTAATTTGCACAAAAGGTTTTTATTTTGTTATTGTGCCGATTTTATGAAATTAATTCAATAAATTAAAAATAATTGAAGTAAAAGTTAGAATAGAATTTCCTTTAGTTGCATAAGAATCCTAAATACTTACAAAAATTAGAACATTATCTTTAGGATCCGTCTAACATTATTTTTTTAATATTTTTTGCCGATAATCACTGAAAATGTGTGGTGATAAGAAATTGGGGGAAATACGCGCCCTTATACTTGTAGGTGGTTATGGTACGCGTTTAAGACCCCTAACATTAAGTAGACCGAAGCCTCTGGTGGAATTTGCCAATAAACCTATACTGATGCATCAAATAGAGGCCCTGGTCGAGGCTGGAGTGACCCAGGTAACATGTAAATTAATTTATTAATGTTGTGTTTAAATGAGATTTTAATAGAAGTTATAGAATCCTTGATAGATATTTACTATCTATGTCCATGTCTCTTTATTCATTCTCTGCAGTAGTTCTGTATTACTTATTTACTTTAACTTTACAAGTAGACTACTGGACCAGACAAGACGAAGGCTTAACATTTTTTGAAGGCTTAAAATATTGTTATGTCGCCAAAATTGTTCTTCAAATTAGAGGGCTAGATTACTATGATAAAAAGAATTGATATTAATGTTAAGCTTTGACTTATGACACTAAACAGAGAACTGAATTACCACATACCACCAACTATTTATCAAAAGCTCATATTATTGACTAAGTTTCTTGTGACACCATTTAGATTTTCTTCTGCAAACTTAAATTTTCACCTATAGGTTGATACCTATTTTATGTATTGATCAAACTGTTTTCCATGGGTTTATCATAAGCGTTTAAACCACCTAAGAACACCTTTTGACTGCATTTGAATTTTACTTCATTGAATCTATATTGCATATCCAGATTAGCGGCTATTGGAGAGGTATCTCTGAGTCAGTGACAATTTAATTTAAAAAAATAGACTTTTTAAAGTGTTTGTTATACTTTATTAGCAATCGATTGGAATCACAGTTATCTAGATTGCTTTTTATATCCAAAATACAAGCATGACCATTTATCAGTATTTGATTTATGTAAAAAAATTTTTTTAGGTATTTACATTCACTTAATATTAATTTATTGCAGGTTATTCTAGCTGTGTCGTATAGAGCTGAAGATATGGAGAAAGAATTGACAGAACAGGTATCAAAGCTAGGAGTGTCACTAACATTCTCTCATGAAACTGAACCGTTAGGCACAGCGGGGCCACTGGCTCTCGCTCGGGAACTACTCAGCACTAGCCCAGAACCTTTCTTCGTACTGAATTCTGATGTCATTTGTGATTTTCCCTTCAAAGAACTTGCCAAGTTCCACAGAAGTCATGGAAAGGTAATTATTTATTATATTTACTAGTTTCAATCTGCAAGGGTATTTATTCTGTGTTTTATTCCAGGTTATTTATTTATTTTCAATTTTAATATTTATACAATCAGTTAATTAACTTAATCTGCCTCTGTGGGCGGTGGGTGGGTGTCCAACTGCTATGCAAGAGGTTGTGAGTTCGATTCCCACACTTTGTGTAATTTACAAATTTTTTGTTCTGAGTCTGGGTGTACTTTGTGTCCGTGACTTGTATGTTTGTAAACTACCCTGCGACACTACACACGGGTCTGTACCCTATAAACATGTAGCTAATAACAAGCTTTCACAGATGTTACAAAAACTATATGTGTATCAAATTTCATTAAAATCTATATTTCCAAAGAATTTGTTTTGAAGCAGTGTTAGTCTAATGAGTCACTTAATCATTAGACTAACACTTAGTTGGAATGAAAGATATGGTATAGGTTCTTGTTGCTACAATGAAATGTGAGTCAGCAGACAATGGCTGATGCAACTTTATTATGTGTCAAGCAATTTTTGAGGTAAATACTTACCTTAGAAAGTCTGATGGTGATTGTGTGTGTACATTTCATGCAACATTAAGATTACTATTTTATTAATATTGTAATGTTTTATATCTTACTAGCTTTCGCCAGTGTGAATGTCGGTTATCGCGATAAAAACTTCCGAGTCCTTTCCCGGGACTCAAACTGTCTCCATACCAAATGTCATTTAAATCGGTTTAGCTGTTTGAGTGTGAAAGCGTAACAGACTGAGTTACTTTGACATTTATAATATTAGGATAGAAGTATGAATGACAACTCATATACACCAATCTGAATTGATCTTAGATTAGGCAAAGCCTGCATAGTAATGATAACTGATAAACATACTTATATATTTCTTAATACATACGGTGGTAGCCTAATGATTAAAACATTGGACTAGCAATCATGAGGTCACAGGTTCGAATCCCACCCATTATGACGTAAAGCCACTCTGAAGATAAGTCATTGGGCTTTGCTGGAGGGGTTAACAGGATTGCTAGTTATGTAAAATCCACAACTCCACATTGCTAGCTATCGTTTTTTTTTTTAAATAAATTACACCCAGGCACAGAATAAACAAAGATTTATCGGGGTTAGGAATCGAACCCGAAACTAAATCGAAGGGTCACTAACCACTAGACCAACACGCCAGTTAAAAGCTATTATTGTTGCTATGTCTGGAAAACATTCTATATATTTTTTCCACTGATAAACATTGTTAATCTGTTTGTCAAGTATCTATTTGTTATCAGCGTAGGTAATCAATAAGAAAGTATTTCACAAGCATTGTTGCATTTATAGACAAAACAACCAGTTGGCAATAAAAATGTATGATGACTTTTTTTTTAATATAACAGGTACTTACTCCATTTTATTTGATATTGAAATACTTGTGGTAAATGCCATGTCAAGAATTTATTGAACATTAGGTCTACACACTGAAAAACACAAGAAAAGTCTTGGAAGCTAGTTTGATGTTTCTCTTTACTACGAAGTACTTATCTTACTGGCATGTTTATCTATACTAAGTAACGAATAAACTTAAAAACGACTGAACCGATTTCAAAAATTCTTTCACCGGTGGGAAGCTACACTATCCCCGGGGGACATAGGCTACTTTTTATCCCTGTATTCCCACGGGAACGAGAACTACGTAGGTGAAACCGCGGGGCGTCTGCTAGTCATAAGAAAATTTCGCTTACAAGACTAGAAATGATAATATTCTCGTATCAATATGGCTATTCCTACAACAGATATGAATAGGTACATATTGCAAAATAACAAAACACCTACCTACACATTTTTTAGGTTTTTGCTATGTTTTCATTAACAAATTTTTGATAATATGTAATACAATCGTATCATTTTAATAGCAGTAGCAGTTTTTATTTACTATATCTTACATTTTAGGAAGGGACAATAGTAGTAACCAAAGTTGAAGAACCCTCGAAATATGGTGTAGTATGTTATAAAGATGATGGACAGATTGAGAGTTTTGTTGAAAAACCACAAGAATTCATTTCTAACAAAATTAATGCTGGTAAGTTCTAATTCTTCTTTGCAGGATTACATAAAAAAAGGGTGCAAGCCAATTACCACTTTTATCATGCCATGACGCATTGAAATTTAATGACAAATAAATTGCATAAAGCGAAAATATTTTAAATATTATATTGTTTTAATCGTATTATGACGGACAAATCCGACAACTCTGGCCGTAGCTTGTTATCGGCCCTAGCGAATAATTCCTTTATATATACATTTATACCTACATATAATAAGAAAACGGTTTTATTCTTTATGTATAACTTCCTTAAACGTGTGACGGCGCGTCGTGACGGACGATTAATTTGTCGTTGTCGTCTCTAGCAGTTCCCGTTGCTCATTATAACGACTGTCGTGTTAGCCCGTCTGACAATCTGTTGTAACTACAAAAATGTCGTGGACGACAATTATTCGTATCCTGTGAGGTGTGGCTCACCACAAATAAAATGGGAAAACACTCAGGAAGAAGACGCGTCACTATTGCGTGGCCTACTTCTTGTAGTCGCGTGACGGCCACGCGGTTTATAAAAGCTTCTATCTGTGCTTCAGGCGTAGTTTTCATAAAAAAAAAAATGAAATCATAACGTTCATATTTTGTCCCCACCAGGTATGTACATTCTAAACCCATCAGTATTAAGTAGAATAGAACTCCGACCGATGTCTATAGAAAAGGAAGTGTTCCCGTTTATGGCGACCGATGGACAGTTGTACGCCATGGAATTGCAGGGTTTTTGGATGGATGTTGGACAGCCTAAAGACTTTTTAACAGGTAAATTTATTAGCCTTAATATTTTGGTTGATTTTTTACCCAACGCCGACTTTATCCTTTCCTGTTCTTGTGGAACGAAGCAATGTTGTACGCTCATCCTGGATCATCATCAGCCTATCGCAGTCCACTGCTGGACATATGCCAATTGAAGAAAGAACAAAGTGGCGTGCATATGGAGAGGCCATCCTGGATAAATAAGAAAAACACTTAAACTTACACTCTTATCTATACTAATATTATAAAGCTGAAGAGCTGTTTGTTTGAACGCGATAATCTCAGGAACTGTGGATACGAATTTAAAAAAAAACTTTTACTGTTGGATAGCCGATTTATCGAGGAAGGCTATATAACAGTAGGAGCGGAGCAGCAATGAAAAAAATAAGTTGCAAGAACAGGGAAAATTGACGCGTACAAAGTTGCGCAAACATTTTAACTAGCGAATGTTTTATCTACTATTCGATTTTGAAAATGGAATGAACACAAAGACAAAACATTCGCTTGTTAAAATATATTTCAAACCTCTTTTAATTTATTATGAATAGCTGACCCGCGCAACTTTGTCTGCGTCAATTTTCCCTGTTTTTGCAACTTTTTTTCATTGATGCTACGCTCCTATTGATCGTAGCATGATGTTATGTACCCTATACCTTCCTCGATAAATGGGCTATCCAACACTAAATGCAGACTTATCCAATTCGAGCCAGTAGTTCCTCAGATTGTCACGTTCAACCAAACAAGTAAACAAACAAACTCTTCAGCTTTATAATGTTAAGTATAAATAAGGGGATTAGTATGAAAACAAAGCTCTATCTCGTGCAGGAATCGAATTCACTACCTCTCGGACGGCAGTATTCAACCGTATTCGTTTCTATTGCGTAGTTTGATATCTGAACCACACAAACAGATAATCATGGAAAGTGACTTTATTTTTATACGAACGACGTAATGTGCTGGATACGCTCATTTGTTTTTTTTTTAAACGGCCGTAAATGTCTTTTAGCATCTTAGGAAATGACGACATTTTATAAACGGTATAATTCATTGATTAAATTATTATCTTTTTTTTAAAAGAAAACTAGCAATGTGGGATTGAGTCCCACATTACTAGCAATCTTGTTAACCCCTCCAGCTAAGCTCAAAGGCTTGTGTTAGGAGTGGGTTCACGTCGGTAGTATAATGGGTAGAATTCGAACCCGCGACCTCACGATTGCAAGACCGATGCCTTAGCCATTAGGCTACCGCCGCATCTTTGTAAACTAACGCCGCCATTTGTGTGACGGGGGAACAATATATTGAATAGGTGTTATTCATTCATAAAATATTTTGTACTTTGATAAAATGTCGATAAAGTACCTAATCGCTATGTTTTTATTTCAGGCATGTGTTTGTACCTAAACAGCTTACGTCAGAAGAACTCTGACAAATTGTACGACGGCTCAGGAATTGTTGGAAACGTTCTCATTGATCCTACAGCGAAGATCGGGAAGGGATGTAGGATAGGACCAAACGTCACTATAGGACCAGATGTCGTTATTGAAGATGGTAAGTTATAGGATTCAGTAGTCATTTGGAATTTAACTACATAGCTTAATTGGCCTCTTTGTTTGACTTCTGGTCTTACTTACTGGGCGCTGTAATTTTTTTCTATTCCACCCAAACAGTGGTTTTTCTGGATCCTGTGTTATTTTCTTTACCCCTAGTTAAGTCATGTATGTTGCAGTTTTTATTTAGGAGATTTGACTCTGAGCAATCCAAAATTTTGGTTTTTAGGAGCTGAGCCCCTCCCAGCTCTTACCAATTTTTGGAACGAAGTTCCTTATCGCGCGTTGTACAGGGGGCTAGACGGAAAAAAATCATACGAAAAGTTGTAACGACACTTTTTGCTATAGTAAGCTAAACACTAATATATATATATATATATATATATATTACAATTCCTTCATTAATTAATCGAAAGGAACTTCGTTCCATCCGGGTGTCCCTTGACACCTCTCAAGTTTTTTTAAGAACTGGGAGATTAATCGCCCTAAGGATAATCTTTATCAAGGTAAACAAACACTAAACAGCACATATACACGGGAGGACTCGCATACTTGCAAAGAGCAAAGAGCCACAGGAAATTAAGACTCCCCGTCTTAATTTCCTGTGGCTCTTTGCTATATCCTTGGATGCACCACTGGTTAAGTAATTGACATCCCAAATAATATTATACAATGCAAACTCACATTCGCATGTATAATAAAATCAAAACCGGGCAAGTGCATGTCGGGCCACGCACAATGTAGGGTTCTGTAGTCCCCCCCCCCCCTCTCCATCCGAATAATATGGCTTAAGAAGTCGGTTTTCTTTTGTTTTAGTTTCATATTTACAACGTTATAAGTATCTAATTAATAATATTTTTCAATGGAATTTGTACGAAAATTTTGTTACTCATTTGATCAGCTGTTACTCGTAAACTTCTAAAGCATTCTTAGCTGTGATAGTTTTCCTTTTAATTTCACTATAATATACTACTACCGTGAAGTTTTTCACATACCCAACATCAACCATTTAGCTGGCAGGGTTCCGTTTTGCCATTTAGGCTACGAAACCCTAAAATAATCAAGCAAGATAATCCTAAAAATATAATCCTATGCTTGCTAGCATGGTAGAGTAAATCATTTACACTTCGATGTAGTGTGCTATTTTCAACTCTGTTTAGGTGAAATTTAGGTTGAATTTTCTTTAACATCGACGGTATTTTTCAATTCAAGGCAATTCTTATCCATCCATTACGGCAAGAAATGCATCATGAAATAGTCTCATCCAGCACAATTATTTTGTTTACCGATTCAAACTTCTTTATACTCGATCCCATGTTTTGTACAACAATGTAATGAGTAGAACCTTATTATGTACAGTTAATAACCAGTATTTGTCTTTACAAGTCTTATAGTAGGTATGTACTTGTTATCTTTGTATAAAGCAAATATCTACAGTAGGTATGGCACAAAATACCAAGGGTACAGAAGGTTAAGATTCAAAGTACTTCCTTCATGGACACCGAATCTCGGGACACATTCGGAACAGAGTGGTCCGAGATTCGTAAGTACGTAAATTCGTAAGTTCGTTCCGCTAAGTGCTTTACAATGCCGGATCTAGGATTTTTACGAGACGTGGCAATTTCAATCAGTGGTGGGTCCAGGGGGGACGGGGGTTCAAGCCCCCGCCTCTCAAACAACAATCCTGGATCCACTGAATCTAATGATAACGCTCACACGCATCACCTTCGGAGAACATGCTTACGATGAGAGGGAATTTCAATTCACTCAATATCGCCAATTTAGCGCCCTTACGGAGTCCGTATACCTAATTTTATCAAGATGAAAGCAAGAAAAAAATTATAAAAAAAACTCTTTATGTAACTATGCTATAATGCAAAGAGATTTAGTATCATGGTAGGTGCAAAACTTTTGCAATAGACTAGCTGCTTGTTGAAATTTGACCACAATTTTCGGTCACACGTTTTTTATAATAATAATAATAATATATATTTATTTAAGGTCCCAATTACATAGCAAGTCATACCTATGATAACCTCACTAGGCGGAGCCTGTGTCGAGGCTATCATGTTTAAAATCGGTTAAGCTTAGGGCTATATATAAACCTTACCTTCTATATTCTCGGTGTTTAGTGGTAGGTACTAGTTTAACTATATTGTTTTTGTATGATAATCGATAGCGCGTGAAGTGTTTACCACGTAAACAAGTATCATTGGCTGATAGTGTACTGTACTCAGCTGTTTCAATTACCTATGATGATATTGAAATAGTATTTTTCAATTATTTGTAATTGTGTTTGCTTTGTTTTATATTGAGTGCATTTCGATGCGATGTAGGGTGTTCTATGTTATTATACGGCCCAAGTCTAGGCAGTTTAGCCATGAAAACATAATAAGTCATATCATATCGACAAGTGTTTGGCTTAATGCGATAATCTCAGGAACTACTTGTTCAAATTGAGGAAGGTTATAGGCTATATATAACATCACGCTACGACCAATAAGAGCGGAGCATCAATGAAAAATGTTTCAAAAACAGGGAAAATAGACACAGACGACGTTGCGCGGTGCAGTTAGTTTATTATGATTAGGACAATTTAAAGTATGCAGCTACTAGTAATGTCCCGCGACTTCATCCGCGTTACATTTTTCTAGTACTCTTTATTCACTTGTGATATTTTGGGATTTTACAAAGTTCGCAAACAATAGGTAAAGCCACAGAGAAGAACCTGGTAAACCGCGGCCACTCTTTGCAAATTGCCAATTTTACAATGTTTGAATGTTTTTATACTTGATTTTGTGTATACATGTTAAAGGACTGGTGCATATTATACTGGGTGGCGCAAAAGTAAAGACCCTATTTGGTTCAGCTATAACATTTTTTCTAAATTAGAAAACTAGATTTAGATTTTTTTAAATGTATATTTGTGCCATTAAATTTCGTACCATTAGGATTTAAAGATGATGTATTTTAAATGGTGACCTCCAGAGTTGATACACATTTGAGCCCTATTTATGACATTTTGCATAACTTGCCGTAACACTTCCTGCGATATGTTCGTTATTTCTTGACGAATGTTTTCTTTTAGAGCTGCGAGAGTCTGTGGCTTGTTCACATACACCCGAGATTTCAAAAAACCCCAAAGAAAGAAGTCTGGACTGGTCAGATCGGGTGATCTTGCAGGCCAAGGCAAATCGCCAAAACGAGAGATAACTCGGCCTGGAAAAGCGTCCCTCACTAAGTCCATAGTGTCGCGCGCTGTGTGTGCCGTAGCGCCGTCTTGTTGAAACCAGATGTGCTCCAGCCCCAATTCGTCCAAACTGGGTATCAAAAACTCACGTAACATGGTTCTGTAGCGTTCTCCAGTGACAGTTATCGCATTGCCTCCAGCGTCTTCGAAAAAATAGGGTCCGATCACTCTGTCAACACAGATGCCACACCATACAGTAACTTTTAGTGGGTGTAGAGGTGTTTCTTGAATAATGCGCGGATTATCAGTGCCCCAGAACCGAGTATTCTGCTTATTGACATGCCCTGAGAGATGGAAATGCGCTTCGTCACTCATAACCAATTTTGAAGGAAAATCATCCTCTTCAAGGTTGAGGTTTATGACGCGCTGGCAGTAATCTAGACGAGCTCGGTGGTCAGCAGGCAGCAGCTGATGAGTCATTTGAGTTTTATACGGGAACATCTTTAAGTCTTTCACCAAAATACGCTGCAGGGTCCGTCTGGAAATGCCCAATTGCGTGGCACGTCGCCTCGTTGATGTTTCTGGACACTCATCCACATCTTCACGCACAGCATCGATATTTTCAGCTGAACGGCCTGTTCTTGGTCTCCCAGACTTAGGTCTATCCAATGTTGAGCCAGTTGCTTCAAGGCGTGTGGCAAAGCGTCGAATTGTGCGACCAATCGGTGCCGGACGGTGGGGAAATCGTCGACGAAATTCACGTTGTGTTCTTATCACTGATGAATTATTCCGTAAGAACATTGACACAATTATTCCACGTTCTTGGGGAGTAAAACGGTCCATGTTTATTTTCAGTGTATTTTACATTTGTTCACTACACAATTTTCAACAACAGAATGACAGAAAATGTCATATAAAAAAAAAAAAAGTATTTTCTTTAGTGCCAGTACTTTTGCGCCACCCAGTATTATTAAAAAATTGGAACATGAGACAAAATAAAAGCAGCCTTTATTGGTACAACATAGTAGGAGCCATCTACTTACAACAAGGGTAAAAACTATATAATATCTTGGGACAACTCACACAACGTCATCTGAGCCCAAACTAAGCATAGCTTGTACTATGGCAACCAGACAGCAGCTGATAAACATACTTATATATTTCTAAATACATAGATATTATAGATAAATTACACCCAGACACAGAATAACAGAATAAACCATCGTGCTCATCACACTAGTTTTATTGGTAGGGTCGCACCCACGACCTCCGGCTAGCAGTCAGGGTCACTAACCACTATAATATAGACCAATAGGCCAGTCGAATCGTATATGTGCTTAAATATTAGCCAAAGTACTGGCTTACGATAACGAATTATTAAATATAAAATATTAATTCTGATATCAAAAGAAAGAAAAGAATAGCCTTTATTCGTCACGCAGAATCTTTACTTACAAAAATCAAATCATGCTCTTAATCAATGTGACAATTAAAACAAAATGACAACAAAATTCACTCAAGCTTGATAAAGCACCTAAATAAATGTTTCTTTATCATTTAAATATGCATTAACTGTATAATAACCTCTACGTATAAGATGATTTTTGACTCCATTTTTGAACTTAATCACTGATAGACTCAACATACTAGCTGGTATCTTGTTAAATGTTCTTACAGAAAGACCCATAAATGAATTATGGGATGCACTAATTTGCGCTTATTTATTTATAAATACATATTTGAGACCCTTACACCAAGCCTTTAATTTGTTTTCATGTTACACTATACTATACATGTTTTCATAACGGTTTTTTAAATATATTGTTTTGCCCCTAAAATGGCCCTCATGTTCAAAACTCAGGTTTCTAATAGGTTTTCCTGTAATCTAGATTAAGGCCTATCTTTTGTATTTTTTCCAAAATATTTGGCTCAGTAGCTTTGGAGATAAGGGGGGGGGGGGGGAATTGGTCGATTTTCATGGTTTATCTTGTTATTTCAAAATTATAATAAAAATATTAGACTTTCTTATAACAAACCCTATCATTTGATATGTAACACGATACTGTAAGCGGTTTTTTTTTAATTTCTTACTTTACCCCCATGTTTATAATTCCGACATTCTATAGTTTATCCTGTTATCTATAGGTTAAGAACTATCTTTTGTACTTTTTCCAAAATATTAGGTCCAGTAGCTTCTGAGATAAGGGGGAGAATGTAGAACTTAATCGGTACAGACAGACAGACAAAAACATTCTTTTTTTACATATTATAGATAAATAATTTCCAGACACAGAATAAAGCATCGTGCTCATCACACAAAGTTTTATCCTGGGTGGGGATCGAACCCACGACCTCCGGCTTAGCAGTCAGGGTCAGTAACTGCTAAACCAACAGACCAGTCATTACCCCCAAAGAATAGCTGTTTTACCACCTCGGGGGTAAATACCCACAGGCTGGGTACATAGAAACTAAATAGTCTTCATAACTTACTCATTCCACTATGTTTTTTTATTTTACAGGTGCATGTATAAAGCGCAGCACAATTCTCCGAGGTGCGGTTGTACGTCAGCATGCTTGGCTCGACGGCTGCATAGTAGGTTGGCGTTCTGTAGTAGGTCGATGGGTCCGTATGGAGAACTGCACCGTACTCGGAGAAGACGTCATTGTTAAAGATGAGTTGTATGTTAACGGGGGACAGGTATTGCCTCACAAGTCTATCGCATTGTCTGTTCCAGAACCACAGATTATTATGTAATGTATTATAAAGACTGATTGGCGTGTATATATAGTGCAAATTTAGTACGATAACGATCATATTGAACGTGATAAAATAATGACGCCCCTCTTAAAGTAAATAGGTGTTATCACCTTGTTCTCTTACAACAACAAATTAGGCTTCTTACGTTATTAATAATTTTTGTCTGCGATGAAACCGCAGCTTGTTTTCCCGCGTTCATGTTGATCTATATCGCACTGTATAAGAACCTACTAGGGTTGATATTATATAATAATTTACATAATTCAGTGGCGGTTCCAGGAATGTCGTTTGAAGGCTTGAACCAAAAAGGACCGTTGTTGCACCACTCACACGAAGGGGGGGCTTAAGCTCCCTAGCTCCGCCACTGGCATAATTATATTATTACAAATTTTACTTGTCATCACATTGTTTGTTTGTTTTATGTGTTCTGTATATCTTTAGTCACATTAATTTTGTTAAAATGTTAAAGTACAAATCCTGTATACATCCTAGTATTGAACATAATTTGTGTTCTATTTTGTAAAGTAATGGTCTGCCCAGTTTTCTATCCATATGTTTCTTGTGACCACGCCCGTTGCAATAGGGTCGAAACGTCGGGCCATGAAACAAAGGTATTTAGCCTTATAAAATACTTTACTCAATGTTTACCCATAGCTTATAAAATTCTATAATGTTTCTTATGGTCTGTCTTCGCACATATTATACCCGGATATCTTTTTTAAAGATGTATATACCTACCTAGTGACAATTGTAAAATAACGATTAATTGGCTAATGTTATACTATATTCTAATTATTTTTTTCATATTGTAGTTTAATTTAATTTTGTTGTGGAGTTACAGTAATTATTTTTATAATTAACAGTGTATATTCAAAATTGTTATATTTCTTTATGTTTATTTTTATTAACAAATAGTTTATTTATCTGAAATATAAATATATTTTTTTAATTTATAAAGTATAAATGAGAACATTCCATTCTCGATACAGTTGGTGTTTTTTTAGTGTTTTATTTTTAGTGACTAGTGTACAATATGGTAATGTACTGCCATTTTACACCAAAATATTTAGGAGTAAGTTAGTTTATTCTAATAATTACTTGTAAAGGCAGTAAACGCCTTCTTAAATAATAATAAAAAAAAATGGAATGCATGTCTTGTTACTTTCTTCAAACCCATTGAAATCCGTAGTTTTAATAATATATAAGATAGATAATATGTTAGGAGAACTCACACACTGCCAACTGATCCCAAACTAGGCAGAGTCTGTACCACAGTCGAATAATTAGTCGTTCGACGAAGCTGTCTAAACGGGGTAATTGTGCGGGAGTTGAATTGCGCGACGCAAAAGGGGGAGGGAGGATGCAGACCACGTACACAGTGTGGTCTCAGTATTCAAGGCTGCCATATTTTCCGACGTTAGCTAAATTGATACCAATACATAATCGTTTACTTGCGACAACCCTAGCTTCGTCGTCTTCAACTTCAAAGGTACTGTACTGTATGCTTTTAATACTATGGCTGTACCCTTTTTATCTACCTAAATATAAAATCATTGACTAAGGGTCAGCGCAGACCGAGCGGAGCACAGCGAAGAGTAGTTTTTTTAAGACGTTCGAAAATAAACGTTATCACACTAATATTATAAAGGTGAAAGTTTGTGAGTATGTGAGTGTGTATGTTTGTTACTTCTTCACGTCTAAACGGCAAGAGCGATTTTAATAAAATTTGGTATGGAGTTAGCTGACACCCTGGATTAACACATAGGCTAATAAACCGCAGGTAACACCGCGGGGCACAGCTAGTTTGGTATAAAGTGGTTATAGTTTAAATTTGATAAAAGATGGTCGCGCGTTGTGTGTTAGGATGCAATGTTAAGATTAATGATAAAAATCTTATAACGCAAAATTTAATCGGATAGTAAAAGTTGGTAATTTAAATGCCAGTTTTATTTATTACTAGCTGTGCCCCGCGGTTTATTAGCCTACTAGCTGTGCCCCGCGGTGTTACCCGCATTTTATTAGCCTATGTGTTAATCCAGGGTGTCAGCTAACTTCATACCAAATTTTATTAAAATCGCTCCAGCCGTTTAGACGTGAAGAAGTAACAAACATACACACTCACATACTCACAAACTTTCGCCTTTATAATATTAGTTTGATGTGTTAATCCATGGTGTCAGCTAACTCCATACCAAATTTTATTAAAATCGCTTCATCCATTTAGACGTGAAGAAGTAACAAACATACGCATTCACACTCAAACTTTCGCCTTTATAATATTAGTGTGATTTAGTCTTCTGGATTTTTTTGTTTATCTAGGAAACAAGCCTATTTCAAAACGATGCTGTTGCTGTCACGACTGTGTATAATTTGTCAATATTAAATGACAACTTTGACAGATTTTTGCGCCAAAACCGGCGAAACAAAACCACTGTTCAGTTCAGTTGTCTACTTTTCTCATCTTGTGATCTTGTTATGAATTTATTTTCGTAGTGGGAAAAGAGATCCAAAATGTCTAAACGTAATAGTATTGGTGCATCTAATACGTTGTTTAATTACTTCTCTAAAACTCCACCAGCTAACAAGAAGGTAAAGACCGAGTCTGAGACTGCTGTTAGCCCGAAGTTGAATTCGTCAGTTAACGGTGACAAAGAAATAAAAGCAGAAAGTAAGTAGATCTTGTAATCATTCACCTTCATCATCGGCCTGAAAACGTCTGCTGCCGAACATGGTCTACCTACCCATTGCCACTTCAGCATACTAATTCTCTGAGCCATGCCGCTAACTTTAGTTCTACTGCGAATTGTAATTATTAGCAAACCTAGCAAAAATCGCCAGAATAATACCACTTAATATGTTACGGGTAAGATATCTTAATGATCTTTGTAATTGTTTTGGGCACAACATAGGTGTACAATGTCATAAAGTCACTCAGTCAGACAGTTTTCATGTAAGTTGCTCTCTCATATCATATAAGATAAATCATTTCTAAAAGGCCAGCAACACACATGCTACACATGTGGATGTTTTGTCCAATGAAAATAATTTGCCCATTAACATTACCTCATAAATAATTGTTGACACAAGCATTTTAATGGGGCCCATATTCAAGATATTACAAACAAGAAATAAAAACTTAATTTCAGAAAAGAAACGCGAAAGGCAAGTGACACCATCTCCTGAAGTGAAACAAGAGAATGACAGTGATGATGATGTACCAGTGGCTCCTAAACGCAGAAAGAGGATCCGACTGCAACCTGATGACTCTGATGATTCTGATGTGGAGAATAAAGGTGGGATGTGATGACCAAAAAACATGTTTTGTTTATCTGCAATCCTTTCTTCTGCACCTGCCTTATATAAATATATTGGTGGTGTATACTGTCTTGTCTAGTGTCCTCTATAGCCCAGTCTAGTCTAGTCCTCTAATAACAAAGTTGCTTAGCAACTGTTGACAAAAGTATTAACATTTGAATGGTAGCTAAGTAACTTTGTTATTAAACATTTCACATCCATTTCGGCTTTAGTATAGTCAGGAGTTGGAAAGTCCCCATGATTTTTATAAATCCATATCATGGGGATTTTACAAATATACATTACTAGCTGTCACACCGAACTTCATACTGCTTTTATTTGTGAATTTGTTTCAATTGTCAATCTAAACCATTCTTGAATCCACTTGAACACACAGAAGTTCAGTCACATATACATGCACTGAAGAATTATTTATATAAAGATGAATTTACCATAAAGAATTTAACAAGGTGATTAAATAGTTATTTATGTAATCTGTAATACCTATTAACTCTATTTCATATGGAAAATAAACCCTTCCCTATTTCAGCAGACAACAAAATGGATGTATCACCAGAAAGGGAAAAGCCCTCAGCTATGGAAAAGAAGTTGCAGGACAGTTTTAAATATGAACCAAATCAATCACCCAAGGCCAAGAAACCAGGCAAGCCAGTTGCCAAGCCTGCAGCTAATAATGGGTAAGTTTTAAAAATTCAGTTGTAGAAAGTCGGTTTTTCTTTTACTTCACCTATTAAAAGTCTGTGCTTCCACAGCTTGATAAGAAATGAAAAAAAAAAAATATCCAAAATTGTGTAAAATGGAGGTGTGTAAGTAAGAGCCGACGCCTGAGCAGTGCCGCTGCGGTGTCCTGCATATAATGGTATGGTTTGCCACACGGAGAGGGACGGACTCGCACAGAAACGCGTCGCTCGCACACGTGACCTTGTCTTAGCGAAACGGCACCATCGCAGCACCGCAGTTGTTTGCGCGGCAGAAGGAAGTGCGCATTATATAGATTGTACGTCCAACACTCCGCTGCACCGCCAGTGTGAACGCTGTGCGGCGAATTATTTGCGGTGCGGTGCCGGAGTGGTGCTGTACTGCACTGTGTAGTTGGTTCTATTGCAATATTAATAGAAAAAGAAGAATCTATAACCCATTAAAAAAAATCATGAATTAGATAGTTAAAGTTTGCATTAGACAATTGTTGGAACTCTTATAACATTAATTATTCCCTAACCACTACACAGATATGACAAACAATTTTTATGTGCTTGCTCAGATGAGGCGAATTACGCGCGAGATAATTTCGTTATTACGTTCACATAACGCGAAACACACGCATTGGGATATATGCCGGTTTTAGGTAGTCCATAATTATAATCACTCGCGCGCGCGAGTCGAGATTCCGACGAATGACACGCGATCTCTCGCGAATCATGTGAACGCAATGATTGTATACCGTGTAACTAGCCTATACTCGTACATATACGCGTGTATGCTTTCGCGCGTAATTCTCCTAAACAAGGTCTAAATTATCAGAAAAAAACTAAATTACAAATTACATAATTAATTAAATACTTTTAGCTTTTTTTTCAACTCCACCCTCATTTATGCTAGTTATTGCTATACCATATAGCCTATGTTCATATGATTTAAGCTACCTCTCTATACAAAAGTTTAAAAACAGAGGTTTTGTAGTTTAACAAACAAATCTTTCCTCTTTACAATGAAATTGAGCCAAGTTATAAGGCAAAAGTGTATCCAAATTAAAACATTTAAGTATTAACATTTATTACAATTATTATCTTACAGGGTATCATCTTCACCCCCTAAACCTTCAGAAGAGAAGTCATCAGTTGCAGCAGATGAAGGCAACTGGGTGCACTGCAAACTAGATTGGTTGAAACCCAACAAGATCAGAGATGCACAGAAGAGAAAACCGGACCATCCGGACTATGACCCCACCACATTGTTTGTGCCACCTGACTTTTATAAGAACCAGACACCTGTGAGTTCATTTTTCATTTGTCCACATTAATTCGAAAGTCTAAGGATGGATGGTTGTATGTTTGTTGCTCTTTCACACAACAACTACTGAATGAATTGTGATAGTAATGTAGCTGATAGCTACATTATTACAGGTGATAGCATCTATATATCAAAATAGGACACTGGCTATAAAAGTAACAATGGTAAAAACTATATAAAGAAACATAGTTTTTACCATTGTAAGTGAAAGCTTCCATTATATTGTACCCATGGTTGGTAGTAGGTTGACTTGATACTTTATCTAATATTCCGATTTTTATTATGTAGTATAGTCTCTATCATTTTTCTAATATGGTGTATAATATATTGATAGCAGCACCTTACATATATAAACAGTTTATAAAAAAACATTGACAATGTGACCTTTAAAAAGAAAATGGCAAAAAAAATAAATTAACAGCCACTCCGGCTGTGAGTTTTTATTGCCAAGTTCTTTTCTTCGGGTTTACCTATTGCTTTGTGAACCTGCCATTACATTTACATGTAGAATCAGGACTTATCACAAGCATTGCTTGTGATAAGATGTATAAAGAATTTTGATTTAGTTAATTTACTATTTCTGCTTTTCAGAAATGTGTATGCTTAGGTTTACTATAGTTACTTTGTTTTATTCCAGGCCCATAGACAATGGTGGGAAATGAAATCATCTCACTTTGATTGTGTTCTATTCTTCAAAGTGGGCAAATTCTACGAGCTGTATCACATGGATGCCGCAGTTGGGGTTAATGAACTTGGATTCTCTTATATGAAGGTATATTTTTAACATTGTTGACCATCAAGTTACTTCAATATTATGCTGTTACACTTTGTTACAAGAAGAAAATAAATTTCCAACTAAATGGTTTTCAAAGACAGACAAGTCTTTGTTAAATTGAATTTATTCACATGAAATATTGGTGGTGGTGGTTACAAAATATGTTACTTATTATGATGTCCTCAACATACATAACCTATAATTAGTTATGCAAATATTGATTACAGTTTTTACTTTAACACTAAGCTGGTATTACTTATTAATACTAATAATAATCTTTGATGATTTATTATACATTATACCTAGAGAACTTATTATTATGCCTTAGAACTATTTAGAAATTAATTTACAGAATATAAACATTTTTCTACAAGCCATAAAATATATAATTTCATTTTAAAGTGAGATATTGGGAATTCTCTTATATTTTCAGGTACCTCGTTAAATATTTTAATAGTTATAGGGTAGCAGTTACTGTGATAATATTTCGTTATCATATTTGGTAATAACACCAGGTACCCAATACCTGGTGTTAAATTTGTAATGATCACTAAAAGTTATATATAAATGTGGATGTGGTTGCAGTGCAGTTCGAAACTTGTATATTTAAATAGTTATGACCACCTCACGTAAAACTGAGGGACCCCTAATAGATAATTAGTAAAAGCTTGACAATTTAAAACAGGCACGAGTTACTTTTTCTCCGGCTTGACCTATTGCTTCGCGAACTTAGCATTAAATGTACATTTTGAGTCATGACTGATCACAAGTGTAGTATTTTGCTTCCTAAAGTGAAATAAAATTATAAATGTTGATAAACTTTCGCGATTTGTACACATTATGAAAGATATATATTACGGGTCTAAATCGCGTGAATAATTGAAGGTAGATACCTTGTTTATTGCCCGACGTTACGACCGTATTGCACTGGCCGTGGTCACGGGTAGACTGTCTACCGGTGACCACGGCCGTAACATATATATTTTCATAATGAAATATAATTGTATTTGAAAATTTCATTGATTATATAGGATTTTTGGATTGATTGTATTTCAGTCTCGGTACGTTGATTTTTTAGGGTGAATTCGCACACTCCGGTTTTCCCGAGAGTGCGTACGGCCGAATGGCATCAACACTTGTATCAAAGGGGTACAAGGTAGCGCGTGTCGAACAAACTGAGACGCCTGATATGATGCAGGAGAGGTGCAAGAAGAGTAAGTTCATTTGTTCTTTGTTCATTTATTTCTGTTGATACATAATGCTAAAAGTCTAAAATTACCACGTATGGAATGTGGAACATGTTTCGAAATAATCAAGATTATAATATTTTCGTCGATAATTGTCTCACAATCTGACTGCCTCTGTGGCGCGGTGATAGGGTTCGATTCCCACACACCACCATCACTTTGTGTGATCCACAAATTGTTGTTCCGAGTCTGGGTGTACTTTGTGTTCGTGACTTATATGTTTGTAAAGTCCCCCGCAATACTACTGCGGGCTTGTACCTTACTGCGGCGGATTTGCAGTGTTGGCCGCTGTAGGCCCAGGCCATTTTAGCGCCCTTTTAGAAATAAATATTTTATTATCTTTTTTATTATTCGCTCAGGGTAAAATCATCTTCTTCTTCATTATTACTGCTCATGCATTTGCCTGGTTTGTGTTGAATTTTTGTCACTTATCGCCGCCCCTAAATTTTGGACGGATTTGCAGTGTTGGCCGCTGTAGGCCCAGGCCATTTTAGCGCCCTTTTAGAAATAAATATTTTATTATCTTTTTTATTATTCGCTCAGGGTAAAATCATCTTCTTCTTCATTATTACTGCTCATGCATTTGCCTGGTTTGTGTTGAATTTTTGTCACTTATCGCCGCCCCTAAATTTTGGACAATTGGGCCTACTGCCCCTTAGTGCAAATCCGCCACTGCTGCCAACTTTCATTAGTAGTGAGGCACTAAAAGAAGAATTATCATGATATTTGATGCTGACAGGAGCATTGGAATTTCATTTGATTCAAAATATGAAGCACTAGTTGCATACATAATTATATGAAGATACGGTTATGTTTATGCTTGTTACAGAGCAATTTTAGACTGCCTGATTAGTGTACAATTATTTACTTTTATAGAATTAATTAGCTACCCTTTTTATAAATATTTCTATGTAAATAATAATAATAATTTATTCATGAAAGTAAAGGTACAATAAACTTATATAAAGGTACTGGGTGGCGCAAAAGTAAAGACCCTATTTGGTTCAGCTATAACATTTTTTCTAAATTAGAAAACTAGATTTAGATTTTTTTAAATGTATATTTGTGCCATTAAATTTCGTACCATTAGGATTTAAAGATGATGTCTTTTAAATGGTGACCTCCAGAGTTGATACACATTTGAGCCCTATTTATGACATTTTGCATAACTTGCCGTAACACTTCCTGCGATATGTTCGTTATTTCTTGACGAATGTTTTCTTTTAGAGCTGCGAGAGTCTGTGGCTTGTTCACATACACCCGAGATTTCAAAAAACCCCAAAGAAAGAAGTCTGGACTGGTCAGATCGGGTGATCTTGCAGGCCAAGGCAAATCGCCAAAACGAGAGATAACTCGGCCTGGAAAAGCGTCCCTCACTAAGTCCATAGTGTCGCGCGCTGTGTGTGCCGTAGCGCCGTCTTGTTGAAACCAGATGTGCTCCAGCCCCAATTCGTCCAAACTGGGTATCAAAAACTCACGTAACATGGTTCTGTAGCGTTCTCCAGTGACAGTTATCGCATTGCCTCCAGCGTCTTCGAAAAAATAGGGTCCGATCACTCTGTCAACACAGATGCCACACCATACAGTAACTTTTAGTGGGTGTAGAGGTGTTTCTTGAATAATGCGCGGATTATCAGTGCCCCAGAACCGAGTATTCTGCTTATTGACATGCCCTGAGAGATGGAAATGCGCTTCGTCACTCATAACCAATTTTGAAGGAAAATCATCCTCTTCAAGGTTGAGGTTTATGACGCGCTGGCAGTAATCTAGACGAGCTCGGTGGTCAGCAGGCAGCAGCTGATGAGTCATTTGAGTTTTATACGGGAACATCTTTAAGTCTTTCACCAAAATACGCTGCAGGGTCCGTCTGGAAATGCCCAATTGCGTGGCACGTCGCCTCGTTGATGTTTCTGGACACTCTTCCACATCTTCGCGCACAGCATCGATATTTTCAGCTGAACGGCCTGTTCTTGGTCTCCCAGACTTAGGTCTATCCAATGTTGAGCCAGTTGCTTCAAGGCGTGTGGCAAAGCGTCGAATTGTGCGACCAATCGGTGCCGGACGGTGGGGAAATCGTCGACGAAATTCACGTTGTGTTCTTATCACTGATGAATTATTCCGTAAGAACATTGACACAATTATTCCACGTTCTTGGGGAGTAAAACGGTCCATGTTTATTTTCAGTGTATTTTACATTTGTTCACTACACAATTTTCAACAACAGAATGACAGAAAATGTCATATAAAAAAAAAAAAGTATTTTCTTTAGTGCCAGTACTTTTGCGCCACCCATTATAATAACAAATAGCACAGTTAAGTATTTGCCTGAACTAGGTTGAAACCTGTGATTCAGGCTAGAAAGTAAAAAGTATTTT
Source organism: Herminia tarsipennalis (assembly GCA_945859575.2). Classification (NCBI taxonomy): domain Eukaryota; kingdom Metazoa; phylum Arthropoda; class Insecta; order Lepidoptera; family Erebidae; genus Herminia; species Herminia tarsipennalis. The sequence goes on from OX243852.2 coordinate 12,813,682, forward strand.
AATAAATACTTTCCAAAACTAAAACTATACTTAATAACTAAAAATAAGAACTGTTATACTAGAAAATATAGACAAATAAATTAACATTTACAAAAAATAGGTAATTATTTAAGAGGTGTTACAAAAATTGGTCTAAATTATTTTAGTAATAAGTCCTCCATATGTTCGTATAACATATCTTGTAATTGGGAACTTACAGCTTTTTTACAATTAAAATAATTTAGGTGGTATAGCATTCTTCTTTCTTCATAGCATTCTTACGCATGATTAAAGTAATTAATAAGAAATATAATATTTGTTTGCAGCCGGACACAATACGAAATGGGACAAAGTAGTTCGTCGCGAAATATGTCAGGTGACGATGCGGGGCGCGCAAATATGTGGACTACAGGATGTGGGACCGGCTGAAGCTAACGCTAATTATATGATGGCTATTGCGGAAGAGGTAAGGATATTTCTATTGTTCAGGGGTTTTTTCCCTCAATTATAACTGATCAGGTTCAGACAGATATATGGTATTGATGAAATATTATTTTATATTTTTGAAAAAATCTATTCTATGCCTATGGACACTAGCAGTTGTTCCAAGTTATAGTTATGTGTTGTCCACCATTTTTACTTTCAAATTAATCTATATTTAAAGGCATTTAACGTGATTGTCTTATAAATCGATGACCGGGTGTAATAGGATCGGAGCAGCAATGAAAAATGTTGCAAAAACGGGGAAAATTGACGCATACGAAGTTGCGCGGGTTAGCTAGTATATTATATACTGATTTTACTTAGTTTATTACTTCAAATTATATTTTAATTTATTTCTAAAGTAAACAGTGCGCTTAGAATACATAAATAAGACCAATTAAAAGTTTCACAAATACTTATCAGGAAAGTACCTACCATTTTTAAAAGTAAATAAATTAATTTTAATCTTATTTAATAAAACTTGCTTGTATATTTTATCTTATTGTGTATATTTAAGGAGAGCAACGGCAGCAGTACGTACGGCGTGTGCTTCGTGGACACATCCATAGGCTTGTTCCACGTGGGACAGTTCCAAGACGACAAGCATTCGTCTAGGCTGCTCACTACGTTGGCACATTTCCCACCTGCTTTGGTATGTTTTACTCCCCACTGAGTGTAAAGAATATTGTCATAAGTTTATCTATTTTATTATGGCTACCGAATACTAGAACGGATTGGGTTTTGTCGTTCAGCATTTTACCATTTTCGAATCAGCTCTAGGCGGCTCTACCTATGTGACATCTTTATAGCATGAGTTTCCCGAAATCCTTTTCCATTTCTTGTCTATATCACAAAAAAAATATCAACAAAAGTTTCAGTCCAAGGCTTTAGGGTAGGCTAGGCGGTATGCCTAAGCCTAAGGCCTGAGTAGGTAAACAAAGGAATCAGAGTCAATAATAACAATATTTAGTATAAGATATGGTCAGCCTGTGTATCAGATTTACTATGAAAATTTTAACATTTAGCAATTAATTACCAAACCGCCTAGTGTATGCACGGGCACTCCCGGTTCTATATGCCTTTTATACATACAAAACTTTTGTGTAGGTCTAATCTGTTGCACAGGGTAGTCCAGGGATTCCCAAAGGGGTTGATATCCGTTTTTCAGGGGTCGACAAACGAAAACTGAATTTGGGGGTCTACAAGGTCTAAAAATGGACCTGTTAATTACTTTTTTGAAACTTACATGGTACTGTATAAATAAATTGTGTTATAGTACGAGATCTAGTCTAAGAAATATATGCCCTCATCTGTTATTTCATCCTAACAAAGATTATATGATAGATATTGTCTAGATTGATAAAATTGCAAATGTTGCCTATCAAAATGATGTGCTAGTAAGATGCATCAAAACCTAAAGAATACTTTGTGAGATCAACACGAAGTATTCTTTAGGTTTCATTCTAGATAGAATCATGAATTTTTCCAAAAAGCAATGACAAGAAAAATCAGAGAACCTTTAAATTGTAGTTATATCATAAGAAAAAACAAGTTTGTGCGGTACCCTCGTTGAGCGGCTTGACTTGCATTTAACTTTTTTTTTATGATTTTTTTTACTTATACTGTTGAATAAGGAATAAAATAACCTTTAGTATCATTAAAACAATAATAACTAACGTGTGTTTATTAATAATGCCAGTTTACAACACGTGCGCACAGTAAGTAGCACGTGATTTAGTTAGGCAACCCATTTGCGAATTATCAATCTAGACGATGTTTATCATATATTTTTTGTTAGGATCAAATGACAGATGAGGGAATATATTTCTTAGACTCGATCTTAGACCATTACGTGTTGGTAAATGTAACAAATCTTATACTTGTGAGAATGACTAATATTTTTGTAGAGAGTAACAGTAGTTGTTGTATTTAAAAAAAAACAGCAAATTGATAAGCTTCTTTTTTTACTATGGGTAGGTAGCAGTTCATTTCGGTTAAGGGATCACTTGCCCAAAATAGTTTGGGAAAGCCCTAGTGTAAACAATCTCAAATATCTTTATAACAAATCAATGACTGTTTGAAAACGTCATATTTGAAAAAAAAAATAGGTAGTTCCAAATGTAATGCTCATGAGAAAAAGCTGTCAAGATACTCATGGGTCACTCTTTTAAAATTATCAAGTTATATAATAATAAATAAATACTATACAATCAAAGTGCACAAACCAACAGATACAATAGACACCTAACTTCCAGATAATATACGACCGTAAAACAACAACATCCCGTACAACAAAACTGCTAAGTACACATTGTCACAGCGCTCGTCGTGAGCCTACATCGATGTGGGCGACTGATAAGACGCTCAAGACTCTGGCCGAGAAGTACTACAGAACTAATGCTGATGGGGAGTGGCCTGAAGGGATTAGGCCGTTCTTGCATGAAGGTAGGTGGATTCTAAACAAGGAAGTAGGTATTTTGCTAGCAGATATTGAACTGTATTGGTAGGACAGAGTTCATAATGAGGACCGTTTTGTCTTTTAGACGACGCTTTTTAGGGTTCCGTAGTAAACAAGGAATCCTTATCGTCCGCCCGAAGGTTAATATATATAATAATAATAAAAATGATTTATTCACTTAGGAAGCAAAATACTACACTTGTGAAAAGTCGATTCTACATATACTGGTAATGCCTGTTCGCAAACAATAGGTAAAGCACGAAAAAAAGAACAGGCAATAAAAACTCGTGGCCACTCTTTTCAAATTGCCAATGTTTACAATGTTTCTCTGTTTATAAACTGTATATGCAGGTAAGGTGCTGCCACCATTATATTATACACCAAATTAGAGGACTAATGCAAAAAAAGAGGTCAATAATATTAGAAGAGTACACAAGATCGGATACATCAGTTAACTCAGAGACCCTTAATACTAGAAAGTTGTAATATGGTACGGAAATACAAATCATTAAATCAAATCTTGAAAAAACCAGGCAAGTGCATGTCGGGCCACGCACTATGTAGGGTTCCGTAGCTACCCGGCATTATAATGGAGTATAAGAATAGGGTTTTTTTGTTTTAAACTACTAGCAACGTTATTTAAAAGTATTCTTCAATGCAATTGGTACGAAAATGTTGTAACTTCTCACTTGGTCTGCTGTTACTCGTAAACTTGTAAAGCGCACGCAGTTGTGATAGTTTTCCTTTTAATTTCGTTATATATACTACTATGCTGAGTTATTTATTATTTATTCATTAATTATATATAAAACAACCATTTAGCTGCCAGGGGGCGGGATACTTGACTCTTAACAAAAAATTGCACTTTTTAGTGAATCCAATCGAAAAGTGATTTTACAGTCTCAAATTATTTTTAAAAAACCTATCTAACAACACCCACCACCACGATAGGGTAGGAGAGAAAAAAAATCACATCCCCACTTTACATGTTAGGTACCCGAAATAATATTTTTTTCAAGATTTTATTCTACGACTTTGTTTTCTAGTACTAAGGGTCTCTTGAGCTAACGTGGGGACAGATAGACGTACGGACGGCCAAGAACAACAACAGAGCGAAACTATGGAAGCTAAACTACTACGGAACCCTAAAAAGAGTTTTTTTTTTCGTCCACCCTATCATATTTGTGGGGCGTCGTTGAATAACTCTTTCAAAAATATTGCGGGTCTGTTTAGACCAATGAAAAATATTAAGCTTTATTTATTACTAAGCTAGAAACGAAAAAAACTACTATTTTATTGTGTACCATTTTAGGTGACGCCTTAGGACTCACCCCAGCATCAAACTGCTACCTAGCTATCAAAGCATTAGGTGGATGTGTCGCTTGCCTCACAGATTGTCTCCTCGACATACAAATACTTGGCATGTCCCAATTCACGTCCTACGCACCCCCCGACGTGCTAAACAAGACCTTACCACCCGAAGTTAAAGTTGAAAATCGCTGGGAAGGCGGCAGCACTATGGTTTTAGATGCAATTACTTTGAGAAACCTGAGAATTGTTCAAGATGAAGGCTGCTTGTATGATAGGTTGAACTTCTGTTCAACTCCTATGGGAAAGAGGTTTGTATGAATATTTCACTTCACATAAATTGGGTAGTTGACTACAATAACAGTAAATTATTTTATACTAATCAGGTAATAGTAGATCTTAAAATGCTCTGAAAATAACTCATCTTCTTAAATAGTTCTTTTACATTATAACATGTTTTTGAATTTAAAAGCATGAAAATGAATACTAAAAGTAATGATTTGATGATAGGAACTTATGACGTCATAGGTTCCTATTCCATACACATTTCAATAGAGCTCGTCGTTTCGATATTTCATGAAAAAAGACTGATTTGACTTGACAGTCAACATCCCTTCAAACGAACAACGAATTTCATGTTAACGAAGTGAGTCACACTTCGTTTACATTAAATTCGTCTTGACATAAATGACTTACATTTTCTCTCTTTTCTGTTAAATTTTATTTTATTTAATGACCTATTTACAGCTACCGTAAAACTAAATGTACAATTTATATTATAATAATAATAATAAGCTTCTCAGTACCTTATGGATTATTTACATCCTGTCTCATTGTTTATTTATGAAACTCAGCAATCTTACTCGTGCATAAATGACTTTTGGAACATATTTTTTGTTTTAATTTATGTACGTGTATAACTCATCACTGTATGAGTGGCTTACGCTATTTTTTCTTTCGATTTATGTAAACTCAGCACTTGACATAAATGACTTACATGACGTAATTTTCATTTATAATGGTATATAATTAAAACTTTTAAACATTCCAGATTATTATACCAATGGGTATGTGCACCAAGTTGCAATCTATCAGTTATAAAGGAGAGGCAAGAAGCTGTCCGTGTGTTGTTTGAAAATCAAGAACTGTGTCAGGATGCCAAGAGTATATTAACTACTCTACCTGACTTGGAAAGACTACTGGCTAAGTAGGTTTTATTTTATTTTCAACAAAATATAACTATGTAACTAGTAATGTGGGTCACTCATTACTAGCAATCTTATTAAACTTCCAGCTAGGCTACATGTATTACGTAAACCCACTCCTAACACAAACGGTATTGTAATGGGTGGGAATTAAAACTACCTCTCGATTGTGAGTTCGATGCCTTACTTACACTAGGCTATTGTCGCTTTATTTAATTCCCGTATGTATTAGACAATTTTTTTGAGATTTAAGATTTTACCATACCATATTAACCCATATGATGTCCCACTGCTGGGCACGGGGGTCCCCAGTAGAACCTACTTATTATAGATCTTGGGGGTATTTTCGACTGCCTCTGTGGCGCGGTGGGAGTGTATCCGACTGCTACGCAAGAGGTCGTGGGTTCGATCCCCACCCAGGATAAAACTTTGTGTGATCAGCACGATGGTTTATTCTGTGTCTGGGTGTTATTTATCTATAATATGTATTTATTTAGAAATATATAAGTATGTTTATTAGTTGTCTGGTTTCCATAGTACAAGCTCTGCTTAGTTTGGGATCAGATAGCGTTGTGTGAGTTGTCCCATGATATAAAAAAAAATGGCATAATCGCCACGCTTGGTGAGCGGGTTGGCGATCGCAGTAAGGCTTTAAGTACGCAGAGGACGCTGCTGCCCGTCCTCCGGGGTGAAATCCCTTAGTCGCCTTGACGACACCCACGGGGAGAGATGGGGTGGTGCTATTCTTAAGCCGGTACCCCACGGCGTTTAAGACTTTATTTTTGCGAAATAAAATATTGCGTGCACTGTCTGTTGGCAGCTTTCTAGTGTTTATTTTAAACTTTACTAAAATAATTTTTACTTCTATTATATTATTTATTACATAGAGTATTAACACTGCTTAGAGCTTTTGAGCAAGAGTTAATAAAATACTTGCTAGGTGTCATGTATTCAGAATTATATTTCGAGGGAGTGAACCCGAGTGTAAAGGTTAGAGGAGACCAGACAACTTATAAACATACTTATATATTTCTAAATACATCCATATTATAGATAAATAACACCCAGACAAATAAACCATCGTGCTCATCACACAAAGTTTTATCCTTGGTGGGGATCGAACCCACGACCTCCTGCGTAGCAGTCGGACACACTCCCACCGCGCCATAGAAGCAGACAAACGTACTTATTTGGTGTAATGTAAAGAATCCAAGACCGGGGAAGTTATTAATATATTAAAATTCACCATGTATACCATCAAAATGTCTGTAAATGATGGGTCGCTTTATCATTTTCTCAGAGTACATGCACTGGGAAATCTCAAAAGATCTAAACAGCATCCAGACGCCCGCGCCATATTTTACGAAGAGAAGACTTATTCTAAGCGCAAAGTGTTGGACTTCATAGCAATATTGAATGGGTACACGGCTGCGTTGAAACTTGTTGATTTGTTCTCTGATGTTGATGCTGTGTTGTTGAGAAGGGTTATGCAGTTCAGTCCGGATGGAAAGTATCCGGATTATAGAGATACCCTGAGGTTTTTTAAGGTAAGTCTAAATTAGATAATTTATCTGATATCAAATCTAAATATATATTTTTTTTTTTTTTAGACAAAAGATAACTAGCAATGTGGGATTTACGTCCCACATTACTAGCAAACCTGTTAACCCTTCCAGCTAAGCTCAATGGCTTGTGTTAGGAGTGGGTTCACGTCGGTAGTGTAATGGGTAGGATTCGAACCTGCGACCTCACGATTGCGAGACCGATGCCTTAGCCACTAAGCTACCGCCGGTTAATATTTAGATTTGTTTGTTTGAAGTAGAAAGCTCTGTTTTTTACGTTTATCTTTATATATTTATTTATTGTGTGCGTGTGTATGTCACTGAACTCCTCCTAGACGGCTGGACCGATTTTGATGATTTTTTTTGTGTGAGTTCAAGGGGATTCGAGGATGGTTTAGATTCACAATTGAACCGGATTTACAAAAAAAAGAGTCGAGACGAAGTTCGCCGGGACAGCTAGTCTTATATAAAAATGGATGTTTGTCTGTCTGTATGTATGTCCTCTATGCGTTTCGAAACCATTGATCAGATTGTGATGAATCTTTGGCAGTTGTTCTGGGAACGTCAGAAAATATTTCTGGCCAAAAATGAGGCACATTGTGAACAGTCAGTGCATAACTATTAATATATGTTGCCTCTGTGGCGCCGTGGGAGTGTATCCGAGGAGGTCGTGGGTTCGATCCCCACCCAGGATAAAACTTTGTGTGATGAGCACGATGGTTTATTCTGTGTCTGGGTGTTATTTATCTTTAATATGTATGTATTTAGAAATATATAAGTATGTTTATCAGTTGTCTGGTTTCCATAGTACAAGCTCTGCTTAGTTTGGGATCAGATAGCGTTGTGTGAGTTGTCCCAAGATATTATTAAGAAGATATGTATCACTTGAGCGAAAATATACAGTTGCTCGCTACTGGCATACATTTATCCCAATGCCTATAAGACTTAAAAATAAGTGGCACAGCGAAGCGTGGCCAGGGTCACTAGTTGTAATACAAAGTTAAATATTTAAATAAATGCTTATAGACCGTTAAAATAAGTTAGGAATACTTTTTTAAAAGTTTGATGTGTTTAACTATGGTAGAATTGTAATGTGATTATATTTTATTTAAAACTTATTTAATCGAGACGCATTTTAGTCGTAACAATGACAATTTCCTAACTCGTGACGCGGTGGGAGTGTATACGACTGCTACGCAAGAGGTCGTGGGTTCGATCCCACACGGGACACCACTTTGTGTGATCCACAAATTATTGTTCCGAGTCTGAGTGTACTTTGTGTCCGTGACTTGTATGTTTGTAAAGTCCCCCGCGACTCAGGGCTTGTACCAAACTGCAAAAGTCGTCTTTAAAAAAAAAGTAATCTGGTTTTTATATCAAAGTCAAGGGATTTTTATTGTGTATACATTAGTTATAGAATTTTATAAGCTACGGGTCTTAATCGCGTAAATATTTTATTTTAAGGCTAAATACCTTTGTTTATTTCCCGACGTTTCGACCGTATTGCAACGGCCGTGGTCACGGGTATACGGTCGAAACGTCGAGAAATAAACAAAGGTATTTAGCCTTAAAATAAAATATTTTTTTATTTTATATTAAGACCCATAGCTTATAAAATTATATAATGTGTACAAATCGCGAAAGTTAACGAATATATATACATTAGTTGTATAAAAGTATATAACTTTTATTACAGGAAGCGTTTAATCAAACGCAAGCAGAGAAAGAGGGCCGCATACTACCAGGAGAAGGCGTCGACCAAGAGTACGATAACACGTTACAACTTATAAAAGAGATAGAAGGTGAACTACAAGATTATCTCAAAGAACAAGAGAAGCATTTCAAATGTAGGGTGAGTTACATTCAATAAAAGCATATTTTATTTTTAACTAGCTGATCAGTGCAACTTCGTCTGCGTAAATTTATTCCGTTTTTGCAATATTTTTCATTGGTGCTCTGCTCCTATTGTTAGCGTGATGTTATATATCCTTCCTCGATAAATGGATTATCCAACAGTAAAATAATTTGTCAATTCGAACCAGTAGTTCCTTAGATAGTTTTCAAACAAACAAACTCTTCAGCTTTTTAATAATGTTAGTTACCATACTCCTCCGAAACGGCTTGACCTATTTTTATGAAATTTTATATGCATATTCAGTGGGTCTGAGAATCGGCTACTGGCTATATAACATCACGCTACCAACAATAGGAACGGAGCAGTAATAAAAATGTTGCAAAAACGGGGAAAATGTACGCATAAGAAGTTGCGCGGGACAGCTAGTATTAGTATAGATCCACGGATGATATTGATGCATTTTTGTAATTAAGCTAGTTTAATCAGCATTCAGACGCTTTCAAGATAATCAACTTTTAAGCCCGGTTTCCACCGAGAACGGATTCAATAATAACTCCTTTTAACTCGCGATAGTAAACTGCATACTTGTGTTTCCATCAACAAACAGTCGAGCAAAAAAGGACTGAAGAACGGTCTCAACAACTTATCTACTCTTAACTGTTTGTTAAATTAGCTAACTCCAGTTGCGAATAATTTGAGCCGTCGATAGATATAAAACCTTTCGGCTATTCTATCTACTGTAGTTTCTCGAAAAGCACAATTGTCATTTTCACTGCGAGCATGATTCTGTAATGTAACATTTATGATTCGATTTCGAGCATTACGGTATGGCGGTTATGCACTCTCCACGAAGCTCCGCCTGACAGAATGAGTACGAGAATGTACATTTTTACTCGCTTCGTCTCGCCCCTCACAACTCGCTTCGTCTCGCCTCGTCGTAATAGCATAAAGTGTGACTGCTGCCCTAACTGGTCTTACATCTATACTTTGGTGATTGATTACTGGAGAGTGTACTAGGTGGCACTCGTAATTCGGCCTCTCGACGCGAGTGCTCTCGGGTGAGAGCACTCGCGAGAGAGTGTACAGCAGCCATTTCAATACTGCCTCCCTGACTGACAAGCAAGCGTCTGTAATGATTAATTATGATTCGATTTTCGAAGCAACCGTTTAATTTTTTCATTGATGTTACAAGTTGTATCAAAATATTACAGATTGTATCACTACAGGTTGCGCATTGTAATGCTCGGTTCTCCTCCCTCACCGATTTATTACTTGGATCTGTAACATCACATTACAATCGAATTCTTGCGGTGAGCACCCTAACAGACCGTCAATGGTAAATAAGTTATTAAGACTAGCTATGAGCAAGCAAAAAGGGTAGAAATGGAACCGGTCAGCTCTAAAGAGGCTCTACTTCTGAATAAGTTTAATGAACTCTTTGTTGGTGAAATGTAATGAAAGAGGAACGAAAGAAGTTTATTTCATTTTAACTTTAGCTATTTTCCGCTCATTTTGGAGTTGAAACCACACTTTAGGATCACTTGTTTGAAATTGCTGTCAATTTTGATGTGAATTATCTAGGTGTATGAGCGTATACCTATAAGGAAAAACCTTACTATATATATAAAGTCACGAGCGATAATAAATACTTTTATGTTTCAGTTAACTTATGTAGGAACAGACAAAAAGAGGTACCAAATAGAAATACCACAAAGTTCTGCAGCAAAGGCTGGGCCAGATTATAACTTGGAAGGTGCTAGGAAGGGCTACAAGAGGTTCTCCACAGCCGAAACAAAAGTAAGAAAACATTATAAATATGTGTTTAGAAGTGAAAAAATCCCAATATTCCACTCCCACTGTATTCCTATAGTCACATGGCGAAGACTTAATTTTTTTCTGAGGTAACTCGATGCAAAAATATATCTTGCTGGATGTTAAATTACTAGAATTCAAGGGGAAGCCGAAAATAATTGTATTCATTATTTATATATAATAATGTAATAGTCACGGTTGGACTACATACGAAGGCGAAGAAAGTTCTTTTTTACTCTACTCATTAAAACTCATAACTCATTCATGGGACTAGGTGTAAAATTTTTCAATAAAATCCCAGTTAGCATATCGAGTCTACCCGTAAATAAATTTAAGAATGTAGTCAAGAGACATCTTATACAAAGAGCTTCCTATTCAATCGATGATTATTTAACTGATAAAGATAAATGGATGTAGTTCGTTGCTCCCTATTAATGTATTGTGTTGTATATGTTTATTGCATTTTACTAGGTGAATATTGTTGTCACAGTTTGATAATGTTACTTAGGTACTAGTTAAGAAAACGATTTACTTTTGTAAGTAAAGATTCTGCGTGATAAATTACATTCGGTCATTCTTTTCTTTCCTTTGTAAAACATGTATGTATACTTATTCATTAAGTAGCAGTAAATTGGCCAATATTTAAGCACATAAAGTTTTTACATCGTAAGTGGATGCTCCTACTATGTTGTGCCCATTGAGGCTGATGTATCCGATCTCGTAATATTATTGACCTCTTTTTTTGCATCAGTCCTCTAATATGGTGTATAATATAATGGTGGCAGCACCTTACCTGCATATACAGTTTATAAACAGAGAAACATTGTAAACATTGGCAATTTGAAAAAAGGGGCCACGAGTTTTTATTGCCTGTTCTTTTCTCGGGCTTTACCTATTGTTTGCGAACAGGCATTGCCAGTAAATGTAGAATCGACTTTTCACAAGTGTAGTATTTTGCTTCCTAAGTGAATAATTTTTTTTTTTTTTTTTTTTTTTTAACCAGCTTCAGAAAGGAGTTGGTTCTCAATTAGACTGTATTTTTTTTAATGTTTGTTGCCTGATTACTCGAAGACGACTGGATCGATTTGAAAAAATATCTAAATATTTTGTGTTTGAAAGGGTTTACATATTGGTCCCATAGTCATCAAAGTTTGGATCTGATGATGACATCTAGGAGAAACCGAGGGAACTCTATTAAACTCTATTAAAGGCAAACCTACAGTAATTTGGGTATAAAAAATATACCCAAATTACTATTATTACCAATTGCGATCTGAGTACCGTGTTCGATACCTGATACTTCGCCTCCATCAAATCATGTATTGGAACCGGTAGTCTAGTATCAGATGAAGTCCTCAAAAATCAACGGCCTTGTATCGCAGAACGCAACATTTTGTTATTTAAACATTTTGAAGTTGGTGCCTAAAACATTAAACTACATTTCCTGGCACTAACTTCAAAATGTTTAATTATCTTTTGTTGTTGTACTTATATTTCTCTTTAGTTTCTTTTTCTCGTAGTCTTTTTAGTTACCATATATTTACTTTTGAAGTTGGTTTCTTTTTTTGTAAAAAAGTTATTATTTGTTACTTTTTAGTGTATTGGTTTGAAGTTGATATAAGTAAGTTACAATAGCATAATCCAAACTGCTCATTTCTTGTTACAAAATGTTGCGTTTTTGTAAGATTTAATTTAAGGGCCTGGCTACACGCCGTGACTTGCATGCGCAAACAGTTCATGCAACAATTGGCGCAAAAATTGTATGGCGTCAATCATATTGCACCGTCTTCACATACATAGTTATATTGAAAAATAATTTTGTACAAACCAGTGTTTTGCGCAAGCCATTCGTGCGGTATACCGTTTTTACAAGAATTTTATAAAATAAAATTGAGCATGTAGCAGGGCCCTAACATGTACATATAGAAAATAATGGTTGTCTGTAAAGTCGGTTTACGGATGATAATTTTACTTGATAACGTCATAAGAAAACATTGACGACATTGTAATAAACCATGCCTGTGACAGCTTTAGTCCCATGCGCAAGCATGCGCACGGGTCGCAATACTTCAGCCGTCGTTGCTTAGCAACCAGTCAATAACGTGTCCGCTTAGCAACCAATCATTAACGTGACCGTTGCTACCTGATACTTTTTCGTGCGTACACCCCGTCATCGATTTACAAGACGTTATCACGTCAAGAAGTTATCCAAAACTACAATATATGTATTCTACAAAAGGTAACTTTATTTCCAGGATTTCCTCGCCCGCATGATAGCAGCCGAGGAACAAAAGACGAACGTACTAAAAGACTTAAGCCGTCGAATCTTCGAGAAGTTTTCATCTCACTACAACCAGTGGGAGTCTGCCGTACAATGTCTGTCTACTCTAGATATTTTGTTGGCGTTCACTGAGTTCGCGAGGCAGCAGAATGGAGACGTTTGTCTACCTGAAATTACTTACCATGAAGATAAAAAGGTTAGTATGCAATTGTAATTCGTTTAGTTGACTACTATAGAAGTTAGGATTATGTCAAACATAACTTTAATAATTAAATCCTTAGCTTATTAGATGATGAGGCGGCTAATATCGCCTCATCATTTCACAGGCTTTTCCCGCTTTTTTATAAATGTAATTATGCATTACAGAAGAATTTCTTTAAATGATAGTGAACACTGCATCAACTTTCGTTGTGGTGCACGTTGTTTAGATTAACAACGCTTTTCAATGTAATGATGGGCATTCATTAAAATATTTTATTTATTAAATAAGTATATAATAAAAAGAAGCCTTTAGTTTTTCTATAATGTATTGTATTTATTTTATAAATATAATAATGGTACAGTTACAAACAGAAGTTGATGCATAGCTTTCATTATATTATGTAGCTCAAAAGGTTTGTTTCAAAATGATAATATACGAACCAGGAGGCCTAATTCAATGTAAACGAAGTTTCGATTAAAAATGAGGTGGTGATATACATACTCAGCAACATCGATTCAATCCACTCGAGTCTGAAAATCGTCTATGGGTTCCGACTTCCGACTTCTTGTGCTTATACAAAAAATTATTAAAATAGTAAACTCAAGAAATTTAAGAAAACGAAAAGTCACGAATATCGTTTTAAAGAAAGAGAGTGGATGGCGCGGATAAAATAAAGTTATGGGCATGGTAGCCAAAAATTTTGATTGTTAATAAATTTTACAGTTTGAATACATAGTTTACCTATGTAGTGCGTCCCAATTCACGCATGATTCCTTTTGGTTATTTAATTTTACTTACTACGACATAACATTACCTTAGACATTTAGGTATAACTCCCCAAACATTAACCAATCAACCAATTAGGGTAGTGGGCATGCTCATTGTGCTCACTACAGTGGATTCGCATCTGATACGAACTATACAGAAAACGACTTCCACGTAATTTAGCACACAATTTTAAATTTTAGTAATTAGTGACCGTTATTTTATTCCAGCCATACATAAACATAGTAGAAGGTCGTCACCCCTGCATCCCTATCGCCAACGACTTCATTCCCAACGACACTCAGCTCGGTACAGAGGACGCGACTCTACTTCTGCTCACCGGCCCCAACATGGGCGGGAAGTCTACGCTCATGAGGCAAGCGGGGTTGCTTACTGTGTTGGCGCATCTAGTAAGTATCGTTGTTTAGATACCGTAGCACAGTGTGTTATTTCCCTTCAGTTGCGGTCACCCTCTTTTTATAGTTGATTTCGATGGATATCATCGTAATACAGATTAATATGAAATAATATATTAAATATATTTCTTAATTTTAAAGTTACGATTTTTTTCTTGTAAGGTCAATGAACTTGGTCGAAATGTTTTTTATAAATATTTCCCGAATTAACCAACACTGAACTTTGTTAAAATTACAAATAAAGTGATGATTATTTATTTAATTGCGTGTAACATTTACAAGTCTTAATTTGACCTGGCAAGTGTGAAAAAAAATATTTTTCAAATTTTAGAAAAAAAATTATATAAAATTTTCTATGTGACGGTCGCATTTTTTTTTTACTAACAAAATACACTCGAGTAATGTATCTTCCCATTGAGAAAAAATTGATTATCCTTCATGCAGGACTTCAGAGATATAACGTTTCTAAGTTTTTTTAATATTTCTATGGAAATAGGGTTGTCACAAAAAGTGTTTGTATTCTATAAGTAATTGATTAGATACCATATACCTACCAAGTTAGTCCAATAGGGTACCTTTCTGTATTATTTAGGTATGTTGAAAATTCAAAATTCTATACACACTTTTACTTTCTTAAAACAACGCTTTCGTCGTCTACGTCAACGTCGTTTTAACTTCAGGATTCTACATATACATGTAATGCCAAGTTCGCAAACAATAGGTAAAGCTGGAGAAAAGCAATAAAAGTCACGGGCACTCTTATCAAATCGCCAATTTTTAAAATGTTTGTTTGTTTATAAACTTAATATGGGGTTAAGGTGCAGCCACTAACATATTATACACCATGTTAGAGGACTGAGGCAAATTATATTACATATTTAGAATAAAAATTGGAATATGAGACAAAATATAATCAGTTTGAGGAAGGGTCGACTTCCTCAAACTGATTATATTTGACTCAGATGGGTAGAAATTTACGTTCTCTGTTGTCACTTTTAAGAGAGGAAGGACTTTCGGGGGTAAAGGTTTTTTTTGGTTTGCCACGTTTATTATGACTCCATGAACACAAACAAATTCCGCTTAAAAAAACAAACTTCTAAATGGCGGCTGCTCCCCTGCGTTACCGTGCCGCCAAATAGATTTACACAAAAAAAAACAACGAAACCACATAAGCTCGAAGGCATTTAAGCATAGAGAAGTATGCAGGTCATTTAATACATATTATTGGGAGTTTCAGCCAGTAAAAACTGTTACCGCCTTCACCACGTGGAGGTACTCCCAGCTTATGTTAATATTATTTCTTTATATAATTTGCATGTCACGTAAACATACAAACGGGCCAGTTGCATCCATTATTCCTAACCCTTAATTTTTTTTATGGCCACAACAAAAGTGAAACCAATGACTTGACGGATAACGCGACAACCCTAACACAATATTTAAAAAAATATTATCTCTGAAGTCCTATGTTTGTAGCATCTAGTTTTTTTTTTGGTAGTAATAGTCACTGCAACTAACAATCAGGCAATAAAATAAAATGCGACCGTTAAAGGATGCCTAAGAAAAAAATTAAACATCAAATAATAGAAAATAAATATTCTCGCTCAAAGTAGACGAGATTATTAACTTTTTTTTTTATCAATTGGTGCGTTAAATATATCTCAATCATAATAAAAAAATAAAATAAAAAAAACATTATTGAAAATGGAGTTATAGTACTTCTATGGTTTCTATGGACATTTCTCGGTTTTTTAAATTTCTCTAAAACTATGCGAGATAAAATTTTGGGAGTTTTAATATAAATTTAGTTTTGCTATTATCCATCCTAAAACATAAAAAAAACAGGATGTCCGCTACCGAAGTAAAATAACATACTGTGCGTAGGGGTCTATGATTCAGTTAGATACCATTCGTTTCAAAATAATAATATAATGTAGACTACTAAAAACTGGTAAAATGCATATGATGTATTTACAAGTGTTATATTATTACTCTGTCCTTTGGGTGACGGACATTATTCATATTACCTGGTCAATTTAATTACTCACTAGTTTTTATCATATTTCCTACATAAATTGGACATTTTCCTAACTAGACAGGAAAATGCCCAAAGTCATAAAATCAATGCCCTTTTATGACATATCTTCATAAGCCAAACTTCTTCCTGTGATTTATTCGCAAGTTGAAATTTTGTAGCAATTAATGATGATACAAAACGACTATTTTTTTTCACAATTTAACAATAAGGGTAAATATTTTTTTTTAAATGACTGCCTCTGTGGCGCGGTGGGTGTGTGTCCGACTACTACGCAAGAAGCCGTGGATTCGATTTCCACACGGGACACCACTTTGTGTGATCCACAAATTGTTGTTCCAGGTCTGGGTGTACTTTTTGTCCGTGACTTGTATGTTTGTAAAGTCCCCTGTGACACAGGGCTAGTACCCTACTGCGGAAGTCTTTAAAAAAAAGAGAAAAAAGAAAAGTCTTGTGAAACCAGGCTGCCTTCTTGTAACCTTCTAAGGCCCAGCGCAGATCGACAGGAGCGCAATGGAAAGCATTTTTTCATGACACACGAAAACAACCTTTAAAACTATGGGCATAAAGTGCATAAACGTATTTGCGAAGCGCCTCGAGACAGCGCGCGATTCTTTTGTCATGTTCAAACATTTTTGCACTCTATGACAATAGCTTTAAAGTTTATTTTCGAGTGACATAAAAAATGCTCCCAGCTTGGACTCCGCTGGGCCCAAAACAACCGTCGAGCCATGAAAAAGATGGATAATTATAATATTATTTTGTCAGGGCAGCTACGTTCCCGCCCAAGAGTGCAGCTTGAGTCTAGTAGACCGTATCTTCACGAGGTTGGGCGCTTCAGACGACATATTCTCAGGACAGTCCACCTTCCTGGTCGAGATGAATGAGACTGCAGCTATAGTTACTCACGCCACTGTTCATTCGCTCGTACTGCTTGATGAGTTAGGTAAGGAAAAGTAATAATTTTGGTTTACAGAATAGTGTTAATTGTATCGGGAAATCAGCCTCTATAGAAAACAACAAAACTGTACTCTGTAGATAATCCGCATGAATGTCGATTACCTATCGCAATTGAGTTATTCATACAATGGTGGGGAAGAGCGGCTCCAGGGTCTTATCACTATATTAAGAGCTAATATTCAGAAGGGGTTCTCAATAACCCTGTTACCTCGTACCCACGAGGTATTCCCCTTATTATCTGCCGCGCTCGTTTAAATCCAAGTTAGTTACTTGGGCTCTCCAGCTATTATATACCCATTTGGTATGTTCTCTGTTACAGGCAGAGGCACGTCGACCTACGATGGTACAGCCATCGCATCGGGCGTTTGCGTAGAACTAGCTAAGCGAGGCTGTCGAGTTATATTCTCTACGCACTACCATTCCCTCGTGCATCACCTGTCTTCACACCCTGGAATCATGCTAGGACATATGGTAAGAAATCAAACAATTTCAGTACGCGATTCTAGCTAGTGTTAAAATTAATATATTTTATTATTTTTTGGCCTGAAGGTAATCACTACATAGTATAAAACAAAGTCGCTTTCTCTGTCCCTATATCCCTATGTATGCTTAAATCTTTAAAACTACGCAACGGATTTTGATGCGGTTTTTTTTTAATAGATAGAGTGATTGAAGATGAAGGTTTATATGTATAATAACTTCCATTAAATAGTGGAGAAATAAGGAGCGGAGCAGCAATAAGAAATGTTGCAAATCGGGGAAAATTAACGCAGGCGAAGTTGCGCGGGTCAGCTAGTTATTGTATATAATACCTACCTAGGGTTGCCATCCGTCCGTGTTTTCCCGAATGTGTCCAAAGGTCAGGTTGAAAGGGCGTCCAGGAAGGTTATTTTCATAACTAAAGTTATGGACATCGCCATAAATGCTGTGCTGGTAGCTTTCACATCATAATAATAATAATATCTTGGGACAATTCACACAACGCTATCTGATTCCAAACTAAGCAGACCTTGTATTATGGAAACCAGACAATTGATAAACATACTTACATAGATAAATAACACCCAGATACAGAATAAACCGTCGTGCTCACCACACAAAGTTTTATCCTGGGTGGGGATCGAACCCACGATCTCTTGCGTAGCAGTCGGATACACTCCCACCGCGCCACAGAGGCAGTCAACAACATGTTCCGGTCGCGATAAATTTGCCGCGATAGATAATAAAAAAAAAACTGCGCTTTGTTAAATAGCCATAGCAATATAATGAATTCCAATGTTTGCCGTTTTGTAATATTAAAATATGTTTTAAAACTTTTAATAAATAGTGTAAAAGAGGTACTTTATATTTCAAAACAATTAGACTTGCACTACTTCTTTTATGCTGAAATTCAAGTATTATTACTTATATTAAAGTAAAGGTTTAAAAGTAATATATACGGTATGTGATAGATTAGTGTTCTTTTAACATAAAATAAATGTAGGCAATAATGTCCATTTTATATTTTGAGGCCATGTCCAACCGTTTGTTCTACCTGTATGGCCTAAAGTGCAGGTCTCATATATAGTCTAATTTAAAAAAAATTAAGTCATCAACTTGTACGAACATTTAAAAATAAACTGTTCTCCATTCTGAGCTCCAAAATCCGGAGTTTTTATGCTTCTTATCGTGTTTGGCAGATTTTAGAGATGGTAGCCCTATATCTGCCCATAAGCAAATGTGCTTTATTAGTACCACTTAATCGCAAAAATAATAACTATACATAATTCAAGTATATAGGACCCAGAGGTACCTAGTGCAGTTATTACATTTTTTTTATAGGTTCAGGGTGGCGCGGGGGGAGTGTATCCGACTGCTACGCAAGAGATCGTGGGTTCGATCCCCACTAGGTGTTATTTATCTATAATATGTATGTATTTAGAAATATATATTAGTATGTTTATCAGTTGTCTGGTTTCCAAAGTACAAGCTCTGCTAAGTTTGGGATCAGATGACGTTGTATGAGTTGTCCCAAGATAAGAAGAAGATATTATAAATGACATTGGGACTACAAAATGTATTTAAGTAGAAATACAATGTGCATAACTTTTCTTGCAGGCTTGTATGGTAGAAACAGACGAATCAGCGCCAGATAACGATGACCATATTCCCGAAGAAACAATTACATTCCTCTACAAACTATCCCCGGGCGCCTGTCCTAAGTCTTACGGCTTCAACGCAGCTCGTTTAGCAGGAATACCAAAAGAAATAACACTAAAAGCGCATCAAATATCCAAAAATTTGGAGAAAGAAGCCACTTGTGTCCGCGCCTTTAGGGATATACTTAAAATGGGTAACAACCCTAACGAACTCAGGTCAATGTTATCCGCCCTGAGCATTTAATTTTTAATGTTGGTAACTAAGAATCTCTTATTGTGCCAGTTTTTTAATGTTAAGTTTGCATTTTTTTCATCGTTGTTATGAATGCGGCTAGTTATTATGAAATTCAAGTAAAAAACAATTTTGTCATTTAATAAGGCCCAACTCGCGTGCGGAAAAGGATAGAAAAATTTGAGGTCTAGTAACATAGTCCAGATAGATTCGATTCCGGCCCCGGTTTGGCATACGGAAGTCTCGGGTTCGATTCCTGGGTCTGGACTTTAAATTTTTCTATCTTTCAAAAATGCAATTATTGTATTAATAAAATCCTGATTGAACAGTATTATTATAAAGGTATACATACTTTTTTGTTTATTACTTTCATTATTATAGTCGCATTTCATATTCCTATTGTTATAGAGCCATTAAATGGTTCATGGAACTAATTTCAAATGTCAGTACAATATACAAAAGTGATTATTATTTGTGATGAATCAAGACTAGTTTAAGAACTACCCACCTGTTATTG
Organism: Herminia tarsipennalis; assembly: GCA_945859575.2. Taxonomy (NCBI): domain Eukaryota; kingdom Metazoa; phylum Arthropoda; class Insecta; order Lepidoptera; family Erebidae; genus Herminia; species Herminia tarsipennalis. The sequence goes on from OX243852.2 coordinate 12,833,890, forward strand.
AATCTTTAATAAACATTTTTTTTATATAAACCTTGTTTTATTACATCATATTTCTTACGTCAAACGTTTCTTGTTTAGATATTGTTCGACCAACGGTGTTTGTGTATAGTTCATGTTATCTATACTCATGTTATAAAGCTGAAGAGTTTGTTTGTTTGATAATGACAATCTCTGGAACTACTGGTTCGAATTGAAAAATTGATTTTGTGTTAGATGGAGAAAGGCCATATAGGCTATATAACATCACGCTCTTCGACCAATAGGAGCGGAGCAGGAATGAAAAATGTTGCAAAAACGGGGAAACTTTACGAAGACGAAATTGCGCGGGTCATGTAATACTTAAACCAAGGCACATTGGCTCCAGGGATCTGCTTGAAAATGATAGATTCCGTATCCCCATGTTAGCTCACAGGTTCTGATGTCGCACTTCCAGGCACGGATCCAGGATCAAGTTTTACCAAACCGGCCAAGTGTGAGTAGTTTTGCACGTCAACGCGGACCAAATGTTTGGAGAATACTTGAAAATTCATGAGTCGGGGGGGGCAAATGCCCACCGTTCTCCCCCGCCCTGTGCACTTCACCACGAACTGTGACTTAAACTAAGCACCCTCGCGAGATCAACTTAAGACATAAAATCATCAGTATTGTCAACGGCAGCACTGGCTGGTCGTTTACAATTTTTGATGAAGTTCTAATACAAAATTTTCATTTATCGATATCAATTTATTTATCATAGGCCTTGTCTTAGACCCCTGTATAGGTACGCCAATGAGCTAATGGTCCACTATCGGTTGTATAATTTGTTTACACTTTGGGACAAAACAGTTATAAAACAATAAAATAATTTCATCTCTTTATTTTACACATCACTTGTACTTAAATTACAAAACCATTGCACATCGTGTCGTCATTATCTTATTTATTATTAAGTAAATCAACTGAAATAATAATCAACATCTATTTTTATTTACAGTTCATAAAAGCATCAACTTGCATTCTTTCATTAAGTATCTATTTATTTATTAATATTTGATTATAGTAATAATATTAAATTCATCTTCAAATGCGTATGGAATTCGTGATTAAATATTTAAAAATATATATATAAAAAGTAAAAAAGTGACTAGCTTGAGATTTCGATGAAGAATGTAAAAATGTGATCAATTTATCGTGAAATGTATTTTTTGTGACTAAAATAATGAAAAACGCTTGTTTAACGTCCGAATTCTCAAACATAACTTCGCAACAATTATAAGATGCCGTTCCTAAATTGCGACTGCACTAGGGTTTAAAATGTCCGCCATATTTGACATGCACTATTTACTAAATCCTGCAACGTTACATAGGGACACTATTTAACGATGCAGCGTTTAGTAATAACGCTATATGACGTCATGATTGTAGAAGAAGAATGTCGTCAGGCTAGCGTAGCATAACAAAACGCCAAAAACTGCTTTATAAAGATTGAAATTTTAATATTACGTCACATTAGGAATGTAAAGAAATAACCTTCCGTCAGTCAGCTTTGCGTTTATCGTATAGGACTTTTACCCGCTAGTAGTAAGCACGAGATGTCGGAGAAAATCTTTGCCGGTACAGTAGCTTCGGTCTCTGTCCCTTTTTTAGGGTATTCAAGACTTTCTGTTGTCTCTGTCACTTCAAGGTGAATAGTAGACTAGTAATAGTAGATACTTGTGAAGTTTAAAATTAATTGTCGTTTAAGTATTCGGATGTTAATTCAAACGAAGTATAGGCACCTATATCAGAGACGTGTATTCAGTCAGACAGCCAAGTCATCAATCTTTCACATAACATCGGCGGTAAACTACTTACGTATAAATAACGATTATTTTAAAATCTAGATCTAAATAAAGGCATGATGTAAATTATTATTGTAATATAAATAATGTACTTAACATATTTCAGCTAAGTCTAACTTCAAAATACTAAATTCCTTTGCTCACTGAATATTACCAATTTAAAAAAAAAATACTATCAATTCCTAGGGAATGTAATTTGGAATCGGAGGTAGCCTGGGTTCAGATTGCATAACCGACGATGTGAACCCACTCCTATCACAGGCATTTAGCTTCGTTTGAGAGGTCTACGCATTGAATCGAGGTACTCTTTAAAACAAATACATAGTATGGAAAATAAAGTACCTACTAAAGCCATTAAGTACAGTACATAAATCATTAAGTACAGCTTACTACAAAAAGCAACAGCTTTTTTGCGAGGAAAGTAAGCACATACGAAGCTATACAGTTATTTGAAAATAGTTTTTCGAACGTAGCATATCTTACCCATTTATTAGAGAATACATTATATTAATTTAGGGAACTGATCAGTTAACCAATTAACAAACAAATATCCACTCAATTATTCTACTTATACAATGCTACAGAAGTCTTTTTACTACTATTTATATTGCGTAGACAATATAATATTCAAAACCTAGCACATTGTTAAAATGGAACATAATAAGCGATCAAGAAGATGAGAACTAGTTTTAGAAAAAATATTGTAGCCCCTAAAAGTTTGGTAATATCAACCAAATTAAAATAAATCAAATGAGACTGAATTTAAAAAAAAAACAATGGTAGATCTACATTTTTTTTATTATGGTAACCCCAAATTTGCCAATAGACAACTATGATCTATTAGTTACCTATAACAATTTGGAAATCTCAAAAAACACGGCACAGAAAAACTGTTCTATGGCAGTGAGAATCGGACTTAGCACCCCTACGACCTTTGATAATTTTTAAGCTTTTTACAATCTAGTAGGTAATAATTAAGTGGGCTTTATCCCGGTGCCAAAATTCGGCGCGTATTAAGCCCAGCACTGATAAACTTTTGCTAAGGCAAAGCTTACTATGGAATGTAATCATTCATCCTAACATTATATCGTTCAGCACCAATTTTTCCAATCTACCTACATATCGTATTTTTCTATGGCATCAGTTGTAAACGGCCAATTGTGCAGACTCCATTTTTTTCATAATCATTGAAGACTTTGATGGCAGTTACAGATATATGGCTGGCTGGATTTGTACTTAATATAATATACACTCAAAATTATAATATATTATTTTTCTTGTATGAACTTACATTAAACTAATGCGTTTCGAGCTTCTAACTACCATATAGTAAAATATTTTAATAATAAATCTTAATAAATTATTTTTTTCATCGAGTCACTTAACCAAATTTATCGGGAATGCGTCGTAGAAACATTCCATCCCAGTAGTTCTGCTATTGTAATATCCTATTAGTAAGGTAAGACTTGTTGTTGTGTTCAAATAAAACCTACATTAGGCGTCTCAGATAGGATATAATTTACCTAAGATTAGTTATGCAAAATATTTTATACAGATATAAAATAAAACAGCAATTCCCTGACACAATTCTCACCAGTTGTACCTAGGACGCATACTAACACTCCAACAAATATTTTCTCACATTATGCTCTACCTTGTAGTAATCCGGGATACATTATTTAGATCATGTGCTTCAAACAATCAGCACAGTCATAACAATAGGATTCAAGCGTAAACGAACCGATGGCGAATTACTGGGATGTATCCAAAACGAACAAAATCTGTTTTCCAGCTAACATTAAATTAGTTTAATGTAGACAGTCTCCTTTTAGTGTTGTGAATCGTGCCTGCATTGGCCGGCTACAACAACCTACACTCATAGCTCGTCGAAGGACGAACTCTCTCGCTCGTCGAAAGGCCTGGCGCGTTCACCCCAACGGTCCCATCGCTCCGAACTCAGTAGTGACTCCGATTCTTCATCATCCTGAGGCACTGGATACACGATGCCATCGCCGAAGCTACACCGTCCAGTTGCAGTTTTAATTTAAATCATCTTTCTCACACGTGTATTAGATTAAGAATATAATAAAAGAAAATAATAGGTGATATTCCTACCTAGTATTACTAGTTCAAAAATATTTTTAGCATACCACACTTAAATATGATATTAATAAAGCGTAGGTTTTAAGGTTTATGTATGTATGTTAGTTACATTTAAAAATCTGATTATGTTATATTATATTGTTTTCATAAACATTTCCAGAAATTGGATACTTGTTATTGATATAGTATAAGTGATGAATGAGTCTATTAGTTTTTTTTTTTTTTGTAAATATTGTTAGAAAGAGCCTAAACCATATATAATAATGAATCAATGGAAATGTTAGTGATTTTAATTGTGATAAGTGTTACAAAATAATTCTAAATTTCGATGAGGCATATACTACAGCGTGCAGTATAATATAACAGCGCAAATCCTTTTACAGATCCTAAAAAGCACGTCTCCGCTAAACAAATTAACATGCAAAAGGACACCTATATAATGAACTACCTACATAAAAAAGAAGTGAATGACTAATTTTGAATAATCCATCAAAAAAGTTCGATGACGCCAATGAATGAAAAGCAACTTTGATTAGTCGAACGGATTTATTTAAATAAATTGTAGGTATTAAAATATAGCGAAATGGAAAATTTTTAAATCCTTATACTATTTGCGGGACGGTCCGGCCCTTTCTGGGGCAAAGTCTCCATCTCTCAGTCTCGCGGGCCATCTCCGAGCTAAAATGTTAATAAATACTCTTATTGTCTATGAACCGTATTAGAGTGACAGTTTGGAAATAAATAATAAATAGTTTATAAAGCGCGGGTGCCACAGATGTTATGCGATGATTCCAAAAGTAAATCTTTATTTAACGCGGGTCTTACGAACTATATGCATCGCTATTTCTCAGTATTTTGCTTGAAATAGCTAAATTACTTTTTTAAAAAGTAGGTTTAGAGATTGTAAATTATCAAATAAAAGTATTTAAAACATGATACTTCGTTCTTTTCCAATCCGAAAAAAAATATAATTAGTTCTGACAGTTAGGTGATCATCGTGTAGGCTTTTTGAACATATCTGCAGCACCCAAAGTCATGCAATAGACTGAGAGAAAAAGAGAAAGATAATAATACTTAAAGGAATGAAGTAGTATATCGAAATATACAGCACACAGACGTTTTTAACTAGAAAATTAGTAAATCCCAATGAATATTAGATTATTTAAATACTAAAAATATTTAAATAAAAATATATTGTTGCCGTTTGTATCCATTTGCTTGCTAATCGCTAATGTTTCTACGCAAGCTCCTACGTGATAACGCCGAAGCTCTGTGTTGCCATATAAAATAAAAAACAAAAACAAAGAACAAAATATTTTATTGTGCACAAAACATACTTACAAAATACATTTCTAACTTTATCAGTCTTGTGTGTTGTATATAGCTCAGAAATAAATGCATTAAAAAGCAAATTGCACTTTGTTGAAACATTTGTCTTTATAATATTTCATATTTTAATAATCAAAATAATTATCATGAAAACTTTAACCGGACGTACCACACAACTTGAGCACAAAATATTATTCTAATTAGCTTTAAAGCATCGTCAATGACATTGAAATGTTCTGATATATTTGTATTTAACTACTCGTTATATAAATTGAGCATATATCTACTTATGTCATAATAGCTGCTACTCAAATTTAAAATTATGTTTATAATAAATAGTAAGTAAAAAATAATAATATTAGAATGTAAATTCTATGCACAACTCGACTAACCAACAATTTCCCGCACCAAAATATTGGATTGACAAAATCGACTAAAAATATTCGATTAATAAATCGAATGTTGTTGTAAATACTTAATTTTGGAATATTATTTTAGAGCATTCAAATTTGACATTTATGTGTTATAAAAAGTTGCCGTAAAATTTGTAAGAGACGAGTAGAGTACCGTTAACCAAGATTATTCCAAAGTGCTGTTGAATGTATTAGTGTACGTATGGAGTATCTAATCCCTTGGATATAATTGCTTATGCTCAAGGTATCTGGTTGTCCCTAATAGGATCATCTTCTTTATCTGACCTTGACCGCGTGGTGCCCATAGACTCGTATCCATGAGTCTCTTGGGGTGTCGTGAAAGTCTGTAGTTGATGTTCGCGACGCACAGGGAATTGGCATCCGTCCCCCAGGCTGACAAAACGATCACCATTTGAGAGGGAATCGGTAGGCGTGGCGGGAGCGAACCTTTGGCTTTTAACTCCAAAAGCGAGTGGAAATGATCAAGTGAATTTAAAAAAGGGATTTTAAAAATGATATCTTAATATAACGTGCACAATTGAATGACTTTTCTTATTATATAGATTATGAAAAAAAACGTCTTGTTTACATGCTGATAAAATTGAAAAACAATATTTAGATCATCAAAATAAGTTAAGACGAAAAATAAATAAATAAAAGTAAATAAGGTCCAAATTTTCGCCCACGCCGCGTATTATCTTATAAACTTCATTATTAAGGGATATAGTTTCTATAATATACAAGTGTTTTGCTTTATACTTATAAATGCGGAAGCCAGCACGTGGGATGATTTTGTTAAAATAAATGATAAATGACTGAATGAATGATTAAGTATAATATTATTATATACCCGATTCCTGAACGAAATTATATCCCAGTATGTAATGAATATGATATATCACCCGAAGACAAACTTACAAGCTCATGCTTATTATTTAAGATATAAATATTATTTTTATATAAGTGGGAATACGCCTGCAGGAAAAAAATACTTATGAGAATAGATACCAATAGGGTTAGACATTTTTCTTTTTGTATTTCTGTACATATAATAAATTTATAGATTTATAGACAAGAAATTAAATAAATATTAATAATGGAAAGGAGGTTAGGAGGCCATTAGGAGAGAAGACAGGACAAACGAAACAAACTCTTTTTTAATTAAATTAGGGGGGTGGCATCGATTAAAAAAATCGACTATATACAATCGTAAACACGGACCCCAAAGGCCATGCCTAGTTAGTATTGATTTCAAACCTCTTCTTTAAAACTATTAAATGTGTTATAATTGCCAAATTATTCCATGAACAATTTCAAATGTTATTGGTCATTCACTTCTTTTCCACACTATTAAAGGGACATGCACACAAATCACACTGATCACACATATACATATTTTACATAAACATCACCTAACGTGCGTATTATAACTAAATCCATAAACAAACATGCTGGTTTTTTCCGCAAATACTCTTTGTTAAATGTTGCCAGATCCAAAATTGGTTACGGTACCTAATGTTTTCCTTTTTAATATTAAATTTAAATCCTTACCTGGTGAAGACAGGTATCATCCAGAGGTTTGGACTATTTCCAAAAACCTCTTTGAAGTTATTGTAAGCACCGATTGAGAAACCATTCTTATCGGCCCCTGACCGGAACGTTGGTGCCCTGAAGGCTTCTGAAATATATCATGAAATATTTTTTTTACTATAATGTTGTAGAATAATAAAAGTGTAATAATCACTATATTAAAATTAACTAGCACTACATATAACAAAGTCTCCCCCGGAACGTCAAATCCGTTCCGTACTTTTTAAGTTTATTGCGTTCGTCTGAACGCAATAAACTACGGAACGGATTTTCAAATGGTCGCCAACCGCACGAAGTGATTCAAGAGGAGCGTTTACGTATATAATTTATTGAAGTTTCGGGGAAATTGCTTGAAATATTTCAACGTCGGAAAAAATCATGCCAACAGGTAGCTTTACTGGCGTGCGCCGTGTAAATTAACAGAGTTTTATGAAAACAATTTGTTACACGTTTTTCTTCTAAACTAAATCTATTTTAAATGTGTCTACATTTTGAATAGATTTTATATAACGCTCTACTACTTGTGAGAAACTGCGGCGAGCTGCTAGTAAGAAATTGACAATACTAATGGGTCTCGTGTTCATGAATGTGGAAGAACCACATGACAACGGATTTTACACGTTAGTAAAAGTAAGTTTCAAGTAATCTAAATACATTTTTGTTTGTTAAACAAGTTGGTATGGCGACATGTTGTAATTTACGGATATATTACTAATTTACTACCCACTCTACATTAAAATCGACTAAATATAAAAAATCTACTAATATTTAGTCTAATATCAACAACCATAGACCATACAAACTGGAAGTGACTGCAATTACCATTGACCACTGTTTTTTTAAGCTTTGCGTGTATGTACTGTCGTGTATAAATACCCATTCTGCGGTATTCTATGAGCATATCTGAAATCAAATGTTACTTTAGAATCATTATAACATTTCTAGATGTGGTCAATGCAATTGCAGTCAATTCAAATGTTAAAACTGTGTTAAGGTTAAAATGGTTAGTTAATATAAAAAATCAGTTTCGAAATATTATGAATTAATATATTTTATAACATAATATTATTTGAATCAGATTTAAACTGATCCAAACGAAATAAATAAGTGCATTTAAGAAGATTCATACTGTTATTTATTATTAACACCAACTTACCTAAAGTAGTCCTATTATTTGCGACGAGGTAACAATGGTAGCCGAACAGTGAGCCGAGTGAAATAGCAAACATTAGTGCGACGAAGAAAGCGAATACTATGTGGTAACGGCCCGCAGTGGCGGCTGTCCCGAAGTCTCCCTGTTAATAGTGCGGTAAATGTTACTAAAATTGAAAATCGACTAAAATTGTGTGACTGTTATATTAGTATATTTTAATGTAACGCCAAAATGAAAGCTATGTAAAATTTTGTGTGGAATATAACAATATGATATCAGAAGTACCAGCCGTTTAATAATTTACCTTTAGTATTCGTTTCGTATATAAAAATAAGTAATGCTGTGAATGAACAATTTTTCCCATGATAAATTAAAAATAACTTAATGTCATTTTAGTCAACTACCAATTGTATTAAGAGGATACTCTTTCTACCTTTTAACAAAGCAATTACCAACATTTACCATCAACCAACCTACATGACAATTAAGTGTGTCATGTCTGATATATTTGTCTAAAATTACGAAATAGTATATTAAATAGTAGACATTAAAAAAAATCTCAAAAATGAAAAGCGGCGCACAGTATTTTATAAAAGCCTAAAATGGGACATGCCCTTTTGATTCCCCGGATCTATAGGATCTTTAATTTCAAATACAAGAGTGTGGTCATTAAAGTTGGTTTAGGAGAAAAAAAAAACGAAGTTGATCTTTCAGATCATCAAAACAAAAATAAATTCCTATTTTTTTCTGACGTGATATTAACTTCTGATATTGCTGATTTAATAGGCCTATTAAACACACGCACAATTTGTAATTTTTAAAGAATTTTTATGCTAAATTATTATACATTTATATAAATGTATGGCCTGAGACGTATATTTCCTCCATACATTTAAAATTGAAAAGGACATGTACATCAAGATGTCATCCTCTTAGGAAAATTATTAATTTTATATCTAAAGGCATATTTGAGGAAATGATTTTAGAAGTACCAAAAGATGCCGTACATATTATAAGCTGTACATTGGTGTTAAGGGGGCATTACACTGAGATAATTATTTATTTAACGCTACGTACACAGCGACACCATCGCCGGCCTCGCTCTTCCGCACACAACCATTACTTCATAGTGCGCAGGAGCGCAGGTCAAAATAAAGTAGAATATTCGTTCGTACATATGTTAGATTACGACTATGACAATTCGAAAAAGCTCGTTTTTTCATTTTTCCGCAACTTCAAGATTTATTTGCGGGATCATATTAAGACATATCCTTAAATTTCTTTAATTCATCTACTAGAAAAACTCTTTGACTAGTGATACAATTTTTTTCATGTCCTAATATTTAGGTTTTCTATATAATTTTTTGAGAGAGCCGAACCCTGTTTCGCGTAATCTACCCTTAATATTTTTTCAGGCAATTTCGTGGGTCCCGTAGAGTGAGTATATTTGTGTGAGAAGTAAACTTAGATTAGGAATATGAATTGATTAAATGATTATATTGAATTCTAATACATGTAATGAGGCTGCAAGGTGAGCTCCATTCCTATATTTTCTTCTACAATCTTGCAATTAACTCACGGATCTTATAGGGAAGATTACGTATTAATATCGTCTTTTTCTGAAACTATTAAAGATAAAATATTACATTCAATTTTTAAATATAAAAGGTCTATTAAATTAGGAATATCAGAACTTAAATCACTTTATTAAAAAAAATAGGAATTTATTTTCGTTTTTGACGACCTGAAACATACTCAAATTTTTTTTTCTCATAAACCAACAATGACCATACACGGGTGTTTTACTCTAGTACTTAAATAGGAGATCCTATAGATTCGTGGAATAAAAAGGGTAGGTCCGATTTTAAGGTTTTATAAAACACTGTGCGGCGTCAAATCATTTGCGAGGGGGGATTACCCCCAAATTCCGCCCCTAAGTAAGTAAGTAAGTAGGGAGAGATGCTATGATTCGATTCCACCAAGACACTACCAATGAGGTAGGTGGAAAATAAATTCACTGGTAAGCATAATTCTATCTGTAAAAATTTAAAACATTGAGTTTTGAGCTAAATTTGTCAAGTACAGCTTTAACATAAAATCTATAATAAATTAATATTTCATACCGTTTAATCTAAGTACTAATCTAATCTACTCAAATCTACATTAGTTCCACACTGTTTAAATCAACAAATACGAACAGACAATCATTATAGACAGTCCCACTGCGATACCGGTAAATAATTTAAACAATGTGAAACCACACACATAACAATCAATAAACCACAAAAAGTATGACTCAAAAGAAAAACCGTATGATTCGTAATTATGGTTGATTGTGATAACACGTTATCAAAAGATATCGACTGATAAATGTCCAAAATATACCTGAATAACGCTTTTTTTCGTTTAATATACACTATAGAGGAATATTATTATCTATGTAGGTACCTACCTACCTACTTACTAATATCTCAATTTCTAAATGCATGAAAGAGGCAAATGTTAAATGTAATTACGCTGCTTGGAATACTTGTTTATATTAGAGATGAGCCGACTATTACTTTGGCCGACTAGCCGATTAGTGGATTGTAAAGAGGCCGACTAGTCGGCCAAGCCGAACACGGTTTCGGGTATTTGTACGTGACGCTTCGTTTACAGCTAATGCGCGCGCAAGTCGCAACCGCTGCCTACAATGTGTAGTAACCTGTTTTGTTTACTTCCCGTTGTTTCTTGATTTTTGCTTTCGTGCAGATCAGATCGATGTTTTTGTGTAAAAAAATATTTATGTGTAAAGTTTACAGAGTTATTGTTTATTAAAGTGAAAGCGTTTTGTTTGTTAATTAAGATCATTTATTTTTTTGATAATTGTCATAGATATATTATGTTTTCTTTAGTGATTATTTATTACCAAAGGAAAGGTTGTTTATCTTTACGTTTTAAACTGTGGAAGACTGATTATAAAATTAAAATATTAAAATAAAATAAATAATCCAGGTTAAATGTAATGTCCCCTATATATACATTTTATTGAGAAATACATACAGAAAGAAGCCGGAGTGGCGCTCTTTGCCGAATAGTCGGCTTTACCGACTAGTCGGCGCATCTCTAGTTTAAATATAACCTTTTACGTATACTGAAAATCAGTATAATTATGAAATAAAATTTTAACATTTTTAATTTATATTTTATTATTAATGTAGATATATTTATTTTATAATTATGAACCTTTCATTATTGTAATTGGTTTAATACCGTTGTAATTAAGGTAATTTAATTATTAATGGACAAAGTTTAGAATGGTAAAGCAAAAACATATAACATAACCATAACATACAACACCAGATTCAAATTCCTCATCAGCAAATTACTTTTTATTTAAAAAAAAATCTCACTATATCTCGTAGTACTTTTTATTTATCAAACAAAATCGGCTTTCTAAGATTCTTTTAAGCATTTTCACTATTATCTAGCTCTGGGTTTGTCCTTCCACGTTATTACTAGGTTAATGTATTTTATATGCAAATACCGGCATGGCAAACAACATTTATCGTGCAAAGTAACCGATGATACTATGACCGTTGTACTGAACGAACTAACAACAATCTAATCTAAAGGTTATTCTGGTTCATACGATTCACGAATACTCTCGGCTGTTATCTTTAAAATTATATCACCTTTGATTCCTTATCATATATGTATTTAGTTACAAACACGGATGTAAATGCCACACAGCACACGATATTATTATGACTCCTACACACATGCCGGCCGCACGGAAGCTGCGTTTTGGGGTTGGGGGTGATGGGCTAGTTTCCAACTAGCCAAAACAACAACTCTTTAAGAAATGTCAAAACGCATATTTTTTAAATAGATCTCATACAAATACCGGTCAATGACGTCACTATATTTTCTAGTAAAATAACTTCTTTTTATGACATTATCTTTGATAAAAAATCCTATTTAACACAGAATTTAAAAAGGAGTTAATCGTTGGCAGTTTTATTGCTAGTTTAATTTACTAAACTTTTAGTTATTTTAGTTTACCTAGGAAACAAGCCTATTGCCATAATATCGCAGTATAGCTTTAAGTACGCAGAGGACGCTCCTGCACGTCCTCTGGTGTGAATCCTTTAGTCGCCTTACGATACCCGCGGGAAGAGATGGGATGGCACTATCCTTAAACCGGTACCACACGGCCTATCGGGACGATTGGTCATCATCTATACTAATATTATAAAGCTGAAGAGTTTATTGTTTGTTTGTACGCGACAATCTCAGGAACTACTGGCCCGAATTTAAAAAATAAAGTTTAATAGCCCATTTATCGAGGAAGGCTATAGGCTTAATAACATCACGCTACGACCAATAGGAGCAGAGCAGCAATGAAAAATGTTGCAAAAACGGAGAAAATTCACTTATATTATTACTTAGGATTTTCGATCGACGCTATTGACTTTGTTTTAAATTTTAAATAGTGTCAATAACATAAAAATACTGTGACTATATACCATATATAAATGACTTTATAATATATATAGGAGAATATACATAAATAGTGCGTTGCAAATATGTCATACAAGAGCGGAGTCCCCTAATACAGACTTATCTTGCTTAAAAAGGGGACTAATATCACTAATTTATGTCAAACTGTACTTATTTCTACAATAAATATTATTATTATTATGCATCGTGACAGTTAACATGCTCAGGCAGCCGTGCGATATGTTTGCCGGGTTGTAAAGCCGCCAATAAGACCGGATTGTGTGTAGGATCCATTAGCATTAACAATTCTGGGCGGGCAGCATGTTGACTTTGTCAGATTTTTATGTTAAATTGAATTTGTGATATTACTTTATAAAATATTTTAGATTTTAACGCGGAAATCCTGTCATTTTGTGACTTTCAAAAGCTAAAAGCATACAATTTTAAATCTAAAAGCTAATAGATGCTAATAGAAACATGCATTCAACGATCCGATCAACTAATGCATTCACGAATCGTAAAGTTTCTAGCCAGCTGAAATGAATAGATGGACTTTAATATAAGAAATAATTATCATTACATTAATCATATCGGCGCATATTTTACTATATGAGCCATTTTCAATGTAGCGGTCGCAGTGGGCTACCTTGTAATTCTGATACATCTGTTGGTAAAATGTATTAATTGGTTACTTAAAGTCATTAGCAATTAGTTGATTATATTGTGGCAATTTGTATAATGGAATGCTGCTTAGGAGCATTAGGGTTGAGCTACATCTCTGTCCGACGAATTGACGAGGCGCTAGGCAACACACTCTTTCTTCCTTTAGTAAATTACGAATAAAGGAAAGAAGCACAGGAAAGTGACATTCGGTGCGGCCAGACGTAGTTCAACCCTTATTTGCATAATTTGGTTTGAAATATGAATAAATACTAGAAGTTACATTCAAAAAAATCAATGCTATATTGCAGCCAAAATGAATCATTTAAGCACTTTGCATTAACATTGCCATTCAACAAATTAAAAATACAATTTTCAAATATTTGAAACCAGTATGAATAAAATAATATATCTACTACTATAAACACGGGATTACCAATTGTGGATAATTTACCTTTGTTGCTTTATAACATGCCATAGTCACCGTGGCATGTAATCGGCCACCATGGCATATATCATAATCATCTGGTTTTAATTAATGGTCACCATGGCATACCATTGGTCACCGTAACAGAGTATTAGTCACCGTGGCATACTATAGTCACCGTGGCATCCTATAGTCAATGTGGCATACCATGAGCCGTGTTTAACAGAATGCAAATATCAATAAATTTATATCGCAAACATACCTTCCAAAACTTGATAAACGATGGCAAACACGTAGCCATAACGAAGATGCAATATAAGAGAGCATATCCTAAGAAGAGCATGAAGAACTTGTAGTTGTGAAAACAGACGCAGTTGTTCACCCAAGGACAGTGGTGATCCATTTTCATGACGCAACGACCGCAGATGCTGCAATGGTGCGCCCGGTCAGGCTTGACGAGGACGCAACGGTTGCAGTAGCGTACCGAGCCTGACATTGTTCTGGAAGGTTAAAAAAATTGTTATAAAATTATGACTTTATAGATACCTCCCATAGTCTCCTTTTTTATCTTTGGCAAGACCCAGAGGCAAGAATCTTACAGTATAAGCAGTTGATTTATTTACTCGGGTCTATCCCAATAGGAAAAAGGAATTAATACCAAAATAAAAGTATTGAGCCGATTTTTATGAAATACGGTAGCTACTCCCGTAGTTTGAGAAATAATTTAGGCTACTTTTTTAAAGCTTTTACTTAACTTTACTTGTATGTATGTTTTGGAATTTTGCAATCAATATTTTACCCACTTCCACCGAAGCTCTTGGGGTCTTGCAGGATATGTTTTAAAAATAACTTGTATGACAACATTGGAGAGGTACAAACTTAACATTGACACAATTTCAGCCTCTCATTTCGCTGTGTTATGGAAATAATTGATCAAATATATGCTAGAGCGGCTATTTATCAAAACTATTTATTTCGAAAACTATTGTAGCTACACTAATGAAACAAAATTAATCATTGGAAGAAATACTAGTCTACATTATACATTTTTTATATTTCTTTCTATCGTAATTACCTACTATTGATTTTCTAAAAACGCATTTTCAAATAAAGAAACACGTGTTTTACACATGTTTCTTTATTTTAAAGTAAAAAGTCAAATACGAAATTGAATAGATCTAACTTCAAAACTCACAGAGTTTCATACAAACTTGCAACCCCTATTTTGCTCCCTAAGGTGTTGATTTTCCAAAAACGCCGAAACACGTGTTTCCTTATTTTATAGCAAAAAGTCAAATACGAAATTTTATAGATCTAACTTCAATACTGACGGAGTTTCATAGAAACTTGTAAACCTTATTTTCCCCTTTAAAGGTGGATTTTCCAAAAAGACTGACACACGTGTTTCTTTATTTGTATTAAAAATCCAAGTGCGATATTTTACAGACCTAACTTTAAAACTGACGGAGTTTAATACTATCTTGTGATGGAGTTTCACACAAACTCGCAACTCCTAGTTACTCGCAACTCCTTAAGACTTGATTTTCTAAAAACACTGAAACACATGTTTATTTTTGTTTTAAACGAAAAGCTAAGCTAATACAAAATGTCACTGATCTATCTTCAAAAATTCTCTCTGTTGACACAGACCTAGACATAAGTAACAATTTAACACACTTCAAAAAATGTCTTTACAAATTGTTATCCTAGTATTTTAATTTTTGCATTCTTAATAATCACTTATTTTATATAATTTTATTCTAATTTTAGCTATTATCATTTCACTCAGTTTATGTTTATGTTTTCAATACTTAATATTTTATTCTAAAGCTGTTGTCTAATAATGTTGCATGTTGTGGTTTCCTATAAGTTAAGGACTATACACGCTTATGACATAATGTTTAATTGTAAAGTAAGACACTGTATATTCTTTTGTTGGAAATCCTTAAATAAATAAATAAATGAAACTGACGGAGTTTCATACAAACCTACAATCCCTATTTTACCCCCTTAAGGGAGGAATTTTACATAAAAGGCATCAACTGCCAACATTTTAGGTTTGTAACCCTGTCGGATTAGGCTCTGCGTTGATGAATCAGTCAGTCAGTCAGGATAAGAGATTATATATCTAATGAATAATTTTTATTTCATTAGTGTAGCTACAATAGTTAAAATAAAAAAAACCGCCTGCGGAAAATACCCCTACACATATGTAATATCATGCTATCGGAGGCACAATACTAAGTTCATCGAGATTCATTAATGCTTCCGCAACCTCGGCCGCTACGGCTCGTACTTTGTTACAGCGGGTGGAGGCTGCACTGCCTACGCGCCTCCGGTTCTAAATAACACCCTCAGGGTGTCACAAACAAGTACCATATGAAGTCAGGGTGTACTAATTCGGTTTAGTCAGTTTTGAACTTGATTTACTACGAGTACATACCTACTACTCGTTTCGAATGAGATGTATCCATTTTATTACTTTACCTAAGCCTTGCTAGATAGTATACATAAGAACTAGGCAAAGTGATTAATTCCGACATTATAATCACAATTCTTAAAATGCGTTTTTATTAAGTATTCATAGTTCCCAGTAACTATAAATAATCACTAAATAGATCAAATTTACTATCTATCTCTCACGTCGGGTTCACGTCGGCAGTATAATGGGATTAATCCGAACCCACGGTCTTTAGTTGGGAATGTGACGGCTCAGATAGTAGGCTGCCACTGTATCGAAAAATCATAATATGGTAGATCAAGCCCTGACTAGAGTTTAAGAGGAAATAATAGCACAATCTCGCGAATTTTTAATATCACTTGAATTTTTGGCTAGTCTTGGCCTTGTCTAACCCTTAAGATTATAATATCATATTTGTATACATAAATATATTTGTTTTTTTTTTCTACATAATAGCAGCCAACAATAATGAATGAAATTGTACTCATTAATGCATCAATTATGAGTAATAATGGTAACAATGACACTATTTTAATGGTTATTTCATTAATTACAATGGATATTTGTTTTTTTAAGTACGTCTGCACTAAGCAATCTGTCTACAATATCTCATATTGGTTGTATACTTGTATATATATATATATATATATATGTATATCTCTTTCAGTTATTTTACCTTAGCTAGAATGAGAGAATGTTAGATACCGTAGCGCGCACATTATTTCTCTCGTTATCACACTAATCAACGATAGGTATGAGCGACAGGGAAAGAAACAATTTAGGTGGGTTGTCAGATGTAATCCAATCCTAACGACCGTACTAGGGATATGATAATCAAGGACTAAACGAACTTTACTTCTTCCTCAATTCTACACAGAAGGATTGTGGACAAACCTCGTCAAAGCGTGTAATGAATTGGCAAATCTTTCTAACAATGTTTTAGCGTCGATTTTTCCATAAATTAAACGCGCGGTGTACCTTCTTACTGCATATATCATTCTAGAATTGAGAAAAAAGTAAATGAATTTTATGTAATACTAAATAAAGTATCATTTGATAGGGGAGGGAATCCACTACACCCTGTCAGTTTGACCTAAACCTAATCTTATTTTTTTTGAACGGGAGACTTCGAGACTTTAAAAAGACCTCTGATGTCCTTAAATCAATCCTACCTACTGCATTATCCTCTTCTCTTACTATAATATTAAGCTGCGAATGAAATACAACAGAATTGCTACTAAACAATACTTTTGGGATGATAAACCATGAAACAAAATATTAAAAATACCTTTATGTTTTATTTAAAAAATGATATTAGCCTCAGCTTATAGCCGCCTAATATGTAACTACAAGCAGACGAACGTAGCTGCATTTAAAATCAAATGCTTTAGCACATATTCGAAATTATCATTAGTAGGATAAACCTACATACACAACACCTAATCAAGTGAGACTAATCAACGCTTCATTAATTTACCATTTCAGTGAATTCACTCTATTTATAGGCCTAACAATTACTTTAGGCGGGGTCACGTCAATCGTCCCGATAAAGAACAAAACACATTGTTCTGGAGTGCTATTTTTAATTTTTATACCACTACAGTCGTAAACAAGTGAACAGCTTGCCTTATGCCTAGCAGTCTAGTTCGATTATAATCGAACGTACGAGTATATTCTATTATAGAATAGAATAGGTTTTTGTTTAGTACACATAAGACGTGACGTTAGGTTTGTTTCTGTTATCCGTATATGTCTAAAGAGCTCATCGGAGACTTGTGGGTTGTTTTTCCAATAACTTACGACAGACGTTATTTTATTACCAAAGCCTGTAGCCTACGACTACGACACGTGGGCTTCGATACTTTCCCATTCGCACCCACGCAATTACGAACGAGGTTTTAATCTAAACCAAATGTTCCATACAGGTGCAGGTGGTCATGGCTAATAAATGAATGACAGTAAGAAGACTGGCACGTCTTCCTTAATAAAAAAAATAAAAAAACTTTTTTTTAAAAAGACAACTCCCGCATTATGTTGCAAGCCCTGAGTCACGGGAGACTTCACAAACTTACAAGTTACGGACACAATGTACACCCAGATTCGGAACAACAATTTGTGGATCACACAAAATCTATGTCGTATATTGGCATATGTTTGTGGGAATCGAACCCACGACCTGTTTTGACCGCAGTTAAGTTACACTACCACCACTGTCGCAGGAATTTTTACAAATATAGAAACACGCAAAAAAGTGCATCTAGAATCGAAACCTAATATAGTCCTGAGAGCCCTGGGTCATGTCATAATGAATGAATCCTGTTCCCTAAAGTAGGCATCAGACCTTCGCCATATCCTATGACAGTTTCTTGTACCATACCTTACGTGTATCATGCTGTAGGTACAATACATACAACTCTTCGTTATTTAAAACTAGCTTTCGCCCGCGGCTCCGCCCGCGTGGATTTCGGTTATCGCGATAAAAACTATCCAATGTCCTTCCCCGGGACTCAAACTATCTCCATACAAAATTTCATCTAAATCGGTTGAGCTGTTTGAGCGTGAAAGCGTAACAGACAGACAGAGTTACTTTCACATTTATAATATTAGTATGGAAGTATGGATAGTATGGATAGTCATCCCTTATTCTATTTCATTCATTTCACATTTAAAAATGCTTTGACAGAAGCAATAAAAAGGCTACCTACATAATTATGAAACAAGTTGTTCCAAATGAAAAATTGCCACTTTAAGGGGCTCGTAAAAACAACATAAAAATAAAATGAAAATCTAAACTTTTCTCATAAAAAGTGTAATTTCCCGAGTCATTTTTCCAACATTTAATATATGGGTATATAACAAACGATACAATTAATACCTTCGAAAAATACTAGCAACCGCGTACGGCTTTGTTTACTTAAATAGTAATATTTTTGGCTAATTTACACATAAGTAACTAATTCGCGGCTCCAGCCGCGTGGATGTCACTTATTTCGATAAAATACAGCCCATGTGTTATTCCGATGATGTCCATATTATGATGGTATGATTATGTTACGGTAAAAGCGACTATAGCAGATATTATATACAATGTTATTCTTGGTATAGTGCAAACCTAAAAGTAGTTTGCGCAAAATCAGTAACACAATCCAATGGGATAGTTTTTGGACCATGTTATATTTTACAATTTATCAATATATTCAATCATTAATTAATTAAGCTTTCGAACAATCCAAAATTTTGTTCACAATGTGATGAGAAATGTAATCGTTTAGTTATTTTTAAAAATAACCCTGGATTACGAACTCTGCGACGCAATGAGCATGATACTGCGACGAACATAAGACAACTGTAATGGCTTATAACTCTGCAAGTTTTCAATATTTTTTTTATATGATTTTTAAAGTAAATATCTTGTTGGGGTGTCTGAGCTTAGCACTATACGAAAAATAACCTTGTATAAATGCTAGTTATTATGCATAATAGCTACCCATTTTCGCCAGTGATTATAGGGCCTAAATTCATCATGTTTACTTTATGTTGTATAATATCTAGCAAGGTTAGGAGGTATGAAGTAATGAAATTGGTATATTTCGTAGAAATATTTAAGACAAAACGTAGGTTTTAAAGGTAGCCTCAAAGAGGTAAGCCTCCCTTTTCCCCAAAACAAAATATTGGATCAGCGACTGATTCCCCATGCAACGCGTACGTTTAAACCTTCTCTCTAGATACCCTTAATACAACAGCTATCCTCGCTGTTTCGGATTTATAATAGTACCCGGATGAGCGAGCTTTGCTCGTTTTTTTTAAACGACGTTTTCTAAAAGTGTAGCTAGATCGATTTCCAGCCCCCGAAACCCCCTACGTACTAAACTTGAAGTAAATCGCTAGAGCCGTTGCCGAGTTTCAGATTATACAGGGTGTAGCAGAAAGGTGCTATAACTATGTAATAATAATGCAACCAGCTATGGAACAATGGCAAATGCAATAAATAGGTATAAATATACAAGAATTGCTAGTTTAAAGGTATAAATACAAGATTAATAAGATTATTTTATTTTTGTGTAAGGAATTTAGTTACTTGTACCTATTGTACGTGCCTACTGTAAACAGATACTGCATTTAGGTCAACGATTACGTTATTCTGTGTTACTATGCCGTTAAGATAAAACAGTCACGATACAAATATCTAGGATAAGCCAAACAGTTTGGTTGCACTTGGACAAGTCAACACATTATAACAACTGCTTTAGAATAGACTAGCTGTGACCGTGACTTCGTCCGCGTGAAGTTGCAGTGCTGCTCTCTCCTTAGACGCTAACGTCTAATATCTATATATATCTTTTTATTATTACGCTAACGTAATAATAAAAAGATATATGTTACTCCTTACATCCTCAGCTGTTTTGACTATGAAAGTCTTGTCAAAATCCGGCCAGCCGTTCCGAGTTTAGTCGGAACAAACAGACAGATAAAAGTGTTTTTGTTATATATGCCATAAATGTATACTTTCATATGCATTAAGTAAAAAAGTTATTTTGAAATTACAAACAGACACTTCAATTATATGTTTATAGTATAGATGTTAGTCATCATTTTGACATGATTGATTATTTTGAACATTGCTATTGTAAAATTCAGAATCATCATGTTGGTTTCGGAGTTTTTACATAATTTAATCAGATAAGGACTTTGTTATCGACGAAAGTCCTACTAGAACTATGTACAACACTATGGCGCCAATTTTGATAAAATTTTGGTACGGTAGTAGTTTGAGAATTAAAGAAGGAACTTATTATAGTTTTCTTTATTGGGTTTTGTTATCATGGACGCGAGCTAAACTAGTGTTTTATAAAAGAGTGGGCGCCTTAAGTGTAAGCCGATCTATTTTATTTATTAATAGCTGATCCGCGCAACATTGTAAGCGTCAATTTTCCCCGTTATTCCAACATTTTTCATTGATGCTCTGCTCCTATTGGTCGTAGCGCGATGTTATATAGCCTATAGCCTTCCTCGATAAAGGCTATCTAACAGTAAAATATATTTTTTTAATTCGAACCCATAGTTCCTTCTCGTTCAAACAAATAAACTCTTTAGCTTTATAAAAAAAAAAAAACTGTTGCGTCATCATAAGCCAGCCAAAAGTAAGCGGTTAAGGCATCGGACTCGCAATCGTGAGGGTTCGAATCCTACCCATTATACTACCGACGTGAACCCACTTCTAATACAAGCCATTGACCTTATCTGCAGAGGTTAACAGCATTGCTATTAATGTGGGACCACAATTCCACATTGTTAATTAAAAAAACAAAAAAAAACTTTTATTTTTTTCCCGCGTAAACTGCTGAATGATTTTTTAATAAAACTTATGAAGAACATGGCTTGTAGAGCAGAATTACACACACGGAACATATCACTGCAATCTGACATCCACTGGGGCAGAACTGTTGACTAACACCTATATTAAAACTACGCACTAAAAGCTAAAATAGTGTAGTATAAATATTATTTAATAAAACATTACCTTGTGAGTATGGGGAGATCTTTGGAGAAGTTTTCCAATATATTCCGTTGCGTGTCTTCAGATTCGGCACTCAGTAATTTTTCTAATTCTACATCAGGCAGCTTATACTACAACAAAAAATAGTCAATTAAACTCTATGTATCTCTTAGAGCACCTCTAATTTATGGTGCAATTATATTTGGTCGTTAGCGCGGTATTTGGGCGTTTAATTTGAGCACCCGATACATTAATTACACTGGTCATCGCAATGGACAAACTGGGCATCATAACTGGACTAGACTGTCCAAAGACCTGGAAGTTTGCCTGAACCACCATAGTCAACCGAATTCGGGAGCAGAAAGAATGGGAAAGAGCAGGAAAAAATGTGCAAGTGTAATGCCGTTATTACATTAACAACTGCTCTCCAAAATTAGGACGCACTTTAACGAATGTTTTAGCACAATTTTTTGCATTTAGGAAGTAATTTTAATAGCTAACGATGCGAGCCTATGTCACACGCATTTTATAGTCTTTCGGTATACCTACTACATATACCTATAAAAGGGTTTGAAATGGCAGATGACAACATTAATTCGTACACTGTACACAGTGTGTTTTGGTACTTTGGCTTTAACGATAAAAAAATGAAAAAACCCGCCTGCACAAAAAAGATGGAAACAAGATTCCCTACTCCCCTACATAATTTTATAATTTTTTTTTTATTTAATACTTTTGAGTAGTTGTAGGATGTAAAAACTAACTTTTATCAAAGCTATTGTCAAATATTCAAAATTGAAAAAGGATTTGGTTGCTGGCTAACTTTTTTAGTATTACAGTCATAGTCATGTTATACCTTTTTGAAATGCTTATGATAAGCGCTTTAATTTGATACCCATATGCGTATTCGAAACAACTTTTTTTCACACCTCTTAAATTTGACATCTCACAGTCGCCATTCAAACGTCCATCTATATATGAACACTTCGGCGGTCAAGACGAATCTAACCACGTTATAATTGTATAAATCCGTTCAGTGGTTTGTGAGATATAAGGTAATAAAGAATATTACATACATACATCAAGATACACGCGAAAAACATTACCCTTCCTTACAGTCGGGTAAAAATAGGAAAAAAAAACACTGTCATTGGTTCGCATTATGCTAGGTCATTAATATAAAAGTTTGCTACCACACGAACGGCTTACGGTTTTTGAAACGTAGTTCCTTATCGCACGATATCATTTGTTTGCGGACTGAGGGGCGACGAGGGCTAGACGAATAAAATCGTAACATTTTGACATGGATCAAAAATCTATTATTTGTGATTATGTGAAGCTAAAATGGAGATTGTTTTTTAAAGGTTGTTTGTATTTTTTTAATTGTCATATATTTTACTAAGACGGAACGAATAAGGTATTATCCGTTTGGGGTAAGAAATTATTTGTTTGGGTGTGCGTGTGTGTGTCTGTTTATGCACTTGCATATTGTAATTTATCTGCGATGGTTCTTAAATATATTTTATGATGGCAACACGCCTGGGGGTGCTGTCCATATTTTAATAAAAGAATGTTGCCATTTATCTCGAGATGGGTTCGACGGATTCATATACATACAGTTCGTACATAAAGTACCAATATATAAAAAGTATTTTCAAAACAAAATAAATAAATGTAATAGTAATCTTTATTTGCAAAAAAGGCAGATTGCAGAATATGTAAAATGTAAAAGGGTTCCTAAGTTGATTTTATGATGGTAACACGGTTTAAAGGGCAGTGTGTAAACCTTGGATTTTGGTAAAACTCAACCTGGACAGTTAAACAACCTGCCAAATCTATGTTCCCATTTTACATCTAACATTTACCAGTACACAAACAATTTGCCATGACCTCAATAAAATATGAACAACAAATCTCACATGTGTTTCTTACTTTCGCTGTATTCTAAATCGCGGAGTTCTAAATCTCCCAAAGAGAAAACAAGATGTAACACAAAAAAATAGAGTATGTGCAGAAGGTAAGCTTCATACAAACGCACATATATCGTTTACGGACACAGAATCTCGGACCACTTTGTTCCGAAGGTATTTCGAGACACTGCGTTGGTGTGACATGTCCATGCATCTAGCCATTTAGCCGCTCCGGGCAGACAATTTCACCCGATACGGGTATTTGCCCGGTTTGCCCTACAGGGTCCTTCTAAGGCAAGCTATGCCCCCTACTTTGCAGAAATTAGCAGGCAGTATAACATTAAGACGTCGTTGTAAAGTTACTTACTGTTGTCAAATTATTAGTGTCCGACCAAAGCTTCGGCTTCGGCTACCTTCGGCCAAACATATCGCCTTCGGCGAAACCTTCGGCTTGGGCCAAAAACCCGGCCGAAGCCGAAGGTTCCTAGCAAATGTAGAAATTGGATTGTTACAAAACGAATGAGCGATGTCAGGCCGGGAATCAAGACAAGTTCGTGCGAGCATTTAAAAACCTAGTTTGATTATTATTTTGTACTAGCTGACACCCGCAACTTCGTCTGCGTAAATTTTCCCCGTTTTTGCAACATTTTTCAATGCCGCCGCTCCTATTAACCGTAGCGTGATGTTATGTAAACTATAGCCTTCCTCGGTAAATGGGCTATCCAACAGTAAAATATTTTTTTTTAATTTGGACCAGTAGTTCCTTAGATTATCGCTTTCAAACAAACAACAAACTCTTCAGCTTTATAATATTAGTATAGATTCAAATAACAGACTTTAAAAGTAGGTTTGTTATGTATTCGATACGAGGATATGTAATATTATCGAAATTGCGTGATTTTCATTTAAGATCATTGACAAGGGCTTAACAAATTTATGAAATAAAAAAAAATGTCTGTGTTGTCTAATAATTTCTCCGAAACTGAAGATCATATTGTGACAAATTCTTTTTTTTATTAATTCACATTTCACACGAAATTAACCTACATTTTTGAGGTCGGTGCCAGCACATATCAACAATAGGTAGGTACCTACTACCTAAGTCCATAATGTCGACAAACACAAGAGTTCAACCATGTTTGTAAGAATTTTAGTACAAATCTTAAAAGTACTGACACCGCCCTCAAAAAAAAATGTGGGTTGATTTTGTGTATATAAAAGTAATAAGTTCAGTTAACATTTGAAGTCTGTTTGTTTTTTTTAATTACTTGCTTTATCTTAATTAAATAGTGATAGGTAGTTATGATTGTGAAGTAGAGAAGATTAGGCTAGTGAAAACACATTCAAATTTTTAAAATTGTATTTAATTGATTAAAATTTATTAAGAAAGTGAGTTTATGTTTATTTATAAGTCTAGTTTCGCATCGAACTGATGGTGATGTTAAATCCATACTAATATTATAAATGTGAAAGTAACTCTGTCTGTTAGTTTACACGTTACCGCTGAACCAATTTAGATTAAATTTGGTATCGAGATGGTTTGAGTCCCGGGGAAGGACATAATTATGATAGTTTTTATCGCGATAACCGACATTTACGCAGGCGGAACCGCGGGTGAAAGCTAGTAATTATATAAAAGGCAACCGTTACTGACTGACTAATCCAACACACCTCAAACCACTAAATGGATTACGCTGGTATTTAACAACACTTAGATAGTTATTATGACGGATCACGTATTTTCCAAAATTCCCCACCTAAGGTGGTAAAACAGAGGTTGCGAGTATGTACAAAAGTCCGTCGGTTTCTTTATGTTTTAAATAAACATGTACTTTAGCGTTTTTTTGGAAAATCGACCCTTTAGGGGGTTTAATCACACGAAGTTGCGAGTTGCGAGCCACAAAGATGTTTTATATGAAAGTCCGAGTTTAGAAATTAAATCTGTGAAATTTTGGAATTGGCTTTTCGGTTTAAAATAAAGAAATACTTCTATCAGCGGATTTAAAAAATCAACTCGTAAAGGGGTAAAATAGGTGTTGCAAGTTTGTATGGCACTCCGATAATTTCGAAGTTAGATTAGTGAAATTTCGTATTTGGCACATATTTCTGCGCTATTGGCAAAACAAATCCTAAGGGGGTAAATTAAGGGTTGCAAGTTTGTATAAAACTCCGCTAGTTTTGAAATTAGGGTTGTAAAAATTTGTAGTGTGTAGTTGTAATAACGGGGTAAAATCATCTCAACACGTCGTATTATACATAAATTTAACTAATAGTTAATCTTGAAAAAAAAAAAATTAGATTTCAAATCTTCGGCTTCGGCCAGAAATCGACCTTAGGTCGGACACTACAAAGTACACACATCAAAAGTGTCTAGGGATCAAGCATTTTTATGCGGATTTCTTGAGATTGAGATGTGGCTTTGTAATAAATTGATGATTTTATAAATTTATATGGATCCTTTTTGGTGCATTTCATAATTTGAATCAGGAACTGTGAATCAAATTCGAGTAAAAGATGAAAATCAGCTGTCAATATTTTCCCTATAAAAACATACAACGCATTGAAGACATTATTAGTGCTACTGTTTCCCTACTACTGATTAAAACCAACGTTATTATGGAGCGGCGACGTCATTTAAGCAGGGAAGAAATGCTCAGAGCCGTGGGAATGATAGAAGCTGGTTCCCGGCAACGTACTGTGGCTTTAGCTCTGAATACAAGTCAGAGTGTTATCAGTCGACTTTGGACACGTTACCGAAGCACTGGTACCGTGGCTGAGCGCCATGGAGGACGGTATCGCTGCACCACACGGAGACAAGACCGATACATTCAAATCTTAACTCGAAGAGGTCCAACAATAACCGCCATGATGTTAGCCGTGAGGCTTCATCACTCTTCAGGGAACTTAATTAGCGACCAAACAGTCAGAAACCGCTTGCATGAAGTGAACCTTCATTCCCGAAGACCGCTACGGGTACCACCTATAGCAATGCACAATCGTAGGATTCGATATCAATGGGCTCTTGAACACAGAAATTGGGCAGAAGAACAATGGCGTTTCGTGTGCTTTTCTGATGAGTCTCGTTTTGGTATGAGACCGGATACAAGACGTATACGACACTGGAGAACCCCTGGACGCCAACAGCGATTAAAATCCTGCCAGGAAGTCCATCCTTATAGTGGTGGAACCATCATGGTATGGGCGGGTATTTGGATCGGCGGAAGAACTGAGTTGATTTGGATCAGAGGCAACCTCAACGCTCAAATTTATGCTGAGACGATTGTATCAGACGTCATCGTTCCTCTACAAGTGCAAATCGGTCCCTTATTTCAGTTAATGCATGATAATGCACGACCGCACACCGCAAGAGTTGTAAGACAGACTCTCGCCGCAGCTAACATCAATGTCCTGCCCTGGCCTGCTCAGTCGCCAGACTTGAACCCGATTGAGCATGCATGGGATATGCTACAGAGAAGAGCTCTGCCGAATATGGAGGGTATCCAGTCGCAAGAAGACCTTTTTTTGTTGTTGCAACGAACATGGGCGGCCATTCCACAGCGTGATTTGGATGAACTCATTTTGAGTATGCCAAACCGATGTTTTTGTGTTGTTAGTGTTCGCGGTAGAAACACGGATTATTAATTGTTTAAGTTACCCAATAAAATTTTAAAGAAAACTGTTATTTCAGTCTTTTTTTCGAACTTTAATGTTAGTGGTTCAAATGTCAAAAATCCCTTTATTAGGAAAATGGCAAATTTCTTTATTAATGCAAAGGTTTTGGTTTATCGTTACTGTGACAAACGAAAACACTTTATTTGATGAATCCTTAAAGAAATAAAAAAAAAAAATCAATCAGGAGAAAAGTTATTGCAAAAATATATGTTGATCCCTAGACACTTTTGATGTGTGTATTATTATTTTTTAAAGATAACTAGCAATGTGGGATTGTGGGTCCCAAATTACTAGCAATCCTGTTAACCCCTCCAGCTAAGCTCAATGGCTTGTGTTAGGAGTGGGTTCACGTCGGTAGTATAATGGGTAGGATTCGAACCCGCGACCTCACGATTGCGAGACCGATGCCTTAGCCATTACGCTACCGCCGCTTTTAATACTTGTCTTGAATAATTACACATTCTAAAACACTATAAATTGAGAACGGACATTTATTTTCAAAGCATTTTAAGACAATGGATAGTATAAAACAATAAATTGTTATTGTAATCAACTACGCAATTAATAGTTAAATAGAATCTGTAGAGATACATAAAAGAACAGTTGTGGATGCAGTGGAAAGGCCTCCCCTTTTTAAGAATTTCTCGGACTAGTAACTCTCGTAGTAGGACTTCAAAGTTAGGGGAAGTTTACTTCGCAAACATGATAAAACGGACATAAAACACCCCTAGACTAGGTACAGCAATTTGTGGATCACACGAAGTGCTGTCCCCAGTAGGAATCCCACTGCACCACGGAGATACTAATGTTTAACTTTCAATAGTAAATGTTATTGCATACATTGTTTATGCCACCGGTTATTTTACCGGGCTCAATCGGCAAAAAAAAAACAACGGGCAGGATACGGCAAGTAGTTTCTGCGGTATTTTTAATTAAAGATAACTAGCAATGTAGGATTGTGGCCTCACATTACTAGGAATCCTGTTAACCTCTTCAGCTAAGCTTAACAGCTTGTGTTAGGAGTGGGTTCACGTGGTAGTTTAATGGGTAGCTTGGCTACTGCTGTAAGAGCCATTAGAATTTCAAAATCCGTTCTAGAATGGTTCTTCTATCTATCGATTCTAGATTTGAAAAACACGGAAAGTGTACCCAGCTATTATCTGATCAGTGGAACCCCACTTAGTACACACTTTTTAAATCCAGTTAATTTCCTTCTCATCTTAATTTTAAAAGTACAGTACAGTTATATGCAAACGATAACACCCATGTCGGACATTATTTCATCACGCTCTCTCAGTATATTTCAGTCACGGTACTAAATGTTGTTAGTTCTGCTTGTAAAACTTACTGGTCATTATGCAGTTATAAACAAACTTGCACCATAAAATACTCAGAGTCAAGGTGACCTTCATACAACGCGCGACCGCTCACGAGCACTGAATCTCAGACCACTTCAGACCAGTGCCATCGCGAGTGCTAACTGCTGCAGACACGCATTTCGTAACGTTTTATGTGTAGGTACTTTGAAAATATTTTCCAATAGCTAACTACAAACACGATATAAAGAATGCGAATTTATTATGGTATATGAAATTGCATAGTGTAGAAATATTCAGAAATTATATGTTGTAATTTATAAAAATGACATTAAAGTATTGGCTTTTATTAATCCAACAAGACATTACCAGCATCATATTCTATATTTTTATGCATCACAATTTTTCTGCATATCTGTATATGCAAAAAAATGTTTGACTGACCAAGCGCGACCTCCAAGCGTAGGTATTAAAATCGAAGTACATACATGAAGTGACCAATTTATTATTTATCAGAACCTTCTGTGCCTACTCTCGGTATTTCCTAATTGCATATTCTTCAACTAACTGTTAAGTGGAACTAGATAATCAACACAATTCTATGGAATGCATATTGTTATCAATGAACACTTTATTGTACATCATTATCACATTATAGCTAGGCACAGTGAAGCCATATTATCCTTGTAGTCATAAAGCACAGAAAATGTTGGTTTAGTTTAAGTTGATGGAAGTCTCAGGCTTAGAAACTCTTATAGATCTCAGCCCAGTAATGCTCAGTAAGTCAATTAAAACGTCACAAAGCATAAAGCAGATCCTGGGCATACCCAGGACCTATTTTGGGGAGGGGGGAGGGGGGATTGTGGTTCGTAATTTCGTAATTTTAGGTGGTGCAATTGACTAAACACCAGTCTTATGAGTACTCTGTATCTACCTTTTTGCAATTTCGGCGGGAGATGGAGAGCCAAAATCGGTACGCCCATGGTACTAATCATTGACTTTATAATAATAATAATATCTTGGGACAACTCACACAACGGTATCTGATCCCAAACTAAGCAGAACTTGTACTATGGAAACCAGACAACCGATAAACATACTTATATAATTCTAAACATATTATAGATAAATAACACCCAGACAGCGTAGCAGTCGGATACACTCCGACCGCGCCACAGAGGCAGTCATATAAATGATCATCTAAAATTATGGTAAGTTTGTGCACAAGAGGCAAATGGGAAATCCACAATACACAAAACAACCGTCTGGAACCGTCCAATCCAGGGGGGGCATCCCCTGGATTGGACGTCCCTCCGTGCCTCCCCTCCTGAATCCGCCTATGTACAGTGGAATCCTGGGTATGCCCATCATCCTGTCATCTTCTCGTATAACAACACTAGCTGTCCCGCGCAACTTCGTATGCGTAAATTTTCCCCGTTTTTGCAACATTTCTCGTCGCTGCTCCGCTCCTATTAGTCGTAGCGCGATGTTATATAGCCTTCCTCGATAAATGGGCTATCCAACAAAAAATTTTTTTTCAAATCGGACCAGTAGTTCCTGAGATTAGCGCATTATTATTTATTATTTAAACAAACAAACAAACAAACAAACACACTCTTCCGCTTTATAATATTAGTATAGATTTACTGTGTGTCCATGTCCAGTCCAGTGTTAGCAAAGATTTAGCCACCCAGTGATCCTTTGAGTAGGTACCTACTTTGAACAGCATCAAAGATGGCGAGCCTAAAATATAAGCCTACAAGTTGACCCGCACAACTTTATCTACGTAAATTTTCCCCGTTTTTGCAACATTTTTCATTGCACTCTGGTTGGTTATAGCGTGATGTTATTTTTAGCCTATAGCCTTCCTCAATAAATGGGCTATCCAGCAGTAAAATAATTTTACAATTCTCTGATCCAATTCTGAGATTATCGCGTTCAAACAAACAAACTTTTCAACTTTATAATATTACTAGCTGACCTGCGCAACTACGTATGCGTAAATTTTCCCCGTTTTTGCAACACTTTTCATTGCGGCTCCACTCCTGTTGGTCGTAGCGTGATGTTATTTAGCCTATAGCCTTCCTCGATAAAAGGGCTAGTCAACAGTAAAATAATTTTTCAATTCGGACTAGCAGTTCCTGAGATTATCGCGTTCAAACAAACCAACTCTTCAGCTTTATAATATTAATATAGATTTGCATCAACATACAACATACCTACACTTTGTTTTCCATTAAAATAAAACATAATACTTTACCAATACTACATAGTATTATTACTTATTCTGTGCCAATACTACTCATACCCACAATTATTCTGTTTCTCATGATGGTGTAGTCGTTAAGTGAACCTTTTTATTTATATTATTCATTTATCTAGACAACAACTCAGTCTTGGGGAGGGTACTTACAACATTTTATTATTCAAGGTTATATTGCTAACAAGAAAGAAATCGATTTTTCCTGTTGGATTTTCCAGCGATTGTTGTTTTTTTTAAATAATATAATATTTTGTGGTCATTTAAAATAATATAATGAAAACAATGATATTATTATTTAATAAAAGGTTATGTAGGCCATTATTACAATTATATTGTACTATCTATGTCCTTTCCCGAGACTGAAATCTAAAATGGTTCAGCAATTTAAGTGTGAAAACGCAACAGACTGAGAGAGTTATTTTTACATTTAAAATATTAGTTTGGAAACTTAACACTTTCATTGTTATTCAGCACTAGCGGATCCGGGCTACTTCGCCTGCGTGAATTTTCCCTGTTTTTAAAACATTTTTCATTGCTGCATCACTGGTATTGGTTGTAGCATGATGTTATATAGCCATAATCATAGGCAGATCTAGGGGAGTACTTATAGCTTATTCAGTGAAATACTTAACCCAATTATAATCAACAAACAAACCTATGTAATCAGCTAGGTCATTTGTTTACCTATACACATCCTAGTCTTGATAATCATGTTTATAAATAGTTCATAACATTATAGCAGCAATACTGCAATGTACTCTTGTAATCTGTATTGATACAACATATCCGAGGTATTTATAATTGATTTATAAGGATGGAATCTACCACTTACTTTTAATCTGTTTTTGATTACAAGATTGAAAGCATGGGCATACCCAAGATTATTTTTCTGGGAGAGTATTCATAATTCCAGGGTGGTTTTAGGTGGTACAATTGACTATACTAAAGCCAAAATGGATGTTAAATGTTTACTAACAAAGTTGCTTAGTAACCATTGATTGGTTGCTAAGGAACTTTGTTATTAAACATTTCACATCCATTTTGGCCAAATGTATACTTTGCAACTATCTTGGTGCAATTTTGGAGGGTGGGGGTTTAATCCCCATATCCCCCCTGGATACATCCATGATTGAGAATTAGTGATGGGTTACTTTATTAATCAATACCAGAAGTACCAACTTTCCAAACAACACAACATTGCCACTCCACTGACTTGTAGTCTGTAACTTTTTTTAAAAACAAAGTACCTTGTAATCTTTTTATTGGCTGTTGTGATGTGCTAAGAAGGTAATAACAGTCATTGTAGCTTATACATTTATAAAAAAAAAAAAAATATTACAAGTACAATAGTGATAATATAGGTTAAGGAAATTTATGGTAGGTGTCTAGGCTTTAATGTGTCATCTTAATAATGACTGCTGCCTGTTTCATTATAAGTATGACTCAGAAAACTTCATTAACATATATCATTGACATGCCAATTAAAAAGGATATAGAAACAAACAGCGACTTGTTTTCAAATATTAATATTTTACACTTAACTAGTATTTGTTTATAAATGAAACAGAAAAAGCTATAATATATGCAGGTATTGTGTCTGTAAATAAGATCTCGCGCCCTACTGCCTTACTTACGAAGGCAACTCATAAAATTTTAAGTAGGTTACTCATGTATTTTGAAACAACAATGCTAACCCTGTGAAACAGGAGGAATAGGGAAGCTACTATCCAAATGAAATATTGATCTTACCTTGTCTGGTATTGGTTTGATTTCCGCGAATATCGTCCGCCAGTACGACCAGGAGAACATTACCAAAAGAATGTGATATAACACCATATACACACATTTTTGCACCACACTCTCAAGGGTTACTGTAAAGTAATAGAATAGGTAAGCGTCACAAAAACCATCTATAAGCAACCTGTTACACCACTAGTATTTATTCTGATACTAACAAAAGCACAACTGGATAACGTAGGCATAATATGACCAACTTATAATGGACACTATTAACAATACTGGTAGCCACTTGAAAGCTTTCCAACAATACATATTGCACACCCTACAACACATACAATATCCTGAGTGCGAAACTCGATTGTTTTGCACAGACGAAGCCATTCTTTATATTTAATTATACTACGAATCTGAAAATATCCATGTTCTCCTCGGAAAAAGGATAATAAAAAGCAAAGTGAGTGACAGCGACACACCAAGATTACCACTCGCAATAATGACAAGCTAGAGTGACAGAACAGAATTTGATGTAAAAAAAAAAACTTTATAGTTTCCGGTTTCACAGAACCAAATATTCTTTTTTGTGTAGCCATACTGTTATTATTCGGTAAATATCGGTTTTAGTTTTACCAATAATCCATAGAGAACCAAAGAGTAGAGAACCAACAGCGTCTTGTCAAATCAATAGTGCCAATATCATAACAATATGCGTCAATTTGGGAGTTGGTTTCTTTCTGTAGCGTCAAAAATTTTGTTTTTGTAATAAACGAATTTCCAGAAGATATTGCTGCGCTCCGAAAATCTTTCGTTTAAAATCATGGAAGTTAAAGAATGCAACGACTTAGCTGAAGAAGTAAGTAACTACAAAATTAACACTTTAAAAATGGCGTGTAAATATTGATTCATACTTTTACCGACATGACGTGTTTCAGAATCAATTCATTGTGGACGATGTGAGTAAAATTATCAAAGAAGCTATTGAAAATTCAATTGGTGGTACCGCTTACCAGCATAATAAAGTTAACCAATGGACGTCGGCTGTTGTGGAATCTTGTTTGGGCCAACTTACGAAGCTACAAAAACCTTATAAATATATAGGTATGTTGATAGTAGGCACCTACATGCTCACCGGTGTTTATCGCACGTTTTGCTGACACAGTTTCCTATACTTGAGAACTGTAATCTAAAATTACATTCCTCTTTTTCAGTGACTTGCACAATAATGCAAAAAAATGGAGCAGGACTACACACAGCATCTTCATGCTTCTGGGATAATAACACTGATGGTTCATGCACTGTGCGTTGGGAAAATAAAACTATGTACTGCATTGTTTCTGTATTTGGCCTTGGAATCTAACATTCATATGAAAATGCTTTGTAACACTATGTTTAAATACTAAATCCACATACTATCTGCCAGTGGTCATCTATGACAAGTACTGCTATAGAATTTTAACATGTTACTTTACATTCGCGTAAATTGCTAGTAAGCTAAAAGATCTATTTGAATAATTGTACTCTTTAAGACATTATTTTTAAGTTATTATAAATTTATATTGATGTTTTTGCAGATAAAACAAATATAGTTAATGCTCTTGTAGATTAAAAACATAACATTTTGCAGAAATTAAAAAACTAATAGCAGCACACTTATGTATTTTCTCTCAGTAGTAACAGACTTGTTTTATAGTCATTACTTAATTTTAAGTAAGTAGGATATATTTTCATACACAATAAATATATGTAAAAGCCTTTGTTTTTCTTTCATTTTCATTATCGGGTTTTATAGTTGTCATCTGTATTATTGATATGTTTTAAGCACATAATAAAAAAAGTATTACGTGATTTTTTTCTGAAATATTTGGCATTTATTTAAAATTCATTTTCTTTACTTGATTGATTTGTCAGTCACTGCTTGTCCCTCCGGAGTTGTCACGAAGTCTAGAAGAAGTTGTTGCCTTTTGATAATGTTACTAAGGTATTAATTATGAAAACAATTTACTTTTGCAAGTAAAGATTCTCTATGATAAATTAAGGCCATTCTTGTCTTTCTTTTGCAAAACTTTTATACTTATTCCTTAATAAGCAGGAATGTGGCCAATATTTAAGCACATATACAAAAAAAATATTATAGTTTTTGCCTTGTAAGTGGTGTACATGCTGCTACTATGTTGTACCCATTGAGGTTTGATGTATCCAATCTCTCATGTACTCTTTTAAGATTTTTGTCTCTTGTTTTTGCATCAGCCCTCTAATATGGTGTATAATCCTCTGATTTAAAACTTTATGCACAGAATTGTACAGAGGTGGACTTAATGCTAAAAGCATTATCTGTTGGTCTACTTTAGAGTGATGTAATGATGTATGTAGGTGCAATAAACCTGTTGACATTACATATATACTAAAAACAGAATAGTACATCAAATCACATTTACATGTTTATGTAAGTACCTTCATAAATAGGTACTCAATATACCTACATAAATACATTAAAACCTACATAAATTACATTTATGTTACAAATGTTGTGGTGATTCAACTATTTCATCAAGGAACATAGTATGTACTCTTTATTTAAAATTAAGGCGATTAGGTGCCAGTCTAATTTCGGGGGGGCAGCGAAGTCCAGAGGGAAACAGAGTGATCAAGGAAACTCTTTCTTTTGGATTCGTTCGTACCTCCACGAATGCAGAAGAATGAGAGGGTCACAGAAGAAGCAGATTGTTGGTTGATCGCAGATCTCTACTGTGAGAAGAGTGCAAGTATTGGAAGTTGTAAGTCAAGGGTGCGATAGGAGAATTATGAATTGAATAGAGTGTAGTGAGAGCGCGCAAACTACATCGCTGGCGAATAGGGAGAAGGTTGGAACAGTAAGAAGAAACATGGTCAAACTTGCGCAGATTAAAAATAAATATTATGCAGTTATTTAGAAGCTATTATATATATATAGAAGATATTCAGTAAGGAACTCTGCATTCAGGTCAAGAAAGTATACATCACCAAAATCAATCTAAGGAAATATCAGCGCCTGCACAAGCATTAGTTTAGTATTAGAGGGAAGAAAATTCTTTAGACGGTATAAAGCTCGCAGTGTACCTGTAAACCTTTGATAACCCTAGTTACCTGAGCTTGCCAGTTGAAGTGGGTGTCCATGATAATACCAAGATTCCTAACCGATGCATTAAAAGGGATAACTGAGCCGTTAAATATGATTGATGTATGTAAATATGATGTGTTCAACCGACTTAAAATTCGTTGACTCCCTATCACGATGGCCTGACACTTGCAAGGATTTACTGTCAAGACAAACTTGTCTGACCAGGTCTTGATAGCGTCAAGGGCCTCATTAAGCTTTGTGATGGCTTAGTATAGATAATTCAAACCAACCTGAGCGTACACCTGCAAGTCATCAGCTTAAACATAAAACACACACTAAAGGACTTTAGTAATAAATAAAGGAGAAAGAATACCGCCTTGAAGAACACCGGCGTCGAGATCACGCCACCTCGATGAAGAATCACCCACGTCCACAGACTGATGGCGTCCCCAAAGATAAGATGAGAACTAATCCAGATAATCTGGTAAGCACATCCGATTGGAGATAATGGAAAGTAAGAAATCATGGCTGATGGCATTGAAGGCATTGGAAAAATCCACCAAAACCAAGACAGTAATTTTAGTTTCATCCATGCCTGCCCTAATGTCACCAGTCACTTTAGGAAGAGCATCTGATTACACCGATTCCTTGCAGTTTTATACAGGGCCCGATATTTTTTAAATGGCGAACACTGTGCTCTGTGTACCTTTTTGCAATTTTTGGGAAGTGATTTCAACCCCAAATCCCTCTTGAGTGCGCCCATGCATCCAACATCCTCCCTCCTCTGCAACCTACAACTTTATTTTAACCAACAAGATACTATTAGCACAAAAGTAGTTATGTAGTTATAACTACTTAACTACAGTAATCAGATTACTAATTACTTAAATAGTTAGATTACAAGTCAATTACAAGTAATCATAACTAAGTACATTCAATCAAAAGTACCTAATCATAACTTACATATTGTGTTGTTATAAAGGTAGTAGCTAAGATTATTCAATGTAGTTGGTTACACTACTGTGTTACCATTCAGTATCAGTCATATCTATGACTAGCTGTCCCGCACAACTTCGTCTGCATAAATTTTCCCCGGTTTTGCAACATTTCTCATTGCTGCTCCGCTCCTATTGGTCATAGCGTGATGTTATATAGCCTTTATATGATAAATTATGGGCTATTCAACTCGGATCAGTAGTTCCTGAGATTACCGCGTTTAAACAAACTAATAAACTCTTCAGCTTTATAATATTAGTATAGATATGCCAGCTCAGATTACATTACAATTAAAAGACTTTGTAAACAAATAATTGCCCATTTAAACTATTGGTCATAAAATAATGTGCTCAGATGTTACACATTTATATAAATATGGGTCACATGTGTGCTCAATGGTCAACCAATGTAACCTTGAGTCTGAACCCCTAGCACAGACAGCCTACCTAGTATAATTCAATGAGCACGAAGTTTCGATCGAAAATGAAGTGGTAAGATGAGAGCCAGTAACATCAATTCAATTCACTTGTTCCTGAAACCTTTTTTTTTTTTTTGCAAAAACATGTGTAGTTATTGGTGTTCCAGTACAATAGACACAACATGTTTAACCGTTGCCGGTGTACAAAAATTATAAGAGAAAAAAAAAATGTATATTATTAGAAGATTAATTTTAAAGGGGCGTCTAAACGGGCAATTTTTTACGGCAATTTGTGGCGGCACTATTGGGAACTTATTGCCCAACCATCACAAAAATGTAACTGATGGCCAAGTAATCTATGGTTAGGCAATGTATGGCAATATGTCGGCAATAGTATGGCGCATGACCCAGACTCATAAGCGGGCAACACAACCCAGCAACAATGGCCAAACTCTATATATAATTTGGTTGAACTGTCATTTGACATCTGAAATTTTTTAATATTGACTATGACTAGAAATATGAAAACTTTCTGATGCTTTGTTTCTGTTGTTCTCTTGTTTCATCTAAGTCAAATTTGTTTTAATAAAAACTAGGAAGTAAATAAGAAATTATTTATATAATCATTTATTGCACAATGTTGTTACAGGCAGTCCATAAACATACATAGACCTCGTGAGGGTGCTGCAAAATACAAAATAAATACAAAATTTATTTATTTGCAAAAACATGTGTAAAGAGGTACACAGGTGTGACTCTGTAATAACATACAGAGGTGTTATGTTATTATTGGATCAACATGTTTTACCGGGGTAATGCCCATAATCGCCACGCTGGGCGTAAACGTAGTGTAGGACGCCCTCAAGCCAGGTGGAGTGATGATATACGCAAAGCGGCTGGCAGGAGCTGGATGCGAGAAGCCGAAGATAGAACAAAGTGGCGTGCAATTGGAGAGGCCTATGTCCAGCAGTGGACTGCGATAGGCTGATGATGATGATGATGATGATGTTTTACCGATATCAGTGTACAAAATTCAGATTACAATATAATTTTAAAATACAATATGAATAAAATAGAATACATAAGTAATAAAATCTGCAACAATTCATGTAATAATATGAATCAATAGACATAAAAAACAAAATACAATTATAAATTATTTAATTATTTTAAAATGTATCATTTAGAAAATCTTTGACAGAATAATAGCATTTTTCGACTAACAAGTTTTTTAATTTACTCTTAAATGCATTTAAATTTAATATCTTAAAACATTTTGGAATTTTATTGTATATAATAGGCGCCATACATACGACACTATTGTGCAATAGAGTGGTTTTAGATCGATGTAAACAGAGTCTATCGTTATCACGTCGATTACGGATCACTCTATCACACAGACGTGGAAACAGTTGAGGGTTATTTCTTACAAATAGAGCTATTTCAATAATATATAATGATGGAAGTGTTAGAATTCTGTGCTTTCTAAACATTGGTATGCAGCTATCTGTATTTTGGAGTCTAAACATTGCGCGAATGCAGCGCTTTTGCGTTTTTTAAATATATTTTCCTTATTTGTCGAGTTGCCCCAGAAGATAATACCAAATCTCAGGGACGATTCAACGATGGGGCGACGAGCCACCCACTTCCTGAATGCGCCCCAAAAGGTGACAGCCAACAGGGTCATCCGGGGATACCGCACGGTCTCCCGCGAGGCGGCTTGCCTCCTCGCCGGAATGGCGCCGTGGGATCTGGAGGCGATAGCCCTCGCACTCGCTTACGAGTGGCGAGAGGAGGCGCTACACTGGGGCGAAACTCCGCTGCCGCGACAAATTGCTGCACGTCGGAGGGAGCTCCGCCTCGATCTCATGGCGTCGTGGAGAGAACGACTGTCGCAGCCACAAGCAGGCTACTCCGCGATAGCGGCGGTAAGTCCTCTCTTTGAGGAGTGGCTGGAGAGGCGGCATGGCGTCCTCACCTACCGCCTGACGCAGGTACTCACCGGACACGGGTGTTTCGGGAGGTACCTGCATCGCATTAAGCGGGAGGAAACTCCCGAGTGTCACCATTGCGGTGACCGGCCGGAGGACACGGTGGAGCATACGGTGGAGGTGTGCCCCGCTTGGGCCGAACAGCGACTTGCCCTTGTGGTAGCGATCGGCGGTGGTGACCTCTCGCGTCCGGGGTTCATTCGAGCCATGCTGCGGAGTGATTGGGAATGGGAGGCAGTCGTCTCCTTTTGCGAGGAGGTGATGCTGCAAAAGGAGGCGGCGGAACGCGTGAGAGATAGACGGTCCTCACGCCCCGGCCGCCCCGCGATACCCCGCGGGCGACGGGTGAGAAGAGGCGACATTAGGCCACCCTAGGCGCAGGCCTGAGGACGACGAGCAGTGGGTAGCTTGCCGTCCAGCTTAGGACTAGGCCGGGTCGACGGCGCGCTAGTGTTCCACGCGCGCCTGTAAGAGGTGTCAGCAAATGACGGGGCCCCATTGGGCCGGCGCCCACCGGGAGTGCGGGATCGTTCGAAAGAGTTACCGTGCTCCCGGAACACCAGGGCGAAAGAAGGAACACAGATGGGTTTTAGTCAGTAGGAGTCTGACACGCCCTCCCGCTCGTGCCCACAGCGGGAGGAGTCATATGATGATTTCCCATCTATAAAAAAAAAAAAAAAAAAAAAAAAAAGGGACGATTCAACGAGACCTTAATATGCTGATATTATTGTGTTAGTATTAATTACCGGTTAGAGTTTATATAGGGCGTATGAAGAACTACTATTTTTTTTACATAAGCTATCTACAAAAGGTTTGAAATTTAATTTCTTGTCAATTATTAGACCAAGAAATCGTGTCGTATCAGTTTCGGAAATAATAGAATCTTTGTAGACTAGCATAATGTCAGATGAACTTTCTGATCTTTGATCAAAATGCATAATATTAGTTTTATTTAAATTAATTTTTAAATTATTATTATCAAGCCATTTAATTATACTTAGATGTTAATGATTTATTGATGTCAAATTCATAAGTGTCAATATTATTACATGTTACGGTAACCGTACTATCGTCAGCAAATAACTAATTAAATTAATAACTAGATATTAGGTACTACATACTATTCAGAAATATAATATTATAATGCATCAATATTATAAAGCGGAAGAGTTTGTTTGTTTGTTTGTTTGTTTAAACGCGCTAATCTCAGGATCTACTGGTCCGATTTGAAAAAATCTTTTTTTGTTGGATAGCCCATATATAACATCGCGCTACGAATAATAGGAGCGGAGAAGCGACGAGAAATGTTTAAAAAACGGGGAAAAATTACGCATACGAAGTTGCGCGGGACAGCTAGTGTATTCGGCAACCTCTGTGGCGCGGTGGGAGTATATCCGACTGCTACGAAAGAGGTCGTGGGTTCGATCCCCACCCAGGATAAAACTTTGTGTGTTGAGCACGATGGTTTATTCTGTGTCTGGTTGTTATTTATCTATAATATGTAATGTATTTAAAAATATATAAGTATGTTTATCAGTTGTCTGATTTCCATAATACAAGCTCTGCTTAGTTTGGGGTCAGATAGCGTTGTGTGAGTTGTCCCAAGATATTATTATTCTTATTACATATATAGTATTATACTTATGTACTTAGTGTTTGATGAGATACCAACCAAATGTTAGAAACCCACATTTAACACATATCGAAGCAAGGGACATCATTAATGGCTTTGTAGAGTTGGTTCAAAATGAAAGGTCGCAAAAATATCGTGACCATACTCTGGTATTCATGATTACAGGGATATTTCTCTTTGGTGACAGTTAGTTAGTCAGTTAGTATGAAGTAATAGCTTGGCTTATTACTTCATTAAAAGTACAAGCAGTAGAGCTTGTACAATTAATAAAAGATATTGTATTGGAAGAGAAGCAGGATCGTCGCCATTGGATCTTATGTGTGTGTGACCAAGGTCTCACCTTTCGAACTGGTCTTGGTAATTCAAAAAGCAGGACAGAACATAAGTACTTATATTTTATGATAGCTAAAGATGTTGGCACATGGAAAGAAATCAAGTTTATTTATAACATAAACAGCAAATTGGGTCACACTAGAGCGCTGCCTAAATTGAATGTGTATCATGTCATCCCCAACAAAATAAAAAAATATATAGTGAGTGTTGCAGCACAAGTGCTTAGTGCTTGGACAGCTGCAATGTTGAAATACACAAATGCTTCTAGTAAGTAAACTTAATTCTCATAAAACCCCGTGTAATAGCAACCATAACTTCACCAGAAAAAAGTACAAAACGAAACCCAAGTCTAGTTCAAAGCACCTGTAACTTCCTATAATATCTACCAAATATCTACCTGCTGCTTAAATAGATGCCAGTATGTTACGATTAATCGATTTTTAATAATAAATTATTTACCAAAAAAACGATTTTAATAATCTCTTGTTATCTTCATAAAAATATGAACAATTCTTTACATAAATCTACGACATAATCCAATAGAACTGTAATAAAATAGAAAAAAGGAAATACAAGTGTAAATTTATTCTATAAATAATAACAAAATAAAATCAGGAGATGAGAATCGATACACAAATTCAAAATCTTTATTATGTTATGATATGACTGGCAACACCGAAGCTTACAATAAAACAACAATTAACTGTCAAAATTATATAATATGATTTTTACTTTTATTCATAAAATAAAAGTACTTTCTACCGAGAATGGTTCGTTATGACTTACGCACCAGCGCCGGCGCTTGTTTTAGATGCAACTGAAGCCATGGTGAATGTTCTTAGTGGCTGGATGTCACCAACGACGGTTAGT
The DNA here is from genome assembly GCA_945859575.2 of Herminia tarsipennalis. Lineage (NCBI taxonomy): Eukaryota > Metazoa > Arthropoda > Insecta > Lepidoptera > Erebidae > Herminia > Herminia tarsipennalis. The sequence continues at coordinate 12,876,061 of OX243852.2, forward strand.
ATCTACTTAGTTATCTAAATCTGCTGTGCTGCCTACACACACAATTCATGACTTTGAAACTTTCAATTCATCTCTTGGACTTGATAATACAATAAGTAGTACATATTTCATAAAACTTAAAGCAAGCACCATTCACTGTGTATCGTTTTATCATGCTTTCAATTCTCAAACTTCCTAATGTTTCTTTAAATACCTATTAAAAGTAACAAATGTTTTTATTACAGATCATAAACACGTTTGCGCAACATGTTGGATGACTGCTACGAGAAATGTGCATAGGTATAATTCAGCAAGATGATAACAGACATGTTAACAATTTGAATTTGGAATAATATCATATTGTCTTGTTTTCAGAATGTATCTCTTACCTGTACCACCTCCAGCACTAGGGACATTAATGGGAAGATTAGGTGATAAAGTACCTTCTGCAAGTGTTGCATTAAGTATTTACTTGGAGAAATTGCATAGAAGTAGTCTGTGTCATAAGCAGAAAGCCATTGGAACGGTATATGTCTAAGACAAGAGAGTGCATGAGCCTGCAGATGACACCTGGCGATGGTGGCAGAAGTTTATTTGAGGGGCAGAATAATACCTGATAGCTTATTTGGAAATCCTGATCTGCTCAATGAAATCGAGCCTGCTATTATCATTTGTGATGCAACATAATATGTTTATCTGCAAACTAGTAGCAACTATTTTTTTTAAAGACATAGTTTACATAAATATCAGAATTTAGTAAAGCCATTTACAGTATGTTATGATGGTCATATTCTAAATTGAGTTGGCAATTGGGACATATCAACAGCCCGGTCATACTATGTGGTAAGCAAAGATGTGGTGAGCATGTATGAATAAATGGCACCTACACATTAATAATAATATAATATAATAATAATAATATCTTGGGACAACTCACACAAAGCTATCTGATCCCAAACTAAGCAGAGCTTGTACTATGGCAACCAGACAACCGATAAACATACTTATATATTTCTAAATACATACATATTATAGATAAATAACACCCAGACACAGAATAAACCATCATGCTCATTACACAATATTCAATTATCGTTTTTTACAAGCCTAGTTTATGATAAAACAAAATGATATGATGATTTTAAGCTTTGACTTGCGACCTCATACAAAGGAGTAATCACTTATGCATGTTTGTATGGTAGAATCATTGACTAGGATGCCCTTATAGATGTTATCCCTCTAATTATAGATATTTAATTAGAAAGAGAGTAAAGTCCAGACATATTGGTAGCAGAACTTATGTTACTAATTTATTATTAAAATGTTGTCAATACTATAGATGCTATCTCAGGTTATTGCTGCAGTTGTTGGAAATATAACTGTAGGTTGCTGTGCCGATGTTGACACTGACATGGTATTTGGGCGGGGGTACATAGATATGATGAGATATATCTACCCCAGCTAAGTTTTTGGTTGACATATTCGATAAATACTCTTATGTAAAAACCAAACTGTGTACTTTATCTAATAAAACATTTGATCCTAAATTATTTGCCTTTTTATTTATTTTCAAGCTTTTTCCAGAATTTGGTAAATGTGGTAAGAACCATGTTCAGAAAATTGTAATGTATATGAGAAAAAATATGTTGTGTTTATTGTACTGGAAAAGTTATTGTATAAAAAGTAAAAACATATACAGAGTGCACAGGCGCTAGGTTAACTTATGCAGCTTAAAGTTATAACTTAAGATAAACACAAACTATGGAATATGTAAAGGAAAATATATTTAAATTAAATAATATAATCTTTATTTTATTTTCTCATTACAAAGGTTCGTGACTTGTAAATGTTATCATTGATGGCAATGATTGACGATGGGTTAACTCACTTTGTCGACTTGGTGTCCAGCAGTACACGACAACAATTCTATTGCTTGAGTGCGATCTGATGTGGACTCGCCGCGCTCCTCTGTTGTGTGTGGTTGTGGAGACATTGCTTGACCTTGAGGGTGCCACTCAGTCCTATGAATAAGCCAAGTAATAAAATTGCATACATGGTGTACCTAATGATGGCTTTCATGGGATTCTGCTCTCACATTCAACGCCTCTTGTTGGGTTTTTACAATTTCCAGGCAGTGCTTGATGTGATTCAGTTGTTTAGAATTTGCGCTTCACATATCGATGTCGTTGCTTTATGCTGTAAGTATATGGGTAAGGTCAAGGCACAGTATCTATTCATTTTCGTTCAAATGTTCGCACGATGTTACATCACTGTAAGTGGCAGTAGTACAAATAATTTGATGTTGGAACTATTCCCATCGCCGCTCCGCAATTTCGTGTAGGTACTGGTATCAGTCGGTGGTCGATTCAGTTCATAGGTACTGCTCATTGGAGACCATTGGCAGTTCACTTTAAATATTATGACTATAGAGGTCAGTGTTCTTAGTTGACTTCATTTTTCAGTACCTATCAAAGACGACTAAAACCTTTTACAAATAACCTAAAACAACATGACACCTGACAACACAGAATTTAGCAATAAGTCACGGCGCGGCGTCACCCACAGCAAACTTCATGTCGCGTAGACAAGGATAACTCATGCCATAATGCGGAAAATCTATCGCTCAGCGATCGCCCGGCAACCTATCAAATCAATATTGACCAATAAGTGGCCATACAAAACATGTATTGCCATATGGTCGGAACATTACGTCAATATTACGGTCTTGCCAGTATTGCTAGCAATGTTGCCGGCCACAGCATTGCCGCCACAAATTGCCGTGAAAAATGGCCCGTTTAGACGCCCCTTAAATACAATTATTATTAATTAAAAATGTCAAGTCTTATAAAAATATCATAATGAACTAATTTCAATACTAAAATAAAAATCATGCACATCACAATCATAGGACACCAACTAATATAATATATTTATGTCATTGAGGAAATCATCAACCTTATATAGTATGACCATTAGTGCTGTGCACTCCCTGAGGTATGCGCGCGGTGAGACGGGGGGGTTAGAATCGGCTGCTGCGCTGTCAGTGCGCCGTCAACGCTTGTGACGGCAGGTAGTGTTATTTGTATCGGACTGTCTATGTCAGACGCACACGAGATAAATATTCAAAGATGGGTCGTGCGTTATCTCGTGATATGAAGACTGTCATTTTTAAGGTGGCTGAATATTTTAAGAAAAGAAAAGCAGACAAAGAAAGCTTTGAATTTAAAAATGACGTGAATATTGCTAAAATCGTTGCGGAGGCTACGGGATACAGCAAAAGAACCGTACATAATGTGATTTCTGCGGGCTATTTATCAATTGAAAATTCAAGCCAATTAAAATTTCAATCGCCAAAAAAACCAAAAGTTCTAAAGAAAAAACACGTTGTGGATGATTTTGACCTTGGAGTTATCAGAAGAAAAATTCATCAGTTTTACGAAGTTGAAAAAAAAATACCAAGTGTCCGTAAGTTACTATCAAGTTTGAGACAGGATGGCATATTGAATTGTGGACGGGAATATTTAAGACAGCTTTTACACAAAATGGGCTACCGTTACAAAAAATGCAAATCAAAGAGACATCTCCTTATAGAGCAGCCTAATATTACAGTGTGGCGGAAAAAATATCTTACACAAATCAGAAATTACAGAACGGAAAACCGAAACATATATTTTCTTGATGAAACATACATCAACGCCAGTCACCATGCCAGCAAATGTTGGCAATCATCGTCAGAACCCGGTATTCATGCTGATATTGGGAAAGGACGGCGACTAGTAATACTCCACGCTGGGTGTCGAAATGGCTTAGTGGATGATACATTGACTATATTCAAATCCGATGCTAGAACCGGTGACTATCATGGAGATATGAGCGGACCTACTTTTTATAAGTGGGTAGATGAAAAGTTAAAAGATAAGTTGCTGCCGAATTCTGTGGTTGTAATGGACAACGCGTCTTACCACAGCGTTCAGATTGAGAAGAAACCAACTATATCAAGCCTCAAAAGTGAAATGCAGAACTGGTTGCTACGCCATAATGTAGAATTTTCAGGAACCATGTCAAAGGCTCAACTGCTACTTCTTATCAAAAATACACAAAAAGAACCCGTGTATAGAATTGACGAACTCCTGAAAGCCAGTGGACACACTGTTCTGCGTTTACCTCCGTACCATCCAGATTTAAATCCAATCGAGTTGGTCTGGGCTGATATTAAAAACAACATAGCCCAAAACTATATTAATTCTTCTCTAGACGAAAAGATAATCTTATTGGATAAATTGTTTTCGGAATTCACGGCGGAAAAATGGCAGAAATGCGACGATCATGTCCAGAAAAATGAAAATGATTACTGGAGTCGCGATAGTAGGTTCGATAATGTTATCGATTCATTCATAATAAATTTGCAAGACTCTGATTCAAGTTCCGGTGGCGAAGAGGAAGATGAAGATGATGACGAAATGGAAGATGAAGTTGAAACAGAATCTATGTCAGAATAACTTTCGTTAGAATATATAATTGTTTGTAAATATAAAAAATGTTTAATAAAACAAGTCCTGTTGTGAATTATAACTTTCAATTCTTATTTATCACCTGCATATTTTAATAAAATATGAGTATATTTGGGTTACATTTTAATCAACAAAGTAAGTATATATTACAGATAGATAGCCTCCGACCAACGCAACGTCCCGCCACAAGTCTTGCCTTAGAAATGCAAACTGATATCGTAAGATCTGTCCGACATGTATCGACCTCATGTGAACTCATGCACTTTTTTCTTCGCCCCCCACCTCGCCGTGCATACCTCCGGGAGTGCACTGCACTAATGGCCACACTATAATAACATTTATTTGTAAGCATATTTTTTAAAGTTTTTTTGAATTTTTCTGTATTTAGTTGTTTCCAGTCCTTTGGTATTTTATTATAAATTAATGGCGCCTTGCATACTATGCTTTTATATAGCAGGGCTGTTCTGGCTGGGTGTACGCAAAGTTTTGTGTTATCACGCCGATTATTTCGTCTGTCTGATAGACGAGGAAAGAGAAGTAGAATTCGCCCAGAAAATTATGCCATATCTAAGAGAAGATTCTACGAGCCCATAATATGCTGAAAGTAGCGCTTCCGTATTAACAACTGGAGCTAATTTATATAATGCATATGATGTGCTGCTAATCTTTGTACAGAGTACGTCAACGTGATCTTTCCAGTTCAATTTGTGATCTATAAGTAAACCTAAAAAACGAGCAGTGGCTACTTCTGTTATGGTGTGATTATCCTGGATTACGTTTACGTTTAACGAGTTTTGAGATCTTTGGCCAAAATGCATTATACTTGTCTTCTTTAAGTTAATTTTTAAATTATTATTATCAAGCCATGAAATTACAGATGTCAATGAATTATTTATGTCAGATTGATAATTATTAATGTCCTTGCATGCAATTGTAATGGTGCTATCATCAGCGAATAATGTCATTGGTTGAGTTGTGGCTTTTGGTAAGTCGTTAATGTAGATAATGAATAGGAGAGGTCCTAATACGCTGCCCTGTGGGACACCATAAGACGTATAGCGCTTCATAGAAGTATATACTTCTTCATTTTTTGATTTGGGATTGACTCTAGCTATTTGCGTCATCTGTTGTCTGTTCATTAAATAAGATTGTAGCAATTTTAAGACATTACCTCTAATACCATAAGCTTCGAGCTTTTTTATAAGTATTTTGTGATCTACGTGATCGAAAGCCCGTGACATATCGCAGTATATAGCACAAATCGGAGATGTTTTATCAATATGATACAAGATATTCTTAATAAATTCATAAACAGCCATGCCTATGGTCTTATTTTGGCGAAACCCTTTCTGTTCGTTGCATAAAAGATTATTTTTTTCAAGATAGGAGTTTATTTCACTATAAAGATATTTCTCAAAAATCTTAGAGAATACTGATAGTAGCGCTATTGGTCTGTAATTTTCCATTCTTTGCTTATTATCTTTTTTGAACAAGGGCTTAATGACAGTCAGTTTAAGATCTGATGGGAAAGTTCCTGATGAAATGCTTAAGTTTAATATATTTTTTTGTGGTTATCTAAAAAAAAACAAGCAAGGAATAAGCAGTCCATGTAAATTTAACAAATTTTAGAATACGAATATTTATGAATTTCATTTTAGGAGAAAGAGAGTAGGCCTACAACAGGTTGTAATAAATTTATTTGTGGGTAGGTAGTTAATATTCCCGTATTCTAAAATACTCTATTCACTTGGTTTCAAATAACAATGTAAGTATACAACTAAATTATTACAAAACTAAAAACCTTATTGCAAAAAATTGATGACTGAAATATTTTGGCACCAAAAATACTGCCATTTTATTTTTTCTAGTTTTGATGTAAATAGGTAGGTATCCTGTGTCACTCACAAAGTCACAACTGAGACGAATCTAACGATACCTTTAAAACTAAAATCCATCAAGCCATTTGGGTTCTAGAGCATAGATTCTCAAACTATTTTGGGCAAGACAACTTTTATCCAAAATGAACTGCTACCTCAGACTCAAAAGCTTAACAACAGTTTTTTAAAAGTACGACAATCATACTTCCTACCTTCCTAGTAAATTAATTTGATTTTTATTCTCATATCAAATCTGTCGTGTCGGATTTCCGTCCTACTGTTCTACAAGAATGACTGAATGAGGGAATGGATGGTGCACTTCTATCTGCGCATATATACGCACATGTGCATTATAATCTCCTGAGTAGGTGGCTATTTAGTCTCTAGCTGTGGCCGAAGGCGTTTTGAAGACATATTATCATGGCCAAACATTTAATAAAAAATATGTACCTATTATTAAATGTTTGGCCATCCCATCTCTGCCAGTGGCCGTCGTCAAAGCAACTAAGGGATTTACACCGGAGCAGCGTCCTCTACGTACTTTAAAGCCTGCGATCATCAAGCGTGGCGATTATGGCAGGATTTATAATAGTAGGTTCTACCGGGGAAACACAAACTGCGTGTGATGTAGGGGTGGGGTCAGCGGCACCCGCTGGAATGCGAATGTACATATATGTAAGTAAATACCAACTGTTGTCGATAACATTTTTGCAATAAGTCACGGCTACAGCTTAGATATTAATGGTCAGGTTAATTAAGAATTACCTACATATAAGAAGGGCGTTGTAGCCCCGATTCTACATCTTTTTCAACTGGGCTAAATATTTACCCCCTCTCACAAATTCACTGCAGTGTAAGTGAAGTGAAAAGGTATCTGCGCTAATTTTGACATTTGCGCGATTGCTGGGCAGGTTCGGTTCAAGGCGAGCCAAGGTAGGGCACCGATCCTCGAGACAATGACAGGAGGTGTCAAACGCTATATATATATTTTCAAAATATGAAATGTTTTGGTCGCAGTAGGGTTCTTATAGTTAGTTTTTCTGTTTGTTTTTGTATCTTTTATGCTGCCCAATCGCGCAAAGGTTACAGTTGCGCGCTTCTGTGTCACCCGTTCGTCGAAGTTCTAAGTTGACCTCAATGACTTCTAAGTTGTGTTCCTCAGCTCGTGCATTGACTTCAAAGTTAATGTTGCGGTCCTTTGTTCGTGCAGAGAATTTTAAGATCGCTCTGCTGCCCTCTGCTCAGTACGAACCTTCTATTTTTGGGGCGGAACTCGTTGTCCATGCCACGCAGTGACTTAATTTCTTCGTCATAGTTGTGGCTTTCGCTCCGGGCGCGTGGTCCCTGCTTCTAAGTTCACGCCGTGTTCGTCAGCTCACTTCTGCTCCTGATCGGTCAGGGGTTTTTACTTTTGCGCTGCACGTCTTTGTCGGCACAGTGACTTTGAGCTTGTGAAAGGTGGAGAGCCACCCTCCACCCTAGGCCATGCTCGCTCCCCGCCTCTGTCGTCAGTGATAGGGGTACCGGATATATCGCGCGGTGCCGGACGCGGTCAGCAGTCCCGTGAGGGAAGGCGGTGGTGCTAGTCTGCCCGTCACTGGCGAACCGAACGACGTTGAGGTGCACTTGTGCATGATGTCGCTTGGTGCGCTATGGGCGAGATGAATGAGGAAGTTTCTCATGCTCACGGTTTTCCGCGTTGGCGGCATTCTCTGTGTATCCAGGACGCCGCCGCAGCAAGTGTTAAAGTAAGGAATGGGGCTTTAACGCTGGGTGGGTTCATCATCAGCCTATCGCAGTCCACTGCTGGACATAGGCCTCTCCAATTGCACGCCACTTTGTTCTATCTTCGGCTTCTCGCATCCAGCTCCTGCCAGCCGTTTTGCGTAAATCATCACTCCACCTGGCCTGAGGGCGTCCTACACTACGTTTGCCGTGCCGTGGTCTCTACTCAAGAACTCGTTTACCCCAACGGTTGTCGGTTCTTCGGCAAATATGGCCAGCCCACTGCCACTTCAGCTTGCTAATCCGGTGGGCTATGTCGATAACTTTGGTTCTCTGCCGGATCACCTCATTTCTGATTTTGTCCCTAAGAGAAACTCCGAGCATAGCCCTTTCCATAGCCCGCTGAGCGACTTTGAACTTGTGGACTAGCCGTACCGTCAGTGTCCACGTTTCGGCTCCGTATGTCATGACGGGTAGGACGCACTGATTAAAGACTTTAGTCTTTAGACATTGTGGGATCGACGATGAGAAGACTTGACGTAGCTTACCAAACGCTACCCAACCCAACCGAATTCTCCTGTTCACCTCGTCCTCGAAGTTGTTTCTACCTAACTGCAATGACTGCCCGAGGTACACATATTTTTGAACAACTTCGAGAACGGCGCCGTGCACCGCTATCGGTTCCGGTAGTACATGTTCATTGAACATGACCTTGGTTTTATCCAAGTTCATCCGTAGGCCGATGCGTACAGAGGAGTCAGCCAGGTCATTCAGCATCAGTTGAAGGTCCTGCAGCGTTTCCGCCATAATGACAATGTCATCTGCAAATCGCAAGTGAGAGATGTATTCACCATTGATGTTGATGCCCCGCCCTTTCCAGTGCAGCGTCTTGAACATATCCTCCATTGCATTTGTGAACAGTTTCGGGGAGATAACGTCCCCTTGCCTCACTCCTCGATGCAATGGTATAGGTTTTGTTTCCTGATTCTGTACTTGGACGGACATTGTTGCGGCTTCGTAGAGACATCTCATCACTTGGATATATCGCCAATCTACTTGGCATCGCTGCAGAGACTCCAGAACGGACCAGATTTCAATCGAGTCAAAGGCCTTCTCATAGTCCACGAATGCTAGACACAGGGGCTGATTATACTCTTGGGTCTTTTGTATAATCTGCCGCACTGTGTGGATGTGGTCTATGGTGCCATATCCGCTCCGAAATCCAGCCTGTTCCGGTGGTTGGAATTCGTCAAGTCTTCGCGCAAGGCGGTTCGTGATGACTCTTGAGAACAGCTTATAGACGTGGCTCAGAAGAGAAATAGGTCGGTAGTTCTTCAGCCGGGTCTTATTTTTTGAAGAACAAGACGACTACGCTTCTACTCCACGCCTCCGGAGTTCTCCCTTCGAACAGGACAGCATTAAAGAGCTTTTGGAGCTCCCTCAGTACGGGTTTACCTCCAGCCTTTAACAGCTCTGTTGTAACGCCATCCTCCCCAGGGGCTTTTCCATTTTTTAGCTGTCTAAGAGCCAGCACGATTTCGTCAATGTTGACTTCTGGCAGGTCTTCGGTGTAGTGGCGTGTTAGAGTGGCTCTAGGACCCTCATCTTCTGGATCAGGTCGAGATGCATGCGAAGCGTATAGCCGGCCATAGAAGCCTTCCACTTCGTAGAGGACTGCCGGCTTCGAAGCAACGACTTCTCCACTTGTTGTGGTCAACTTCGTCAGGTGGCTTCTTCCAAGAGATTGTACGAACACTTTTGACCCCCGGTTCTGCTCGATCGCTCTTTTAATCAAAAGAGTGTTGGAGCACCGAAGGTCGTGTCGTATAAGCTTGTTGATCTCTTGGTTTAGAGCGCGCTTTTCCGACGAAGTGACGGGTGGGTTTTCACGTCGTTCCTTCATTAGCCCTAAAGTCCTTTCCGAAAGCTTTGAATTCATGCCCTTACGCTGCATTTCACAAAATCTCGTACCTTCTTCCCTGAGTATCCGAACCACATTTACGAGCTTCTGGTTTACGTCTGTTGTGGTTTCCATGGCAGCAAATCGGTTATCCAGGTTTGACTGGAACGCTTCGGATCCTATCATGGTTTGGAGCAAAGTAGGTCGGAGCCTGGACCTCATCAGACGGGCACGTTCCGCCTTGAAGTCGATATTCAGAGAGCCTCGGACAAGTCGGTGATCACTACCGGTATTAAACCTGTTGATCACGGTGACGTCTCTAAATATATGCTTTTTGTCCGTCATGATGAAGTCGATCTCGTTTTTCGTCATAGTGTCGGGGCTTTGCCACGTCCACTTTCTTTGGGGCTGTTTCTTGAAAAAGGAGTTCATCAAGAAGAGCCCCTCCCGTTCGAGGAAGTTGACTAGCATTTGCCCCCTATGATTTCTGCTTCCAAATCCATGGGATCCTACTACCAATTCGCTGCAATTTTGTACTCCCACTTTAGCGTTGAAGGGGTGGTTGCCGAAGATATAGAAAGTTCTGGTGGCCTATCTGTGAAGGTGGCTAGTAGGTACACGACCGATTCTTTTGTGCGTACACCTCAAGCGCCCGGGGCAGCCGGGCGCTGGAGGTGTGCGTTAAGGTATTTTTACGAAAAAAGGACTCCCTAGTCGTGCAGTGGCCTCCAAGCCCACACTGTGCCGCCGAAAACTGTGCCCTTTTCGTCGTGATCATGGATTATCAGCCTATCGCAGTCTACTGCTGGACATAGGCTTCTCCAATTGCATGCCACTTTGTTCTATCTTCGGTTTCTTGCATTCAGCTCCTGCCAGCCGTTGTGCGTAAACCATCACTCCACCACTCTACTGGCCTGAGGGCGTTCTACACTACGTTTGCCGAGACGTGGTCTCCACTCAAGAACTCGTCTACCCCAACGGTTGTCTGACTCTTGAGAACATCTTAAAGACGTGGCTTAGAAGGAAAATAGGTCGGTAGTTCTTCAGCCGAGTCTTATCTCCCTTTTTGAAGAAAAATACGACTACACTTCTACTCCACGCCTCCGGAGTTCTCCCTTCAAACAGGACAGCATTAAAGAACTTTTGGAGCTCTCTCAGTACGGGTTTACCTTCAGCCTTTAGCAGCTCTGTTGTAACGACATCATCACCAGGGGTTTTTCCATTTTTCACCTGTTTAAGAGCCAGCACGATTTCGTCAATATTGACTTCTGGCAGATCTTCGGTTTAGTGGCTCTAGGACCCTTATTTTCAGGATCAGGTCGAGATGCATGCGAAGCGTATAACGGGCCATAGAAGCCTTTCACTTCAGAGAGGACTGCTGGCTTCGAAGTAACGACTTCTCCACTTGCTATGGTCAGCTTCGTCAAAAGATTGTACGAACATTTTTGACCCCCGGTTGTTTGATCGCTCTTTTAATCGAGAGGGTGTTGGAGCGCCGAAGGTCGTGTCGTATAAGCTTATTGATCTCTTGGTTTAGAGCGCGCTTTTACATCGTTTCTTCATTAGCCCTAAAGTCTTTTTCGAAAGCTTTGACTTCCTGCCATTATGCTGCATTTTACAAAATCTCGTACCTTCTTCCCTGAGTATCCGACCCACATTTACGAGCCTCTGGTTTACGTCTATTGTGGTTTCCATGGCAGCAAATCGGTTATCCAGGTTTGACTGGAACGTTTCGGATCCTATCGAATCACTCTGCGGCCCTCAGCTCAGGAAAACCACCATAGGCCAAGTCCCCGAGCCCCTTTAAGGGGATTCTGAGAAAACTCGGATACGGCTTACTAAATGGTTCAAAAATTTGCATCGTGACTTTTATGTTCGAGTTGCGCCCCGTTTGTGCAGTAACGTTTAAAACGTTGCTGCGGCCACTTACTTACGTAGCGGATTCATAATCCAAGCTACGCCTCTCTCCGCTCGCAGTGACTTAAGATCGCGCAGAGACATCCAGCCCGCGCAGTTGCTGATAAGTTCCCGCTGTGCTTGTCAGCTCGCTTAGTGAATTCAACCCATCAAGTTGCCGTTCTGCTTGCAAAGTGCGATTGCGCTGCGGTCCACAGTTCGTTTCATGTTGGATAAGTTCACCGCGACCTACGACGACGACACAGTGGCTTCTGATTTGCATCTCTTTGATGGTGGAGTGGCTTTTAAGATTGACCTAGGGCAACAACTTGCGCAGTCACTTTTAAATTAAGCCCTCTGCTCATCTCACCGTACTCTGTTGATTTTTCTACCTTAAAGTTTGGCGCTGAGCTCCGTGAAGTAACTACATACTGCACCCTCCTCCTCGAGCTCTGACTATTGTGATCGTGGTCTGCGGGATCGATCTGCGGCTCCTACTCGCTCATTGGCTTTGAATTTTCTAACTGAACACTGTGCTTGTCAGCTCATGCAATAACTCCTACCTACACGCTGCATGCACAGTGACTTCTAAGTTCAAATAGCACTCCTCTGCTTGCGCCGTAACTTTGAGGATAGCGCTAGGACTGCTACCTACACGCTGCATGCTCACTGACTTCTAAGTTCAAATAGCACTCCTCTGCTTGCGCCATAACTTTAAGGATAGCGCTATTAGGCCCCCTTATTCATGCAGATTTATATTTTATTGCATTTAAGATTACGCTAAGGCCCAGTTCGCTCAACGCTTACTTCTAAATTCACATGGCGCTCGTCAGCTCGCGCAGTGACTTCTAAATTTGCAGCACTGCCTTAACAGTTGAATACTCGCTATACCCTCTTCTTGTGCACAGCTTGCTCAATACCTAGCTTTCTAAGTTCACGCTTATTCGTCAGTTCGCACAGTGACTTCTACCTTCGCGCTGCACCCCTATTTTTGCGCAGTGACTTGATATGCTGCGAGCTGGCGAGCGTAAATGTCACTTTTAAAATCGTTATTTCCTCCTGACCAGACTTAGTTGATCCAGAAGGATTCTCTCTTTCCCCCCTCTCCCCCTCCTGTCAAGCTGTGCCTGGTGAACTTTAAGTAAAAAACAGTTGTAAAATTGTAACGCTTGGGGCGGAAACTGAAAATGAGGACCCGGCTCAAAAAATCTGGTTGCCCCTGCGGGTCAAAAGGCCCCCGCGATACCTCCTAGGACAGCCTGAATGGCAGCTGTCTGATTAAAAAAATATTGCATCTGTTTATTATGTAGGTAGGTAATTCATCGATTAGCCTGTTGGTCTAGTGGCTAAACTAGTTACCCTGACTGCTAATAAGGACGTGGGTATTATACCCACCCGAGATAAAACTTTGTGTGATGAGCACGATTGTTTATTCTGTCTCTGTTTATTTATCCATAATATGTAAGTAAGTAGGTATACTAGTAGGTACCAAAGCTAATCAGTTGTCTGGTTGTCATAGTATCGGCTCTGCCTAGTTTGGGATCGGTCGGATGAGTTGTCCTAAGATATTTTATCCGACTTCAAAAAGGAGGAGGTTCTTTATTCGGATGTTTGTATTTTTCAGGGTTCTGTACCTCAAAAGGAAAAAACGGAACCCTTACAGGATCACTTTGTTGTCCGTCAGTCAGTCAAGACCGTTTATCTTGGGAACGCGTGGAGGTATCGAGTTGAAATTAAAACCAAACACTCAAAAAAAATCTCTCTGTGAAAAATCAAACTCCTCAGTTAAAGTGTGTGATTTTACGGCCGTTTATGCCGCAAAAAACATATTTTGACACTCGCTAGGGAATCAAAATTTATAGGGTACTTTCCGTTGACCTAGAACTATGAAATTTGGCAAGTAATACCGTCTTATACTACAAATATAGGAAAAAGTCTAAAAACTATACATTTGTAATTAAAACTTAAAAAATATACCTAGTCTTCAAAGAACTGCGAGAGTCGGCTCCTGAATTATTTCTAACTAGCGACTGTACATTGGGATCCCAATTTTTTTCTAGTTATAAATATAGCCTATATTCCTCGGGGATAATGTAGCATTCTAATGGTGAAAGAATTTTTGAAATCATTTTAGTAATTTTTGAGTTTAATCGTTACAAACATACAGAATTTAATCTTTGCTCTATAAAATATTACTGGTTGACCCGCGCAACGTAAATTTTACCTTTTTTAGAAAAAAAATATTGCTGCTCCGCTCTTATTGTTCCTAGCGTGATGTTATATAGCCTATAGCCCTCGTCCTAGCTTATATTCCTCGATAAATGGGCTCTCCAACAGTAAAAGAAATTTTCAATTCGGACCAGTAGTTTCTGAGATAATCACGTTCAAATAAACAAACAAACTCATAAAGTAGAGACTAGTTGACTAGAGCAACTACGTTTTTGTCATTGCTTTTACAATATTTTTCATTGATGCTCCGCTGCTGTTGGTCGTAGCGTGATGTATAGCCTATGACACAAATAACGTGGTTTTCTATTGGTAAAAGAATTTTCAAAATCGGTTTAGTAGATCTAGATATTACCCCCTACAACCTCACAAACTCTTAAACTTTACCTCTTTATTTTTAGGTATAACTCCATCATACAAAGACGGATTTTCAAAATCCAGGAGGCCTACTCTATTTCAATGAAAACGAAGTTTCAATCAAAAATGAGGTGATGATATACAGAGCCAGCAACATCGATTTAATCCACTCGTTCCAGAAAATCGTCCATGCGTTCGAACTTGTTGTGCTTATCCAAAAAATAATAAGAATAGTCCCCGTAAACTTAAGAAATTTAAGCAAACGAAAATTCATGAATTTCGTTATAAAGAAAGAGAGTAGGCCTACTGTTTTGTTCGAAAGAGGTTTATTCCCAAATGAACTTCCCAAATTTAAGCACATTAAGTTATTACATTGTAAGTGTGCCCATTGAGTTTGATATATCCAATCTTGTGTAGGTAGGTACTCTCCTTTTAATATTTTTGACATCTTGTTTTTGCACCAGTCCTTTATGGTGGCAGCACCTTACCTGCATATCAGATGCGAAGGGTTAAAAAAAAAGAGTGGCCGCGAGTTTTTATTGCCTGTTCTTTTCTCCGGCTTTACCTATTGTTTGCGAGCAGGCATTACATGTAAATGTGAAATCGACTTTTCACAAGTTATTTTGCTTCAGTGAATCAAGAATTTTTATTATTATTATGTATATCGTTTCCATATCACGGGACTACGGAGTCCCGGTTATTTGGGAGGCGTGCGTGGGGCTGAAGCCAACATGTAAAGGCCCATTAGACACTTTAATCTATCCATACTATACTAATATTATAAATGTGAAAGTAACTCTGTCTGTCTGTCTGTTACGCTGTCACGCTCAAACAGCTAAACCGATTGAGATGAAATTTGGTATGGAAATAGTTTGAGTCCCGGGGAAGGACATAGGATAGTTTTTATTGCGATAACCGACATCCACGCGGGCGGAGCCGCGGGCGATAGCTAGTATATTATAATTAGACCATAAACATTGTAAAGGCTATGTGACACAAACTGGCGAATATCGTTGTATACACTATTTAGATGTACCCATCGACATTCCCTGGTTAGTGTAAAAACTATAGTCAAAAAGTGGTAGCTAAGAAACTGGGTTATGGAGGTGATGTGTTAGTGGAATGGTTAACTGGTACTATTGAAGGACTATGGCGCGTGCCCTGCAAACACATGGTAAAAACACACGGACAAATGGGCAGGCGATACTCGCCTCTCACTAGATGGGCCACCTTCTGGCCGCCACAGGCATACAGCCAAACAGGCGACAGGGAGCAACTTGGGTGTGAGCAGCTTGGGGTGTCGAGCGGTGCGGCGCGAATTTCACCATCACGAAGAAGGCCCGTGAGCGGGTTTCCCCGTAGTTTGCCCATGAAAATGACCCTTCCACCCCCGAGCACCAGACCTTCCACCCCGAGGGCCAGAGGGAGGTCGCCAGAGCTTGCAAGCTCTGGCGACCTCCCTCTGGCCGGCCGATTAAGGCAAGACAGAGTTGAGAGTCCTGCGGGCGCTCTTGGTGTTACACTCCCGCCGACCAGTGAAGGCAAGCCGGAGACGAGGCCCTGACCGACTCTCTGAGGCATCGGGACCGCATATTCAGCTCGCCACAAAGCTGCCCTGCGGTTTGTGTACTCTTATTTCACTCTCATGAGACATTTTTATAGAAATTTAAATTTTTCTCTTATAAGGATTTCAAGAGACTATGCCCTCAGAGTGTTGCGACGACAACGACTAGCCCCGAGGGGTTTTATTATTATTATGGTCCCATATAAATTTCGTAAAGATCTAATTATGAGTGTCCAAGACAGACAACGGAACTCAACCGTGATTGAATTCGTTAAGAAGTTTTTAGAAGGATACATACATACGAGTCATCGTATGTATGTATCCTTCTAATGTTCGGACTCGTATGTCCGGTCATACCTCCCTAAGGGCTCGACCGATTTTAATAAATTATACGTCATTAGATACATTGTGATGACGCGAGTGTCACTGGGTACCTACATACAATTTTTGAGAAATCCAAATGGCGGATTTTATGCGCGTTAATGTGCGGTCTGATTTTTTTTTTCTAAGACCAGCCCTCTCGGGCGTGGTATTAAATCAAAGGGCTTGAAAAGACGCTACGAAAATATATTATAATCTATGTTTAAAAAATGTTTGAAGTGGCAAATCATAAAAAAAATAACGTTAATAATAAAACAAATAGTTCTTATTAAATCATATTTTAATTATCATACAACGACTAAAAAATAAAAAATTAAATTAAATAAATTTATGCAGTTGGAGGCATTAATGAATGCTGTTTAACTTAATGTCGTGCCTCCGACTGCATGATATTAAAATAAGTATTATGGGTATCTTGTTTCCGACTTTTTGCAGTTTTTAGGGTTCCGTGGCCAACATGGCAAAACGGAACGCTTATACCGCAGTCTCTGAGTGGAGCTGCTGAAACTAGCAGCTCCGCTCAGAGACTGTTAGTGCTGAAGGCTGTAATTTTGCATGGATACACATATTACTTACGCCAATAAAATGAAAGAATATAATCTAAAAAAAATCTTATTTTTGAGGGTACCTCCCATATATGTAAAGTGACCCGGGATGTGATTTTTTTTCTCACGTATCTCATCGTGTGGGGAATTATACCTATTAATAGGTCTTTTAAAAACGTTTAGGTTGGGGGTTGAGATCATTGTTATATTTAGGGAAACGTTTGTGAAATATTAAGATTTAAAGTGGAAATTTTAATTAGAGTCAAGTGTCCCTCCCCCCTGTCAGCTGAATGGTTGATGTTGAGTATGTGAAAAAATCACGTTAGTAGTTTATGTAGTGAAATTAAAAGGAAAACTATTACAGCTTAGTAGGCTTTACAAGTTTACGAGTACCTATGAGCTGATCAAATGAGAAGTAACAAAATTTTCTTACACGTTCCATTGAAAATTATTGTTAAATAACGTTGTAAGTATGAAACAAAAACAACATAAAACCCACTTCTTAAGCCGCATTATTCGGATGGGGCGGAGGGGGGCTACGGAACCCTACATTGTGCGTGCCCCAATATCCACTAAAAACGGGTTTTTTTTAAATATTAGTTAATAAAAACACAAAAAAGATATAGCAAAAGGAACTACGTTCCAATCGGGTAAACAAGACACCTTAATTCAGTCAAATACCCTATTAGCCATGACCTCAATAAAATATGAACAATTTTTTCATTTAAGTAATTCTTTTGTTGTATCGATGTGGAGATATATCAACCAGGGGTAGGAGTCACTAATTTCTTCTGACATTAGCATTAAAACATAGTTGCATGTGTAGTAAGTACCTATACATACATGCATGCCAATATATTGGGACAACTCACACAACGTCATCTGATCCCAGACAACTGATAAACATACTTACATATTTCTAAATACATATTATATATTAGCTGCTGATTTATTAAGGCGAAAATATAGAAAGTATTTCGTTACTACGCAGTCAAAGCGTGCCCAGGGGTGGGGTTCTTAGCAAATGCTCTACCTAGCCTTTATGCGCCCAGTAAGAATTTCAATTAATGCACCGAGCAGGGGAAGCGGCCTTAGGAACCTTTGTAGAATGGGGCCGCGACCTCAAGCACACCTGAGCAAGCAGGCACTGTTTTAATTCTGTAATCAAAACGCAAGCTGAGGTATACAGGTAGGGGTAGGTAGGCCTATTCTAAATCCTAATTTAAATAAGAGATTGGCACCTTAGTACCGAACTACTTAAATATTTACGTAGCAACTGAGGTGAGGGATAATGATAAATCAAGTAAATATAGCATGCAAAGAATATTTGAATTTCCCAACTCGATGCCTATGACATAAGTATTAGTAGGAATTTAAGTATTTTATTTCGAATATCAGGCCTATTAGTGATATTGCTATAAGTCCAACTGTTTATTTACAATAAAATGTGGTTAGATTTTAGATTAGATGTATTACATAAACGACGTCTTTTAGCCAAATATAAATTTTGCATTTGCACATGTATTTAATTGCATCTTTGGTCTTCATAAGGATTTTATTGAAACTGAAAGAAGTTAAAAATATATAGTAAATAAACAACGACAATTTAAATTATGACAGTTTCTTAAATTTAAACGTACACATTTAGAACACAATTAATTTCTATTTGAAACAAAAATTAAAATAACGCCATAGTTAGATTTCAAATATTCGCGGGCTTACGATAGCGCAACATATTTGTGTCACGTGACCGTCATCGATCCAATGGTTGAACGCTTCTCGGGTCCATTCAACTCGGCTCGGCCATCGCCGGGAGAGGGACACTTCACAACACCGATTCTATTCATACATAGGAAATATTTATATGTCGCTATCTCTCTCACTCGTATTGAGAAATAATTAAATGAATGGTGAACGAGCGAAACGGGAATATGTTCGAGTGGAAATTATTGAAAGCTGGGCCAGGCCAGTCGCCATGTAGAATTTTTTGATGTGGGTGTTGTGTCTTGGGACGTCAAACGCTTCAATGAATATTATTTTCAAGTGGACATTAATTTTAGTGTAAATCGACATTTGACTATTCTTTTAGTGTTAAAGTGTATTTCGTGAACAATTGTACTTGTTTCTTTGTGATCGTGAGGGATCTAATCTGGTGACGGCAGATAATAAACTGGAGGGGGGCTGCTAAAATACTACGATAGGATAGTAACGACGTTTTACAACTCGAGAGCGCTCATAAAATTTCTCATCTCGGTGCGGGCGAGTCGGACTTCCATTTTGTTTTATTATGTGGTTTGGTTGTTTACACTCTGCGTCGCGCTCTGGACAATGGAAAGCGACGGTGAGTATTCATTTAACGAGTAATGCGAAGGAATGGAGTTAAATTTAAGTTGTGTGCGCAAGTAGAAACACATGACAATAAACATGCAACAGTGAATAAGTAATGGCATTGGATTAGTGCATCGTGTGGCTGCGCGGTGGTGGTGGGTGGCACGACTCGGTCATAGTAAGCAGCACGCGCTAGTGGCGGTGACCCATAGTTCTGCAGCACCATTGTGTACGCGCCAGGTTGCGGTACGCGCGTCAAGTTCCGTCGGGCTAATTGATTTCAGTTCAATCCGTAAGCATGCGCCGATCGTGTGCAGCACGCCTATGTAGATGGGTGCTGCGCCGCGTTTACATCGCCCTTATCAGCTGATTACACTACAGTGCATTGGCAACATTGCTGCCACCAAATGTTTTTATTTAATCGTACACAGTCAATAGTGATGGTAATCATTCAGCCACATAGCCACTCTCCACTTGTTTAGGTAAACAAATTTTGTTTTACAATACTATTTGACATGGACAAAAGACAAGTGATTCTTTTGCGACCTAGATGTCATTCTGTTATGCCTAGTAAACATGTAGGTTTAATTGATTAATTTTAAAATTGGAATGTGTTCAAATAAAGTAACATTCATGTAATCTGACAGAAGTAAATTTCTTTTTATAACAATTTGCAAGTGTAGTAATAAATTTCTGATGTATTCATTTCATTAGATTGTGAGTTGAGATGTAATGTTCATGCACTGTGCACATGATTATTTAAACATATAAAATAGTCAATAATATTGAGGAAATTATCAGTATATTCAATACCATTGTTGTTTTTATTTCTATTTTTAGTATTCTATTCTAATATTGAATAAATGGAATGTATATTTTTAGCTACACTCTTGCATCTGTCTGTCCAGCCATACGTCAGTTACAATCTCCTAGAATCATAATGCAAACTAGGTGTTGTCTCTTTTATAGCATTTTTTTTTTTATCTGGGAAATAGGATGTATTACTATTTTAATATTTTTTGGAACCATAAGATAAAAATGAACTGATTCATAAAAAACCACATATTAAATATTTACTTGTGGTCTTGAGATACAAATTTAAGAGTAATAAAAACATCCAGCTTAATATGTACCTCATTTTTACAGTAATCTAAGTAAATGTAGGTTTATTTTATATTTTATACGGTGTTATGCATAATGTACTACATTTTTAGGTTCAAAGGTAGCCCATTTATAATAATTATTACTAGCTCTTTAGCTTGCGGCTTTGCAAAAAAAAAAGCCTTTTATCCTACAATAGCACCTGAGTCCTCCTTCAATAAAAATTACTAATACTAAACAAGAAATAATGAACTGAAAATTATACAACCCCATGTCACTTTCAAAATTGAGACGAATCTAGCGAGGTACCTTACATGATAAAAATCATGGCTGAATCCATGTTACCTTTAAAATAAACATACATGCACTCAAAAACATATCCCTTCTTCTGGTGAGCCTAACAAACTAATGTCTCAAATGAGGAATGCAGCGCAGTGAAAATTTGATTGTAGTTTTGCAAAAATTGGGAAATCACTGATACTGTTATGGGATAGTTTGACGCTTACCATAATGCGTATGACCGGTTCGTCTCTTCATTTAGTGGCATAAAACAAAAGTGCACTCACATCATAATGTGCAAATTATTGATAACATAACATACTGGGTGTGCCAGTGTAAAACATTTAGTTGCTAATTCAATATTTTATTCAATGGCATTGCAACTTCCTTCCTCCCTCATGTTTATGGACCATGTAATATGTAATGTTAAATATACTGATAATTTTATTTATTGCAGCAAATAAAACAATATATCGCAGTCAATGACTACTTTTTTTGAACAATATCTACATTATTTTTTTAAATGTATTTAACAGGTCTCGTAAATATGTAAATTTAATAATATTGTTTTAAAAAATACTTTAAGTATTTTTTTTAAATTTTTTTACTTAAAATAGAAAAAGAAATAAAAATAAAAATATTATAAAAAAGCAACATACGAAACCTAAAACTCAAAAGGTAAAATAAAAAATATGTATAACTAATGCTAATAATGTGATATCAAATACAATATGAATGAGAGGGTTTCATGAATGTGACCACCTGAGTGTGACAATCTAATTTATTAATGGTCCATGGTATAAAACAAGCCTGGGACTAGGACAATGTGTTCAAAATTTAATAAATAACATTGTATTGTAAATCTTACGAGTTCATAATATTAAAAAAATTGCAATGTCAATAACTGTACTTAGGTACAATAATTTATGGAACATCACTATTTGTTTATTTCCTGCAATAAAGTGTGACATTACTTGTGTAGATTTTTGCTTCCAATAATTATAGAACTTGATAGGCATTATTTCAGTGCCAGCTATCAATAAATGTTAATTTATTATTATAAATAATAGGTATTTCCTTACCTACTTTTTTTGTCTGACATGTAGAAGGTGAATTTTAGAAAGGATTTTTTATGTCCTACCTAAAGCCTACTTAGTAGGTATTACACATAATCTGAATCTTTATCTTAACCTACTTTACAGGAATCATAATCAAACCAAGGCCAATATAGCTTGGACCTTATTGGCTCGAACATGTTCAAACATGTTTGTTAGATGACGTTGTTGAGACGTTTATTAGAAGTCCTTTGTGTAGCCAAATGTAGATATTATAGATACAGGGATATGACTGTGTTGTTTGGATAAGTCTGTGATAGTGTTACATACTTATTATTTGTTTTTTTTATATGAACAAATAATATGTACTTAGAAATCTAGTGTGTGTTTAATTTGAAAATGATTATGAAAATGGTTCATTAGTTTCTTGATGGGAGAGCTAGAAACTGCCACTGCCACTGCCTGTATTGGTTTAGTTTTATGAAATAGATACCTACTATAGATATTTAAAAATTAAAAGATTCCATCATATTTTTTTGGTAAGTATTTAAATATGAAGGTACAATTTTCTCTATTCAGCTAAGACTGCGACCAAAAAAAATGACCACAATTTAACGTGTATTAGTATTTATAATCATCAAAAAAATACTTAATAGGTTACCTACCTACAAAAAGTTAATGATTTACTTAACACCAGAAAATGATGACGTCATAATGTAAAATTGCATACATATCTCTAGCGCTTCGTATTGGCGTTTCATAAAATGACTAGCTGACCCACGCAACTTCGTCTGCGTAAATTTTTCCCGTTTTTGCAACATTTTCAATTGCTGACCCGCTTCTATTGGGCGTAGCGTGATGTTATATAGCCTTTGGCCTTCCTGATAAATGGACTATCCAATAGTAAAAGATTTTTTCAATTCTGACCCGTAGTTACTGAGATTATCGCGTTCAAACATACAAACATACTCTGCAGCTTTATAATATTAGTATAAATTACAGCCCACACAACATGTACGTACTTAAAGGAGGGTAGAACAAATAAGTATTTAGTAAATAACATGAGGAAAGGCCTGTTGAAGTCCATAGGTGTTTACCACAGACATAACAAAAGTTTACTCCTCAACGAGTTATAATGGGGTTTTCATCCAGATAGTGTTTTAGGTACTCTTTTGTTGTAAATAGTTTTCCTGTACACAAAGCAAATTTTGTTCGCGATTCCAAATTGTCTTTGTCTTTCCCGTTCATTAGGCTACCTTTACTTACCACCATAGGTTCATATTAATTGCACTAGATAACGTTAAGTCCTCTCTCCAAGAAGCATAATCGGCAGAGTCGAACTAAACCTTGGGGATTTTCTTTAAGGAAGAAGGAGGTCTCACAATACTTAGATCTTATAGATGGCAGCGACTTCCATCCATTACATCCGGGCCTCTATTCAGATACTAAATAAGTAAATATGAGGAGTTTCTCGAAACATATGTCATACTATCCCGTAACTAGTCAAACAGCAATAGCATTAGAAATTTCTAGAAATCCTATCTTATCCTTTGTCTCTATCACAAAAGAAACCTCTCTAAAAAAACAGCTTTCTGCGTCGAACGCTTTGGGCTTTTATGAGTCATTTTTTATATAAGTACTAGCTGTCCCGCGCAACTTCGCCTGCGTAAATTTTCCCCGTTTTTACAACATTTCTCATTGCTGCTCCGCTCCTATTGGTCGTAGCGTGATGGTATATAGCCTATAGCCTTCCTTGATAAATGTGCTATCCAACCGTAAAATAATTTTTCAATTCGAATGAGTAGTTCTTGAGATTACCGCATTCAAACAAACAAACTCTACAGCTTTATAATATTAGTATAAATTAGACTAGCTTTTCCCCGTAGCTTCTCCCGCATTTTGTCTGATTTTTGTACCTTATGTCATCTTATCAGTAGCTTTTGCGCGACAGACAAACAAACATTCACCCACCCATCCACCCTCACAACACAAGCTTTAGGATATATACCTAACAGTAGGATAGGATAAACAAAACGCTAAATTCGAAAACAATGCAATTATGGAACTGTCTGTCTCTCTACCGTGTTAACAGGGGACTCGGAAAAGGTTTTACCTCTTCTGTGATAGAGAATGTGTGAGATTACATTTAAGCTTGAAACAAAACCGTTAGGCACTACAATTGTAAAAGTATTTTTTTTTTTATACTAATCTTAATATGCTCTGAAAATAATTATTCTTATACATTTTAACATGTTTTTAAATTTAAAAGCATGAAAATAGGAACTTATGACGTCATAGGTTCCTATTCCGTACACATTTCTATATAGCTTGTCATTTTGACATCTCATAAAAAGGGACTGATTTGACTTGACAGTCAACATCCCTATTGCCGAGATATACACAGATTCACAAGTTAAACTTACAATACCCCTCCACTCTCTTTAAATTCACGCGCGGATACAAGGGGGACTGAATCACCTATTTTTTTGGGAATTTGTGAATTTTGACACTGGATCAGAGTAGCAATTGCCTGTTGATGCTGAGTGGTGTAGGCGTACCGGTGTTGAATTTAATGTACCTCCCCCCACCCCATTGTGCGAGCGACTCACACTTGACCGATTGTCCTACCCAGAACAAAGTTCTGGATACGCGCCTGGCCAAATTTAACCTGACTCTAACTAAAAAAAAAAAACAAAATTCTTAATTCACTTAGGATGCAAAACAACTCTTGTGATACGTCGGGATTCTACATGTACATGTAATGCCTAGTTCTCAAACAATAGGTAAAGCTGGAGAAAAGAAAGAGCAATAAAATCTCGTAGCCACTCTTTAGGACTGATGCAAATTGTACAACCACTGCAAACTGAAAATAATAAGCATCTTTAACCGTATATTTAAGTTATAACCAAACATTCACAATTAATTTTACATAATATTAGGTAATAGGTACAAAATTCATCCATCATAATGTATTTATTTGTTTTCTCGTGATTCACCAATTTGAGTTTGAATTGCTCTGTTGCGTGATAAAATAGTAAGGACATGCGTACGCAAAAATAGTAGGTACACAATAACGTAACACCACAGTAGATGAAGGTAACACCTATTCGAATTGTATTTAAACCGAAGAGAAACCTGCGACTTAAAAGTCTCAAATTTGTTTTTTTTTTTCAAAGATAACTAGCAATGTGGGATTCTGGTCCCACATTACTAGCAATCCTGTTAACTCCTCCAGCTAAGCTCTATGGCTTGTGTTAGGAGTGGGTTCACGTCGGTAGTATAATGGCCAGGATTCGAACCCACGACCTCACGATTGCGAGACCGATGCCTTAGCCTTCTTCTTCAGTATTCACTTATATCAGGGACTAGTTCCCGCGCGACTTCGTCTGCGTAAATTTCCCCCGTTTTTGCAATATTTCTCATTGCTGCAGCGCTCCTATTGGTCGTAGCGTGATGGTATATAGCCTATAGCCTTCCTCGATAAATGGGCTATCCAACAGTGAAATAATTTTTCAATTCGGACCAGTAGTTCCTGAGATTACCGCGTTCAAAAAAAACAAACAAACAAACTCTTCCGCTTTATAATATTAGTATAGATATGTAGATAAAGGAGACCTTTTTTTTTACAAAATTTATTTCTTGAAGGCTTCCAAAATGACTGTTTTGTCCCATAACAAAAGTAGCAACGCTTCCAGGAAATGTAAGCCATTTACACATGTAGCTTGTAAATAAATTTTATCATATGCAATCAATGAGTTCATATGACGTTCAGTACGCCAAATAAATACAAATGTGTCATCTACTGTTCAGTGCAACCGCGCCATTATTGCTCTATTATCAAAATGCGTCTGATTTAATTGATTTTTTATTATATACTAGTTGTTGTCCGCGACTTCCTTCGTGCAAATTTATCCCACGGTAACATTTCTCTGGGATAAAAAGTGCGTGCTATTCCAGACTACAATCTATCTCTGTTCCAAATCTCATCAAGATCCCGTTGTTGCGTGATTAATAATATTAATATCTTGGGACAACTCACACAACGCTATCTGATCCCAAACTAAGCAGAGCTTGTACTATGGAAAACAGACAACTGAATAACAAACATCCATCCATTCACACATCTATAAATTTAGCCTTTATAATAGATATTAGTATATATTACCTCGAAAATGTCTCTCATCTAATTTAGCTACTAAATAATAAATATCCGTGTAAACTATAAATGTCTATTCTGTCTATCAATAATTATTCCCAACGAGTACAGTTACCAGACCGTTGTCTGTCCGTACATTGTTCTTCACATTTGCAGCTCACCAGAAATACATAGCTCCTTTGTAATCTATAGCGTTTTCCGTCTCAATATTCGTTTTTTTATTAATTTTACTCGGATCTCCAACACTTTTTGCAGTCGTTTCGTTACACTGCTATATCGATCATATAAAACCAGTGTTACTAGTAATATAAGTAAAAATGTATTAGATCCGCTATTGTATGTTAGATGAAAGAACTGCGTCGTCTTTGTAGAAAAAAATATAAAACAAACGATGAGACCTCTTCGTGTGCGACCTCATCTCCGTGGGTTATTGATCCGAGCTAAATCTATTTCGAATTAACTTAAAATAGCGAAGTACTCCGAATGCATTTGTCGGCAAAAGTAAAAAAACTTCTGATTAAAAATGTCTGATGCATAAATAGTTTTATTACTGCAACAACCAATAAAGCGTTTAGTGGATATACTACCGCACGGTAGGTAGTTTTATCTGGGTTTTGATATCATTACTCATCACTGGTTTCCATTATTTTTTGTTCGCTTCATTCTCATAACGAGTTTTAGTCTATCATCAATACATGTCTCACTGTACAATTCATTCTGTATAACAATTAGACTTAATTACTCAATATAAGATTTCAGATGTTAAGTAATTACGTATATATGTATAATTGATTCTTAAATGCACGCTATGTAGTCTTCATAATAATCTTGATAATAAAATATCGAAGAGTTGTTCATGTATGTTGGATAGAAGTAAGATACTCAATGCCCGCATCTCAGTTTGGTTTATTACTTTGGCCTTCCGCTTTACTTTGTTTTCAAGGGTTTCCTCTCATCCGTTGGCTTGTATAAACTGCACTTAGTGAGATTACGGCTTTTGCTTAGCATTGAGACGGGGTGGGTACAGCAGGGTTTTGACCCCGCGAAACCACGTACCGTAACAACATGATAAATATCGTCACAAAATACCGAGAGTTTATAAAAGTAAGCTTATTACGTAGGTACTTCGCTCGAGGAACGCACACAAAGACATTGTTCAATTAGACAGAATCTCAGGACATATAAAGTGGAACATCAAAAGTGATTCTGTGTCCAATGATATATAGATATCACACATAGGTGTATGCATTGTTAAACCTTCTCTACTCTCTGTATTTAGTGATATCGTTGACTTGTATATTGTCCGAATATTTTTTGTCATTTGTTTATTTTGTTTCACTTCGAAACTATTCAAAATTTCAGGTGCTAATGCTTTTCCACATCCATTTTATATTTTCTCTAAAACCATTCCCATGTTCGAACTGTGAATACATTAACAGCTTTCACGAAATTGAAGCGAAAAATAAAACTATCTGAATAAGTTGGATACTAGCGAAATTAGGACGTAGTCCGGTCGGATAGCAACTGAATTACAATAGTCATCTCTTGATGAGAAAAGCACTGGATTTCTACCTAGCTTTAATACACGAGCTAGCAGGTTTATGACTCACTTACCGTGATTCAGTTAGGTGAATTCTGTCGAAGTGTTATTCTCTTTATTTTTAAAGAGACAGAGTCTATTTTTGCCTAAAATGGTGGTTAACGCCCAGGAATTAATATTGTTGTCATGAGTATAAAGTCGTATCTTTAGATTTTTACGTTTATGTATCTTGCTTCAATAAGGTCATGCTGATTTTATATTTAGGGTTGACACGCTTATCAAAAAAAAAAAAAATATTAGCTATTTTTGAAGACGCAAAAGGAGGTATTGTTAGTGTAATTGACGTGTATCTGTATGTCTGCCTGTGCCATTGTAGCACCCAAATGGAGGCACGAATTTGGATTCAGTTTTTTTTATTGGAAAGGGTCGGTTGTTAGCTTTGCTTGATGAAAATCCATTCATTCGTTTTGAAGATAATGTCAACGTTTGGTCTCATGTGATGTGTATTTTTTCACAAAATCTTAATTATCTATAATCAAATAATTAAAATCATACCCAAAGTATAGAAACATTACATTATATTTTAATTCCTTTATTAATAATTCTAAATAGAATTCATTTGGTACAATGATACCAAGAATACCGAACTATTTCTGATAACCTGAACAGACGGTATCGGATATCGCTAAAACTAGGACAAATTCTGAGAAACCAGAGCGGATGGCAACCCTAGGTATTGTGATAAACAGTACACAGTGCTATGCTGGCCGCAAGAGACGCGCGTTGCATACATTATCTAAGAATCTGTGAAAAAAACGTAATAAATGCTTTATCAAAAATAAATGGTGTGGTCTCGGTGCCAGAATAGTTAACGACGACGTAGAGCCCCTATAGTCGGGGGTTCGAATCCCGCCCTGGATAATTTGCTTCATACATTAAATAAGTTTAAATAAGCATAAATACCATAATTTGTTTGCTACTTTAAGGGAAGCCATCTCCAAAACATATTACGAATTCCAGCGTTTTGATAGTAAAATTAAAATCTTTATAAACATACATCTTCCATAGGTCTAATAAAAATATACAATATGTCATGTGGGTGTACCTACTTTGTGTCGGTGACTTGACACTTGACAGAGCTTATACCCTACTGCGGGTGTCGTATAAAAAAAAAAAATTGGTATAAAGCTAAGTAATCTCGTTATTTCTCGTAAATAAATACGATTGTACCCTGTAAGTACGTTTTTTACTCGAAAAAAATAATGTTAAGTATTTTTTACTCGTCGAAAATAATTTTTACCTGCTTGTTGTAGGGTTAAGAAATTTATTATTTTGTGTGGTGCCATTTTTATTGAGTGCCACATTTACATGTCAGTTGTCTGGTTTTGAAATCAAACAGCCGCGTACAGGTTCTGTAATGTCTATCTAGAATTCTAGACGGATAATTTAGTTTTTTTTCTGAAGAGTGTCATATGGCATCTGGTTTTTAAACGATCAAGTGACAGGTGAACTACAGTTGCTACTTTTTAGGGTTCTGTAGCCAAAATGGCTAAAACCCAACCCTTATAGTTTCGTCATGTCCGTGCGTCCTTCTGTCTGTCTGGCTGTATGTCTGTCCGTCCGTATGTCACAGGCACTTACTGAAAAAATAATTAAGTAAATATTTATATTTTATAATTTTTTCATTAAGTAAATATTTTTGGAAATAATCGCTCCGAAAGTTGCATAAATTTGTGTCCCCGTTTATCTTTTGAACTGTGGGACCTAAAAATATGAAAAAAATCACAAAGGACGCTTAATAAATACTTTATACTAAAATTATATACATGATCGCATATACCGTATTGGAGTTTAATAAAACTGCATTTCTTAACAAAAGGACGCAAGTGTCATGAACATACGCTCTCCTGCTGGTGCAATTTTTCACATTTTATATAATGTAGTGCATTTATTTTTAATAACGGCTGCGGAACCCTACACTGAGCATGGTCCGACATGCTCTTGCCCGGTTATTATTAACATAATTAGCTACAGGGTGATTCTATTCAGCTGGTGGTAATAATCCAACGTCTAGCATTATTCATGTGCATTGGTCTCACAATTAATAGCCGCAAAGAGTTATAGGCTTGTTCTATATCTGTCTGTTACATCGTAGTTCAAAACGGCTGGGCACATTAACTTGTGAATTGTAATAGTATTGTTAACTAAGCTAGTCTGTTGCTGTTGTTTGAAACACATGGTTATTTATATGCGTCATGAGTCACTGTATAGTAGTATTCATTGTAGAAATATGTAAGTACTCATAGTATTTAGTAAAGAGCAGAGACAATGCGTTTAACGTTCCTTTTACAAGAATCCACTTGTTCATTGCTTTTGTAATTTTGACTCAAAACTAGCAAATGTTTAGTATGTGTTTTGTGTTTAGTATATACTAGACTTTCCTCTCAATTCGGTTTGGAATGCAGTGCACGCATAGTCTTAGAGTAATGTATTAATCCAGAATCAGTGGTGGTCTGATTCCTTAGAACTGAAATTGAATTGGACTGCCTCTGTGGCGCGGTGGGAGTGTATCCGACTGCTACGCAAGAGTCGTGGGTTCGATCCCCACCCAGGATAAAACTTTGTGTGATGAGCACGATGGTTTATTCTGTGTCTGGGTGTTATTTTATCTATGATATGTATGTATTTAGAAATATTTATGTATGTTTATCAGTTGTCTGGTTTCCATAGTACAAGCTCTGCTTAGTTTGGGATAGCGTTGTGTGAGTTGTCCCAAGATATTATATTATTACTGTGACTGCACTGTACACTTTACGGTGTTGAGTCAAAAGTCACAATTGGCTGAGTTACCTTAGTACAGCTATACTCTAAGTGTGTTCCGCGGAACCCTAGGGTTCCGTAATACCTCTGTCGGGGTTCCGCAAGAATTTAGAAATAAAAAAATCAAAACACCTCTCTCTGGTCGCTCCGCGGCTGTGCGGACTCCGCGGCCGCGCGGAGACAAAACGCTATGAATGTTATTTATTTATTTATTTGTATTTGTATAAGCTTGTGTTACATTAGCTGGTACAATATCTTATAAGTTTGGTCTCAACAATTTTATACTTGTACAACGCGTTCGCTCTAAGTTTGCCGGTCTGTGGAATGCGCGTACCCTCCCCCACGTGACAACAAAACTTATAATGTGTCATAGTTTTACCCAAATATCTACCGTACACAATTTTTATTGTTACAATTAAATAAAAAATTTCGAACGTCATACACTCATACCTATCGCCAGCGGCAAACTTAAAACGAGCGGGTAGTATACTTGTAAGCGCTCAGTCTCTTTGATAAAAGCCGCCTCTGAATTAGACGCTATAGTTGTCAACAAGCGACTTTCGTCTCTAACTTCAAAGGATAAAGTCGATATTGTTTACAACGCTATTTTTAAATTTCTGTTTTTATTTTTGCTTTTTGTTTATCAAAGGTGCCGACTCGAGTATTTTCGAGAATATTTGAGATCGAGTCTAGGACTAAGTATAAAAGCGGCGATCGCGCGTTGGCGTCGTCAGTTGATGATTAGCGTTCGGAGCGATAAGTTACTACCTACTTACAAGCTCGCTAGCGAGAAACTAGTGTTCATTGTTTTACTGCCTGCTGTATTCTGTTGTCTCAGTTTTATACATTTCTTCCCTGTAGGTTCTAAATTTAGTCTCTTATACGCAGTAACGATTGTGCATTATTTAAACCCCACTATCCTGACTTGTAACATTATAAATAAAGAAGAATGGAACGTTGGCTTAAAGGTGTTAAACGTGTTCCAACAACATCTTCTAATGACGCTGAATGTTCAAAAGCAATGCGCGCGGAGAATTTAGCAATCACCGATCCAGAAGATGATGCCACGAGTGCCACGACGTCAAGCTCGAGGGTTTCAAAGACGAAAAAAAGGAAGTATGATGAATCTTATATCAGTTTCGGATTTGTTGATTCCAACGGCTCACCTCTCTGCATGCTCTGTAGTAAACTGCTTCCTAATAGTTCCATGGCACCTGCCAAATTGCGTCGACATTTAGAAACCGTACACCCCGAGACTAAAGACAAGAATAAAGAATTTTTTGTTCGCAAAATAGATCAGTTATTAGAAAGTCAAAAAAATATGATGCATGTAACACAAACTACCAACGAAAAGGCCACGGAGGCATCATATTTAGTTAGCTATCGCATTGCACAAGCAGGTGAAGCGCACACTATCGCTGAGAAATTAATAAAACCATGTGTATTAGACATAACAAAATGTATGCTTGATGAAAAATCTGCAAAGCATCTTTCTACTGTTCCGCTATCAAACGATACTGTTTCACGACGAATCCATGATCTGGCAAGCTACGTCAAACAAGAACTAGTTACACGTCTACAAAATACACGATTCGCTTTGCAAATGGACGAGTCGACTGATGTCGCTGGTTTGGCTACCCTGCTGGTTATTGTGAGATATCCATATAAAAGTTCTTTTGAAGAAGACATGCTTATGTGTTCATCGCTGCTTACAAACACTACCGGGGAAGAAATTTTTAATAAAATAAATATATTTTTTGAAGAACATAATCTCAGTTGGAACAATTGCATTGACATTTGTACAGATGGGGCCAAGGCGATGACAGGTAAAACAGCAGGAGCAGTGTCACGAATGAAAAATAAAGCGCCTAATTGTAGTTCCAGTCATTGTATTCTGCATAGACAAGCACTTGCGATAAAGCAAATGCCGTCTAATCTAAAATTAGTTATGGATGAAGCGGTAAAAATAATTAATTTTATCAAATCACGACCACTACAATCCCGATTGTTCTCATTATTGTGTGAAGATTATGGCAGCAAACATAAAACACTGCTGCTCCATACAGAAGTGCGATGGCTGTCTCGGGGAAAAACTTTAACAAGGCTATTTGAACTTAGAGCCGAGTTACAAATGTTTCTTTCAGCAGATACTTCTTTTAATTTGAAGGACCGTTTGTATGATAAAACTTGGTTGTTCCGATTGTCTTTTATGGCGGATATCTTTCAAAAACTTAACGAATTAAATTTATCGTTGCAAGGTAAACAGACAACAGTGTTTCAGGCCTATAATAAAATAACTGCTTTTAAAAGAAAATTAGATTTTTGGATCATTTGCATTGGGAAGAAAGAAATAGAAAGTTTTACGTTAGGTACTCAGTGAGTTTGTTAGCGAAAACGACTCAGAAATGTTTGAAGATAATGTGTTTGAAGAATTGGTCCAATATCTCAGTTCGATGCGCGCATCTTTTGAAAAGTATTTTCCCGAAGAACACAATACAAAAATTAAAGTGAACTCCTGGATTCATAATCCTTTTTTACCCAACTTGGAAAAGCCTGAAAACATGTCAAATGAGATATATGAATCTCTTTTAGAAATGTCATCAGACACAAGTATGGAGTCATTGTTCAAAACGACGCCTCTTAATGATTTTTGGTGCAGAATTCAAGATGAATATGCAATGCTTGGCCAAATGGCTCTGGATATTCTTCTCCCGTTCCCAACTACATATTTGTGCGAAACAGGATTCTCTACCTACGCAGCCACGAAAACAAAATATCGCAATAGACTGGACGCCGAAGCTGATATGAGACTCCAACTTTCTTCCATCAAACCTGATATCAAGCAATTGATGAAAAATAAAAAACAGTTTCATACCTCCCACTAGTTAGATTTTTTCTTTTTTAATGTTTTCTATTATTGTCCTTACCAAGTGGTAAAGTAAATAATAATTAGTAACTGATACATTGTACTTTTATTATGCTGATTAATAAAGAATACACTTATAAAAATAATTGTTTTATTGTAGGGTTCCATCAAGTATTTTGCTTCCCAAAAGGGTTCCGTCATTTAAAAAGTTTGAGAACCACTGCCTTAGTAAAAGTTTAACACTTCGCTTTTCGACTATTAGCTTTACCCTA
Source organism: Herminia tarsipennalis (assembly GCA_945859575.2). Classification (NCBI taxonomy): domain Eukaryota; kingdom Metazoa; phylum Arthropoda; class Insecta; order Lepidoptera; family Erebidae; genus Herminia; species Herminia tarsipennalis. The sequence continues at coordinate 12,909,439 of OX243852.2, forward strand.
TACACTAGTGGTTCCCAACCATTTCTTGAACAGGGACCACTTTTAGTTCTTTCTTGTTCGCATGAACTATCATGTAGGTACCTTTATTATTTGAAGAGTTCTTTAAGGGCGGGCCATTTTTACGGCAATTTGGGGCAACACTATTGGGAACTAATTGCTCGGCCAATAATGGCAATATGTCTACAATTGTATGGTGCATGATCCAGTCTCCTAAACGGGCTACACAACCCAGAAACAATAAAATAGAGGGCGACTGAAACAACAACTTAATTGGCGGGCAACATTGCGGAAAACAAATCGCTCAGCGATCGTCCGGCAAATCCGTCCGTCCGGCCACAGGATTGCCGTAAAAAATAGCCCGTTTAGACGCCTCTTTATACTAAATCAATCCGAAAATATAATTTTACCAAAAACTCAAATTAACTTGCTAGCTACATTATTTTATTAGTAAATGTACTAATTTCTTTAAATAATTAAATAAATGTTAAATCAATCTGTTTTCAAGCTTGTGCACGCGAAATTTAAAATAGTTCGCGGACCATTTTTTTAAACTTGCTGCTTTACCACTGGTTGGGAAACAAACATCTTGATTGACCTAGTAGTTTCTGACATAAACTCTTATTCACAAACTTCAAATGTTTCCTCTTTTAAAGCCCCGTTATTAGTATGTGTGTTTCCGTCCATGTCATCATATAGGCCAAACAGAAAACCTATTTAATCGCGGCAGTTCTTTTCTTTATTTCATCAAAATCCATTTAACCGTTTTGAAGACAATCAACCTTTACTCGGAGTATGTTTTGTCAAAATAATTGGTAAAACCCGTAATAGCCGATCCTAATAGAATAAAATACATTCGGGTCCATTGTACATTGTGTTTCTACGAGCATTTGTGATCCATTCAAGGTGTTACATATCAACATATTACATCACCTATTCCCAGTATATTGTTAAACTATTATGCCGTTCTAAGAAGCTCGTTATCATTGAAATTGGCCGCGGTTGTGGTCTGCTGGGTGACCTAAGTACGCATGTACTATCATGGCCCTGGACACTGATTTATGCCAGTTGGACTGACAGGACCCAAGGTCTTTCAGAGAATTGAATCATAATACAAACAGTTTTCTCACGATTAGATTATAGGCTTAAATGTTTATGATTCCGTAACGTATATGTTTTGGTTGTTTCTAATTCTACTGTTGTGATACTCACGTGTATATATTTTTTTAAAGTATAATTGGCAATGTGAGATTGTGGTCCCACATTACTAGCAATCCTGTTAACCCCTCCAGCTAAGCTCAATGGCTTGTGTTAGGAGTGGGTTCACGTCGGTAGAATAATGAGTAGGATTCGAACCGGCGACTTCACGATTGCGAGACCGATGAATGAACCGAAGACAAGGCGGGTTTTTAAGTGGGTGCAAACCCCACACTACCTCCATCGTCTTCCTCGGACGGTGGGGGTGTTCGTCAGGATTTTTTCCCGCCACATAAATAAAAAACGAGTAGGTTCACGTCGGTAGTATAATGGACAGGATTCGAACCCACGACCTCACGATTCCTTTTCGAGACCTTAGCCTTAGCCATTAGGCTATCGCCGCTTGGATCTTGGATTACTTGGTAGCGATGCTGATTGGTTAGTGAACCGTTTGCACTGCAGTGAGACTACAGAACATTCATACCTACTAAAGCAGCCATACTCAACCTTATTTTTAAATAGGCCTCAATTACGTATATGGTGTCGCGGGCCGCAAAAGTTGAATTGCCCCCCATAATAACTGTTAGATTTTTATTAATGGCCAATGGTATTCTAGCTATAATTGTTCGTGGCTAAAAATAGATCAAGGTATTCTATAATAACAGGTAAATTTAAATACCTAATGTGTTATTTAGTAATGAATGTGGTAATAGTAGTCACATGAGATCATCATCTTAACATAACAACTTACGACTTAATGGAATGTGTACTACTTCCAACCAAAGTTCCGTCAAGCGTGGGTTGGTCGAAAAAGTGCGAAAGAGAAAGCAAGTACTTAGTCATAATATAACTCTTTAAACTGTGGTTATGTTCCACTGTTGTATCTACGTTTTATCGAGGGATCCGAGTCTCAGCGGTGGAAACATTAAACAAATTACAGCTTTCGAGTACTAAGGGTGACTGCCTCTGTGGCGCGGTGGGAATCTATCCGACTGCTACGCAAGAGGTCGTGGGTTCGATCCCTACCCAGGATAAAAGCTTGTGTGATGAGCACGATGGTTTATTCTGTGTCTGGGTGTTATTTATCTATAATATGTATGTGTTTATAAATATATAAGTGTGTTTATCAGTTGTCTGGTTTTCATAGTACAAGCTCTGCTTAGTTTGGGATCAGATAGCGTTGTGTGAGTTGTCCAAAGATATTATTATTATTAGATATTATTATCTATGTGGGCATGAGTCGAATCAGCCTCCCCTAGACAAGTGGCTTATGCCACTAATTCTAATCGAATATAATGACGTTGGCATGACGTCGATGCGCGCACAAAACTGCGAATTTGATGGAATCCTAATAGAGGCTGCATATCTATATTTTTGATGTCTCGCCTTTGCACGGCTCTCTCCCTCATTGTAAGGAAGATCACTTGTTCTTTAGGAAGCATACATGGGAACATAGTTTCAACGCGCAGATACCCCTAAAGGTTTTGGTTTGAGTACACGTTACTACTGGTACTATTATAGCAGTACGTACAGCACCTTTATGTAGTAGTCTATCGTCCCTTATCTCTATCTAAATTCTGACTAGCCGTCATCATTATGTATGTATTACATTCGACCATGCTTCTTCAGCCCAGTAGTCCACAGTCCTTATACAAAGTGTTAAAAAAATAACTGAGAGAATTGCGTGTGGTTTATCTATAGATTTTTTATTTCACGAATTAAAACAATATTTTACTGTTATGATATTTTCTAATGTGTTAGTTTTCTGATACTGATCAAACAGAAAGAAGAACGAAGTTCTTGTAGTTAATTTTTTAAACACCAAATACATTATATTAGTATTTTAATCTTGTTTTGACTTCCTCGATACTTCTTTCGTGGTCATAGTTTAAAAAACCTGCACAAAATGAGCATATTTAATTGACGATTTAGTACTATGCTAAGGTAGTGTAAACAAAAAGAGCTGACCTGCAAAGTGCTAAAAATGGCGTACGCAATTGTATTTAATTTCATTCATTTTGTTTAGGTGTATATCTACTCTAATTCATATACATACAATACATTACTTACAATAGGCTTATTAAGGATATATTAGTGTAATGCCCATTACACTGATAGAATTATTTATTTAGCGCTACGTACACAGCGACACGATTGCCAGCCTCGCTCTTCCGCACACAACCATTACTTCATAGTGAGCAGGAGCGCAGGTCAAAATAAAGTAGAATATTCGTTCGTACATGTTAGATTACGAACGCTATGACTATGACAATACGATAATGCTCGTTTTTGCATTTATCCGCAACTTCAAAATTTATTTGCGGGATCATATTAAAACATATCCTTAAATTTCTTTATATCATCTACTAGAAAAACTCTTTGACTAGTGACACAATTTTTTTCGTGTCTTAATATTTAGGTTTTCTATATACATTTTTGAGAGAGCCGAACCCTGTTTCGTCTACCCTTAACCTGTCTGTTTTAGACGACTTATATGATTTGTAATATTTCTCTCTTTTAAAGGTATTATAATGCATTAACCTCTAAAACTATGGTCTATCTATTAGCAATCGCTATTAATTATTATTACGACGCAGGAGTGCAGCACAGAGCTTTTCACACTGTGCCAGAGGAAACCTCTGTACTTTGCCATAAGTTTTATATTTGCATGTAATTTACCCTGCTTGGAATTCTGTTACATCCTCGCGCATGCCACATCAGCTGGTCGGTTGCGCGCGTCATGCTCGCGAACGCGGATGGCGGCGCTCTGCTGCCGAGATCATGATCTCATATCTAGCGTATAAAAACTCAGTTTCGGCAAAAAAAAAAAAAACTTCCAGTTCCTGCGCTCGGTTTTTGTGACCTGGAGCTCCTGGGTTTCGGTTGGTATTGCAGAACTCCTATAAAATTTAGTGCAATATTTCAAATGCCTACGAAAGTTACAGCGTTTTAAAAAAAAACGCGTTCCTGCGCTCGGTTTTTGAGTTCTGAAACTCCTGGTTAGCATCAAGAGGATATCTCTAATAAAACAAGCAATTTTTTTAATGCGTTCGAATTTCCGTTTGTCACCTAGTTTCAGTCCTTACAAATATCCTTACCGTGGTAGTAGTAAAACCATCGACCATTCAATATCGTCGCACGGAAGACTTACAGCTGTCATGGCCTCAACAAGTGCTGCCCTCTATAACACCATCAATCATCTGTACTATTACAAATATCCTTTCCGTAGTAGTAGTAGCACAGAATAAATAGTTGGTAGTAGTACAACCACTTGTAATTTCATTCATGTCATAATACACAGGGTCCTCGTTGGATGTCATGTCCTTGACAAGTGCTGCCCTCTATAAAAGCACAAAGTTATAGTACTAGCGTACTATTACTTTGTGCCGTAGTAGTAGTACACCCACTTGTAATTTCAAAATACATCTTGTTTGTGATTTCATTCATATCATGGTACCGGTACCTTCAACAGTGCTGCCCTCTATAAAACCATCAACTAATAATACTATTGATATGGGAGTAGTACAATTTGTACAATTTATTGATAAAGGCTTACACACGTTTGTTTTTGTTGACAGGTGATCATTGCGCGCGCAATGAGTGAGGTGTACTGGTAGCGGGAGGCGGTGATGCAGCGTGGGCAAGCGGGCGGTGCCCCGCACTCGCAGGCCTCCGCCCCCGCACAGTCGCACTACCGCTTGCACTACGCAGACATAGATGACCAGGTTGGTACCACTGGAAATGCACATATCAATCAATATTTTAGAGCAAGGAGTGTGTATATGTTGTTATCTGTATGTTGGTATCATGAAGGCATTGGTCCCGTTTCCTTTTTACTTTGGTCGGAAGTATGTCTATCTCTTTCTATGACGGGAGAGATAGATGGACCTTCAAAGTAAATCAATGTCAAACTTATAATATGTATACCTATTGTTGACCTTTATAGTACTAACTAGTACGCTGGGATGGCTACTACTAACAATTTTGGATTCACAGGACGGTATTTTGTCACTTAGGACAAATAGCCGTTGTTGATTTGTTACACAAGTACAGATTTATATAAAATTTTAAAACTTATCGTTCAAGTGTCAAAATTTAAGACCCTGTTCAGATGAGGCGAATTACGCGCATATACGTACGCGTACGGAACCCTAAAAAAGGGACTTTGTCAGTCCCACGGGAGAAATTTCACTTGGGTTTCAAAATCAGAAAATCCCTTCAAAATTGGGACGATAGACGTTCCGATTTTGAAGGTTAATTATATAATTAATGAATTAGTTATTAACTAGGCTGCTTGGAATGAATAAAGTTACGTATTCGTTTTGTTCATTGTATATAATAATAAATAATTCTTTAGAATCGAATTATCGCGAAACAAGTTTGCAAAAATGCCGTGTGGTGCCGGCTTAAGAATAGTACCACCCCATCAGAATCTCTTCCCGTGGGTGTCGTCAAGGCGACTAAGGGATTTTACTCCGGAGGACGGGCAGCAGCGTCCTCTGCTTACTTAAAGCCTTACTGCGATCGCCAACCCGCTCGCCAAGCGTGGCGATTATGGCAATTACCCCCAGGATCTACTGGGGAGACCCGTGCCCAGCAGTGGGCCATCATATGGGTTGATATGATGATAAGATGATGAAGTTTGCAGAGTTCACGGAAAAAGAAACGTTTTATTTTTTTCGCGGAACAAAGTATACGGTGTTGTAAATAGTCTATAAAGGTATACATAAACTTTCGCGATTTTTATACATATTAGATAGAGATATATTTCAGGACTTAATCGCGTGAATTATTTAAAGGTATGAACCTTTTATTTACCCGACGTTTCACGGACACCCTAGAGTCCGTTTCATTCTCTCTTAAAAACGAAGACCAGACGTAACACTAAAAGAAGGCACATCGTTGTGAATGTACCGTTGCACCGATCGTGGTCGGACCGATCGTGGTCACGGGTCGACCAGTCGACCCGTGACCACGATCGGTGCAATTCGATCGAAACGTCGGGTAAATAAAAGGTTTGTACCTTTAAATAAATCACGCGATTAAGTCCCGAAATATATCGAATATTACAGACAAACATTATCTATACTTAATATTATAAAGCTGAAGAGTTTGTTTTAACGAAATAATCTTAGGAACTACTGGTTCGAATTGAAAAATTATTTTACTGTTGGATAGCCCATTTACCGAGGAAGGCTATCTACTCGTATATCTTCTATTTATATAGGTATAAAAGGAGAAGCAGACTGACTGACTGACATATCAACGCAGGGCCTAAACTATAAGGGTAAAAACTTGAAATTTTGTACAGGGGTTCCTTTTATAACTTAAGGGATTTTCGAAAATTCACCTCTTTAGGGGGTGAAACGGGGTGCAAAGTTAGTATGAAACTTTGCTGTTAAAATAATTTGGTAACAATCTGGCATAAACGCGGCCGAAGCCGCGGCCATAATCTAGTAGGCTATATAACATCACGGTACGACCAATAGTAGCAGAGCAGCAACGAAAAATGTTGCAAAAATGGGGAAAATTTACGCCTACGAAGTCGCACAACTTCGTATGCGTCAATTTTCCCCGTCAGCTAGTTAATAATATGCATCGATGATGAATAGGTATTTTATTAAATATAACATAGTTACGTTGCACTGATAATGTTGTCATGTGGATAGAGCAGCTAATAGACCAAATACTATTTATCATATAGAGATAATACTTCTTGCCTAAAATAACTGCATTATTATTGCGACTTAAAATTTTTCATACAGTTATAACTTTATAAGACAACTAGCTGTCGCCCGCGGTTTCGCTCGCGTGGATTTTACCCCGTTATGGGTTGGTTTTCGCTTTTGATCAAAACGCTGAAATATGTGTTTCTTTATTTACAACCCAAAACAAATTTTCAATAAAGCTAAACACCAATTTTTACTGATATTACTTCAAACTGACGGAGTTTCACTCGCAACTCCTATTTTACCCCCTTAGGGGAAGAATTTCTAAAAAAAACCTTTTTTAGTGGATGCCTACAACATAAAAGGCATCAATTGCCAAAATTTTAGGATTAAAACGGTTTAGGCTCTGCGTTGATGAATTAGTCAGTCAGACAAGTGATTATATATGTATACCTAGATATGTTTTTACCCGACTGCAAGTAAGGGTTAATGATAGTTTATTTTTGTAGCGTATAGTTATTATGTGGATGTTGGTATCAAACAATCGCCTATGTTCTTCTCTAAGCCTAACTCTTAAGCTACATTATATCAAATTTTAATAAAAAACTGGCAAGTAGTACATCTACCTATCGTACATTTACTCCAAAATTTATATTTTTTTTGATATTTCTGCAAATGTGCACGCGCACTTATGAACTAACTACTTTTTCATTTATAAAAATACAATTAATGCTTTTTAACGCACTCGTACTCAAAATAATAATCGATTTAAAATTATAAATATAATTTCAAAAATCCCGCGTTTACGTTATGTGCTGTAGAGAAGCAATGCTCTACAATTTAATGCTTGTCAAAGAGGACTTTCTAATGGCAAAAGAGTATAGTGTTGTGTACGTAGTAGTGCTTTTATTTTATCAGTAAACCACCCAATCAACTAATACATCAAAGAATTACGTTACGCTACGCATCAGACAATACACTTGTAAAGAACAGACCCCTTTATTCACGTCTCACAACAAAAGGTCGCGACAGTTACTTAATTCCTTTAAGGGTTTGAGCGACAACAAAAAAATCAATACGTATTATGGACTTCATTGTAGTTGAATTGAATGTTTTGTGAGAGTTAATCCATTATTAGATGGCAGTTAAATAGCACTTACATGGTGTACCTGTAGGGTTTTTGTAAACTAACTGTAAGATACATTCACAACGATGTGCCTTCTTTTAGTATTACGTCGGGTCTTCGTTTTTAAGAGAGAATGAAACGGACTCTACCGTGTCCGATGCAATTCGATCGAACTTTGGATGGAGATCCTGGGCGTATCTGCTTCGTGGTGCAGGCGTAAAAGGACGGGGTAGGGTTGTAATTGTGTCTTTCAGTAACACCGGCCAAGACCAAGAGCGAGGTAGATTCACTCGAGGGGTGCAATTAGGGTTTCCGGGTTGGAAGGAGGTTGACCTCTAAAATACTGGGTGCCTATGCCTATGATGGTGTGGTCCAATTCTCGATACAGAGTTTCTGTGCAAAGGTAAAAAGTGCCACTTCAACGTAGAAATAGTTGAAAACAAGCTCATTCTGAGAGCTAGCTCCGGACGGAGTTCTGAAGTCCATTGTGACACTTATTATAAGTAGCTGTAATCTATTTTCCAGAGTACAAAACTTGTTTAATATGTACTTAAAGAAAAATTACTTCTAACGCAGTTTTTGTTAGTTGATTAATAATGGTAATTAAAGGTATAGGAACTGAGGAATTCCAAAAAAAAAAAATTTTTTTTTGGAGACTTTAAAGAGAATGAAACAGACTCTACGGTTTCGCAATTCGACCGAACGTTGGATGGAGATCCTAGGCGTATCTGCATCGTAGTGTAGGCGTAGGGGTAGGGGTGTAATTGTCTCTTACAGTAACTGTGACCAGACTTAACAAGATCGTACCATTAACTGATCATCCATTCCCGATACTCTTTTGAACGGATTGTTTAACCAAATACTCGGTCCCCAAGCTTCACTGCTTCACTACATAAAAAATAATACGCGGAAATGAATAGTAACTCTTATTACGATTTTTCCCTTACCTACAGTAATATCTTATGAATTAAGTACCTGTAACGTGTATGACGAATGCTCTTTGACCTATGTTATCGCTATACCATTGATGTGACGGCGTTCCTGTTGCCATGAATGGAGGCATGTTGTGTATTAATGACTTGTGTTAATTAATAAATTACAGTTGTATTGTATTATTTTTGTACCAATTTAATATAGATTAGCGTAAATGACGTATACGTACGCCATCTTACTTTTTAGAGAATATGGCGTCTAATTTTTCATGTCCGATAGTTTCGCAAAAAATTAAAAATGACCAGTTTAAATAGAGTGGCAAATAAACTATGTAGGATTAGACAAATATGCAATAGATTAAGCTGATTAAGGACGATAATTAATAATAGAGTAATAATTTTAAAGACGTTTTCCGCCTATTCTGAAGAGACGCTTTGTTCCATCTTTTCAATGACGCGTGTTTTTGGGAAAAATGTAATGAGTTGGCTGGAGTTTCATGAGATCGGAACGTAAAACTCAATTCAGACTATTTTTAATACAAGTATTCACCTTCGGAAAGGCACTAAAAGCTACCTAAGCTAATCAAATCCCTTAATGTTTAGATGAGACGATTGTTTAAAAGTGTAAAGCCAAGGTTAATGAATGTGTGAGTATGCCTTGGTGTAGAGCTGTCTAGATACGTCTATTGATAAGTTAAAGGAAATTCCGATGACTGACTCTCGGAACTAATTATATTTATTCATCTTTATGCGTAGATATTTGCTCATAACAAAGTATGTATAACAATACAAAGTGTATCGTTCGTTTTTAGTGTAATATCAGACGCCAAGTTACTTGGTAGTGCGTCTGCGTATTAGCATTGTTGTATAATAAGGAAAAATTATCTCGTAATTCTTAAGAAGTATGAATCATTAATGAATTTGTTTCAATGCTAATTCTTGGTAATTTGTTCCAGATACCTGCTTCAGTGATAAGCAGCGTGGGCACAGTGAGCCTTTCTCAATCATCGGCCAATCCTACTCCAAACATAACCATGGCTAATCCGACGAATCCTGGGAATGCTAGCAGTGGCAATAACTCCCAGCCGCCTGCCCAGCAGACACCGACGCAGGCGCCTGTGCGGAACTTGCCCAAAAAACGAAAATTCGACCCTTCCTTCCTAGACGACTTCCCACAGAGTTGTCCCAACAACAACACAGTAAACGCCCCGTTACCCGTGGAGTATCAACAACTCCCGAGCTACCAACCTCCAGTGATGCAACCTTCACCGATCGTACAGCACCCATCTCCACCTGAACTGAAGAATTATTCCATCTCGTACCCAAATATTGATCTGTCGGAGTGGCGGGACCACAGGGTGTTGGCTAAACAGCGTGGTGTTTACGTGCCTGGAGTGATTCGTCAGGCGGATGGTTGTAAAGTGATAGTGGAATTCGATGGGCTCGATAACGAGTCTGTTGAGTACAGTGATGTGTTCGGTGTGAACAAGAATGACGTGATAAGTGATGCGAGCCCACAAATGAGCCACCTGGTCATGGGCTCGCTTTGTGTAGTGAGGACTACGGACCCCAACCGGGAGAGTGTGCAAAACGTTTTCGTCGAAGGACTTGTCTACGAAGTGCTCAATTCTCCAATCAGAATACGAGTTAAGGTAAGATTTAGCCTTATTTTTAGTTCTTTGTCTCTGTTTTTCTATGTACAAATGTTTCGGTCGGATGAACGTTTTTAGCTTTCAGATGTTAAGCAAAATTATATCTATGTGTACTTATTATAGAGTACATAATTGGTTTCTAATATCGTCTCGATTGGTCTTATTGCACATTATTACACAATTACCAATTCATTCACGCCGTTGTATATGGTTCTCTTAGTGTTATTTACGAGACTTATTGACGTGATTTGTAGGCCAGATATACATTAATTGCGTCATTACAATAGGTACAAAAACATGCTGGTGGACTAAAGATAATTTTGGGGAAAGTGTGTCTTAAGTATTAGTGCGTAGTAGGCACTAAAAATAATCAATATACTTAACTTATTTACTTCGTAATATGTACCTATCGTGTACAACTTTGTCTCGACGTACGACTAATATATTTGGCAGCTAGTGATGTGATCATGATCACTCTCAATTGTTATATTCAGTGTGTCTTTACACTTTCTGACCTAGATCTTTATGGTAAGCCTAGAAGGCTTAGAATATGACATTTCGATTTTAGAATCTGATATTTTATGGTTTCTAGTATATTATTAAATCTTGCTAACCTGTTCACATAAATTAATTGCTTCTCTTAGGTGTGTTTAATTTTATGTTACAGGCGTAATAGACCCAATTCTATTGTCATTCCAAAACTAGAATTTCTTGTAATCGATATGTCTGGTTGGGATTGCATTAATTGAATCCAATACCTTAACTTACTACTACAGCTCTTCTTCAAGTATTATGTTAACATACAAATTTTTCTGAAGAATTTCTTTAATTAATTTATAGGTAAAATGTTTAACGAAATCCTGTGTAAATATTACCGATTGCTCCAAACAGGTGACAGACGGAGAAATGTGCAAAGAAATAGTGGAAGTGAAGCGCCCTGACATCAGGTTGCTTCAACCGCCGTGGGCCGACGAGTTGGAAGAGGCGGGCACGCACGCAGCATCTGCGATGCATCCGGGGCATCTGCGGATTCACCACGTACCCACGCAGGTTGGTCGTCCATACTAATTTGACATTGCGGACACGTAAATCGAAGCACTCTGTTTTTTAATAGTTTATTTATTTATAAATGCTCAGAAAGCAGCAACAACCAATAGCAAAATATAATTAATTAAAAAAATTGTTATTATGTAACAGTTATATAGCCAATAAAATGTTTTCACTTATACTATAATATATGAATATATTGACTACAATAGAAATAAATAGTATGATTTAAGGAAAAAAAAGTAAGTTCGAACTTTACATATTTATTCATATTATCACATTCATCGTTTTAAAAAATATATGTGGCTGGATTTAGGTATCCAAATTGTATAAAAATTTTAGATGCCTAAATTTGTACCTACTGAGAGAGATTCAACCCTATTTTTTAGCCTCAGTATTTTTTATCTGGGATTGGGTTACTTTTTTGCCATGTGTACACGTTTAAGATGTTAAATCAAAGTACAAAGATGCCAGCGGAGTAATAGTTATAGACCCCAAGCCACGTACAAATTTCGTCAATTCATTTCCTCTCGGGCTATAAATGGTAAAATGATTCAGAGGGTTGTATCATGAAACTCCGTGAACGTGTGCATTCAGTGGGTGGGTTAAGCAGTGGTTGAGCGATAAAATTAAATTTATTAATTTCCTCCCGTTTGAAAATCTATCAAATTATTGTTTATCCAACATTTTGAAAAAAAAAATAGGTCAGCCGACTATAAAGTGGTGGATAATACGTCAGCTGGTCACACGAACATGAAATAGTTTTTTTAATATTTCCAGTTATTCCTTCTCAATTGGATTTACCAGATAATATTTTATACGATATTGTCAACTACTACTAGCTATACCTCGGTGGAAAGATTGTCAGCTGATGTCCTGACGTACGCTCTATTAGTTCTTTGCCAACGGCCAGCTATTGGTAGTCTTTAGGTTATCTTACACGCTCAAAATATTGTTATTTTTTATATTATTATGATTATAGATACCGACAATTTGTAGAGTATATCATCGGTATCAGTATTTATCTTTGAGAGTTCAAGGTACACAACTACATTATGAAAAAATGACCTGATTTATTTCGTTGTTTTTCGTTAATAAACAGCTTTTGTCGCGTTTAATGGAAACCGGTTATAAATGGGCCTTGGAACGAAATAATCCTTGAGTGAAGACCGCAAATCGAGAAGCTTGAAGACAATGGCATATAATACCGATAGTACAGAAGGTAACGTCAGGCGCGGTCCGAATGTGAGGGTCACAGGGAACATGATCCCCCCTCCAAATCCACAGAAAAATCTTCTAAAAACTACGAAATATAAATATCTTTTTTTTGCTCATAGCCGCGATGCATTTTATGGTTTGCCGACATCTAACGGTGCTTTTATGAACTACGATGTCGACGTCCTTATCAGAATACCACTGTCGTAAGGGCAATTACTCATAGAAGCTTTAATAAGTAGTTTGTACTGGGGGGACCCGTGCCCAGCAGTGAGACATCATATGGTTGTATTTCGTGATAAAAGCCAGCTACGGGACAAACGGTTTTATAAAATGCTTGCTTGAGATGGATCTGGTCATGTTTAATAGAGGACTGCAGTTAGTCCACTGTTGGACATGACCATTCAAATTAGTCAGAACCAGGTCCAAAAGAAAAAATTAAGGAATAAATATATTTTTGCGCCATATCTGTATGTTTCTATTATTAATCTGTAATCTAACAAATTGTTGAAATATTTTAGTACATGTCATAGATATTATGTATTAATCATTTTCACATAATTTACAATCAGATTATATTACTATTACATATATTTTATTCAATTAAGCTAGACTATCTAACGTCTTAAATTAGGATATCGCGTGTTTTTTCCGGTTTAAAAAGGCATTATCTCTCCGGCCCAAAAGCTACCTTTAAAATTAAGATAATGTCGATTGCGTGAACGACACTTTTGTGTATCGTGTACTAGTATAACTTCTATACTTAGTTTACAATTAGGTATTTGACTACTATCAAAATAAAATATTATAAACCAAGCAAGCAAAAATAATATGTTAAAAAGGTCCTAAAAAAAAATGCTCATAAATTTTTGTACGTGTTTATTAATTACTAGCTTTCGCCCGCGATTCCGCCCGCGTGGATGTCGGTAAGCAATTATCTTAGCTTGAGGGGTTGACAAGATTGTTGCGCGACATAGATTGCTAAATATCCTAAAAAATGGTTGTCTATAAAGTCGGTTAACGGACGATAATTTTACGTGATAACGTCATAAGAATACATTGATGACATTAACTAAACAACCATGCCTGTGACAGCTTTAGTGGATCCGGGCGCATGCACCCGACGGCCACAATAGTTCAGCCTATCAGCAGGCGGAACATGACGGACCGTGACACTTTTTCGTGCATGAACCCGATCATCGATTTATAAGACGTTCTCTCGTCAAAAAAACATTTTCGATTGACACTTCGTTTTCCTATAATGTTTTGATATAGTAATAGACCTATTGGCCCAATTTTGAACTAATTGACCGCTAAAACAATGCTGGATTCGCAATTTATCCTCAGAGCAACGATATACCGATGATTACAATAAGGTAACATTACTAATGGAAGCTTTTAACAACACCCACGGTATGTGATAGAGTGACACATCGCACAGCTAATTGATATCGAAGTGATATTTTGTCGACGTATTGTGACAATACCTACTGATTGTAAATAGGGCCTTGATATAATTGCACTGCGTAACGTCACGAACAAGATAACGAGGTTATTACCCGCCGAATACAATAATAAAATGTGAGGGCGGTCCGCGAGCCTACTGTAGGTTTATGCTGCTATTGACTGTGTTAAACTGCAATCGATATCTATTAGTAGTAGTAGTAAATGCAAGGGCGAGTCTGAGGGTTATAGAAATATTGTCAACTAGCTGTCCCGTGCAACTTCGTATGCGTAAATTTTCCCCGTTTTTGCAACATTTCTCGTCGCTGCTCCACTCCTATTAGTCGTAGCGCGATGTTATATAGCCTATAGCTTTCCTAGATAAATGGGCTATCCAACAAAAAAAGAATTTTTCAAATCGGGCCAGTAGTTCCTGAGATTAGCGCGTTTAAACAAACAAACAAACTCTTCCGCTTTATAATATTAGTATAGATTACATAAATCTGGTAAACAGAAATGTTGAACTTGAAACGTGGCCTGGCTGTGTCTCATCTATGTGATTAACCCTAAGGCTGGATTTACCCTTTAGCGAGAGCTCATTTCTATTCTATCTATTGTGTTCTATTAATATACTATTCTTGGAGACTGTGTTGTGATGTTGTTAAAAATGTGTGGGGTGCTTGTGACGATGTTGATTTATAATCATCCCCACTAGTTTTTACGAGTAACTGACTTTTTATTTATTACTTTTTAGTACAGATTTTTCAAAAGCGTGTTTTTTTTTAGTTTTTTAAACTATTATTATTTTTTTATTGTTTTAAATCAGAAAGCCAAATAGGAAATTTCACAGATCTATCTTTAAAACTAACGGTGTTTTATATTTTAGTTTTTTAAACTTGCAACCCTTATTTTACCCCCTTAGTTGATAAATTTTCAAAAAACCTTTTTTATCGGATTGTATTGTCATCGGCCCTTGATAAGTGTGCGAAGTTTCCATTAAATCCGACATTCTAAAGTGGGTGGAAAACACGTTTAAAGATTCCGTACGCACATACTAACATACGTATGAAGCTAATAAAAGCGTATTAAAAAAAAAGAGGGTTCTGCAAAGCCTAAAATTTAGGAATATTAACTGTCTCTAATGTTTTAACACAGATGGGCGGAGACGGCTTCTACACGTCGTCCCCGATGCCTGGCGCGGGTGCAGGCGGCGTGGTCACTGTGGGCGCGCTGTCCAACGGCTCTATGGACTACGGCGAGAGCGACGATGATCTCAGGCGGGAGGACATTATGTTCCCCGCCGATGTCTCACATATGGGTAATTATTGTTACTTTTTTTCATGCTGCGTACGGCGTATTTTTTTTCACTGTGTTGTATGGTTTACAATGAGTGTTTCTACATGCATCGGGTACCGGTTCGACGACAAATGTCTGAAAAACGTCTGGCGTCCATTAAAAATCGGAAAATACCTAATAAAGTTCATTCGTTATGTAATATTGTAATAGTTATCAAACAATGTGTTACTTTAAACATATTAAATAAATGTATAAAGGGAAAATTAGCTCGAACAAGATTCAGATTTTCTAATTCAGAAAGATTCGTCCCTATGCTGCTAACCACTTCGGTACCGTTTAAGGCCGCTTATGAGAAGCCAAGATCGAGATGTTATAATATACTAGCGGACCCCTTACAGGGATAAAAAATAGCCTATGTCACCCGGGGTTAGTATAGCTTCAAAACAATGAAAGAATTTTTTCAAATCCGACCAGTAGTTTCGGAGCCTATTCAATACAAACAAACAGACAAATCTTTCCTCT
Source organism: Herminia tarsipennalis (assembly GCA_945859575.2). Lineage (NCBI taxonomy): Eukaryota > Metazoa > Arthropoda > Insecta > Lepidoptera > Erebidae > Herminia > Herminia tarsipennalis. Next base: position 12,925,535 of record OX243852.2, read on the forward strand.
GTATAATCTTCTTCTAATATATAAAATTCTCGTGTCACAGTTTTCGTTGCCATACTCCTCCGAAACGGCTTGACCGATTTTGATGAAATTTTTTGTGCTTATCCGGTATCTATGAGAATCGGCCAACATCTATTTTTCATACCCCTAAGAGTTTGTTTGTTTGAACGCGATAATCTCAGGAACTACTGGGCGGCATTGAAAAAATATTTTATTGTTGGATAGCTCATTTATCGAGGAAGGCTATAGGTTATAACATCACGCTACGACTAATAGGAGCGCAGCAGCAATGAAAAATGTTGTAAAAAAAAAAGGAAGAAAAAAGAAAAAAGGGAAAATTTATGCAGACGAAGTTGCGCGGGTCAGCTAGTATTAGTATAGATTTATAACCTCCCGAGCTTGGCTTCTTTACATAATACTAAATAACTCTGTGTGCTATGGGCACGATTAGTTAATTTTAAGGCTGGTTGTACATCTGTAATATTGTCTGTTTGTAATACGTATGTAATTAATTTGGTTAAGTTATCGTACACACTCAGTCTAGTTTGGTATCAAAGGGCAGTTGTGATAAAAAATATGAGACCACTTGAAGTCAAGTTACCAATTTAGGATTTTTTTTCTTAGATTCGCTATAATATTTTGCGTCTTAGATTTATGTAGCTCAATTAACACCAAAAACGGATTCTGTTAATTAATTTTAGATTTACGACATTGTAGCCATATTTCATTTAATTCGTTAAGTTTTAGCTTGGAGCTAAACTCAGTCGACTATATAAATACGGCTTGTTCACTTTAGGACAGATTCACTTTAAAGGGGCGTCTAAACGGGCCATGTTTTACGACAATTTATGGCGGCAATGCTGTGGTGCCATGTTGCCGGCCACAGCATTGCCGCCATTAATTGGCTTTAAAGCGTAGCCGTAAGCAAGCCGTATTTAAATAGTCGACTGAGTTTAGCTCCAAGCTAAAACTTAACGATTTATTGAAATATGGCTCTCCAATATTGATTTGATGGCTGCCGGACGTTCGCTGAGCGATCGATTTTCCGCAATGTTGCCCGGCCAATTTTGTTTATTTTAATGTTGCCGGGTTGTGTAGCCCGTTTAGGAGACTGAATTATGCGCCATACAATTGCAGACATGTAGCCATTATTGGCCAAGCAATTAGTTGCCAATAGTGCCGCCACAAATTGCCGTAAAAAATGGTCCGTTTAGACGCCCCTTAAGATAGGTTCGCTGTAAGACAGATTCGCTTTACGGCAGGCGTACAGACAACAAATACCATAAATGCTTTTATTATTTATCTTACAATAAGTACAGACCACAGTGAACAACATCCTGCTTTTTTCTTTGATTCAAAAGTAATTCCCCAAGTACGTCTTTTCTACGATTTGTAGAGAACAAATTGGTACGTTCCTGCAACATAAGGTCAAGGGCTCCTCAGACCAGGCGAGGTTATTGTACCTGGCGGTTTCTACCTGTATACCTGTAGCTAGCAGCTGTGAGAACTGATCACACAAATTGGTGTCCCGTGTGGGAATCGAACCCACGACCTCTTGCGTAGAAGTCGTTTACACTCCCACCGCACCACAGAGGTAGTCAAAATAATAATAATAATAATAAAAATTCTTTATATTTACGAAGCAAAATACTACACTTTTAAAGAGTTGATTCTACATATGTTATAATGCCTGTTCGCTAACAACAGGACTTAGGCCACTGCAATGTGTTAAGTGGTTTGAGCTGTGTGTCGATAGAGGAGTTAGTAACAGTTTGCTTTTTATATATACAGAAGATATAAAACCTTTGTTTATTGCCCGACGTTGCGACCGTATTGCAACGGCCGTGGTCAGGTAGACTAAGGTATTAAGCCTTAAAATAAAATATTTACGCGATTAAGACCCGTAGCTTATAAAATTGTATAATGTGTACAAATCGCGAAAGTTTACGAACATATATTACAGAAGATTTGTGTGGGTACAGCCCTTTTAACGTGTCACTATGTTTGTTGACAGACACATGCGGCAACAGCAAACGCAGCAGCTTGCAGAGTCGCGGCAGCACATCCAGTCTGCTCGAACGAAGTCTCACACCAAGATCTCAGCCACCAACCCCAAGGTAAATAAATCTATATATTGGCTTTTTCAACCGACTTTAAAAAAAGAGATTCTAAAAAAAAATGTTTTTTTAACATTTTGAAGTTGGTGCCATGAAATAGTAGTTTTTATGTTGTATATAGCACGAATTTCACAAAGTTTATTTTTTGCTTTTTAGTTCCTTTTTTTAACTTCAAACATAAATATTGCCGACTTCAAATATTTATGTTTGAAGTCGGCAATATTTATGTTTGAAGTCGGCAATATATTTGTAAAAAAGTTTTTATGTGGCTCGTTATGTTATAGTTAGTAAGTAGACGCTGAAGCAGGAATACGTTTCATGCCAACAATGTTTAAACGATTGATCGATCATATTATGAATGCAAATTGAATGTGTTTATTACTTTGCGACTAAGCAGCTTTAATGGATAAAATGGTTATTTTTGAATGTATAATATAATATCTTGGGACAACTCACACAACGCTATCTGATGCCAAACTAAGCAGAGCTTGTACTATGGAAAGCAGACAACCGATGTACATACTTATATATTTCTAAATACATACATATTATAGATAAATAACACTAAGACACAGAATAAACCATCGTGCTCATCACACAAAGTTGTATTCGGTGGGGATCGAACCCACAACCTCTTGCGTAGCAATTGGATACGCTCCAGAAGATTTTTTCTAAACCAAAACCTTAACAAAATCCGTTAAGCAGTTTAGAAGAGCTTAACGCATAAATAGATACATTACATAAGTTACTTACATGTCATAAGTTCATAACCAAATAGATCAGATACTATCAACACATACGCACTTAGTTGACGTTAATAAACGCACAAAACATCAACACTCTACATTTCATTTTGCCACATTATTCACAACAACTTACGCGTTGCATTACACAATTCGACACGGGAATAAACGTGTTTAAAGTGGGTAAAGTATTTACCATTTGATTGGCGTTTCGACAGGGTTACACCGACCGTGGTCACAATCTGACTGGCATGGTGTAACCCGATCGAAATGTCAAGCATAAGGTACACACTTTATCTACATTAAACGATATTTGTACATATTATGAAATTATATACATATACTACGGCTCTTAATCGCGTGAATAATTTAAGGTAAAATACTTCGTTTATTGCCCGACGTTTCGACCGTATTGCAATGGCCGTGGTCACGGGTAGACTGTCGGTAAACGTCGGGCAATAAACAAGATATTTTACTTTAAATTATTCACGCGATTAAGACCCGTAGTATATATAATTTCATAATACTTTAAACGAGTTTATTCCCTTGTCGAATAGTTCCCAAGTTTTACTCCACAAACTCCTACATATTTTAATAACACAATATGTCTATTATCCATAGATCTCAAGCGGCAACCCCGCACAAGTATAAGAAGGGTGACGTGGTATCCACTCCTACTGGTATTAGAAAGAAGTTCAACGGCAAACAATGGCGACGCCTCTGCTCCAAGGATGGGTGTACTAAGGAGAGCCAGCGGAGGGGATTCTGTTCCAGGCATCTGTCCCTTAGAGGCGTCACTCGGTCTTCTAATACTCCGTTAGCGCAAGGATCTGCTCATACACCACAGCAGAGGCAAGTTGGCAATACTTTATATTATAAAGCTGAAGAGTTTGTTTGTTTGTACTATATAATCTCAGGAACTACTGGTCCGATTTGAAAAATTCTTTTTTTGTTGGATAGTCCATTTATCGAGGAAGGATATAGGCTATATAACATCGCGCTACGACTAATAGGAGCGGAGCAGCGACGAGAAATGTTGCAAAAACGGGGAAAATTTACGCATACGAAGTTGCGCGGGACAGCTAGTACTTTATGTAATAAAAATGAAGAGCTTGTTTATATGAATTAAAAAAATCTTTTAGTGTTGGATAGCCCCTTTATCGAGGAAGGATATAGGCTATATAACATCACGCTATGATAATAAAAATGTTTATATGTTTGTCCTCTATGCATGCCGAAAGCATTGATCAGATTGTGATAAGAGTTTGGTAGGGCCAGGGATGGCCTCTTACGTGGCATTACAACTATACTTACCTTAGTGAGTCGTATTCAAAATATGTCAGTCCCTGCTATTCACCTTTAACGGCCGTTCTCAATTACTTACTAGTAAAAAACTGTAGTAGTGAAATTGACATTTTTGTGTTTCGAAAACAGTTTCGCTACTAGACAGTGGCGGATCTGGAGGTCAATTCACGTATTTTAAGCAGTGTAGTTGCAGTTAAGATCGATAAAAACGGTCATTTTTGTGTTCTTGTAACTTTGGGATCGATCTCAAATACGCTTGCGTCAAGTATGCGTCTCGAGAGCGCAATAACGACATTCTAGTACGGTGCGCAAGCATTTTTAAGATCGATCCCGAAGTTACAAGAATACGAAAATGGCCGTTTTTATCGAAACTTAACTGCAACTGCACTGTAACTGTACTGCTTTAAATACGTGAATTGGCCTCCAGGTTGTTTTGGGGAGTCGTCTTAAACCAGAAAGGACCGTTGTTGCACCACTTACACGAATTGAATGCCCCCTTTTTTTTTGTTTCCATCAACAAATTCTGTCTGTGCTATACTTCCTGACACTCTTGTGTCACTTAATTATTTGAGGAGGCAGCAGCGTCTTTAAATACCCCCCCCCCCCGGAATCTAACAAGTAGGTTCTACTAGGGAGACTCGTGCCCAGCACTGGGACATAAAATAGATTGATATGTATGTGTGACAGCAATTGAAACCAACTAACCAAGCTATGTTATTAACCTACACATTTTTTCTCCATTTCAATGTTTTAGGGTCATCTTTTAAGTTAAATACCAATATGAAGTAATTATATATCTTTTTAACAATTTGTGACAATGGATTTTAAAATAAAATAAATATTGACAATAAATTATTGATAGCAAAATCCATACATTGATTCCTGGTCTATATCTACCTAAATCGAGAATCTTAGTCAAGGGATTCCCTTTAGCCAGATTTTGGACTCCTAAATCAATCGGACAACATGGAGGTAAAGGGCTCTCAAAACAATGAGCGTATCCAGGATCATTATATGGGGGGAGTTTTGGTAACTTTGGGTGGGGGGAGGCTAGGTGGTACAATGACTAAACACTGGCCAAATGTGCCCATGCTCAAAACTAATAGCTTAGTCTTCCTGGCTTGTTAGAGTTTGCGTTATAGTATTTGGGCGAAAATAATGGAAATACCTTGTTTTATTAAGTTTCCATAATCCTCTGTTTTTTATTACGAATTGCCGTTTGCTGTTTAGTAGTAGGTACGAGTAGATTGACGTAGGAAACAACATACTAAAATTGCCAATAATAGCCATTAAACGTTTTATAATTCCAAGATAACATATACTTAATATATCCTGTTATCATGCCGGCTCACTTAGTAATACTATTTTCCTGATTGAAATACGAATTATTACAGAATGTTTTACTTCTATATTAATATTGCAAGGAAATAATATCATTTAAAAGTATTTTTCCTGATGAAAAATATTGATCATGTCATCATGTTGAAATGTTTATCAATTGATTTTTTATCGTACATTGGCATTCATCACCTAATTTATGTAGGACTTTTCTGTTATCATCACGCTTAGCAGGCGAATTAGTGTCAGCAGTAATATATTTAGTTATCACTCGTGCATTACCTGGTAATACTACGACGTTGTTCGAAATCGATCCGTTTGGGAACTGATACGTTACGACACATGCATAGCTATATGTTGTAGTAAAAGGAATGAGCCCAGCAAATATTTTTAAATGCCAGAAACATACATGGAAAATATATAGAGCATGCGACCTAGCCGTGTGGTACTGTACGTGGTACTCTAGGCTATGACTAGCCTGTTGGTCTAGTGGTTAATGACCCTGACTGCTAAGCCGAAGGTCGTGGGTTCGATCCCCACCCAGGATAAAACTTTGTGTGATGAACATGATGGTTTATTCTGTGTCTGGGTGTTAATTATCTGGTTATGTATTTAGAAATATATAAGTATGTGTATCAGTTGTCTGGTTTCCATAGTACAAGCTCTGCTTAGTTTGGGATCAGATGACGTAGTGTGAGTTGTCCCAAGATATTATTATTATTATCTCTCCCCGTGGGTGTCGTCAATTCGACTTTGGGATTTCCGACCGGAGGACGGGCAGCAGCGACCTCTGCGTATTATAAAGCTTTACTGCGATCGCCCACTTGCTCTCCAAGCGTGGCGATTATGGATGAGGACCTAATAAGTAGGTTCTACTGGGGAGTCCCGTGCCCAGCAGTGGGACATCAAATAGGTCAATATGTATGCGACTTAAAGATAATAATATAGAAATAACACATGTATACATATATGCAAGAGATAATATTTTAATAGTCTTTTTGAGTTGCATTGGAGATGTTTTTTTTCAAACCGTGATTAAAGGTATATCAATATCTCCTTCGCTTTGTTCGCCCGTCCGTCCCGTGTGTGTGTATGTGAGTGTGGCTTTGTCGTTCATGCTTGCGAGCACGTAGGCTACATAAAAAATAAACATGATAAATGACTTTTAAACAATTACTTTTTTAACCTCCTTCTAAACAGAGGGTTCTTTGTTTGACCCTTATGGACGGGGCAAAACCTTTTTTGTTTGAATGTTTTTGCGATTTTCTTTTATATTTTATAGAGTTTTGGCTATTCGACTGATTATTTTTCTGGGAAGGTTTTAGTATATAAAACGTTATCCTAGCTTATAAAACACCAGATATATATACTAAAATTTGGTGATGTGGTTGATATTTTTTTTCCTTGGTATTCTTTGAAATTCGTTCATAATTTTTATTGCATTTATCGTGCATAAATAATAATAAGAATTCTTTCTTGAATTGATGAATTGATTCTTGTTTCAGAAGTAGCAGCAAGTCCCTGTCTTCGAGTGGAACAGGCGTGGAAGGCGATGAAACATCTCGAGAGTCCGACACAACACCTCCGCACTATCGCGTCAGAGGTCAGTTCGACCCGGACGAGACTGAGGCCGCCAATATGTTGGGTAAGTTCCGCTTTTTGAATAAAATGACCCTTTTGTACTTAGGTGTCAATTGGATTGTTATAGGCCAACCGCTTAACTCGTATATCGCCTGCGCGGTGAGAAGGGAGCGCGGGGTGATGTTAACGGGTGGGTGAGCGGGGTGCGCGGGACAGAGAACTTCCCGCGCACCCCGCTCACCCACCCGTTAACATCACCCCGCGCTCCCTTCTCACCGCGCAGGCGATATACGAGTTAAGCGGTCGGCCTATAGGACTTTACATCATTTTAAAAATGTTGTTATTGTTGATTTATTAGTTGAACATTCAGTTTCTTATGTTCCCTATTTTTTATATTGCGTATTTTACTTTCATTTAAATTATTTCTAGTAAATTAAATGCTAAAATTAAGCATTTATTTGGAATAATGAAAAGTAACCAAGAGTGGGAGGTTATTAGTATATTAAAATTCATATGTATATCATAAAATACAATTATTATATGTTTTTTTTGCAGTATCTCTAGGCAGCTCCCGGTCGGGCAGCCCGGGAGCGTCGCCGGTGGGCGGCGGCGCGTCCCCGCTGGCCAACAACCTGTTCCAGCCCATCTCCTCGCCGCAGCCGCAGCACCACCCCGCTCTGTTCACTCATCATCATCTTATCAGGTCGATACCTGTTATTATACTTTTGTCATCAGTATATTGTTGTTATTATATTGGCACGCTCTACAGCTTAAATGGCTTAATGGATTTTAGCTTGAGAGGAATCGTTAAATTCGTCTCAATTTCGAATTCGTAAAAAATAAACTAGCGGATATTTGGTGCCAAAATATTTCAGTTATTAATTTTAAGCAGTCGATATTTTTGGTTTGTAATATTTTAGCTTGTAATTTATATTGTTTTGGGTAGGGTAGGCATAATTACAAAAAAATTAGAATGTTGATTTAGGTTATGATGCCAATTGGATAAGGAACAAAAATACTCGAACAATACGTTCGTCGTGTTCAAAAGTATCTACACTCAAACAATACTTAGCTTTGAGTCGTGCTCAAAATATTTCTGTCGCTACCTTTTAGTGACAGTATGAGAGTTAACGACACGTCTCAAACTCGAGTGATGTCTGCATCTTGAATACTCAAAAGATACCTTAAGACGCTCTCAAAACTATAGAATCAATCATATACAACGTTATTCTTGGTATAGTGCAAACCTAAAAGTAGTTAGAATCAGTAACACAATTCAATGGGGTAGATTGCAAAAACGGGGAAAAATGACGCAGACGAAGTTGAGCCGATCAGTTAGTCAGTCATAAACTTATATTACGTTAGAATGAATCGCCTATTGTAAGATGAATATTATTAAATGAAGAGTGCAACACGACTGCTACCCATTATATTAGTTTCATAATATAGTAAGTCCTTGATATGTATTGTTTAACTAACACGGCACGTGTTGTAGGCCGGAGCTCGTGAGGCCGAGCAGAGTGAGCTCGCCCGTTGGGAGTGTCGCCACCAGTGTCATACGAGTTTCTCCAGGACCCAACTATCATTATCAGGTAAAATCTACTATTTATTTAACTAGAATTACATAATACTTTTAAAGTTATATAAGTTAAATGTAGGGTGTAATCTCCTAAACCGCTTTGGCTATTTTCAAATGAAAATGTATATATATATTTTTATATTATCTTGTGACAACTCACACAAAGCTATCTGATCTCAAAGTAAGCAGAGCTTGTACTATGGAGACCAGACAACCGATAAACATACATAAATATTTCTAAATACATTCATATTATAGATAAATAATACCCAGACACAGAATAAACCATCGTGCTCATCACACAATTTTTTATCCTGGGTGGGGATCGAACCCACGACCTCTTGTGTAGCAGTCGGATACACTCCCACCGCGCCACAGAGGCAGTCAAATTAATTAATTTTATTTGAAATATTTAATGTAATACCTACATTTAGTTATAATCAGATAATCTAGTTGTATAATGTATCTACAATGCACTTAACAAAATCTATGAACTGAGCTTTACAAAAATAACTGTTTTGCAATGTGTGAAGCTATATTCAGTCGCATACTAACATAAATGACTTTCCCTATAATAAATTTGTTAAAAGCCTCAAGACTTGGCTGATAGATTTTTATACTGTAAAAGAATTCTTAAATAATAAATAGACAGATTAGGTAAATGTTATAACGAAACACTAACTTCAACGTATATTTTTCTCTTGACATTTGCATGCTCGATTTAGGCAGAACATGATGTACACATTTAATTTTAATACAGCCTCCCATCTTTGTAACAATGTTCTTGTAAATGAAATTTATTATTATACACTGACGGACTTATAAACTGCATCAAAGTAATAGACGACTTTGAAATAAATATTTTAACCAAGTATGCAAACTTTCTATACAGATTTAAATTGAAACCTCTAGATTGGTTCGTGAACTTTAAAACAGCGTAGGATCATATCTTTAAGTTTAAGTTTATGTACTGGAAAGGACCTTAAGACCTTTTTTGAAGAAAAAACAGAAGTTTAAGGAAAAATTGTTTAATTAAAAAATTGGTTTTAACAATAGACACAAACTTTATGCAAGGGTTTATTTGTGTTTTAATAAGGTGTATTACCCCCACGTGCCCTTATTACGGATTCTAATCGGTTCCGCATAGATTTTATAAGGGTTTTTAAAAGATCTTGCGGAATATTGTCCCATTCTTCTGAAAGTGCTGTTCTTAGTGCTGCCACTGTCGTAGGCGAAGGGTTTCTCGCATATACAGCTCTTTTTAAATTGTCCCAAACATGCTCGATGGGATTAAGATCCGGGCTGCGTGCTGGCCAATTCATTGTACGTATCCCAACCTCTTCGCAATAATGTTGAACTTGTGCAGCTGCATGCGGCCGGGCATTATCCTGCATTAAAGTAAAATTTTCGCCTATGAATCCCATGTAAGGCACCACGTGATCTTCTAATATCTCTGTTATGTAGCGATGTGCTGTCAAACCCCCTCTATTACCGTTTTGACGGACCATGTCTATGAACACAAGTTCTGTTCGCCCGTTCATCGATATGCCACCCCAGACCATACATGAACCGCCTCCAAAAGGAACACGCTCCTCAATGCAACTTTGAGCATATCGCTCCCCACGTCGACGATAGACTCTTCTGCGACCATCTGCACCATATAAACATGTCCTACACTCGTCCGTGAACAATACAGAGGCCCACTGCTCTTCTGTCCAATTCAGGTGATGACGCGCAAATCTTAAGCGAGCTTGTCTGTGAGCTGCAGACAACTTTGGACCATTTGCTGGTCTAAAAGGGGTGATAGCCGCTTCCTTTAACCTTCTTCTTATTGTTCGTGCACACACGTTTTTTCCACGCACTTCATTAAGCTCGGTTTTGATGTTAACTGACGTGAGGAAACGATTTCGCAGGGAAGTTGTAACAATAAATCGGTCATCACGACCTGTGGTTGCTCGAGTTCTGCCTGTACCACGTCTCCTCCTGTAAGAACCTGTCTCTACAAACCTTCTGTATATTCTACAAACCGTAGACTGGTTTAAATTTAAATTTCTACCAATCGTTCGTTGATCCAAGCCCTCCCGCACCAATGCTACAATTTGTGCCGCTTGTTCGGACGAAGTATCCATATTATGGTTCAAAAACTCTCGATGTGTTAAAAAACTAACCCAACAATTATGCTGGTAACAATAATTCAATTGACCAAACAAAAAAAATCAATGAGAATTAATTTAAAACTTTGCTATAAATAACACGCAAATCTGATACTACGAGTAAATTTTCTTTTCCCGGCTATATTCATTTGTTTTACCGCAGTTCTATTTTTAAATTTAATTTTTTTTTAAGATTAAGAGCCAGTCTTTCCATATTTATATAATTTAATCTAAAAAGTTTGCATACTTATTATAAAAAAATCGTTTTAGAGTAAACCTGAACTTTGATGCAGTTTATGAGTCCGTCAGTGTAATTATTATAATTTCTAGTTGAAGTTAATTTAATTTACAATTTATGATACTTAAATTGAAATCAACTCTATTACATTGTTATAGAGTAAGTCATGGTCAAGATTCTTTCGACTCTTCTAACACAGGCTACTTAATAGAAGAGCTCCCGCACACAATGTATACTGTTTACGTAATAGTAGAAAATATATTATTTGTACTTATTAAAAAAAAAAAGCAAAAAAACTATCTGTGCAATAATCAAAATCAACGTTAAGAAAGATTAAAGAGCAATGCTTATTAAGAAAGATTAAAGAACAATGCTTTTATTTCTGCAACGTTTTTGGGATTTAGAATACCGTATTTTACAATATGTAATAATGTGTCTAATAGACGTAGAAATTTAAAAGCAACAGATTCAATGTTGACTGTCTGCCTAAAAAATTAAAAATAGCTATAGTCCATACTAACTTCTTATCATTAACCGCACACCATAAAAATCTAATAAAAACCCTTATTTACAGGTTGAAACAAACAGAAACTGTCAAGCAATAATTAAAACAAGCAGCGTATCTCAAACTAACGTGATCGGTGTACAAACTTCAGGACTCAATATCAATACAATTCACACAAGTATAAACGCACCAACTACCCTTTCAAGCCTAACATCATCACCTAGTATCTCTCTGAATATAAACAGCCTTACACAGAGCATTCAAACAAGCGTAGCCAACAATATTCGTAACACAAACGATCTAATAGCCCACAACTTGATCATACCAAGAACCATACCAACATCAAACGGTATAGACTTAGAACAACTATACCGCCAACCCATCCACCAACGCAACGGCATCCACGAGCCTTACCGTCGCGATTCAGACATATCACCCCCATTGAATAACCATGAAAATTTTCTGAATAGAAGAGTCTCGGATTATAATGATGACGATCATTCGTCTCAAAGAGAAAACAATAATTTAAGAAATGTCATCGATCCTCGACCCCCAGATCTTTCCGAGTCTCGCGTAATAGAAGATAATAAGAGGATTTTAAAACCGGCTGCGGCTAGATTGTTTCCCGTGGATCTGGCTGATATGAAGGACCATGGGAAGAGATACTTTGTGACGATGCTGCCTCAAAATACTGCGGAGAAAAAGTATATTCTTATAAAGAATGAACCTTCGGAGCCTGTTCAAGTTAGTGTAAGTGTTATAAATCATATCTCATATTATAAAGCTGAACAGTTTGTTTGTTTCGTTGAACGGGATAATCTCAGCAGCCACTGGTTCGAATTGAAATAAAAATTAACTGTTGGATAGCCCGTTTATCGAGGAGGGCTATAGGCTTTATAGCATCATGCTAATAATAATAATAATATCTTTAATATCTAGGGACAACTCACACAACGCTATCTGATCCCATACTAAGCAGAGCTTGTACTATGGAAACCAGACAACTGATAAACATACTTATATATTTCTAAATACATACATATTATAGATAAATAACATCCAGACACAGAATAAACCATCGTGCTCATCACACAAAGTTCTATCCTGGGTGGGGATCGAACCCACGACCTCTTGCGTAGCAGTCGGATACACTCCCACCGCGCCACAGAGGCAGTCATGCTACGACCAATAGGAGCGGAGCAGCGACGAGAAATGTTGCAAAAACGGGGAAAATTTACGCATACGAAGTTGCGCGGGACAGCTAGTGTTGTATAAGATGTCCCATCATCTTCCTTTTTTTTTTGACACAGTCCGTTACTTGAAGCGGCGGTAGCCTAATTTTTAAGGCATCGGACTCGCAATTGTGAGGTCGTGAATTCCAATCTTACCCATTATACAACCGATCTATAATAAGTAGGTTTTACTGGGTACATCCGTGTCCAGCAATGGGTCATGTGACAGTGACCCCCCCTAAGACAAGCAATTTAGCTTAGCTGGAGGGGTTAACTGGATTGATAGTAACTTGGGACGAACAATCCCACATTGCTAGTTATCTACCTATAAAAAATATTTTCCAACATCTCAAATGATTCAAATAGTTCTCTTCGTTTGTCATTTTGCACTTTACTCAGCCACAGTCTCTTTACATTTATTATATATGTTTGTTTATTTATTAATTGCAGATAGAGTCTCGTGTGAATCATCTGCCTCAACAGATGAGCAACAACGATCCCGAGCCGGAACACCGGTCTTTAGATAATGGTGATCATGTGAGTATTGTTTGTTTTGTATTGTTGTGTAATACTAATTATCTGCTTGGATAGTAAATCTGAGGTTGGAATTTGTATTTCCTTGGTTATTTTAGTTTATCATTTCAATAGGGTAGATGACTGTCAAGTCAAATCAGTATCTTTTTAAGAAACGTCAAAACGATGCGCCTCGTACTAATTTATATGAAATACTAAACAATGACGTCATTCTTTTGTATGGTCAAATCATGTAGTTTTAATGTTTGTTTTGATGTTTATAAATTCATGACAACGTTACATTTTAAAGAAACATTGTTTTCTAGAATATTTTTGCAAATGTTATTTCCTGTATAGTGTAAAATAATTTATTGTTATTGTAGTCATCTACCCAATTGTTAGAGTTAACAATAAGCCCCGGTTGGGTCTGATAACTTTGTATCTATTTTTCGCATCGTTAGAGCCGAAACATGGTTGAGCAAGTTTTATTTTGATCTTATTATACTATAATTATAATATTTTGGGACAACTCACACAACGTCATCTGATCCCAAACTAAGCAGAGCTTGTACTATGGCAACCATACAACTGATATATACTTATATATTTTTAAATACATACATATTATAGATAAACAACACCCAGACACAGAAAAAACGATCGTGCTTATCACACAAAGTTTTATCTTGGGTGGGGATCGAACTCACGACCTCCGGCTTAGCAGTTAGGGTCACTAATCACTAGACCAACAGGCCAGTCAAGTGATATAAACCTTTTTTGTCCGATTTAGTGAAATTGTGTGTCGATGGTATGTGATAGCTCTAGTTAATCTATTAAATAAAATTCTCGTGTCACGGTGTTGGCTCGACTGATTCTCATGAAATTTTGTGTGCATATTGGGTAGGTCTGAGAATCGGACAACATCTATTTTTCATCCCCCTAAATGTTAAGGGTGGTAGTCCACCCCTAATTTTTAATTTTTAATTTTTAGGTATTTTTTTATTTTTTTATGATACCGGATTCAAAAATACATACAACCCTGAATTTTCACCCTTCTACGATCAACCCCTATTTTTTTATTTACCCCTATTTTGCAAACACGGGTTAATTTGACGCAGACGAAGTTGCGAGGGTCAGCTAGTATCTTATACAATTTCTTGCAGAATTAGGTAGCAATCAATAAAGAATCGACTTGCTTCGTGTTCACACAGTGACCAACTTTTGCTTTTGTTTTCTTACAAGTACTAGTAAATAACTTGCTTTAATTTTAAAATTCACGTATCATATTTAGGCTATCTGTAAATCGGCTTACGCAACTTATATCAGTATTTTCTAAGCCAAGCGATGTTTTGTTATAGGTAAACAACGTTAACAGCAGCGCGGTGATAGTCCACCCTAACCAGTTATTACCGGTTTTGCCACCACCTACGTCACACACAATTATCGGTGAGTAATCACTATAATTTACTAAGTATTAGTAGGTACAATTTACGATTTTACTACGCACGTAATACCGTATTAAAGTATTTGTGAGTGCGTCATCGTTATCATTATAGTTTAGACACAGGCCTCTTTCAGATTTCAGACATGACTTTGTATTTAAGCTATGTTACGCAACGTTTAGCAGGAGATTATTAATCTAAATAAGATGTTATGTTCACACCTTTTTTATGTCATATGACGTTAAAGGTCATGGCGGGTTATTACGATTCCGTAGCAAACAACAACAAGGACTGAGTATATTAGAGGAAGTTTGAAAGTGGTTAAATAACAATGCCTTGAATTTAAGAATGCAGTAAAGAACATGTGAACGGTTTCGAAAAAAACGCAATCAAAGTTGACATTTTATTTTATGGTGCCTACAGTTGGTTACGCAAGTTTCGAAGATAAACTTTATATTGGATTTATGTTTTTTATTTAATATTTTGTGTATAAAATATTGAAAAAAAACTTTATTTTATGGCTTCATTAGTTATTATTCGCTACTATACCACTCATGAATGCAGTATTAGTGTTACTTACTGCATTTATCAGTAGTTTCCTGTACTTATCACACACACCGAATCATCTCACGTAAAATTAAGTTATCAAATACTCTTGCTGCGATTATACTATGTAATTTACCTGAAATCAGCTCTTTACTGCATTTATGATAAAATGTTTTTGCCTTTCTGATAAAGATAGAAAAAACTGGTTTTTGAATTTTGTAGATCATAATGTAAGCAATTCAAATATCTAAAACAACGCAGTAAGCGGTACTTACTGCCTTTATCGAACGAAAAGTAGGTAATGCGCGTCTGTCTTGGTATGAACATGTCATACCAAGACAGATGCAGACACAATGTAAGACAGATGTCATGAGAAAATGGGTACTAAGTAATTAATGTGGAAAGCTTTAAATGTTGAGGACGACTCAAGAAAAGATGGTTCGACAGTGTTAGAGAAAACATGGCGAGAAAGTGAGTGAGTCTGTAAAAGACGTTTGATAGAAATATATTATCTTGGAACATTTCGTCATCCCAAACTAGGCAGTGCCTGTACTATGGCAACCAGGCAACTGATAAACATACATATTATAGACTAGCTGCCTGCCTGCAGCTTCGCACGGGTGTCATATCGTAGTTTTTTATACCTTGAGTTACATTATTGCAATTTTCGTAGGGATCTAATTTTTTTTTGACAACAAAGTATATTTTGTTGTCAGTTGTTTAAGTAGTAGATACTTCTAGGGGTTTTGATATATTGTACTAACTTTATGTATAAATAGGTACTTAATAATAACTCAATAAACATGACTTCTAAATAACTGCATTCGATTCATCTTTAATCTTCGTCAGTTCGACCATGTGTCTTCTTACCGCTTCCAATTCAAATGGCTCTCTATGCGCCAACTACGCAGTTTGCGCGCTCTCACTACAATGTATTCTCCTTCTTCCCCCTGTACTTGTCATGCAACTTTCAATACTTGTGCTCCAATCATAGCAGAGATCTCCGATCTTCTAACAATTTGCTTCTCCTATGTCCTGCTCGTTCTTCTGGATATGTCGGATCATCTTTCCTAGTTCAATCTGTCTTACTCTGGAACGCACTGCCACCCAAATTAGGATGGTACCTCGGTTAGGTGCCTAATTTGGGGGGCAGTGCATTCCAGAGTAAAGAGTTCTTTTACGACTAAGGTTTTACTTTATTCTTCCAAGAATTAGTTAAGTTATCACATTAGTATTATATGGACTGTATGTACGAGTATGTATGTATTTGTGTATATATGTCTCCAGTGATTGTTGTCGTATAGTCACGGAATATGGAAGTGGATTTCAATGGAACTACCTAGTTCTTAGTTGAAATTGGCCCATTATCATCTTATACAGGGTGTTCCAAATATGCTGACATATCATGTAGGGAAAGTACCTCAAACATTGTAGATAGAACATTTTACTAAAAGCATACTTCATTTTGATTAAAAATAAATTGAACTGTATTCAAAGTTTTTCAAATAATAATAATATAATAATAATATCTTGGGACAACTCACACAACTGAACTATGGAAACCAGACAACTGACAAAAAAAACTTATATAGTTGTAATTCGAAATACATACTATAGACAGTGAATGCCCAGACACAGAATAAACCATCGTGCTCTTCCAACAAAGTTTTATCCTGGGTGGGGATCAAACCCACGACTTCCGGCTTAGCAGTCAGGTTCACTAACCACTAGACCAACAGGCCAGTCGAAATAATCGCCAGTCTGAACCGGGAATCAAACGCGCCTAATCTGAAAAAGCATCAACCTGTAATTTTATGACCAATCATAGGGATATTTTTTTTATCTAAGATACCCTGTATACGTACGTTCAGGTGTAACCTTTCTCTTCATTAATTGACAGTATCGAGCAACACATTTCCGTGGCAGTCTCTCGTGCCACTACTGAGCGCATCCCCCCCGCCCCCCGCCGCCAGCAGCGCCCCCGCGGCGCCCGCGTCCCCGCGCACGCCGCGCACGCCACGCACGCCGCACACGCCGCACACGCCGCACACGCCGGCCGCTAATATCAAGACTGAGGATCAGATCAAGACGGAGACTGCAGGTTAGTACTAAGCACTCGTGGTTTTTATACTCAAGGCTTTATACAGTTAGTCCACATCCACATCCACAGTAATAAAATGTAAACTCTACTTAAATGACCACTTTAAAATGTTTTTTAGGGGAATAGCGAATTTGTCAAATACTTTTTTTAAGAATCGCCAAAGGTATTTTGAAACACAATTTGATGTTGATTTTAGATGTTGTATACATTCTCACAATCAATACACACTTTTAAAAAATTAAAAAATCAATAATCAATTGTACAGTGGTCTCCAAAGAGAATATAAAACTATAGTTCTCTCAACGTAAGTTGGCCGTATTGAACTTAGCGACAAGTGGTTGAGCAGATGCATTTATTGGAAGTAAATGGTGACAGGAAGTGGGGGTCGGGAGCGATAACTAAATCAAGAGAATTAGAGATGCGATTATGCATTATTAATGTATATTATATTATTAACTCATATTTTTTTGTCATTATTTTCGTAAATAAATTGTTTTTTAAACTTTCTTTGTAACTATTTTAAATTTAAACTTTTACAAACTCATATAAGTAGTATTTATACGAGTTCGTAAACGTATAATGTTGAATTAAAATTTTGTTACTATTTTGAATGGATTATACATTTTCGTAAGTAATTTTAGGGTCGCATCTCTATGACATGCACGAAAGTGTTATGAACCTAACTTCAATCCGGCCAAGCTACATTGAGACAACTGACAAAACGCATCGGGTTGCTAAACTCTACAAGTCTCCACTTTGATTTTCTAATGATGTTACTACTTTATGCCCAGCTTCGCTCCCATAAGAAATAAGAAAACTTATTTCTTATCTGAGTTTTCAGAAAAAAACAGATTTCTGTGTCCAAGGGTTTACTGGGCTAGTCGTTGATAAGTGACTGAATGAGTCAGGACTTTCATTCTATACCATGAACATTAAACAGATCCCCCAATGTGTACGGACGAAGACGACGAGGTGTTCGAATGTGAAGACACGCCGCCGGCCGGCGACGACTCCAACAAGCGTCCGTCACAGAGCACGTCGTCGCTCAACTCGCCCGCTAGCACTACTGAGAAGGTAAACAACAACAATTGCCTAATTTCCTAGCTAAACAAAAAAATCCAAATGACTAATTAGTAAATAAAACTAGCATTTAAACTACCAACGATTAAGTCCCGATTAAATTTTGTGTTAAAAAGGATTTTTTATCAACAATCAGTATATTTATAAGAAGTAAAAAAAAGGTGATTTGACTACAAAAAATAGTGACGTCATAGTCCTGCATTTGTACGAGATAAACAAAATCTGCGTTTTGTTGTTCAAACACTCATTTATTGATAATATACCCTTTGTTGCTATTACAATTTTATACCGTGACTAAGCCTTATACTAATAACCTTACCACCGCTTACATCGCATGTCGCTGCAATCGCCAAAACATTGATGACATTGTAATAAACAGTCATGCTTGTGACAGCTTTAGTGTACCCGGGCATGCGAATACTTCAGCCTATCAGCAAGCGGAACGTGACGGACCGTGCCACTTTTTCGTGCCTGCACCTGGTCATCGATTTACAAGACGTTATTACGTCAAAATGTGATGTAGGACTTCAACTCCTCTCCTCTCCGCTAGAGAGAGAGAGAGTTGACACACAAACCACCATCTTATTAGTACTTAATAAAACATAATCAACACTATCATTATCTATTGTTACAGAAGGGCAGTCGTATCCGTCGTCCAATGAACGCTTTCATGATATTCTCGAAGCGTCACAGACAGATCGTGCATCAGATGCATCCAAACCAAGACAATCGCACCGTCAGCAAGATACTTGGAGAATGGTGGTACTCGCTCAAGCCTGAAGAGAAGCAGAAGTATAATGAACTTGCTTCTGAGGTACGTAGAGTTGTTATAACTGCATACGTATGTTTATTTTTTACAGAATTAGGTGAAGCCAGTTAATAATAAGCGCACTGTATACAATCAAATTGTTTGTCAAATTTTATGTGTTTGTAAAATAATTTGATAGTCTACTGCTTTGTTTGTAGTCTACCGCTTTGTTTGAAATGTTTGTCAAACGATCTACGTGTAAAAATTGGATTGAGGTCGTGTTTGATGGGGGATTGACAAACATGTTTGAACGTGTACGGCGTTGTTTGTCAAATAAGATCTCAAGCGACAAATATTTTAATCGTTGCACTGGCACGTTGTTTGACAAATATGTTTCATGGTTGGTTTGAACGATTTAGCTATTGTTTGATGAAAACGTGAAGTTCGGCAAATATATTTGATCATTTATAGGGTCCTGTCGGCGTACGCGGGTTTATTTTACGGGAGGGGGGGGGGGATAGATTTTCCAAGTTTAAATAGTAATAAAGCCGCGCGCGTTGTAAAATGATTACAAACATTCCAAATTGTAGGGTTGTCAGTTCACTGCAATTTTCCTAAATTAAATATAAAATAACAACGATATTTCGCTCTTCCATGTTATTACTACAAATTACCAACTGTTTATGTCAACTACGGAACATATAATTATCATATATATATATACATATAATCTAATTTGCATATACAAATGACAACCCTAACTTTGACGCTTTTCACAGGAGTTGCTAGGTGACAATGTTGGTAAACATTTCACATCCATTTCGGCTTCAAATATACATTCATTATTTGTCAACAATCTACTTATATACATTTTTTTAAACAACAAAATGAAGAGCATCACATTTCATGCGCTTCATGGTCGCGCGTTTCCATAGTTATTATTATACTCTTTGGTCGCGCGTCACGCGTCGCCCATAACAGTATCAGTGTCCCCCAGATCCTTGTTGGGCAAAGATCTGAATGTCACCGTACCGCGCTCCTCATCATCTATACTAATATTATAAAGCTGAAGATTTTGTTTGTTTGAACGCGGTAATCTCAGGAACTACTGATCCGAATTGAAAATTATTTCACTGTTGGATAGCCCATTTATCGTGGAAGGCTATATAACATCACGCTACGATCAATAAGAGCGGAGCAGCAATGAGAAATGTTGCAAAAACGGGGAAAATTTTCGCAGACGAAGTTAAGATAAAGTTTAATACCCAGCAATTACATTTGCTATAGTGTTCTTCAACCGAACTGCTAACGTAGTTCGGTTGAAGAACACTGTAGCAAATGTCACATCACTAATTTACGGAAGAGTAACTGACATTGGTAGCCACCAAGACGGCCTATGGCTTAGACTGGCAGATAATTCTTTTAGCAGTCTTAAATAAGTATATAAAAGAGAGAGGCCTAATTCTAACAGTAAAATCGGCGCGTAGACGTTTGGGAGAAGTGCAGGTACGGTTGTACGTATGAGACCAGAAAATGTTATGAAGTTGATTATTAGTCAAAGAATACTAACTATTACTACGTAGTAGTAATAGTTAATAGTGTAAAGTGTTCGCTAATGTTTATCTTGTTAATATTTTATTTTAGGTGAAAGAAGCTCACTTCAAAGCTCATCCTGAGTGGAAATGGTGCAACAAAGATCGAAGGAAGTCTTCTAGTAGTAAAGATCCTACTGGATCTATGCCACAGGTAATATATCATACTATACTAATAGCAGAGCGTTCGCTTAACGTATATGTATAATGTATGACTGTACGAAGCTCGCACGGATCAAGACGAGCTGCTCCGAAATGTAATGGAAATAAAAAATTGAAAAAAATATATAATTTTCTTTAAAAGATTTTTTTTTAATTGCATAAGTTGTTAAAAAAATGCTAGGCAATAGCTTTACCGCGGCAATCCCCGAGAGCCACACATTTTTTTTAAAGACGACTGTGTCGCGGGGGACTTTACAAACATACTAGTCACGGACACAAAGTACACCCAGACTCGGAACAACAATTTGTGGACACAAAGTGGTGTCCCGTTTGGGAATCGAACCCGTTGTAGGCACTTTGTGTAGCAGTCGGATACACTCTCACCGCGCCACAGAGGCAGTCATAAAACAGTCTTTTAAAACGTTAGAATTATGTACGTTATTTCTTAATTTTCACAATACAGAGTAATGTTTCTTTGTCGCTTCCTAACCTAACTTTGCTTGCCCCTTATCTAGACAGGTTGATGATATAACTGTTGTCAACGGTCTGGAAGTTCCTGTATTTTTTTCATATTTATTGATCATTGTGTGTATTCACATCTTGGTTAGACCAATATTACATTTTCCGATGATTATCATGTTGGAATCTTAATTATAATCTTGTTGTTTCTTCCGTAGAGCCCGCGAACGCCATCAGATGTGCCAAACAGTGGAGCTTTGACCACAAATTTAGACTTGCCAGTACCTGTCGTCTCGTACAACCATGTTGGATCGCCTCAACTTAGTGACGATGAACAGATGGTATGTGTAATATTCATTAGATCGTACTTAATTATACTGTACATTTTGAATGATTGTCTTGTTTTCTTCCATAAGTTTATAAGGTTTATCACTTGGCAGGTTTTCTAAAGATGTAATGACTGTATAGTCGGAAACACAACTAACCGGCCATGTTTCTAGTTGTTTAGTTGTTCATCTTATAGTAGAAATTAAGGTTTTTGTTATGTAGGATATTAGCGATATCCAAAATATTTTCAAAAAGCTATGACGGTAAGACCTACTCTTTTGGTGTTACTAAAATCACATTGTATAGAGCTATGGAGTAACTTTTTGCGTTAATCTATACTTCTATACTTATTATAAAGCTGAAGAGTTTGTTTAAACGCTATAATCTCAGGAACTACGGGTTCGAATTGAAAATTTATTTTAGTGTTGGATAGCCCATTTATTGAGGAAGGCTATATAACATCACACTATGACCAATAGGGCAGAGCATCAATGAAAAATGTTGCAAAAACGGGGAAAATTAACGCAGATGAAGTTGCGAGGGTCAGCTATAACTACACATCAATTTCCTATTATTAATTCCTAAACCATGTTGTTACAGATACCACAAACTCTAGAAGAGACTCCAGTAGCAGCTCAGAGCATAGAGATTGACCTGAAGTGCGGTGAGAAAGTCACGGACTCGGATTCTGAAGGACTCGACACTCGTGACTATCTGCCGTCGCATCACGACCACACAAGACGACCGAAACCTATCAAAGCTAGGTATGTCATCTATACATCTATACTAATATTATAAAGCTGTAGAGTTTGTTTGTTTGAACGCGGTAATCTCAGGAACTACTGATCCGAATAAAAAAAATCTTTCACTGTTGGATAGCCCATTTATCGAGGAAAGCTATAGACTATGTAACATCACGCTACGACCAATAGGAGCGGAGCAGTAATGAAAAATGTTGCAAAAACGGAAAAAAATAGGTAGTTTGATATATGTATATACAATATACATACTACATAGTACCAATAAATAATCACACTAATAAAATATATCTTGGTTCAACTCACACAACGCCGTCTGATCCCAAATTTGGCAGAGCTTGTGCAGTGGCAACCAATGGCGAATCCAAGGGGGGTTAGGGGGCTCAAGCTTCCCCCCCTCCCCAATCTTATCTTTCAGCATTATTCGATTCCCTTCCCAAATCTTTCACCATTTACTCATTCGATTCGTGTAAATGGTGCAACAATGGTCCTACGTGGTTCAACCCCCCCCCCCCCCCAACAATCCTGGTTCCGACACTGGTGCGGACCGGTTTTGACGGCCTTTTCATGGAAGACACAAATTTCCATTTTTTTCCACGTGGACAAGGTCGCGAGTCGAAGTTAGTGTCTACTGTACTTAGTTATATTGACCTACAAATGTTGTGACTGTCGGTGGGGTAGCAAGCCCTGTGCCCTGGGGACTTTACAAACATACAAGTCACGAACATATGTTACACCCAGACCCGGAACAACAATTTGTGGATCACACGAAGTGATGTCCCGTGTGGGAATCGAACGCACAACCTCTTGCGTAGCAGTCGGATACACTCCCACCGCGCCACAGAGGCAAAATTTATTTGTATGTTGTATTGATAAATTGTTTATGCATTTATTATTTGTTTGTAGGGCCGGTTCGTCAGATAATCTTCTTGGTGGTATAACTGCGTCCAGTCCAGGAGGTCCTAAAGGATTCCAGCCGACTGGCGGAGCTTTCAAATCTACTCATGCCGATACTGGTAAGATGGTTATGTATTTGTTTATTTTTGAGTGGTTTTAAATTCTACACACATAAAAGCAGTCGGACCGTGACTGTCAACATAACTTTAGTCGCGACAGTGACTAAGGTCAGACCTCTGACCGCAGATCTCTAGACCGCTGGCAGGGGGGTGTCACTCTGCAGTTTAGATATATTCGGGCAGTGCGCCCCTCGAAGGGGCTGTTTACGGATGTCTAAATAAAACGAATAGTGAATCAGAACTAACATTTTTTACAACTCCACTGCGTCATTGAAGTACGTGTGAAAGCAGCGGCGGCAGCCGGCCCTTAAGCACTTAGTAATAGTTACAATAAAAATCCTTAATTAGTTGCCCAGAAATAACAATAGGAACAGGATAGGATAATGTTTACAAAGGAATATCTACACCCGTGGGAATCGAACACACGACAATTGGATTTTTTATGTTTATAATGCTAAATGTACGTTTGTAATGCTTAATCTACTTATTTATCTTAAAACTAATAAATTAACTACAAAAACTTCTCAAGTGTCAACCCCGTGCAGACTTCGCAGCTCGGTCATAAAACTGTGGCGCGCAAAGAAAATTCACGGTTAGCGCGCGGTTATAAGTTTCAATTTAGCTTACAGGCGGGTAGCTCTGGCGAGTCTAGACTTTTGTTAGGGAGTGAACCTTCTGTACGTAGTACTATAATATATTCTGTGCCGCTGGCAATGTGCTCGGCGCCTAATATTATCACCAATTAAGTTTATAATAAGTATTCTCTCGAGCTAATTCTTTTGAATTGACTAGGGTTGTATATGTATAGAGGCGGGCTTTTTATGTCTAAAGTCCGTGCGATTTTAAAGATCTGGGTCCTTATTCACGATGTTTATTTCGTATCCGTAACAAGCCCGTGCGAACTGGCGGGCTTGCCGCGGACACAAAAAAAGAACGTGAATAAGAAAGCTGTTGTTATACATATTCCTAGGGCTATAGTGACTATTGCGTATCATATCTTTAGTAGGTAATATTAGTTCAAAATTATTTTATAGTCTATTTTTTTTAATTCGCCACATCTTTATATACCTCTTCTATAAGTCTTTGGTATAAACGGAACATCTTTTGAAATCAATTGTTGCGATATGACTTAGAGACTTTAAAAAAAAAACCCTAATCTTTTCTAACATCTGCTATGTCGTCTGGTGCCGCGTCTTCTATTGATCGGCTTATACCGACGAACTAAAGAAGCCAGATGACTAGCCAAAGGCCTCCTCCTTAACCTTTACCGACTAACAGAAGCCTCAAGACTAATAATAACCACATCTATTCCAGGCGACAACCACAGACAATGGGCATTCACTCACGTGAACAAACCAGTACTAACAAGCTCAGTACCGCCTTCCCCGGCCGCGACATCAGCATCAAGCCTCTCCCACAGCGTGCAAGGCATCTCTCTATCGTCTACAACCAACTTAGCAGCGCAAGCGGCTTTAGACAATGCCATAGCGTCTATAATGCACTCGCCTACAGTACAATTGGTGTCGAATCAGCCTCAACAAGCGCCGAACTCAGCGCCAGCTCTTAGCAGTGCTGTGCTCAAGGGATTGACCTTTGTCAAACGGAATATTGGGGATAATTCGCCTTGTAAGTAATTTAAAATTGTCTATTGCAAATTTTACTAAAGCGGACTTTATATGTCTTAAAAAATATACTTACATCAAAAGCCTGCACCGATGCCTTAGCCATTTAAGGCATCGGTCTCGCAATCGTGAGGTCGCGGTTTCGAATCCTACCCATTATACTACCGACGTGAACCTACTCCTAACACAAGCCTTTGAGCTTAGCTGGAGGGGTTAACAAGATTGCTAGTAATGGGGGAATCAATTCCACAATACTAGTTATCTTAAAAAAAAACAGCGGTCCGTTGAAATACAAATGGTGATATGTGACATTTCCTCTTAAAGACACTATCATAATAATTACAGCTGGACGCGTTCAGTAACTAGTTGATCAAACCTTCATAATTTAATGTTTATTGCAGGTCCATTAACATTATCGTTGGACGCGTCGGGCAACTTGTTGATCAAACCGAGCCAGGTGACCGAGAGTCCTGGGAGCGACTCTATGCACTGTCTACATCTGCAGAGACTCACATATGTGCCAACATTCAACACGGGTCAGTACAAATTCATTCTGCAGTAGTCTTCATATAAAGTAGGAATAAACAAAAAAAAAAAGTTTTTATCTCGATTATTCCCCTTAAAATGGCAGTGACATCACCAAAGCCGAATTTCAAAAGTCGTTGACTCAGTTTTTCTGGCGGGTAAAGTACCATAATGATAACGACTAGTGAAAGTAGTTATCGGTATCTCAATAACAACCATGGGTGGATCCAGGATTGTATTCGGAGAGGGGGGGGGGGCACAAGGCGAATTGCAGTGCCGTATCTAACATGCTTACGACTGGGGTATGCTTCGTTTCACCCAACATTGGCCAAGAGTGGGATATACGCACGACAGGGGGCACAGGAGACAAATGGGTAAAGAAATTTAATACAAAAACCCGCTCGGGGGGGGGGGGGGGAGATACGGGTGCACATGCCCCCCAGACGGTTGTTTGGATCCGCCTATGATCACACCGAATGAAATTCCTGCGTATTTTTTGTCTCTCATCAATTTCTTAAAAGACTGACCTATTAATGATCCTCTACCTACATGTTTTCTTGCAACATGGTATGATCAATAAAAATAATTCTCTGAAACATATGCAGGCATTATAACAATAATAATACTACTACTATTATATAAATGTCCTCAACCGACTTTTGTAGTGAACAGACGTGCGTTTTAATATTAGCATTATTTATACTTGTTTATTAAAATCAGTGACCTAGATTACCACACACTTGCAATTTATAGTGAATAAGTAAATTTTAGTATGACAATCGAGTAAATTAAACTATGGCTACTATGGAAAGTAGCCCTCGCAGCCCTCCCAGCACACCTCAATCTCAACAGACAAAAAACCTCACCATTGAAGCCTTGAGGACCAGCGATATCAAGCACTGGATGACATCAATTGAACAATGTCTGAATGAGGTATGTCAGATTGCTGCAGACGGGAAACTGAACTCAGAGCAAAAGCTAAGGATAAATACTATTGCGCGAAAGGTGGGAAATGGAGTCTCTCAAATGGCTGTGCACTATCAATCATTAAAGGAAAAAGCTATTTTAATTCATACTTCACTAGAAGCCTTGAAGGAAAACCAGGACCTAGCTGAATGCCTTAATGATTTCAAAAAATCTATCAAGCAGACCATGGAAGAAACCTGCAATAAACCAGTAAGTCAAGACAAGCTCTCCTTGGCCGAAATGGTCAAGACCCGTAATAATAATATTCTGCGGCCTAAAAGTTTCAGCTCAATAGCAATATACCCAAAAGATGGACAAAAATCCAGTGACGACACTAAATCTCTAGTCCAAAAAATTATCTGCCCAGAGCAACTAAAACTGCATGTAAGAGGACTACGTAGGACCAAGAACGGCGGTGTAATTATCAGCACTGAAACAAAGGACGATATAGAGAAACTTCGTAAGTCGACCCAGCTAACCAGTTCCGGGCTGAAGGTGGAGGAGCCGCATAAAAGAAGACCTAGAATCACAGTCATCGGAGTTCCAGCTACTCTATGTGACCAGGAAGTGTTTGACTGCATATTTGAGCAAAACCTAACTGACAAGATACCAAACCTAACGCGTGAATCGTACATGTCCTCTATGAAGTTAAGTCACAAATCGGGAAGAAAAGACGCACCAACATGCAATTTTGTACTGGAAGTGTCGGCTAGCATAAGAAAGGCACTTATAAATCAAGATCGTGTATTTATCAATTGGACGTCCTGCCCAGTTCGGGACTTCACGTTAGTGACCAGATGCTTCAAATGCCAACAATATGGACACGCAGCTCGAACTTGTCGCGAAGAAACATACACGTGCGGACAGTGCGGTGAACTGGGTCACCAGGTAAATGAGTGCCCTAAGAAAAATGACTCGCCAAAATGTGCAACTTGCGTACGTTTTAAAAAACCAAGCGGTCACAAAACAGGTGACTCAGAATGTCCGGCGAAAAAGATTGCTGAATCTAATTATATTAATAGCATAGACTATAATGAGGACACCTAAACGCGTCATAATATGATATAAACATTGCTAATTATTTATATTTTATTTGTTACCTATAAGTATGTACCTACATGTTTTATTTATAGATATATATTTAAATAGGTTCTAATAGTTTACTACAAGTGCCCCTAACGCCTGTGGCACAGGTTTACCCTAGTACAGGCACCCTGTTGTTATCCCTATATTAGTTATTTTTTATGAACTATATACATTTTTAGTTAATAAAATGTAGGTACAGTGAAATTAGTCTCGAGAAATTTTTGCATATGTAGTGGTGTGTATGTTACTTAGATATTAGAGCGCGTTTCCACTATATCGTTCTGGCCCTTACAAAAATGTTTCAATATCCTAACATTACTATTTAATTTAATACTTATCCCTAGCAACACTCTGATTTTTGTTTTCAATAAAAACAAGTTTTTATTTTAAAGAAAAAGGTTTTGACTTTATTAAAAAAAATATGTCATTCAATTTCACGTCCTTGAGCAAACGACAAGGCGACTACCGTGAAACAATAAAATATCGTGTCGTTCTTTAGATGATAGTAGTTTAGCTATAGGTAAAAAGTTTTGACCATAATAATTACGAAACAAAACAAATAAATAAATCGTCACTTGATAGTGGAAAGTGGAAACACGCACAAAACCAGAATAAACCAGTTTACTCTGTCCGCAGGTGCCACGTGCAGTCTGACGTCAGTCGCTTGATACCGTTAGAACATAAAGCACGCATTTCATTAAAAAATTATAATTATTAGATACGTAGTAGTTTCATTGTGAAATTTTGTATTTGTTGATTGTTGTTATTGTTTGTTATTATTGTTAAAATATTTGTTGAAGTGTTTAATTTCAAGTGTGTAAGTGTTGTAACTTTATATTGATAATTCAAAATGGCTCCAGTGATAAAACATGGTCGAGGCAAGCCTTTGACTTCTCAAACTAAGGAAGTTTTGTACTGTTTGTACAAATATTTCGAAAATGAGTGTAATAACAACCCGAGCAGTATTATGACCCCCACTCAATTAGTTGCTAAATCAACAGGAATTTCAATAGCATCCGTCAGAAAGGTAGTATCAGAAAGCAAATGTCGTCCTTCAGATCAGGAAGTAACATTTAAATCTCCTAAAAAGAAACCGAATCGTAAACCTACAATAGTAATCGATAACTTTGATCAGCAAGTTATCAGAAGAACAATTCATGACTTCCACATCACAAATAAAGAAGTTCCCACTTTAAAAACTTTGCACTCAAAATTGAAAGAAGATATCGATTATAAAGGTTGTGTCAGCACGTTACGAAAACACGTCATGTCATTAGGTTTTAATTGGAAGCAAACAGAAGATAACCGGAAACTTCTTATGGAAAAACACGAAATTAGATACTTGCGAATTAATTATTTGATGAAAATTGCTGAATATCGTGAACAACGCCGACCAATTGTTTACACCGACGAAACATATATACATACATCACATACCCTCTCGAAATCTTGGTCAGATGGAAGCACTTCAGGTTTGAAGCAACATATATCGAAAGGCAACCGCTTAATCATTGTTCATGCCGGTGGTATCGATGGCTTTATACCAAATGCATTGCTTATGTTTAAAGCCGACCAAAAAAGTGGAGATTACTACAACAATATGAACTATGACAACTATTCAAGGTGGATTCAAACTCAATTAATACCCAACTTACAACCAAATAGTGTTGTTGTTGTTGACAACGCACCATATCATAACTCAATACAAAATCCTGCACCGAATAGTAATTCTAGAAAACAGCAAATGATAGACTGGCTGACATTTCGAAACATTGAGCATTCATCCACGTTGCTTAAGCCTCAATTATATGAACTGATTCTGCAAAACAAGGCGAGATTTATAGAGTACAAGATAGACGAAATATTACGACAGCACGGTCATACTGTGCTGCGTTTACCACCATACCATCCGGAGTTTAATCCTATAGAAAATATATGGGGGATAGTGAAAACATATGTCGCAAAAAAGAATGTCGCAATGAATATGAAGGTTATAATGTCATTAGCTGAAAAAAAAATGAACGCCATAACTGTAGAGGAATGGAGAAAAGTTTGTTTGCATGCTATTGAGGAGGAAAGCAAATATCAGGGTAGAGACGCAGCTTTAGACACAATATCAGAACGAATCATAATTAATTTAAATAATTCATCTGATGAAAGCGAGGATGGGGATGATTGTGATATGCCTGGGGTTGATGAATTATTAGAATAAAACATTTATGGCCGGAGAACACCTAATTCATACACGTCTTCACTGAAGTGAAAACCGGCATTTCCATAGATTACAATGCGGTGGATACACATTTTCACGACCGTATTAGTACGTAGTGCGTATGCGTAGACGTGCACGCATTTGGTGTGCTCCAGCCACAAACGTATATTACCTTTAAAACAATAAAAACTAAAAATAAAATGTTGTTTTTTTTATTTGCTGACCATACACTACTACAAACGCAAAAATTTCTTCAAGCTAATTTACCTGTATGTTTATCAGTTGTCTGGTTGCCATAGTACAGGCTCTGCCTAGTTTGGGATCAGATGACCGTGTGTGTTGTTCTAAGATATTATTAATAGACGTTATTATGTATCTGTTACCTAATTTTATGTATATGTTTTTGTAAAAAATATTTTTGTAATAATAAATTTATCTTATCTTATCTTAATAAAAACGTTATTGTCATAAATGGACAAGTACAAAAATATATGATAACCCTGTCTCCTGTGCTAGTATACACTGTATTACAGGAGACAGTGCCTTCTCCTTACTTATACAAAAGGTTTATGCCAACAAGAACATGCAATGATGAAAACTATAAGGTATAACAACCAAAATTCTCCCGTACAATACAATAAAGGTTTTATTGACCAAAGAACATGAGCCTTTTGACCTAATAACGTCTTATAATTAAGTTTCGTTGACTATTCAGCCAACTAAACGTCATGCTAGTAATGTAATATATTGTTCACAGAAGTAGAGACAAGCAAGACACATACTCCAATTCAACAAGGCGGCCAATCAGTGATAGTATCTCAAAGTAACCCGGTACCTAAACCTGCTACTACGTAAGTGTTCTTTTTTGAAATTTGAAGTTAATTCTAAACTTAGGAGGGGGCGTTGGTATCTGTAACTCAGTAATTTACTACTACAGGTATAATCGTTTCCATATTATTGTACTGTGTATAAATTGTTGTAAGCTCCAAATAAACTTATTATTACATATTAACGTAACTTGACCGGATTGAAGTTAGGTTTTTATCACTTTCGCGCATGTCATAGAGATGCGACCATAAAATTACTTACGAAAACGATTAATTAAGTTTAATCGATTAAAAATACTAACAACATTTTAATTCAACAATATAAAAACACTATTTAAATGAGTTCATAAAAGTTTAAATTTAGAACAGTTACAGTAAATACTAAAGAAACTTTGAAAAACAATTTCTTTACGAAAATAATCACAAACAAACATGAGTTAGTAATATTAATTATGACAATGTAATGCGCATCTCTAATCCTCTTGGTTTAGTTACCGCCCTCGCCCCTGCTCCCTGTCACCATTTACTTCCAAAAAATGCATCTGCGCAAACACTTGTCGCCTACTTCAGTCCGCCCTAGTTATGTTGATCCAACTGTATTATTATAATTTTGTTCTTGAAATAATTCATTATTTGTATCAACTGTGGCGACGTACACGACGTTACACAGTCTCATAGTAATGTCATACTAATAATCTATGTGCAGAATAGACCTAAGACTTATGAAAAACTTGTAACATCCCCCTAATTAGAATTAGACCTGCATGATGGACAACGGGCCCATACACTCTAAAGAGGACTTGCCAACCTGCGGTGGGAATGTTATAATACAGATTTATTATATGTTATTGCGATAAAAATCTTATGTCCTTTCCCGGAATTAAAAAGCATGGAAATGGTAATAGACTACTTTCACGTTTATTGACTGACTATATATACTAACTGGCCTGTTGGTCTAGTGGTTAGTGACCCTGATTCCTAAGCCGAAGATCGTGGGTTCGATCTTTGCTCAAGATAAAACTTTATGTGATGAGCATGATGGTTTATTCTGTCTGGGTGTTATTTGTCTATAACTAGCTGTGCTCCGCGCTGTTACCCGCGGTTTATTAGCCTATGTCTTAATCCAGGGTGTCAGCTAACTCCATACCAAATTTTATTAAATTCGCTCCAGCCGTTTAGACCTGAAGAAGTAACAAACATACACACTCACATACTCACTAACTTTCGCTTTTATAATATTAGTGTGATATGATGTATGTATTGAGAAATATATAAGTATGTTTATCAGTTGTCTGGTTTCCATAGTAGAAGCTTTGCTGAGTTTGGGATTAAATAGCGTTGTGAGTTATCCCAAGATATTATTATTATTTATATTAGTTTGGGTTCTATGGTCATGCATGATTATAACTTGAATATTTTATGTAAACAGTCAATGGGAAACGTCAGTAGAAGAGGCCCGTCCATTCCCGTTGGCTCCTACTCCTGCGCAACTTGGGAGGGCGCCGCTACAGAAACGACTTAGTCGAGGTAAGCATTATCAGCCAACAGGATCAAAGTACAGAAAGGCTAAATTATCACTAACAGGCGTTATAATCTTATCTTTGTGGACCTTCAACCAACAAACAACAAGCTTATCTAAGGAGTGAGGAGTAAGAAAAAAGAAGAAAAATTGTTTATTTCGACTGTACATAGCAACAGAAGGTTACAAAATGAAATAAAAACACATGAACATGAATAAACAGAAAAATCTATATTTAAATATATATAAACAAAGTCGGGTTTGTTCGAACACTTATGTATACTATTCTATACTAATTAAAGCTTAAGAGTTTGTTTGTTTGTTTGAACGCTATAATCTCGGAAACTGTTGGTTCGAATTGAAAAAATATTTTTGTATTGGATAGGTAATTTATCGAGGAAGGCTATAGACTATATAACATCACGCTACGACCAATAGGAGGCGAGTAGCAATAAAAATTGTTGCAAAAACAAGGAAAATTTATGCATACTAAGTTGCGCGGATCAGCTAGTCCTATCTTACTAAAGAAAGGGTGGGCCGACTTTTGCGTTAAAAAAATCGGAGAGGCACGATGTTCGCCACAGTTCGTTCGGGACAGCTAGTTACAATAAAAGTAGGGAATTCACTTTCATATGGTAACCAAATCGGTTACCATATGAAAGTGAATTCCCAAACACACATTGATAGCTTTAGCTTTAACAAATAGACCATGAAATCCTCCAAATCTCCAATCTCCACTTATCTTTCTAGGCACATCAACCGGTTCAACAGGCAGCAACGAACCTGTAACATCTATAGCCAGCGGCAGTTCCAATATACCACGGACAGACATACCAACTAGTAGTGGCAATACCATTGACGTCACGAGTCCTCGGTACGAGACGGGTTCGCCTAAACCCCATCCGGATCTGCCCAGCCCGTCACACAAGAAGAGTTTGTTCAAGAAAGGCAATGAAGACGGAAGAGATAAGTACGTACTATTGTATAGCGAAGTGAAGTGGTTTTTAGCGTCTTTCGAGACTATGTTATTAGACCTCATTTTTTTTTCTATTCTTTCATGCATGCGAGTGGAGCCCTCGCTTGCGCCATCTAGCTGCTAATATAAGAACTATCACGTCTTTAGTTATTGCTTCGTTACAGATGTTAACAAATTATGATGTCGCTTAGTAATTTTTATAGGCATTACTTGCCAATTACATTATTAATACAATAATTGCATTTTTGAAACAAAGGAAAGTTTGAAGTCCAGACTCGAGACTTCCGTATGTCAAACTGGGGCCGGAATCGAACCATCTATCGGGACTATGTTAATAGACTTCATGGTTCGATTCCGACCTCGGGTTTAGCGTCTTAGTTTGTAAAAAATACAATAAAGTAACTTATCGTGTAAGTTACTTATTAAATACTTAGTAACTGCTGTTGTCTTACCGGCTTAAGAATAGTACCACCCCATCTCTTCCTGTGGGTATCGTCAAGGGGACTATGGGATTTCCCACCGGAAGGTCAGGTAGAGTCTTCTGTGTATTTTAAAGCTTTACTGCGATCGCCAGACCGCTCGCCAAGCGTGGCGATTATGGCAAATACCCCCTAGGACCTATAATAAGTAGGTTCTACGATGGAGACTCGTGCCCAGCAGTGGGACATCATATGGGTTGATATGATTATCGTATAAAATATTTAAAGGAAAACGAACCTTTTTTTCACCCGAAGTTTCATGTAATTTAGAGATTATTTTCGTAAAGTTTATATTGTTATATAATATATGTACATAAATAATTAAAAAGTAAAAAGGACCCCTTATAAACTTAAACTTATTTTTAAGTCAAAAATAAGTTTATGTTAAGTTATAAAAAAAAGTATTACAAAATTATGTTGGAAAAAAGGCTTAATGTTTGTTAACGCCAACACGTTGTTCGCGTTAAAACACTAACGCAAACAACACGTGAAGGCGCTATAACTTGCAAAAGGCAGGATTTATCTAAGCAATATTCTATGTTTATAGCGTTTGTTGTATTTGTTAACTAAGTTATCTTTATTCTTCGTTGTTCATCAGGGTTCTCGAAACAGTGAATTTCGAAAAGAAGTTCAGTACACTGCCGCAGTTCAAGCCAGAAGCGTGCAGTCCCACTATGGTGGTGCCCAGAAGTCCACAGCTCTATATAAGAAAGAAACTCAACAAGATTGGCATGGGTGAGTATTATTTACACCTAACCTACCTACATAAAAATATAGTATTATACTTTACATTTTTGAATAATCCCATATTTTATATTACTAGGGGCATTTCAAAAAGGTATTTAATACAAATGTATTGTATTTGTTATAAATCTGTCTGTCTGTTACCCTTTCACACTTAAACTACTGAACTGATTTACATGAAATTTGGTATGGAGATAGTTTATCGCGATAAAATACGTGAATTTTCATAAATTACTTGAGGTGATTTTGGCGAATTTTGGACTCCCCCTCCCTCTGGTGAGATGTCGTGTGAGAAGGACATAGGATAGTTTTATCGCGCTAAGGGGGCGTCTATAAATTACGTGAGGTGATTTTGGGGTAAGAGCTGGATCGAGTCGAATATCACGTGGGGGAGGGGGGGGACAGCTAGTATAATCATAAAACCACCTAATAATTTGGCATTATTAACTCGTCAACAAAAAAAAAGGAAAAGAGGATACACTTGAGTATTTGATAGAGCATTACAATGTAATGTAACATTCTTACGAATGGTACAATACAGGCAAATGCCCAGTTTCTAAAAGTATTTCTATGTGATGTAACATTCTTGCGAATGCTCGACGCTGTGTATAGAACACACATTAGACTTACAGCATACGTAATAACAGGAATGCTGTAATCAAATGTGCAATATAGATCTTTTAGGTCGCAGCTATTCAAATACAACGCAATATATTTATCACACATTCACGAAATTCTACTAAACGAAATTAACTTTATTTTGCAGAAGAAGAAGCGACAGTAGTGACACCTCAAGTAGAACCAGAAGTGATCAATGGTAACGGCATGCCTACCCCGCATTCCTATGGAACACCTCACACTACGACTACTAACAAACTTGTTGGGAACACATTCTTCGGACCGGACTTCAACCTCGAGTCCTACAAAGGTGAGATAAGAGGTACTTGTATCGATGTTTTATTTATTTTTGTTTTTTTTGATACTTTGTGACTGCTTACTTTTGTTGTTGCATATGTCGTGTATGAAGATTTGTGTAAACTTTTTCAGTCAGTTCGCTTTTTAAAGTAAATCCGTATTGTAGATGTTAGTATGTGGCTGTTCAGATTTTTCTGACAGTTGAAAAATAAAACATTTGTGGTTATGGTTTGCAATCCCGCATTCTTTTTTCTATTTTTTTACTGTACTATTTTTTTTTTTAATTTTGGTACTTAAATTGTAGTAGAGAGGATGGATAAATGAACAGTAACTATATCCTCTGCCAAAACTTTATTATCGCAATTTAAATTAGTTATGCATCAGTTTTTTTTACTGCTTGAACGTCATTCAATCAAGTGATCATGGTTAAACCATAAATCAGAGCTTTTCCTATAATGAAAAAAAAAACTTGATAGGCTTCAAAATAGATCCCCATTGAAACTTTTTTATTTGCGAGCGTAACATAATAATTTTCAAAAATCCTTCATATGCTATTCCGAATCAAATACAGAAATCGTCAACTCGTTCATATTTTTTGGACACTGCTGAAAAACGTTGACTTAAAAACAAAAAACACTTATTGACAAGACTAACTGTTGAACTGTTTTTAATGACTACATCTTGTACTGCATGTGCAATGCCGTGATAATCCCAATTCGCGGTGAAAATTTTCCTGAGTAAAAAAAGTAACTTTGAAGCCTAAGTTGTAATATCCTGTTCCGCAGTATCAGAAGGCATGGAGGAGATGTCCCCGCGCACGCCGTGCTCGGCCAGCGCGGCGGGCGCGCGCGGCGAGGCGGGCCACCGCCGCGTGCTGGAGCAGCGCCGCCATCTCGTGCTCAAGCTGTTCCACGACCACGGCATGTTCCCCACCACGCAGGCCACCACGCACTTCCAGGTATGACCCCAGCTGTGCTGCTACCCACAAGTTCTCAAAGCTGCTAGCTAGATATATATACAGGTTTCTATAGTTAACCACGATCGCTATATACAGTCAGCAGACAGACAGGCAGCTTCTAACTGATACAAGTTTCTTAACGTTAACCGTTGAGCCGCGACCCGCCAGGCTCGATCACTTCGCTTGGTCAGAAGATCCTGCATTTGTGTTGGAAAGCCGTCATAACTTTGTCCTCCACACGCCTACATTATACTCCTCATTTAGTAAGTCGATAGTGGAACGTGAGATAATTGAGTTCAAAGCATTATAGAATCAGCCTGCTCTGCCCCTTTTTAGAAATAAATATAATTCGAGGACATTTCTTAAAATTCGGCTCGAAGGACCAACACACCAGTGAAAATCTTCACGCTAGAGATTTTCACTGGTGAGTCCTTTGAGCCGAGTTTTAAGAAATATCCTCGAATTATATTTATTTATGTCACTATTTCAAAATTTGTGATGCTCAATATATTTGATATAGGACTTATTATCAATTCTATACGCGTAGGAAACTGACCTATGGTACCATACTTTACACTCTGGCGTGTTTTAATATGGACAATCGTTTTAATTGCCAATGTTTTTAATGTTAGGCTACCCATATGGACATATTCCCGACAAAGATGGCTCTACAACTGAAGATACGAGAAGTGCGACAAAAATTGATGGCTCAATCCAATCTGACGCCCCACTCCGAAGTGAATACCCCAACTAGTAAGTATTAAATTACGTATAAGATAATAAATGTGTTAGAAACATAGTAGATAGTTTTGTTTTTTTTTTCGACGAGACGGGGGCCGTTACCCTGGTGAGGAAATCAAGAATTTTAGTTTTGAGGGTTCGAAGGGGATTTGCCTCTTTGAAGGCAGCTATAGGCTATATAACATCGTGCTACGACTAATAGGAGCGGAGCAGCAATGAGAAATGTTTAAAAAACGGGGAAAATTTACGCAGACGAAGTTGCGCGGGACAGCTAGTACATCATATAATAATAATAAGCATTTATTTGTACTTTATATACAATTAAATTTGACATTTTATACACAAACAATAAATATAAATAAAAGACAAAAAGATTCTGGACTCGGCATATAGTCAGCAGCTCAAAACATGCCGACCGCTGATATTCTGTCCAAGCTTGGTATAAATGGATCACTATATATATATATATATATATATATATATATATATATATATATATATATATATACGTTTTCGGTTAAATTTTTAAATATTTGGCTGTAAAAGAGTAGTAAGTATTTTAAACTCAACGGATTTGAATGAAAATTGAATAAATTAATCCATAGCTAGCAACAACAATTAAATCCAATTGTTCATGATAATAGTCAATGGATCCAAACATACGAATGTTTAAACAGAAAAAATATAATAGTCTCTATAAACTGAGGAAGTGTAATACGTATGAAATTCGCGAAGAGAGCAGGCCTAAAAGTAATTTTTACTTTTCCAGTAAACTCTCCAATCGCATCAGCGACATTGCAGCCGACATCAACGGCCAGTTAGCGATGCGGGTACACCATCTCTATTGTGGTACAGGAATAATAGTAGTAAGGAATTTAGCTGTTCACAGTAATATACACCTTTACACTATGGAGCTTAACATCAGTAAAAATGAGCAAATATTTCATACAAAAAATTGCATTTCGTACATATGTATTTTCTACAATCACAACTTATTGTATATCTTCCATGTAATGTTAAATTAATCTGTTTCGATAATGTTCATTACATAAACGGTACTACAGATCTTCCAGCTTTTTACCTCATTTTAAAGATTTATATCAAGAAGCATAATGGCTTGATAGTATAATGATAGGGCTCGATGTAAAACTATAGTTTTCGAAATGCGCCGTCTTCCGTAGTACACAAGTTATTATTTAAGTTTAATTCGTTTTCATTATAATGAAATAAGTTAGTGGTTTTAACCATTGACGTATAGATCTGGACTGCGCCGTAACCTCACAAAATTGACCACTCTCTAGAAAGAGACAGCGCTACTTTGTGGATAATACCTGTCAAAGAGACAGGGCAGCACGAGTTTCTTCTCTCTTTCACGCTTTGCAGTCAATATTTACTTTTTATTTGAAAGGGATGGCGTTGTCCAGGTTTATACGTCAATGGTTTTAACTTATGTGTGCTCTATGGTATAAAGGTTGCCATACTCTCACCACAATATTAAAAATCAAGTGTTGCCATAGTTATAAAGACATTGTATGTCAATTGTAATAGCCTTAAAAGTGTGAAAAACAAACGGTTAAGGTTAAGGCGTCTGTAGACAGCTAAATTCTGTATATTCTGTAGATTATGATGGAGTTGAAAATATAAAAGGTTTCGTGAACATGGATTGATATAAATGCATATGCATTTAATACAGTGATTAGATTAGTATAGCTACTCGTTTATAGTATTTTATTATAATTCAGAAAATACTTTTTTAATTAATAAAAAGTAAAAAAATCATAAAAATTTAATTGGTAATGATAAGTCCGTGAGAATTGGCGATGCATGGTCTAATTGATTCGTTGTTTTAAAATGTATGTTTATAGTAGTTTTATCTGAAATAACCATGGTACTAACGGCTTTTCCCTGTTTTCCATTATATTATATTTTAATTTTAACAATTATTCCTATAATCGAGTAAAGCAATCAGATTTTAAATATTTATCTCTATTTAGTACTGCATACAGATAATATAAAAAAGAAAATAACAAAAAAAATATCTGACCTCTTCTGGGCGTTGTTTTGTAACGTGAAGTGTGACGTCATATGTTTGTAGACATTATAAAATATCTCCCAGATTGATATACATTATATTCGCTTTTAATTGGATCATATAACAAATAGTTTTTATTTCATCTTTTCAAGCACATCGTCATCGTGGCACGATCTCAATAATTATTTGTATATTTGTATTTAAGTACTTTCGTTTGGATAAAGTGGTGTGTGATTGGAAATTTGTTGTGTATCAGAACTCAAAAGTTTTAGTTTAAAAGAGGAATATACAAATATACATAAAAGTCAAAGACCTATTTGTAAATAGCCCAGGTAACCACCGAACCAGAGATAATTTATGGGTATTTGACTACTTTCAAAATAAAATATTTTATATTAACAATGCAATAATATGTCATAAAGTGTTCTGAAAAAATATGTTCATATAAAATTTAACGTGTTTAATGATTTTTATTCACAAAAATAAATATTATAAGTAAATGATTTGGCCATAGAAAACGTGACGTCACATGCTTGCATTTCATACTAATTTGTAAGAAACGGGTCGTTTATGACTTTTCTTAAAAAAAAAACTTCAGTCAAATACCCAATTAGCAAACAATGTTATAGACATCACAAATCGTTCAAAATTCAAGAGACAATTTAAAAATGTTATCTAATGCTCTGGTAAAATTTGGTCAATAAAATTACATTACATTATTTTTCACATCGCTCAAAGATAGTTTTTTTTTTAAAGTAGCATTGAAGTGATTTGCGGCCTATAGTAATGATGTGCCAGCCAAAAATTGGTAGCATAATTATTAGAGCGATATTTTTTTACTAAATATTAAACATCATGGGAATATAGAATACCATGTTGTACCCTCTTTTCAGTGTGATAAATATCTCATTGCCTTGGCAAATTACATTTTGACCGAGTTGCGTGTGGAATATGTCTTATGGAAGTTTGAGTTGAGTTGTGTATTTATTCATTGTCCCATTTCGCCTCTATAGGTATACCTTGATTATGAATCGGAGTATCTGAAAAATCGTTCAAAAATATTTTCTTAAAATTTCCATCTATTAGTATTTTGATTAATGGTATGTGTATACAATTTTAGCAATATCAGTAGTTGAGATTATATATAACGCTTATCAATGAGCTGGTTTGTCCTGCCTTTATTGATGATTGCATTTACGATGTAAAAGTTTTAACTAAAGACACTGGTGTACTTGTAGGATAAAGAATGTTGATTATGTGTTTATGTGTTTGTGTGTTAAGGCTTGGATATGTTATAGGTAATGTCAGAGGTACTTAATAAGAGCTCTCGATCTTCTTGTATCAAATCCAAATCTTACGACGAATGTAATTTCACTGTGAGTATGTTCTACAAGATTTGTAGCGAGTGTTATATAAATGTTTTGAATGCTATGATTGTAAAGTGGTCGTGTAAGTGACTAAGATTGTTGTAATGAATGTTCGCGCGAACATTCTCACAATCGTTATGTCTCTGATTATTTTGTATTGTTTTCTATTTATGTTGTGATGTTGGTCTTCCAAGTGTTTCAAGTTTATTTCATTTTATTAGAATATCTACTTATTTAATTATTTTTAATGTACGATGTACAGCGGTTTATCATACGCGTTGAGTGGTCTTACGATATGTAACTTAATGCCATGTTTATGTGATTCAAGTCACGCAAAATGTAAACGTTTTAATAAATAATCATTACATTTTTCTGTCAGTAAACGGTCGATGTAGCGATCTACTTTATAAACATATGGTATGGTTTACAAAATAGCTCAAATCAGTAACGACACTAGATAAATCAATATTTATACATTATAATAATCTCATTGTAAATATTAGTTATATTGTATACTAGCACTAAGTATTCCTGGCTCTCAAAGTAATTAAGTTTTTAATTAGATAATACTAATTATATTATAGATAAAAAGATAAATATATAATTTATACATGTGAAATTTCGGCCAATACAAATGTTATGTATATCAAAATTGTATTTTTTAAATGATCTCTTCGGCGTTAATAGTATTTAGATAATTGCTTTAGGAGTCCGGAAGTGAAATGAATTTATTAAAAATATATAACTTAAGATATATTTTCGCACGGTTAAATGTTGTATCTCGATAGGCGCGTAGGCGGGGCCGGTGCCACAACTCGACGGTTTGTTTCGTTCCACGTACGTTATGTGACTAAATGGAAAATTATATGTACCTTATTGATGTTCTAGCTGCCAAAACTAAACTTTCGAGCTTTGGTACGCGTCCCTGTGTAGTCAATTCATTATAATCGTCATTGTTGTCATACATTTTAACTCATAAATAATAGAACTGTTGTTACCAGTTAGTAGTAATATACACAATATATAATTTCATCCTTAATTTGAATTAGTTATTCGTCCGGGAAGGTCTCCCTAGACGCAAGTACTTAGCGACCAGAATGTACTTTATATTTTTAATATTGAGATATGCAGGGTAATTAATTCAAAGTAAGGGAAAGCTATAGACCTCTTCTCTTAATCAAAGAAAGTAATACTGTCTCAGAATAAATATAAATTAAATAATTGATTATTTCAATTATGCATAATCATTACTAAAATAAAAATATTTAAATCAATATTTTGTGTCAAGATAATATTTATCTGAGTTGTAGAACTCACGTTGATTCTTATTTCGAACATTCTGTTGCGAAACGAATTTTCGATTCGATTATTTTAACGAAATGATTATAAGTTCATATATTTTACGTTTTCACGCACATTTACAACATGTATGTTTTCATAAAATTTCATAATTTTTTGTCTTAATCAATTTGAATTAATATTGTATGTTCAACCAGAATAGACTAAATAATAATAAGTGAAACAAGCATTTGCATTTAACATGTCATATTGAATATTTATGAAACTTATATGAAAGCATAGATGATTATATTTACACACTTTGTTGCAATATCTAATAAATATAATAAAAATACAAGTTTTCCTTCGTGGTTTATGAATGCGAATGGTTTGTACTGAATGTTTCAATTTGTTTTTGAACTGTCCATATGATTAAGTTTGCACCCTTGTTGAAATATTCTAGTTTTGGTGATACGTTGAGTTTTGAGTGAATGTCTTTTAGTGTGTTATTGTAATAACAAATATGAAAAATCTTAATGGGAATTAGCTGCATATTTCTAGTGCCTTATTGACTTTCAAACCTTTGTAGGATTTACTCCATGCGTTTGAATGTTGCAGTATGTTCAGCTCCAGTTTATATGTTTCTAGGCTTTGGCAGTCAATAAACTACAGGCAATAAGCAGTTTCATTTATTAGACTGAATTAACTATGTTGCATAACAAGTTGAATGTTATATTTTAAGA
The DNA here is from genome assembly GCA_945859575.2 of Herminia tarsipennalis. NCBI lineage: Eukaryota > Metazoa > Arthropoda > Insecta > Lepidoptera > Erebidae > Herminia > Herminia tarsipennalis. Next base: position 12,968,057 of record OX243852.2, read on the forward strand.
AATATTAGCTATTATTTCGAAAGGACATTTTAAATAAAGCATTTCATATTCGTTATTTATTTCTTCTACATAAGGTATTAGTGTAATTGTTTAGTCAAAATGGTAAATGTAAATATCTTGTTTAGAAGATTTATTTAGATTTTAAGTGTTCAATTTAATGTATATTAGATTGAATTAGAAAAAAACCAATCATAAGAGAAAAATGGATATCTGAATCAGTAACCACTTTTACATAGGCAAGTTTTTTAAATGTTTATGAATCCAACTAATGGACCAATAAGTGGCACTTTTAATTAGACATTGTAATCAAACCAACTGTGAGCAAGTATTAGAGAACCAACCCATAGTGTTGTGGACAGTTTGTTCAAGCATATTGGATCATTGTATGAACTTATGTTAAAACATAAAAACCTCGAAAACATTCTTTGTTTTTTTATTTATACCAAGTCTTATCCCTTCCTTGTTATTCTGTGGTTTAGAAATTGCAAAACCCAATTTCTACAACAAGGTTTAAAGTGCCAGTGACAAGTATTTATTGTACGCATTAATTGCACTAGTCTATTGTACAAGGCTTAGTCTCACGGATTATAACACGTTAACAGTGATTGCACCACATGGGATTTTGATTCGTTCTAATATATGCATGCACCAAGACTCCAAACAAATTTGAAGCCGTTTTAAAGCCAACATGTGAACAATGAAACAAAAAAAAATTGGTGCACGAACCGTATGATATTTTTATAAGGTTTCACTCACATGTAGAGTTCTACTCATATTTGTAGTATCACTATTATGAAGAACAGTGAAAATAATGTCATTATGACCAAGAAGGATGTTAAGAGTACAGGATTATTGCCGAATTGAACAGTACTAGACCAAATGGAAAGATATCCCATGATGAAAAATTTCAATCAATCAAAATTTGCACTTCATATTTTACTGTCATATCCTCAGTGGCGTAGCGTGGGTATTCGCCGCCCCAGCCCCTTGTTTTTCAATACATATGGTTAAGAAGTACTCGACATATAAATTGTTTGAATTGACTCTAATGCTACTGACTGCCTCTGTGGCGCGGTGGGAGTGTATACGACTGCTACGCAAAAGGTGAATGCAATACGCAAAAAGTGTGATGAGCACGATGGTTTATTCTGTGTCTGCGCGTTATTGTTACAAGTTTATTTTTCAGTTCTTCATGCAATTAATAATCCCGACCAAATCTGCTACTATACTACATATATAGTAAGTTTTCTTATGAAAACAACAAAGGAATATAAACATAATTTCGTAAAAAAGTTAAACAACTTTGACAACAAGAAAAAAGTTAAGGCCCACAGAAAGTTGTAAAATCAATAAACTACAATGACTAACTGTAACTGTTATTGGTGTTAAAGTCCCGTGTGGAAACCCTAGGTATCAACCACAGAGCCAAGAAATTACCTTGATAATTGTTACTTTTATGCTGTGAATATAAAAGATATAAACAGATTCAAAAGCGCTCTAAAGTTTCTCGCTCCTCACGCTGTGTAGTTAAAGCGAAGAACACAAGGAAACGATTTCATCTTGGATCTTTGATCAGAGCCTAGGGATTGTAGAAAAATATATCTAGGTTGCTGGGACTGCCATATGATAGTGGACCACGCTGGAACTTACAAAGTTGGGACCGAATGTTCTGTATAAAACGTTTTTGTTTTTATACAGAACATTCGGGTTTTTTAGCTAACTTACGTGTTTTTGTTTTTTTTTTGCATAATTTATAGCATTTTGTTTGAATTGTTTCGATAATTTTAGTATAAACTTTTAAAATATTTTTTTTCTTTTGAAAATTTAATTTAGCCTTTATCTCAAAAACTAGAGTCAATTCATCAAAACTATCATTTCGTATTCAGCAGTCCCAATTATTAAAATTACCTAAGGTTGACTAATAAATCCCATACTGCAGAATCAGTGTCTACCAGTGTAACATCATGTATTATTTTTTTAATTTCCAATTGAATGGACCATATATTGTACATAGTACGAAATGTACTACACTTAGCAAACTTTAAAGGTATTGCAAAAAAGTCTAACTATAGTAGAGAGCTTAACTTAATTAAAATAAAAGAAAAAATAGGTTATACTCTGACCGTATCACCAAAATTGGCGTAATATACATTTGGCAATTGTCGCGTTTAAAATGTCTATTGGGTATAATATTTTCATTATTAGTAAGATATTATTTTTTGGTAAGTCAGTTTTCGAAATTCGTGAAAATTCACTTATATACCGAAATAGCTTATACTGATTTAATGTATGGATAATTTACAAAAAGTAACTCTCACTATCTCTCACTCCTATTTGGAATTATAAAAAAAAAATCAATGAATAAAATTATAGCACCTGCCGCCGCCCCCTTTCGTATGCCGACAGGAGCCATGGCCCCTCTGGCCCTCCCCAAGCTATGCTAGTGCATATACTTACCACCAAGTGATTAATTACTCTGTACTTACCACCACACAGTTAACTGTGGCCCCAATGAAGACATTAAATTACATAACCATGTTGGGCAACCAGATGATATTTTAATGAATCTCCTGTATAGCTGTTTGTGCCCCAAAGATGGTCATGAGGATATCTATTTGTGGTATTTATCATTTTTGTGAGTTAAAAGTTATTAGATAAATATAAAAATAAATTCTATTAACAAATAATAATTTATTAATCACTAATAATCACATTACAATTTCATTATAATAAGTCAAGTAACTGGATCTATAGTTTTGATAATCAACTCTGGTTTCTCCTCTTCCAACATTGACAATGCAGCTTGAACAGAGACATTATCACCAGGATCTGTTATGACTAAGAATCTTAAAGCTTTCATCCTGGCTAAGGCAAAAATGCTACCAACACATAAATTACAACCACTTATGTCTAAAAACTCTAGGCTGTTCCCGTTTTGACCAGCAATTCGATCAATAGACCAGACATCTATGTGTTTACTGTTTCTTAAACAAAGCCATTTGAGAAAGTGAAGATTCATAAGGTTCTGTACTCCTTCATATCTGATACCATTGTGGTGAAAATTTGTGCAATCAACAGCTTCCACATGCCACCCATCTTCATAGGAGTCTGGTAAGTTGAGTGTGGTTACGTCTCCTGATATCCATTTTATAGATCCCTTTAGTCTGAAATAAAATATTATTTGATTTTAGAGATACATCAAAAATCACATATTATTGAGGATGATACTGGCAGTCTGATTTATTTATCACTAGCTGAACTTGGTCACGCTTTGCTGTGGCTTTTAAAGCTAGGAACACTCACCAGCCTTCCTAGAACATTCTACTAAAGTTTCATCACAATCTGATCTATGGTTTCAGAATGCATGGAGGACATACAGACAAACATTGATTTTTATAAATATAGACAAAATTAATAGTAAAATAAGTTCTCTGTGATATTATAAAGAGGGTAAGATATGGTCTTTTGACAATATAGAAGCTTGACAGCTGTATATAAGGTGGATTGGATTATACAGCACTGTACCAAAATCTGAATATCTCATGTGGGAATACCACAATGAAGAGTTCATTTTCAATACATTTTAAAATTAGAATGTTAGTTTGTTCAGGATGGTTTGTAGCTTTTTTCATATTTAACATTTTGTCTTACGAGTTGGGTTATTTTTTATTGTTAGGTAATATTATTTTGTTTACCTGACAGCTGCTTGACGAAAGGTAAAGAAATGTACTGCAGCTAAATTAGATCCCAGCGCTGCCACTCTTTGTTGCAAAAATCTCTGATTCTCTATTTCTTGGAGATCTTTCATGTTTCCCCACCATTTTTTAACCATTTCCATTCTTAGATTTGGCAGTTGCGACAGAGCGTTCAATATATCGGGGCTAGGATTTTTCTCTACAAATACGGAGAGTTTGCTTTTCCATTCACCTTCACGTTTTATCCATGGCTTTCTCCAGTCAGCGTATGGTTGTCCATGCACTGTACGAGTTTTCTCACCTTCTTCATTAATCTGGTATATTGTTTTCTCACAGTAATTTCGAATGATATTGTATAAAGGTCGATAATTCTTACTAGGTTTTAAACTCAGAGACATGTTTATGTTTGATATCTAGAACATTACATAGATATGCCTAAACCTAAATAATGTTATTGCTAAGTGTGATTACTGTGATTGTGTGAATAATAATTTACTGTAGGTTTGAGGTTATACTTTTTTGACATTTACACAGAGCTGACAGCTGACACTTGACGGATAAAAATTAGTTTAGGAACAGTGATATTTAAACCTACTAATATTTTGTACCACTATTTGAACAGGACAGGAAGACGAGTTTATCGAATATCAAATCATATGCAGTCCCACTGAAAGATTACATTTTTAACATTAATTCGTCATCAATTTGGTTTGGAATATGGATAAATAAAAATATATACCATACTGTACCATGGAAAACACGAATTATGGGAAGCTTGGCCAAATGTGAACCAGTGAATGACAAAACGCGTCCTTAAACTAATAATAATCATATTTATTGATATGAAATGTTCTCGAAGATGATTATATAAATACAACTTATTATGCTTGCTAAATAATCGGATCGTAAAATATTTGCAGAATACGGTGTCAATGTTTTAGCACAAAAACGGTGCTTAGGTGCTATGTTTGGGCTTCAAATAATCGAAACCTGAAAACCATGTTTCTAGGAATATAAGATATTAACGCTTTCAAGCCTATACATTTACGAGGTCTCAATGTTTGTCATATAGGATAGACCATAGGTCTATCCAAACTCATTTACATTGGCTTCAGAGGTCACTATTAGAAGACAACGTGACGTATTTGCGTCGAACCCATACCGCTTTAATGCACAAAAACGTGTTTTACATGGATCCTGTAATTATTAAAAAAAAAAAAAAAACTAAAAGTGTCAATGTCAACGTCATATGTCAATGCCATGCTTCTCATCTGTAAATATTGCGTGGATTTCAGTTTTTTTAAAGAATAACCATGAAAGAAGAGGGTAAAGATCAGAAAAAGCAAACTCGACGTAAGAAGTTACAGTTATATAAACCTAGAAAGAAGAAAAGCGCAGAGGAAGACGCAGCTATACAATATTTAGAGGCACAGTACGATAAGGTATGCGGACACCATAAATTATTTATTATTTTCTCTTTATTTGATTTATTTTATACATAATAGTGTATTAATATTTATCCAAGTCATATGTGTCTTAATAATTATTGCAATCTATTAGTTAATATAAAAAAATCTAATGCAACCATGTGCTACACCATCATTTTACTGTCACTAATAAAAATAAGCCAGGATTTGTTTTATTATCATTTGTTACATACATAAGTACGAAGTGCAACACTTCTGTGTTATTATTGAATATATTGTATTTTCTTTCAGATAAATCCTGGTGAAATAAGTTTTTTTAAAGACTTGCCACTATCACAAAAGACTCTAAAAGCTCTCAAAGAAAATGACTATGTTACACCAACAGAAATTCAGAAACAAGCTATTGGATATGCCTTACAAGGAAAAGACATCCTGGGAGCTGCCAGAACAGGCTCGGGCAAGACACTGGCATTTCTGATTCCAATACTTGAAAATTTATTTTGTAAAAAATGGACAAGAATGGATGGTGTTGGTGCTCTGGTTATATCACCAACGAGAGAGCTTGCATACCAGATCTATGAGACTCTGAGAAAGGTTGGCCATCTTCATGACTTTTCAGCTGGATTAATTATTGGTGGACAAAATTTAAAGTTTGAGAAAAAAAGGATGGATCAAATAAACATACTTATTTGTACACCAGGCCGTCTTCTGCAGCATATGGATGAAAATCCATTATTTGATTGCAGTCATCTTCAAATACTGGTGTTAGATGAGGCTGACAGATGTTTAGACATGGGCTTTGAGGCAACAATGAACGCCATCATTGAAAATCTGCCACCAGACAGACAAACACTTCTCTTCTCTGCAACTCAAACTAAATCTGTTAAAGACCTTGCCAGACTTAGTTTAAAATTCCCTACATATGTGGCTCCTCATGAACAAGCCGCTACAGTCACCCCCGAGTCATTGCAGCAGAGTTATATTGTTTGTGAAGTTGATGAAAAGATAGGCATTCTCTGGTCTTTCATAAGAAATCATTTGAAGCAAAAAGTTCTAGTGTTTATGGCTACTTGTAAACAAGTTAAATATACCTATGAGTTGTTCTGTAAACTGAGACCTGGTGTCAGCCTGCTTGCTCTCTATGGGACACTTCATCAAGAGAAAAGAGAGAAAATCTACAATGACTTTTGCAGGAAGTCAAATGTTGTACTCTTTGCTACAGATTTAGCATCTAGAGGTCTTGATTTTCCTCGAGTTAACTGGGTGATACAGATGGATTGTCCAGAGAATGTAGACACTTATATACATAGAGCTGGTCGCACGGCTAGAGGATTCTTTGGTAAAGGAGAAGGTTTGTTGATGCTTTTGCCACATGAAGAAAAAATTGTAGAAGATCTACAAAAGAGTAAAATTCCCATTAATAAAATAGCTGTTGACCCATCTAAAGTGCAAGCCCCACAGAGAAAGATTGAAGGACTTCTATCTGACAGTACAGAACTTAAACAAAGTGCTCAGAGAGCTTTCATGAGTTATGTAAAGTCAATATTTTTGATGAAAAATAAAGAGATATTCAATATCCAACAGTTAGACACAGATGCTTATGCTAGATCTCTAGGACTGATTGTGCCACCTTTTATTAAATTTTTGAAGAAACATCAATATGCTCAACAGAGAAAAGAAGCAGAGAAAGATGATAATGCCATTGAAAAGCTGAAATCAAAAACTGATTCTAATGATACTGATCAAAGTGTTAATGAAGATGAGGATAATACACCAGTCATAGAGAAGAAAGTCAAGAAGCCTAAAAAGAAAGAAGAAATCATTAAATTTGATTTTCATCATGATGCAGACAGTGATGAGGAAGACTTCTTACAAGTTAAGAAGGTAGATGTAGATCCCGGAGATGAACCTATTGAAGAAGTGCTAATAATGTCCAAAAAGAAAGCTAAGCCTCTGACCAAGGCGGCTGTAGCTAAGAAATTGTTGAAGAAGAAAATAAAAGTGAACACAACAGTTAAATTCACAGAAGAAGGAGATGCTATTGATGATGAAAAGAGAGATGTGAAGTCAGAACTTGCAAAACAGTTTATCAATGAGAATGTTGGTGGTATTGATATAGAAAGAGCTAAACAAGTACTACAAGAAGAGGACAAATTTGATAAGATTAGATTTAGGGAAAAGGTGAAAGCAAAACATAAGGAGGAAAAGCGCAAGTTGAAGAACAAAAAGAAAGAAGATGAAGGGGAGAAAGATGACTTTGGTTCACAATCAGAGTCTGATGGACCAGATCTGTCATGGCTGCCTGATCCAGATAAAATTTATGGGGGAAAAGATGACGGAGATGATGATGGTGATTCTGATGTTGGTAGTGTACCAGATGTTTCAGGTGGTGATTCTGATGAAGATTCAGAAATAGATCAACAGTTCCATAGGTTAGTATTATATTTATATTTGACCTAGCTTTTATGGCCTTAACCAATATGAAACTTGATATAGATATATCTTTGGGTCAAATTCTAAAGATAAAATCATAACACTCACATTCTAGGCACTTTTTTGTTGTAGTTGAAGTTATTTCTTACCTATTTTGTACAGACCTGGTCTCTCTTTCTAGTTTCTGACCTAGCATTTTATTTTGCAGGCCTACAAAGCGAAAACTAGTGGAGAGTAAAGGGATCCCTCAAGCGAGCGTGGCTCCACGCAAGGTACGAAAGGTCCAGGACATATCTGCATCCCTCTCTGTCAGCGAGGCAGAGGCGCTTGCGATGCAACTATTGCATGCTAAAAGGTGATTACCAATGTGTAATCATATAATGATTATGTTTTATGTTATCTGTTAATAAAGAGGACTTGAATATTACATAAGTTTTTTTTTGTGATCTAAAAATAATGCCTGATCCCTGGAACGATTATGATGAAAGTTGCCACTCAGGTGTACCAAACTTCCAGTTTTTTCGGGTTCCGTAGCCAAAATGGCAAAACGGAACCACTAAAGTTACGCAATGTCCGACTAAGAAAGCTGTAATTTTTTAACTCTTAATTTGATAAATTCAAGGGTTATCAATACACATTTATCTTCTTAAACGCGACATAAACAGTGCTACAAGGATCATTTAGCGCGTGGCCGAAATCAGAATTAACACCGCCATTTTGTAAAGCGCCCTCATGTCAATTTCATCCAAGCGCCAAAAGATCCTTGTAGCCTTTTAGCACTGTACAGAATTCGTGTAGTATCGGAGCTGGTAATCATGGATCCCTTTCAATTAAAAAGTAGCGTTCTCTTTTTAGAAAGTGGTCAATTTTGTGAGGTTATGGCGCAGTCTGGTCTCTACGTTAAACTAATCTATATTATTAATATTATAAAGGTGAAGAGTTTGTTTGTTTATTTGTTTGTTTTAACGCACTACTGATTCGAATTGAAAAAAATATTTTACTGTTGGATAGCCCATTTATCCAGGAAAGCTATAGGCTATTTAACTAGTCCGGCTATAAACACTCTTACATAACTTTTCTTTTTTTCAACTTTTTAATTACTTTGAATTAGGAACGCGTTTATTATTTTTTAAAAGTTCTTTCGATTTCGCGCCATTTCACATATTTTTTCGTCTTCATTATCAAATTGCAATGTGAATTGGGTTGTTAAAGAAAATAGGATTGCGGTGATCGCCTTGCACAAAGTGGGTATGGAGCAGTCGGTCATATTCCAGACACTTCGAAAGCTTGGTATCAGCCGTATCTTCGTATTTCGTACCTACTATCAACAGAAAGAACAACTTCCTCTGTCGAAGACCATAAAAGATAGGGGTGGCCGCGTGCTGTTAGAATTACAAAGTCTGATACTGCTGTTAAAGCCAGAATTAGTCTCTGCTTCCTAATGGAAGCAAAAAATTCCGCTAGGACTCTGTAGCGTATTATAAAACAAGACCTGAAGCTCGTTGCTTATCGCCGATATATAGGATATGCCCTAAATCATTCTTTACAATTAAAGAGAGTGGATCAATCAAAACGCCTTCTGTCGCGATACGCAGGTGAAGGGCACAGAAATATCCTTTTTGCCGATTAAAAAAAATCACATCAAGAGCACTACAATAAGCAAAACTCTAGAGAAGCTTCTCAAGTGGTCGGAAAGGTACAGCGTGGTCATCATCCTGCGTCAGTGATGGTTTGGTGGGGCGTGTCTTGTCAAGGTGTCACAAAGCTAAATGTTTGTGACAAAGGAGTGAAAACTTCAGCCGAAGTGTATCAAGAGACAGTCTTGGATCGTGTTGTGAAACCTCTCAGCAATACACTTTTGCACCTGGTCACAAGGCACGAACTACCCA